>CM077442.1:37086253-37731253 GCA_039654765.1 Mylopharyngodon piceus | reverse complement strand
TTTGATATGCAGTGATTTATTCACATACTTATTGTGTTTATTTAACTACATAATTGCATAATACTATAAGATTAATGTTTTAAATATAGCTTTAAAAACAAAATTATAGATCAGGGATAGGCAACATCAGTTCTGGAGTGCCGCTGTCCTGCAGAGTTTAGCTCCAACCCCAATTAAAAAAAAAACCTCACCCATCTATAGTATTAATAATCCTGAAGACACTGATTAGCTGGTTAAGGTGTGTTTGATTAGGGTTGAAGCTAAACTCTGCACTCCAGGACCGACATTGCCCATCCATGTTGGATGAAATATGAAGTTAAAGGCCAGTAGGTGGCAGCAAGTTACTGTCTTTACGAGTGAGTCATTCATTCAAATGTCTCGTTCAAATCGGGAATATATTAACGAAACACTGCTGTGTTGCTCGGAGACGAGTGATGCTGTTCTGCTGTGGCTTTGTTTGATACTCCTTTCATCAAAATAGTGCAAAACACTCTCAAAATTAACTTATTGGTATATTGATTTATACAACAGCTCAATAAACATTTGCAATCGCTGTAATATTGGGGAAATCACTCTTTCTGGTGTGATAGGCTATTGCTTAAATTTCTAATTTTATAATCTCAGTGCTAAAATGTGATAAAATTCATAAACCAACACCCTTGTCAATGACATACTGTACATGGAAGACAAACTCTATAAATCTGTTTAAAACAATACATGACAAAATATGCAGTTTACAATTGCGAGCCATATACAATGATCTAAACAACTGTGATGACATATCTTACTTTAACTGTAATTCACGAGCAAATACAGGTGCTGGTCATATAATTAGAATATCATCAGAAAGTTGATTTCACTAATTCCATTCAAAAAGTGAAACTTGTATATTATATTCATTCATTACACACAGACTGATATATTTCAAATGTTTATTTCTTTTAATTTTGATGATTATAACTGACAACTAAGGAAAATCCCAAATTCAGTATCTCAGAAAATTAGAATATTACTTAAGACCAATACAAAGAAAGGATTTTTAGAAATCTTGGCCAACTGAAAAGTATGAACATGAAAAGTATGAGCATGTACAGCACTCAATACTTAGTTGGGGCTCCTTTTGCCTGAATTACTGCAGCAATGCGGCGTGGCATGGAGTCGATCAGTCTGTGGCACTGCTCAGGTGGTATAAGAGCCCAGGTTGCTCTGATAGTGGCCTTTAGCTCTTCTGCGTTGTTGGGTCTGGCATATCGCATCTTCCTCTTCACAATACCCCATAGATTTTCTATGGGGTTAAGGTCAAGCGAGTTTGCTGGCCAATTAAGAACAGGGATACCATGGTCCTTAAACCAGGTACTGGTAGCTTTGGCACTGTGTGCAGGTGCCAAGTCCTGTTGGAAAATGAAATCTGCATCTCCATAAAGTTGGTCAGCAGCAGGAAGCATGAAGTGCTCCAAAACTTCCTGGTATACGGCTGCGTTGACCTTGGACCTCAGAAAACACAGTGGACCAACACCAGCAGATGACATGGCACCCCAAACCATCACTGACTGTGGAAACTTTACACTGGACCTCAAGCAACGTGGATTGTGTGCCTCTCCTCTCTTCCTCCAGACTCTGGGACCCTGATTTCCAAAGGAAATGCAAAATTTACTTTCATCAGAGAACATAACTTTGGACCACTCAGCAGCAGTCCAGTCCTTTTTGTCTTTAGCCCAGGCGAGACGCTTCTGACGCTGTCTGTTGTTCAAGAGTGGCTTGACACAAGGAATGCGACAGCTGAAACCCATGTCTTGCATACGTCTGTGCGTAGTGGTTCTTGAAGCACTGACTCCAGCTGCAGTCCACTCTTTGTGAATCTCCCCCACATTTTTGAATGGGTTTTGTTTCACAATCCTCTCCAGGGTGTGGTTATCCCTATTGCTTGTACACTTTTTTCTACCACATCTTTTCCTTCCCTTCGCCTCTCTATTAATGTGCTTGGACACAGAGCTCTGTGAACAGCCAGCCTCTTTTGCAATGACCTTTTGTGTCTTGCCCTCCTTGTGCAAGGTGTCAATGGTCGTCTTTTGGACAACTGTCAAGTCAGCAGTCTTCCCCATGATTGTGTAGCCTACAGAACTAGACTGAGACACCATTTAAAGGCCTTTGCAGGTGTTTTGAGTTAATTAGCTGATTAGAGTGTGGCACCAGGTGTCTTCAATATTGAACCTTTTCACAATATTCTAATTTTCTGAGATACTGAATTTGGGATTTTCCTTAGTTGTCAATTATAATCATCAAAATTAAAAGAAATAAACATTTGAAATATATCAGTCTGTGTGTAATAAATGAATATAATATACAAGTTTCACTTTTTGAATGGAATTAGTGAAATAAATCAACTTTTTGATGATATTCTAATTATATGACCAGCACCTGTACGTTAGTACGGTAGGCTTCATATTCTCTTGTGCAAAAGACAGAAATTGAAGAGACGACAAGCAAGCATTGTATGAATGCTAAAAATATCTAACAGTAATGTAACAAGTATAGACGAGCCAAGCACACATAAGCGTGATGTTGTGAGGCCGCTGCATAGTGGCAGTTGCGTTTCGCGGTGCCAGGTCCAGTGTTAGGCGCATTAAAGGTGAATATAACAGTGATGGATTGTCAGACAGGCACAACTGTGACAGGTTGTCGTTAGGATGGTGAATTTAACAATAAAAGATTGTCCAGGTAGACGTATATACTGGTGACAGGTCGAGTTGCAGGCACATATACAGTATAACGGTGTCCTGCCACAGAAAGATTTTACCCCAGCTCGGAAATTGCCAGCTGTGGCGGTTATCTTCCCCTATATGAGTGTGAGCATCAGTAGCCATGAGTCGCATTGAAGTGATTCTTCTTTTGATCTCGCTTTCTTCGATTGATTGGCTAGAGGAGGAGCTGTCAATCTAGAACTAGTGGACCAATGGAAACTCAAATTGCAACATTTGGAAAAACAAGAGCAGAACGTAGAAAGAAGAGCAAAGAGAAAAACAGCACACGCGTACAAAAGAGTAAAATATGAGCAAAAAATGTAAGAGAGTACAAAGTACAGAGTAATAAAACCAAGGAAAACAACTTTTAAGAACACAAACACAAGTTTAAGATTTTTAAATTTTTAATGTGTTTAAAGTTTTGATTCATGCTTGTTATTTTTTTAAATGCGCTTTTAATTTTTCTACTCACGCTTATTATATTTTGATCCGTGACCACGTTGTTTGCTATTCTGATCATTTTTCATTATTTGTTTCAGTTCCAATCCAGTGCAATATATTTTTACATGTTTTTAAATTTTTGATTCATGCTTATTATTTTTTGATCCGTGACCACAATACTTTAGGCGGGAATTTAATCCCATAGGGCCTATGGCCGAATTACAACCGTGCAGATATATAGCCATATTGCACGGCTACTCGTGTGATATTGCGTTTACACAACAGTTCGACAGAGTGTCTTTAAAGGTGACCTATTATGTCCCTTTTGACAAGACGTAATATAAGTCTCTGGTGTCCCCAGAATGTGTCTGTGAAGTTTCAGCTCAAAATACCCAACAGATCATTTATTATAGCTTGTCAAATTTGCTCCGATTTGGGTGTGAGCAAAATCAAGCCGTTTTTGTGGGTGGGTTGCTTTAAATGCAAATGAGCTTGTGCTCCCCGCCACCAAGCTCGCTCATCATTCCAATACACTGAGGCATAGTACAGTAGCTCACACACAGCAAATATAACTCGCAAAATGGATTGTTACAAACTGTTCTTGATGCAGCATATAACATAGGTATGGCATGTATTTTGTGGATGTTTGCTAAAATTCGATTCTGAATGATTTTGAGAGCGTGATGCACGGCTAACATGGCTAAAGCTACACACTGTTGGAGAGATTCAGTAAGAATGAAGATGCGTTTATGAATTATACAGGCTACACGCGTTTTTGGGTTAAAAATGAAAATAACGAAATGGCTGTGTCTCCGTGAATACAGTAAGAAACAATGGTAACTTTAGCCACATTTAACAGTACATTAGCAATGTGCTAACTAAACACATTCAGGAAGACAATTTGCAAACATCACAAAATAATATATATGAAATTGGATCAGTTGGTATCGATCTTTGAGAATCAATTTCTGTGCAAATCCTGTGTTTTACTGACGATCGTGTGAAGCATTCTAGTGTTAATGACTTATACATACTGGTATATGAATTTATCTAGCCACATTCCCTTCATAAATAAAATTGCACCACTGCGTCCTTAGTGGCTCAGATGCCAGGGAGTTTATGGCGACTTGTATGTTTGTTGTTATAGCCGTTAACAGATCAGTGATAATGTTTACATAGCTGAGACATATCACGAGCTCAGGGACGGTCATTCTTGAGTGCTGCTGTCCTGCAGAGTTTTGCTCTGACACAACTCACCTTCCTTCACGTAGCTTTAGTAATCCTGAAGACATTCAAGTGTGTTTGATCAGGGTTGTAGCTAAACTGCAGGACAGCTGCTGCTGCTGCTGCACTCCAGGACCAGTGTTACTCGTCGCTTGCGAAAACAATGGCGGCGCCGTGGGTAGAAACATAAAGATTTAGGGGGCGGTAATATTATAATAAGATCCCCTTCAAACGTCACAAGGGGAGCGAAATCTGAACAGCTCGATTTCTCACATGCTTGTAGAGAAAGGCTTTCCAAAACAAAGTTAATGGGTTGTCCTTTTTCACATTTTCTGTGCTGACAGATGAACCAGAGACCTGATTATAGCACTTAAACACGGGAAAAGTCAGATTTTCATGATATGATCCCTTTAAAACTCTCTTTTGTGCAGAATTACTTCCTTCCGAGACGGAAGTTGACACGGAAATCTCAAGTTGACAGTTTGACCAAGGCTCCGTTACTACCAAAACGTCACATTAGAACTAGTAACGAAGGAATGTTGAGTCCCTCCATTGAAACTCATTGTATTTTTGTAAAGTAGTAGTAGAAGAGAGAGAGAGAGAGAGAGAGAGAGAGAGAGAGAGAGAGATCGCCTGAGTGAGCATTACCTCTGTCTGATATAACATTCATTCTTCAGGTTGATGTCCATAATATTATATCCATTATAAAAATCTGTTTGAATGTTCGCTGAGGAAAGCGATCTTTGTATTTGTCCTTTTTACAGGACAAAGGGAGTTTTCCATAACATACAGCGATAAAACAACATCCTTTGTTTGCAAAACTCCCTTTCAATTTCAAAGTCTCGTGCGACTGACTGACTGAATGAGTCTCACTCACTCGTAAAGTTTGCTGCCATCTAATGCCATATTAATGTAACTTTCACTCAATCCATGTTACACTCTAATGGACCCTTTCTCAATACCAAATACAACATATTTATATAAAATAATATTTATTGAACAACAATATTTAAATTAACAACAATAGCCATTATGAATGACAATAGGAAATAAACACAATTGTACAATTCAGTCAAACGTACAAAAGCATTGCAAAACCAGTGTGCCGTGACAGGTTGTCAAGTGTCCCATGGATAATTAAATGCCAATAAATAAATAAATGAATTAAATAAAAGCTACACAGTTAAGAATATATCACCAGTGTCTGCCGGAAACCTCTTATCTCTATATTTCCTCATTTTTGTTTTATTTTATTTAATTAAAAAAAAAATAAAAAATAAAAAATAAGCCAAGTTTTCAAAAAATGAACTGACTGCCGTGCGTTATTCTCCACATATAGCACGTTCTGGTACCTAAATCTGTTTTGTCACAAAAGCAGTATTGTCACTGTCAAGGCATTGCGAGCAGAAACCGACAAGCACCCTTGCTGTTTGTGAACACAACCTGATAAATCCGTTTTAGCGAATCAGGGCGCAGTGTTCAGGTCAGGTGACAAGGCTGCTAGTCACTAGGCTTGTTTGAGATACATCGACGCTGCGCAGACCGATCGACGTATGACATCAAAGTACCGCGAGAGTGATTCAAAAGCATAAGGAGTCGTATGCTCTCCAAACGCTCTCGCGGTACTTTGATGTCATACGCCGGTCGGTCTGCGCAGCGCCAATGAATCTCGAACAAGCCTACTCGCTTCGAAAAGACGAGCTACCTGAGGGGAGTTTCGTCGAAGCTGAACGTGATCGAGGATTTATAATTTCAACTCCTTGTAAACCATACATTTTTTTTTTTTTTTTTTAGTTATTTTTACTTAATCAAAACAACACAACTGCAGTTTGATTGATATTTCTTGGAATGCACACACACACACACACAAAACGATTTATGAGAATTAACAAAAACGGAGTTATCTGTTTTTGCAAATGAACTCTTAAAATATTTAACGAATGAAAAGGATTTTAAAGAGCTTGTGACAAAACCTCGTAACTCCATTGGATCCTCAAACTGTCAGTCAAACCTCATACATCCGCCCCACCTCTGTCATGAATGAATTCAGCAAGCAATTTTATGTCTAAAAGACATCTAATAGCCGTCAAAACACAGCCCTGACGTCTAGGCTAAAACGAGGCAAAATTTGGGCTGTCAGTGAAAATCTAAGACGTCTAACCATAACCCAAGAGTAGACTAGTCATCAATAGGCCGCTATTGAACGACTGCTCGTCTAATAGACAATGAATATGGGTCTAAGCTAAAACAAGGCTGAATTTGGGTTGTCAGTGAAAATTTTAAATATAACAGGTTCTCATAAATGACAATCCATCCAAACAAATTAAATATAAAGGTTTTATTTAGAAAAAGAACTCAAGATAATACAAAATGATAAAAAAAAATAAGTTTACAAATACAATACAATATAAACATTTTTTAAAAATATGGAACATTTTACAACTTAAGATAATAAAAATGTAAAAAAAAAAAAAAAAAAAAAAAAGTTAAAAATGTTTTTTGGTTCATAAAACAACCTGATTAATTGTTGGTTTTATTTCCATAACCAACCAAAAAACAAAAAAAAGAAAAAAAAAAAAAGATATATATTGTGCATCACTATTCAGCCTAAAAACAGAGATAAGTTGTCTGGTCAGTGTTTGCACGCACACACATACCTCTAATGACCGAGAACAATGCAGTGTTCTCAAAAGCCTCCTTGCTCCTTCTGCAGTGGACCACCCCCCTTCATACTGAATTTTGACATGAGGGAATTTTTTAAAACTCTTAAATATAATACAATTTAAGGTGGTTAACAGTTGCAGACAAAGACCGACATTTAAAAATTACTGGTAAAGGAAATCTTTTTTAAATTTCTGATTTGCGTTGTGACCACATGAAAGTACATTTCTGATCTTTTGCTACGTTATGAACCATCCAGACCTCTCAGGTCATCTGCTTTCTATCCCTAGAGTCAACACTTTGGTGAAGCAGCATTCAGTCTTTATGTACCATATATCTGGAACAAACTCCTAGAAAACTGCAGGTCTGTTGCAACTAGACATGTGCCGATATTCGGTAATGCACGATAATGAATATGCACGATATTGTTATCGTGGGCACTTCAAAATACCGTAAATAATAATTTATTACCAATTATTAAAATTTTTATAATGCGTTTAAGAATACTTTCCCCGTCAACCGTATAAAATGCACAACACCGCTGTATTCTGCGTCAAAGGGACACGCGCTCAGATGTAAACAAGCCCAACGTGCACGAGAAGCACATGGCGGAAAGAGTGAAGGAGACGCGCTGAATGAAAGTGCACGTTCACTCTCTGACAGCAGAGGGCGCTGATGGAACAGCAGAATGCAGCGGTTACCCCGGAAACCCCGCAAACAAAGCAACTGTACTAGTGAAGTTTTTAAAATGCTTCAAACAGCCATTCATTTTTTTTGTAATCTCAGTGTTGTTCATCACAGCACCAAATACTTAATACTTAAAGACTTAATAGGCTATTTATTTTCAAACTTAAACATTTTTATATTTTAATCTGGACTACAACATTCCCTAATGATTGAAAATGTTCTGATTTTTTGTTATTGTTCAGTAAAACTCTGAGACATACGGCTTCATTAGTTAACATGTTAATTCATTATTACCAAACTGACAATGAAAAATACTTATAAAGCATTATTCTTAGTTAATGTTAATTACTGTTTAATAACAGTACTAAAATCAAAAGAACTTATTTAATGGACCTGAGATAAAACTAACAATAATGCATTAAATAATGAGACCTTATTGTAAAGTGTTACCCGATGTTCTTTATAGCCTAATTCTTTTGCATTTTAATCTGTTTGAAAATTTTACTTCATATATTTGTGTGTATTGTATTATTGTATTTAAACATTCAGAGTTCTTTTTGTTATTACAAAAAGAGTTCTTAAACCTGTTATACTATGACAACACTTTTTTTTGCAACTTATTTCAATATCGTGATAATACTGTATACCGTGATAAAAGCTTCAGCAATTAATCACAACATGAAAATTTGATACCGTCACATGCCTAGTTGCAACTGTTAATTCTTTTAAATCAAGGCTAAAGACTTTACTGTTTGCCACTGCCTTTTATTAATTGGAATAATGATTAATTTATTACACTGCACTGTAACTTTTACTCTCCTGTTTTATCTTTTTTTTATTTTCTATTTAGCTCTTTTAAAGTGCTTTCAAATGTCTTCTTATGTTGTCTTTTTATATTGACCTATGTTGCTGTTATGTTTTATGTAAAGCACTTTGAATTGCCTTGTTGTTGAAATGTGCCATACAAAATAAACTTGCCTTGCCAAATCAAAAACTCATATTTTCATATCATAATGATCTAAAGATTAAAAGATATATGTGGCTTTCATAATAAATAATAATAGGCTGCACAGGTTTCATGTTTACCCCTTTGTATTTACATAATTAGAGAGTTCAAGGGCACAAGGAAACACTACAGTACACGTGCATGTAGCATGTTAATCTAACCACAACATGGTTTACTCTGAGTCTGCACTGTTACCCGCTAAAATGTCATGGTTCCTACACATGATAACAAATAATGTACATAAATAATGAACACATGTCAAAATGAAAAACACAGATACTTACAAGACCAAAAGCAGGAAAGAATTTGCTTTAACGTTTGCTGTTGCTTGCTCTACGACACTTGGAAGTAATAGAAAATGGCAGAAATGTTTATCGTGAGATCTGGCAACAGTGATCTCTACTAACTTTCAAGTCCAAGAAGTCTCGCGTTGCCAGTAGTCATGTCTCAGTAGGGCCAGTTACCATCTAGCGGTTGAGAATTGTAATTGCATTTTAATTTAACTTAAAATTAAAGACAGTCATATATGTGTGTGTGTGTGTGTAATATATATATATATATATATATATATATATATTATATTACAGTTGTGGTCAGAATTATTGGCACCCTTGGTAAATATGATCAAAGATGACTGTAAAAATAAATTGCATTGTTTATCCTTTTGATCTTTAATTCATAAAATTAGCAAAAATCTAACCTTTCATTGAAGGAAAAGAATTGAAAGTGGGGGGGAAAAAAAAAAAAAAAATCACATTATGAAATAAATGTTTTTCTCCAAAACATGTTGGCCACAATTATTGGCACCCCTAGAATTATTTTATGAGTAAAATATCTCTGAAGTATATTCCCATTCATGTTTACATTTTTTTAGCCCACCAGGGTGATCATGAACATAAAACTGTCCAGTCATGACTTTCTGTTCCATAGGAGTATAAACATGAGGAAACACAAAGGCCAAATTCCCTTAATCATTCATCACAATGAGTAAAACCAAAGAATATAGTTCTGATGTGCAGCAAAAGATTGTTGAGCTTCACAAAATAGAAAGTGGCTGTAAGAAAATAGCTAAAGCATTGAAAATCCCCATTTCCACCATCAGGGCAATAATTAAGAAGTTCCAATCAACTAAAGATGTTACAAATCTGCCTGGAAGAGGACATGTGTCTAAATCGTCCTAATGCATGCTGAGGAGGAACGTTTGAGTGGCCAAAGACTCTCCAAGGATCACAGCTGGAGAATTGCAGAGATTAGTTGAGTCTTGAGTCTCAGAAAGCCTAAAAAAAAAAATTACCAAACAGCACCTACATCCCCACAAGTTGTTCGGTAGGGTTTCAAGAAAAATCCTCTGCTCTCATCCAGAAACAATTTCCAGCATATTCAGTTGTCAGACAAGACTGGAACTTCAAACGGGACCTGGTTCTATGGTCAGATGAAACTAAAAAAAAAGAGCTTTTTGGCAGCAAACCCACCAGATGGGTTTGGTGCACACATGGATAAAAAGTACCCCATGCCCATGGATGGATCTTCCATCAGGACAATGATCCAAAACAAACATCAAAACCAACACAAAAATGTGTCACTGAGCACAAAATGAAGCTTCTGCCATGGTCGTCCCAGTCCCCTGACCTGAACCCTAAAGAAAATGAGTGGAGTGAACTGAAGAGAAGAAGCACCAACATGGAGCTGGGAATCTGAAGGATCTGGAGAGAATCTGTATGAAGGAATGGTCTCTGATCTCTTGTCAGGTGTTCTCCAAACTCATCAGGCATTATAGGTGAAGACTCAGAGTTGTTATCTTGGCAAAAGGAGGGTGCAAAAAGTATTGAATAAAAGGGTGCCAATAATTGTGGTCAACGTGTTTTGGAGAAAAACATTTATTTCATAATGTGATTTTCCCGCCACTTTCAGTTCTTTTCCTTCAATGAAAGGTTAGATTTTTGCTCATTTTATTAATTAAAGATCAAAAGGATTAACAATGCAGATTTATTTTTAGTCATCTTTGATCATATTTACCAAGGGTGCCAATAATTCTGACCACAACTGTATACAGGTGCTGGTCATATAATTAGAATATCATCAAAAAGTTTATTTCACTAATTCCATTCAAAAAGTGAAAATTGTATATTCATTCATTACACACAGACTGATATATTTCAAATGTTTATTTCTTTTAATTTTGATGATTATAACTGACAACTAAGGAAAATCCCAAATTCAGTATCTCAGAAAATTAGAATATTACTTAAGACCAATACAAAGAAAGGATTTTTAGAAATCTTGACCAACTGAAAAGTATGAACATGAAAAGTATGAGCATGTACAGCACTCAATACTTAGTTGGGGCTCCTTTTGCCTGAATTACTGCAGCAATGCAGCGTGGCATGGAGTCGATCAGTCTGTGGCACTGCTCAGGTGGTATAAGAGCCCAGGTTGCTCTGATAGTGGCCTTCAGCTCTTCTGCATTGCTGGGTCTGGCATATCGCATCTTCCTCTTCACAATACCCCATTGATTTTCTATGGGGTTAAGGTCAGGCGAGTTTGCTGGCCAATTAAGAACAAGGATACCATGGTCCTTAAACCAGGTACTGGTAGCTTTGGCACTGTGTGCAGGTGCCAAGTCCTGTTGGAAAATGAAATCTGCATCTCCATAAAGTTGGTCAACAGCAGGAAGCATGAAGTGCTCTAAAACTTCCTGGTATACGGCTGCGTTGACCTTGGACCTCAGAAAACACAGTGGACCAACACCAGCAGATGACATGGCACCCCAAACCATCACTGACTGTGGAAACTTTACACTGGACCTCAAGCAACATGGATTGTGTGCCTCTCCTCTCTTCCTCCAGACTCTGGGACCCTGATTTCCAAAGGAAATGCAAAATTTACTTTCATCAGACAACATAACTTTGGACCACTCAGCAGCAGTCCAGTCCTTTTTGTCTTTAGCCCAGGCGAGACGCTTCTGACGCTGTCTGTTGTTCAAGAGTGGCTTGACACAAGGAATGCGACAGCTGAAACCCATGTCTTGCATACGTCTGTGCGTAGTGGTTCTTGAAGCACTGACTCCAGCTGCAGTCCACTCTTTGTGAATCTCCCCCACATTTTTGAATGGGTTTTGTTTCACAATCCTCTCCAGGGTGCAGTTATCCCTATTGCTTGTACACTTTTTTCTACCACATCTTTTCCTTCCCTTCGCCTCTCTATTAATGTGCTTGGACACAGAGCTCTGTGAACAGCCAGCCTCTTTTGCAATGACCTTTTGTGTCTTGCCCTCCTTGTGCAAGGTGTCAGTGGTCGTCTTTTGGACAACTGTCAAGTCAGCAGTCTTCCCCATGATTGTGTAGCCTACGGAACTAGACTGAGACACCATTTAAAGGCCTTTGCAGGTGTTTTGAGTTAATTAGCTGATTAGAGTGTGGCACCAGGTGTCTTCAATATTGAACCTTTTCACAATATTCTAATTTTCTGAGATACTGAATTTGGGATTTTCCTTAGTTGTCAGTTATAATCATCAAAATTAAAAGAAATAAACATTTGAAATATATCAGTCTGTGTGTAATGAATGAATATAATATACAAGTTTCACTTTTTGAATGGAATTAGTGAAATAAATCAACTTTTTGATGATATTCTAATTATATGACCAGCACCTGTATATATATGTATATATGTAACCCCTTTTTAAATACTATTTGATATCACTTGGCGCACAGGAACCTGGTTTCCCAGCTTTTAGATGGAGAAATACACTGAATTTTCAAGTATGGTTACTATTAGTACAGTTAAACTCAAAAGCAGTATGAATAATTAAAGCAGTGCCTCCTTTATTAACACTAGTACTATAAGGGAAAAAAAAATATCTCAGGAAATATGTATCTGACAACAATTATTTATTTACAGAAATAAAATAAAGAATATGAAAAATCAAATAACTCAAAAATAAACAAAACACTTGTTTCTGTAATTATATATGAAATACAAAATAAAGATTTTTTTATCACCCAAATGAAATTACTGCCTGTTTTTTTTTTTTTTTTTTTAGTAACACCAATCAAATTACCATTTAACTTGCTGTGAGCACAACACTCACTTTGACTGGTTCACTATTTACTAGCCATTATGCTTTTTAACTTAACGTAAACAGCTGAAAATATCACTGACTTGGAATTCACCACAAATCATTAAATTAGGCAGTCAATTTAACATTTGGGAGCTTACATACATAAAATAACAGAATGACTCACTCGAACATTCAGTTCAGTTAAATGATTCACAATACAACTTAACTCAGATGAAATGAAATGAATGAGCAGTTCAGGAATCAAAACCAATCAATAATTTAGTCAGATCCACATAAACGTCACCCATAGTGAAATACCCAGGTGTTTATCACTCGTTGGGGCCCATACGTTGGTGCACTTGAGTATTTCAACTTCTCGCAACAGTAAATGGATTCAGATCTGAAACACGTTACTCAAGAACTGTCACAGAGCAATGCGATGATCTTTTCCTAACGGCAGAAACTTCCATGCCGCGATGATAGTGCTGAAGAACACAGCCCCAGTTGCAAGAAATCGCAGTTTGCGCTGGAGAACTGTGAACAAGGGAACTCTTTCCTGTAGTGCGTCACTCCCGTCACAGCCACGTCCCGAACACTTTCCAGGTACGCTTTTCAATGATGCACCATCCCGTCACGTTGTCAGACACCCGCACGACGCGACAATCGATGACTCACAAAAAAAACCATTAACTGAAAACAATCAGCGTCGATTTGGCCAAGCTAATCGATGTTAGTCGGTTTATTTTTTTCTGCGTCATCAGTCTCTGCGTACATAATGCGATCCAAGCGATTCTTCTCCTCCCACTTCCACCAGGCTGAGTTCTCATTGGACCATCACAGTCCGTCACTCTAACATGGAGAAAGTTTTGATTGGCTTAAATATTAGGATTTATCTTCACTATATATAAATAAAATACAATACCCCCCCCCCCCCAAAAAAAAAAAAAAAATTAAAAAAAAAATTATTTACATTAAATATCCTGGGAAAAAAATGAAATACAAATATAAACAATGAAGAATCTCAATATATATATTCTCTAAATATTGAGTGTATTACATATATATATATATATATATATATATATATATATAAAACGGTTAGTTCCTGTCCTTAATTCTGATTGGTTCACGATATTATTCACGATAAAACACGGCTATGACCGCTTCACCCAACGGTTCTGTGTATCACTACACAACACCCTTAGCAACCACTCTTAGCAACGTAAACTGTTTGTTCTCAGTTGATATTGTTCATTATGATATTGATATTGTTCATTATAAGTCCTTGTTCAATATGTGCCCCAACCTATTTAAGTAAAATAATCTGAGATAGATTATTTATTTTGGGATTTTATGGGTTCTGTAGGGACATACAGTATACTTTCATTTGTGCAGGTCTTAAAAGGCCTGGTTAAGTACCTATTGGGGCAGTCATGGCCTAATAGTTAGAGAGTCAGACTGGTAACTCAGAGGTTGCGGGTTTGATTTTCAATACCAGCAGGAAATGATTGAAGTGCCCTTGAGCAAGGAATCTAACCTCCAGTCGCTCTCCTGGCGCCACAGCAAAAATGGCTGTCCACTGCTCTGGGTGTGTGTGTGTCCGCAGTTTGCAGTGTGTTTATGTTCACTATTCACTACTCCTAATGTGTGTGCACTAACTGGAAGGGTTAAATGCAGAGGACAAATTCCAAGTATGGGTTACCATACTTGGCCTTGACATGATTTTCACTTTCACTAAATTATGTTTTTGTTTGACCATGAAAAAGGTCTACAAAGTTACAAAGCACAAATTCTGTAAGCACTGTTTCTGAACTCCCTGAAACACCTCGATTGCAGTCTTGAGTTTTATTTCTGGAAATGAACACATCACAATATTCTTTATTTAAATAATTCCCGCCCAAGACATACGCAAAAAAAAAGGGTTGAGGCTTGGTTGAGTTACATTAGTAGTGTGTTGAAACCTGCAGTTATGTTAAGAGGTGTGACATTTCCCAAACGCTCAAAGTGGTTGACCAATTACAACACACCAGTCCAGCTGACAAATCAGAGCACATTGCCCTTTTCTGAAGGAAGGGTTTAAAAGAGACAGGAAATAAACAGAGCGTTACTGACAGACTAGGAAGAGAGGTGCTGCAACAATGACAAATATGAGACAGATAATGATGTTGTTTTTTTTGTTTTTTGTTTTTTTGTTGTTTTTTTTTTTTTTTAAATATTCAAGCATGAAAACCATATACAAAATAGGAAAATTGTGCTATTCTATATCATTCTCTAAAACATCAGTATCACCTCTGCGTTTGTGTAGTTGTTCTGAAAAATTCTGCAGCCCAATAACAATAGTGTTGGCTGATATATCGGATAATTATGTCCACATAACCCTGACGTTGTCTTGTGAGAGTGGTCGGTTCTCTCTGGACTGTGAACGAATGGCCTGTCCCTGTTAACAAGCTGTTGAAGGCAATAATGTGGCCTGACCTTCCTGAGATTTTCAGGGTCTCTCTTAATTTTGGGAATGTAACCAACACGCAGCATGAGGGCAACTCTGTTTCGTTCCAAAGAAAGGTCACCTTGGACTGGTGTGGAACTGGAGGCCCATGGCTCTGCTGTGCTTCCATTACAAATGAGTCCCAAACAGACGTTTGCTCGGTGTGGACTCCTGAGAGGATGATAAACATCATGAAAACTTACTGTGTCCCTGACCTTTGCCTAACTAACAGTTTAAGTACAGTCTGTAATGTAACTAACAGATATAGCCACGGTTTGTTCATGAAATTATTCATGAAATTCGCTATTTAGTTATTTACATACTTATTTACTCATTTATTTAATCATTTGCGTATTTACTTGCTTGTTTATTTTGTGGAAGATAAAAGAACTTTTTTTTTTTCTTTATAATATTTTACAGTTGCTACATCTGGCTTCAGAAGACTTGAAATATATATATATATATATATATATATATATATATAGCTCATGAGTCATAAAATACTTTTATGGTCTGTTCATGGTGTTTCTTCATCCTTTTTGAGCACTCTGAGCTGTTGTTGTTGTATTCTATTTTCTATTATTGTTTTGTTGTTTGTTTGTTGTTGTTCTTTTTGCTGTTGTTTTGTTTATATTTGGGAATACCACACCCATGTAGTTATTTTTTATTTATTTATTTATTTATTTAGTTTTAATAATTACTGGTGTTTTTGTCCATTTTTCCCCCCCCTCTCTTTTTACTAAAATTCAATCTAAGTTTTGTAGGAAATTAGCTCAAAAGGGAAATATGAATAATTAATCATAACTCGTTATAATTAATTATAAATATTTGGATCAGTTAATCAAACTAACTTCATGTAGCTGAATTAATATTACAATCAATTAATCTGTTCGGCCAGCGAACACTCAGTATTGATCGTCTATCAACTCTTCGGAAAGGATATTTTCCGTGGCCACAGAAAAATAACGCTTTCTTAGCATGTAGCTGTGGTCAAAATCGTTAAATTGACCTTGGTTTATAAGCAGATCAGAATCAACGCAAGAACGCGCACAAAAGTTTTATTTAACTAAATCATGAACACATAACTACTCTAACAGACAGGAAGGAGTCCATTTTCAATAGGAATGCATGTCTGTTTCTTGTAGCCTGAGCAGGCACTATCTCCCAAGTGTCTTTGAAATGTATGAGCGGAGCAAATGGTGATAGTTCTCAGTAGGGAAACCAGATGTCATGGAGTCTGCATGGGTGAGGGGTTGTGAAGATTAACTTTTACAATTGTGTGTTAGTCAATGAAAATAATGATTTGCTTGAAGAGAAAGTGCAGAATAAATCCACATATTCAAACAATTCATATATAAATTAAACATATCATTTTTTAATGTAAAATAAGTGAAAACAGGCTTGTGAAAATAGCATCATATAAATAAAATATTGTACTACAATGTTGTGAATGATTTATGCTTTAGTTATTTATTATCCTGTCTTTAATACCATTGGAAAACTATAAGTTCATCTGAGTGTTTAGACCTTGTCACCATCGGTTGAATTTGTACATTAGTTCGATTTGATTGAATTTGTTTCAAATATCTCACAGACTTTGTCAGCTGATGATGAAAGTTTCTAAATTTCTCCTGTTGCACCACAAGCAAGAAACACAGCACAAATCTCCACAGGAGGAAAATTCTGATACAATCTCATGGCAGTTGTCATGGCTGGGTGTAATAGAAAACTCTCAATGACACGAAATATCCAAACAGTCTTTACTTAGAAAAATGCAGATACACAGATAAGAATAGCACAACCAACGTAACACAAACAATGACTGACATCAACCTGAACCAAACAGGAAGTATTTATACACAAGGCAAATGAGGGAACTAATGAGATAATTAACAATGTAACAGGTGACTGAAATGACTAAATAAACAAACTGAAAAACTAGGACAGTGCAGACAAACTAAGAACACAGGGAACTGATGAAAACAAACTGAAAGTCCATAATCATGACAGCAGTTTGCAACTATTTCATGTTTTGGTGGCTTCATCTTATGAATTCTTAAAATCACATTAGTGCATTTACATATGATCTGTTTATTCCCTGATGGTTAGGTTTAAAGGTGGACATTTATTCTTACTAAAAAATTTACATTTTCATATAATTCATTTTGTTAGAATTCATACGAATCACAACCTCGTGGTTGAAAAATGTCATAGTCATGTTCAGTTTTATTGTCTTATTCTGTTTTTCTCTGTAACTGTTTTGCCTGTGTTCGAATTCATCATTAGTTGTTGTGGTTTTTGATTATTTACTTACCTACTCCCTGTTTCCTTGATTATCTTCATCTGTGTATATAAGCCCTTGGCTTCTTCTGTTCTGTTTTCCACACTAACGCTTATGGCTACTGAGTGAGCTATCGCTTTGTGTTTATTGAAGTCTTTTGTTCATGGATCATTCTGTGTCACACATCTCTCATCTTTTGGATTAGCTCACGGTACCCATGACAGAACGTGGAACCAATGGACATTAAAATGGTGACATAGTACACATTTCCACAGTTAGCCTTCTCCTGCCAGAGCAGAGAGATTGCTCCCTCGAGGAGGACATGAGGGTTCCCTTCCTTCAGCGTGCAAGCGTCTGAAGCACATGTAAAACTAGACCAATCCGGATTGGTGCTTCATCGTGACCTAACCAGTGACGTGGCATGTCACGGCGTACACGGAAGCTATAAAGGGATGCCGGCACACAATAGCGTCTGCTTCTATTCTTCAGCAAGCACTCTATGTTGAAACTGTCTGTCTTATTTGGTGTTTTTGCATTCCTCAGTCAGGAGTTATTATCAGTGACACAAGTATTACATATATAGAACAGAGAAAAGTGTTAAAATGGCAAGTGAGGAGCTTGTGGAGGTTGTAATTTGTGCTGTGGCAAAATTAAATATCGACTGGCCCCGTGGATGAGTGCTTTCTGCAAACAAGAGCACAACCTCCACATCGGGGCTTAACATTTTTCCAGATCCGCATAACGAGTTATGTTAATCTTGGAACAGACCGTTCTCCTCAAGAATTTCTAGCTCCACTGTTAAGGAGTATAGCGGCATTCACCTCTTGGCGTAGAAAGGTGGGTTTTCACCTCTTGGCGTAGAGAGCGTGGGTTGGACTCAGTTAACTGCCCAGTGACTTCAGTGCTGGAGTTCCTCCGAGATCACTTCTCTGCTGGTCTTACCCCGTCCTGGGATCTGGCTGTTGTTCTCAAGGGGTTATCCCTGGCCCCCTTCGAACCACCTGAGTCAATATCCAAGAAGTATCTCATGCTTAAGACAGCTTTTTTGCTGGCCATGACATCCCTCAAGAGAGTTGGGGACCTTCAAGTTCTTTCTATTTCCCCTCCCTGCTTGGAATTTGCCCCTTGGAGGGTGAAAGCCATCTTGCATCCTAGATCTAGCTACGTGCCTACAGTGCCTTCTAATGTGGCTCGGTCTACGATCCTTCATGCCTTCCATCCTCCACCGCATGTGTCGGCGGAACAAGAGAGACATCATTTACTCTGTCCTGTTCAGGCCTTAGAGTTATATGTCCGGAGATCTTTTCACTGGAGGAAGTCAGATCAATGATTAGTATGCTTTGGGTCGCCCAGGAAGGGATCCCCGGCCTCCAAGCAGACAATCAGCAACTGGATTGTTGAGGTGATTTCTTAGGCCTACCAGGTGCGTGGTATGCCTTCACCTTTGGCCGTAAGGGTTCATTCTACTAGAAGCATGGTGTCTTCTAAAGCCCTGCTCTCAGGGGTCTCCCTGCTGGTATGATGTGGCAGGCTGGGCCAGTCCGCATTCGTTTATCAGGTTTTATAGTCTGCACCTTTGTTCTACCTCAGGCACACAGGCATGAAACTCTGCATCCCTTTGCCACACCTTCGTATGCCTGAGAGCGACTTGCTTCGACCTATCAGAAGCTGACGCTATTGTGTGCCTGCACCCCTTTATAGCTTCTGTGTATACCGTCACATGCCACGTAACTGGTTATGTCATGACGCAGCACCAATCAGGATTAGTCTGGTTTCACATGTGCTTCAGACGCTTGCACACCAAAGGCATTCCCCAAAGTGTCGTCATTATGACGCACCGTCTTGTTCCCTTCTCAGGGAACAAGAGTTACAGACATAACCCAAGACGTTTTTCTCAACTTGGCATGCCAACCCACTATCCCGACCGCTCTCTGTGTGTTTTCTATCAAGGGATAGAAAGGCACAACTGCACATGGATGTCTTTGAGGGAGTTTTGCCGAGTATCTGGTGTGGGTGCTGGTGCAGTGTAACTCACCTTTCACCATCTGCATCACCAATGAGGAAAACACCAGACCCAGAGCCCAGCCAGCAGTCAGCCATGGCCACCGTGGAAAGGCCAGAGCCCAGTGCTGACTTGGAGCCCTAGCCAGCCAAGAAGATTGAGCCAGAGCGATCACCAGAGGCTGTTTTCGTCCCGGAGCCCAAGCCCAGTGAGGACTCTGTACAGGTTTGTGAGCCAGAAACAGCTTCCACCGCAGAGGGCATATTAGTTTGACGGAATAAATTGGAACCCTGTCCACACTCCAGAGACTGAGCTGTGTAAATTATGCTGGAGCTCAATGAAATTGATGTTTGATCAGCTGGGTGAGGTGCTTGCTGGTCTAAGTTGTTGCTGGTTAATCTCAATTCCAAGTCATCTAAATCACTGGCTAAGCCCAGTTCCAAGTTGTGTAAGTCATCGCTGGATAAGACCAGTTCCAAGTTGTGTAAGTCGTCACTGGATAAGCCCAGTTCCAAGTTGTGTAGGTCTTTACTAGTTAAGCCCAGTTCCAAGTTGTCTAAACCATCACTGGATTAGCCCAGTTCCAAGTCATCTAAGCCCAGTTCCAAGTCATCGCTGGTTACGCCCAGTTCCAAGTAGTTCAAGTCATCTCCACTAGTTCAGTCCAGCACCAAGTGTTTGTCATCCAGCCCCAAATTTCCTTTGTTGCAGATGGTCCTGCCCAGCCTCCCTCTCCCTCATCCAATGTCAAAACCATCCAGTTCCTCTGCCTCGTTTCCACTGTGTCCCTTTAGCCCCTTGGCTCCTTCAGTGGTTCCGCCTGGGATCTATTCCAGTCATCAGCTCCTCCTCGAGCCTCCAAAGCCCCGGACTTCACCTTGGCCCTCCGACCCATCTGACTCATCGGCACCTTGGCTCAACGCTCCCTCAGCTCCACCATGGACTATCATCACTCAGGCTTTGCCAGGCTCCCTCGTCCTTCTGGCTCCACTTTAGTCCATTGTTGCTCTGGCTCCACCTCGGACTTCTGAGTCAGCAGCTGCGCCGGGAGTTATGTCATGGTCAGGTTCAGTTTCATTGGGCCTCATTTATCAAACGTAGAAATGAGCGCAGATCCGAGCGCAGAAATCATCCTACAACAGGGCTCACATGTGATTTATCAAACATTCGTATGCTGGCAATCCTATTGTATGACTAATCGTACGTTGATAAATGTGGCGGCTGAAAACAGTTGTCATTTAAATATCACGGCCCAAATTTTAGAAGCCTCGCCCTATAGTTTATGACACAGAGAAATGTAACCCGGCCATGAAGAGGAAGTAATCACATGAAAAAGAAATGTATCTTAGTCTAAAAACACTCCTCAACTTCATAATTGCAAACAATAAAATTAATTTAAATTAAAAAAACGGTAAATAAAACTAAATACTTACAAACATTATTAACATATAGGCCTATAAACTTAGTTATTTTAGTACCCCTCCTCACTCCACAGAAAATCCTTTAAATTTATTTTATTCAGAACAGAACAAGAAAGAAAAATAAGTAGCTATAAAATTATATATTAAATTAAAAATTGAAACACAAATTAGGCTATAGAGGCATTCATTATAAAGCAGAAATTAATTTATTTAAAGAAAAACTTAATTGGGCTCACATAGCCTACCTCTCTCATTCGGGAAGAATCCAAACGTTTCCATATTCGCGATGTAACATTTATTGGTTGCTGAATGACTGGTACAGACGTATAGCGGACCATTTAAACTGAGCAGTGTTAACTTGGTCTGCATTTTAGTTTGCTGATAAATGGCTGAAATGTAAAGTTAGCAATGCTAGAACTGATATGTTGCATCTGCATGTGAGTGAGGCGCCTGTGCGACCAGTTGGATTTAATAAAATAAAGATAAATATTTTAATAAAATAAAGAAAACGAATACAATGCATCAAATGAGCGTAGCCTGTACTAGCCCTACTTGATGCACAGTTTTTCTCTTTTGTTTTGTTAATCTGCTAATTATTTCAGTGAAATATATTTAGTGTAGTCCTATTATTTTATTCCTTGTATATTATTCTGTTTTTCTCTGCGTTGCAGGTGCATGATGTGTGAATCCTAATGTTCTTTTGATGTTGCCATTTGCGCATGCAAAGTGAAATCCCTGGAAAGAAAAAAAAAACATTTGTGGTATTTTAAGACACTCATCTATTCTAATTTAATTTTAATTTGACATTTTAATTGTGTCATTTAATGGTTAATGATCGGTTAGTGAGTGATTGTCGGTCAGGAAAATAATCGAAATATTCTCATAACAATTCTCCACCAGATTTATTATGCTGCATGCAAGCTCCCGCTGACTCAAAAACCTGCGTACACGAGCTAAGACCTGACCTGAGATTTGATCATAGCCACCACTCACGTTCATATTGATAAATGCCAAATTTTGCGTGGAAATGACCGTACGCCCAATTTTCTGTCGTACGTTCGCTTCATAAATGAGGCCCAGTCTTGTTCTTTTTATCTTTGTCACATTTTTGCTTGTGTTCTATCTCATCATTAGATGTCATGTTTTTGTTTTTTTTTTTTATTAGAAGGAACTCACCTGCTCTGTGTATATAAGCCCTCTGTTTCTTCCATTCTGTTTTCCATGTTAACGTTTATAGCTGTTGAGTGTGCTATCGCTTTGTTTATTAAAGTCTTTTTTTCATCGATCATTCTGTGCCACGTCTTTCATTTTTTTTAGATAAGCTCACGCTACGTCACACAAAAGAATTTGACAGTGCAAATAGCTAAAGTTAACTTACAACTCTCCAGTTGATCTGCCACATCCCGTATCAAGCTCCGATCTATCACTTATTTACATCTGACACTTCAACATACGCTTCCTCATTTATACAGTATCTCACAGAAGTGAGTACACCCCTCACATTTTTGTAAATATTTTATTATATCTTTTCATGTGACAACACTGAAGAAATGACACTTTGCTACAATGTAAAGTAGTGAGTGTACAGCTTGTATAACAGTGTAAATTTGCTGTCCCCTCAAAATAACTCAACACACAGCCATTAATGTCTAAACCGCTGGCCACAAAAGTGAGTACACCCCTAAGTTAAAATGTCCAAATTGGGCCCAATTAGCCATTTTCTCTCCCCGGTGTCATGTGACTTGTTAGTGTTACAAGGTCTCAGGTGTGAATGGGGAGCAGGTGTGTTAAATTTGGTGTTATCGCTTTCACTCTCTCATACTGGTCACTGAAAGTTCAACATGGCACCTCATGGCAAAGAACTCTCTGAGGATCTGAAAAAAAGAATTGTTGCTCTACATAAAGATGGCGTAGGCTATAAGAAGATTGCCAAGACCCTGAAACTGAGCTGCAGCACGGTGGCCAAGACCATACAGCGGTTTAACAGGACAGGTTCCACTCAGAACAGGCCTCGACATGGTCGACCACAGAAGTTGAGTGCACGTGCTAAGCGTCATATCCAGAGGTTGTGTTTGGGAAATAGATGTATGAGTGCTGCCAGCATTGCTGCAGAGGTTGAAGGGGTGGGGGGTCAGCCTGTCAGTGCTCAAACCATACGCCGCACACTGCATCAAATTGGTCTGCATGGCTGTCGTCCCAGAAGGAAGCCTCTTCTAAAGATGATGCACAAGAAAGCCCGCAAACAGTTTGCTGAAGACAAGCAGACTAAGGACATGGATTACTGGAACCATGTTCTGTGGTCTGATGAGACCAAGATAAACTTATTTGGTTCAGATGGTGTCAAGCGTGTGTGGCGGCAACCAGGTGAGACAAAGACAAGTGTGTCTTGCCTACAGTCAAGCATGGTGGTGGGAGTGTCATGATCTGGGGCTGCATGAGTGCTGCCGGCACTGGGGAGCTACAGTTCATTGAGGGAACCATGAATGCCAACATGTACTGTGACATACTGAAGCAGAGCATGATCCCCTCCCTTCGGAGACTGGGTCGCAGGGCAGTATTCCAACATGATAACGACCCCAAACACACCTCCAAGACGACCACTGCCTTGCTAAAGAAGCTGAGGGTACCTAAACCCTATTAAGCATCTGTGGGGCATCTTCAAACGGAAGGTGGAGGAGCGCAAGGTCTCTAACATCCACCAGCTCTGTGATGTCGTCATGAAGGAGTGGAAGAGGACTCCAGTGGCAACCTGTGAAGCTCTGGTGAACTCCATGCCCAAGAGGGTTAAGGCAGTGCTGGAAAATAATGGTGGCCACACAAAATATTGGCACTTTGGGCCCAATTTGGACATTTTCACTTAGGGGTGTACTCACTTTTGTGACCAGCGGTTTAGACATTAATGGCTGTGTGTTGAGTTATTTTGAGGGGACAGCAAATTTACACTGTTATACAAGCTGTACACTCACTACTTTACATTGTAGCAAAGTGTCATTTCTTCAGTGTTGTCACATGAAAAGATATAATAAAATATTTACAAAAATGTGAGGGGTGTACTCACTTCTGTGAGATACTGTATGTTGCACACAAAAAAGTAAAAATTAATAAATGTATAAATAAACATAAAAAGAAATGAGCGCATAAATAAATGTAAAAATAAATAAAAAATAAAGTTAAAATGATAAAAATAAATAAAAATAAAAACAAAAAATAAATGAAGGAAAAAACTCATATTTGTTTTCAGTTTATTTATTTATTTATAATTTACGCAGGCTTGGGCCTCATACATCTCCTTTAGTAAGGCCAAGTCGACCAGAGTACTCAGTAACTTTTCTGGATGACCAGTCAACTAGTAAAAAACAAAAATTTGCACAAGTCCTAATAGCTAGCAGAAAATCACTTTGATGTATGTTTTCATCACACAGCAGGCAAATAGTCTGCTGATATTTCCTGCCATAGTGGGTTATTTGAGGCTCTCAGATACTGATTATAGTGGTTTCCACAAATTGCACAGTCTGGGAAATACATCACAAATGTTGTTCTGTATGTTGGGTTGTATGTATAAACTGAACATTCAGCTGTGTCTCTCTCTGTCTGTGTCTCTAATAATGATTCTGGCAGTAGGAGCACTGGAGGCAGCCAGATCCCAAAATGGTCGTGTGATTGGTCAGGCCTGTGCCAGATGTGCACGGATGGATGGTTGTCGTGGAAATGGTGCCAGGGGTTTGGTTGCCAGGGCTGATGATGGACATGAAGTACCAGCTGCCTCCCTGACCCTCCAAGCAGAACCACAGTCTTCTTTTTTTTTCCCCACAGAAACCTGTCTGTCTCTTTCAGTAGGCTGATTTGAAAGTGCCTGATAAACCAATAACCTCATTCAGCATCTCTGTTTCTAGAGATGACACACATCCACGTATTGTTTCATGTTATGACGGAAAACAGACAAGGCTTTTTTTTTTTTAGACAAAAAGATCAAGCAAGACCAGGAGAGCCATTAGGCATGCTTTTTATCAGCAATATCCACATTAGACTCAACTGTCAGAGGACAAGTGTGCTAAAAGAAATATCTAATAACGTCTACTTTCATTTTAATTCAGAGGCAGTGGCAGGACACTTCTTTTGTGGCCAATCGAACTTTGTCAATTTCAATTTGTCACCCACAACCCTGTGCAGTGCAGTTGGACAAGTGTTTGAAATGGCAGTAAAAGGGTTTAACAAATAGCGCAAATAAATAAATAAATAAATAAATAAATAAGTAAAATTAATCACCACAACTGTTTTCAACATTGATGATAATAAGAAATGTTTATTGAGCTGCAAATCAGCATATATGATTTCTGAAGGATCATGTGACACTGAAGACTGGAGTAATGATGCTGAAAATTCAGCTTTGAATCACAGGAATAAGTTATTTTACAATATATTCACATAGAAAATGGTTATTTTGAATTGTAATAATATTTTACAACATTACTGTTTTTACTGTATTTTTTATCAAATAAATGCATAACGTTTTCATTCTGATTTTTTTTCTTTCTTTTTTTTGCTCTGTTTCAGTTTGCTAATCATTAGTTAATTATTTTACACCTGTTTCGTTTCTCCGATTACATTCCTGTTATAAAAAATTATGGACTCACCAGCATTGCATCTCCTCCTCCTACTCCCCGAGAACTGAAATTGGTTGGGGATGCTCCGGGATGGCGGCCTCCCCATCATGGCCTGTGAGCCCGAGGCAGCGACAGCATTCGTCCCAGAACTAGAGCTGGCTACCATCAGAACCACGGAGTCTACACGGCTATTGTTCAAACTTTTGAACAATAGTGTGTATTTTGGTGCAATCAAGTCATCTTGGAACGATCGTATTTACAAATTGAACTCACACTAGTGTCACCATAAAGTTATAATTAACCCTTTGACATGTACAATCACACCGGTGTGATCAGTCTTGGCTGGTCCCTGGAGTGTACGATCACTCTAGTGTGATTAGAACGTTCAGTGAATCACGTGATTAACTGCCAAATTCAAATGTGCTTGTGCACTTTGGCTGGCGCTGAGCCAGAGATGGATGCTCTCAGCGTTTTTCATATATCACAAATATGCAGTGTTTTCAATCACACAATGTTTATTTTAGGTTTCAGACATTTAAATACACATAAGTACTAACAAAACAACACATTTAGAGTTTGTAAAATACACACTGATGTCTATAGAAGCGGCAATAACAATCCTTTCCATAATAATTAGATTACACATTTTATTCATATCAGATACACATTGTGTAAGTAACTTTAAAGTTCAATCTATTCTTCTCCCAGTTCACCGGCTCACTTACTTTCATGTATTTCGGGAAAAGTGGATGAATTCACGTGTTGTATATCCAACAGATCTACTTAAAACTACTAGAAACTAACATGGCGGCACCCATCGCGCGTATATCTCAACTAACGCAATCGTAATAAAGGTGTTTAAACAGCAAAACACATCCACTTGCACATATTTGACAATCGGAATATCAGATATTTCATGCTATAGTCAACAAATTTGTGAATATTTTGAATAAAAAAGGAAAAATGAAATAAAAGCAGATCATCAGTCATACAGTGCTATTGTGGCTGCTGTCACGTACAGCTGCAGGTAAACAGGCGAGGAAGACAAAGATTCTCAAATACGTAGTTTAATAAATGAACAGACAGGCGAACAGGTAGCAACACATACACATTGACGAATGACAACCAAAACAAACAGAACATGACGGTGACTGTGACAGTACATCCTGGAGGGTTCTGGAGGTGGATGGAGTGATGGTGATGGAGGAGTGGTGAAGGGAGGACGACGATCCCCTGGCGGCGTTGGTGGTGGATGGCCGATGGCGCAGATCCAGAGCTCCCCAGAACCGACAGCCCACGGCAGAGTCAAGGAGGGGAGGAGCCTAGATGGTGTAGGGTAGGCTGACAGCATCTGGGGGACGACCGTCGGAGACTCGGCAGATGGATCCAGGGGCGCAGACAGAGAGCCGATGAACTCCCGCGACGTCGCTGGCTCGGGAGACCTCGGTGACGTCACGGCGACGAACAGCGTAGTACCCGAGGGCTGAGGCGGAACCGGTGTGATGGAGGACAGAGGTGACTCCGAGGGGAAGGAGGAACCTGCTGCAGCCATAGGGGTGGAGGGACAGAGTGCAACGGATGGCCCGCAAGTCCGTTGCGGAAGTGGTGTGACGACTGATTAAGGGGTAACCAGCAGGACGAGGGAGCCCGGAGTAGCCGTCAGTCCAAGGGTCTCCGGTGAAGCCGTAGATGGGAGGAGCCCCGACGGAGCCGGCAGGTCGACAAGCCGAGATGGAGCAAAGAGGTCGAAGGCGGGAGGTGGAGCCACAGGATTCTCTTGCACGGGCGCTGCAGGTGGATGCACAACCTGCGGCTCGACGTCAGAGTGGGGCTCCCACGGAGACGGTGCAGGGCTGTGGACATCCAGCAGCGATGGGGCTGGAGGACTGGCTGAGGTTTGGGGTGACATCAACATTGGCAGAGCAATGGTAAAGATGACAGAGTTCATGGTACAGTCCATGGATAATGATGATGATGATGATGATGATGATACCGGGTGGGATAGGGTGGGAGTTATTTCCTCGCTGAAGTCAATCAGCTAGTCCTCACTCTCCAAAGTCATCTCTACCTCGTCCGCTGATGTTGTGGGCTTACGCCCCTGGTCAGACGTCAGATGGAGTTTCACCTCCGGGGCGAGGGTCACCTCTGTCCTCTTAGTCTCGGGCTCTGGCTGATGCGTCGCGGCCGGTGGAAACTCTCCGTGTGCGGGGGGCTCGCACGAGTACTCCGCGGTCCGTGGAGAAGATTCGGGCTCTGGGTCTGGCTGTGTTCTGGACCGGGTGATTGCTTCTCCCCAGCTTAGTCCGGTGGTGTCTGGGAGGTTGAAAGGATGGTGATAGTTAGCCCCGATCCAGAACGACGACTTCAGGGTCTCGTCGTCGTAGGGGCAGGTGAGTGCAAGACAAACAAACTCCTGGGAAAAAAAACAAAAAATCGTGGCGAGCGCAAACTTCATTGCGTAATCCATTTAATTGGTCCGGTATTCTGTCACGTACTGCTGCAGGTAAACAGGCGAGGAAGACGAAGATTCTCAGATACGTAGTTTAATAAATGAACAGACAGGCAAACAGGTAGCAACACATACACATTGACGAATGACAACCAAAACAAACAGAACATGACGGTGACTGTGACAGCTGCGGTGTGTCACGTGACAAGCAATGACGCGTCACCATTAAGCAATAAAGTGATACGTTCTAAATAACAGTTGACTTGAAAAACTCACGCTGGGGGATCAGCTAGTATATTTTAAACGTGTGAAAGGGTTGAGTTGTAAACTCTGGATTTTCTTTAAGTCAACTTTTGGGGTTGGTGGCGTGTCGGTGAGAAAACGTCAGACGTAATGGATGCTGCATCTGTAATAATGATAAATTTGTTATTTATTTATTTTTTTCCCCATTTACAAAAAAACAAAACAAACAAAAAAAACCACTAAGTTGCATGCGTACAATACCATAGTTTTTGCTTATTAGTATGGTTGAATTGGATAATTGAAGGTCAGCAGCAAAGACATTGGTTAATAAAGTGATATTAAATACATAGAGTATATTTGTGTAATTTAATATATTTATTACAGGTTTGCGTGTAATTCTGAGATTGCATTTCACTGTTTTTATTCATTTCGTGGAATACTGAATGTTTTCATGCACATGAGATGAGTAAATGCATGTTCACGTTTAGTCTAGAACTACAATAACAATCATGTTTACACAGCGCACATGACACCTCTGCACTTACCTTATTTCTCTCAACATGGGGACAGGAAAACTGTCAGTAAATGGGCTAAATGTGAAAAAGTAACTCGTTACTTATTTGAAAAATGAACTTAGGTATTTTGTTCTAAATTGAAAAAGTAATGCGTTACTTTACAAGTTACTTGAAAAAAGTAATCTGATTACATAAAACCCAAGTTACTTGTAATGCGTTACCCCCAACGCTGACCATAGTACAATCACAATAGAAATAATAAAAATAAAGCAAAAATACACAGATGAGCATCTTTATTCATAATTTTGTAGATGTATAGTTAAAAAATCTTGTTGAATTTTATGTAGAAAACATGAATCTTGCTCCAACCAAAGTGATTTGAATGCACCTAAAATCGTAATTACGTAATTCCCAACTCGTAAATACAAACTTCCCGGGAGGACTTGAATAGACAAGGTTTTTTTTTTTTTTTTCTTTAGACAAGAAGATGGAGCAGGACAGGGAGATCTTTAGTTTTATCAATAATGAAAACTATTGATAAATATATCAGTCCAATATTAGTGTCTATATGTATTTGTATGTTAATTAGAGTATTGCACTATTAGCAACATGCTAACGGCATGCACTATTTAAAAAAAATCTAATTTTACATGTGAGGAGCAGTATTTAAATGATGCACAGACTTGCTGCATATGCAAAGAGCTTCAGTCTGTTTGTAGAACAGTAAACCACAAGTAGCTCAATACAGTAGATTTTATTCTCAGGTTTACCACATACATAAATGCACATTCACACACTGACGTAAATGCATTCGATAAACTCATCTCAAGCACTAATAGTTTAAGCGCCCTGTGGTTGCCAAGAGACAGGCGTATAATTCCCATGTTTACTTCCGAGACCAAACAGACATGGGAATCATGCAAATGAGGATGAGCAGATCAGATTCAGGCCTCGGGCGGCAGCTCACGGAGCGCATGCAGCTGAAATCAGACAGATGTGAGCGACGGCCTTGCTCTCGCTCTAGATAAAAGTCTGTCTCGTCTGACTTACTGCAGTTGTCACACTGCAAACCCTCTGTGTTCAAACGCCTGCAGGTTTTAGCCAGATCTTATGAGAGCGTGCAGATATAAGACTGATAAAACACTGAAAACATGACAGGCCGTTATTTTCAATTTTTAATACAAACAATCTGTTGAAATTGTTTCTCTGTAATTTGCAGCAAGGTTTGTTTAGGATGTTGCTGCACAGCCTGTTATCAAATACTCACTGTTTTAAACTGCCACTGCCAATGGAAAAACACCTAATAAAATCACAGACAGAAAGAAAAAAATAAAGCTGATTGACTTTTTGGTAATTTCACTTACTTACTAATTGACAACGTAACAACAACGTTGCATGCCCGTAATTTCATTACCATCAAATTACCCACTCACAATGTCATCAGTATTGTCTTCTATAAGCAGTGTTGGGGAAAGTTACTTTTAAAAGTAATGCCTTATAATATTGCATTACTCCCTAAAAAAGTAACTAATTGTGTTACTTAGTTACTTTTTTTATGGAAAGTAATGTGTTACGTTACTTTTGCATTACTTTTTCTCATCTGGGCTGGGCTGCTTGTTTCTTTGTTTTTATAACAACAAAAAAGTTCTGTTTTTGGCAAATGCCTTTTCACACCAAAAGTGAAATGAATAAGCCTCAGGCAGAAGGAAATTCATGCCTGTACAGTAGAGGGCGCATTTTAAACAAACAACCCTTTCAGCTGTGTTGCCATTCTGGAATAGCTACAGAAGAATAGGATGCAGGAGGGGTAAATATGCTCACATTTAGTCTATAACTAGTCTAGGGGCCTGTTTACACCTGGTCACTTCATGCGTTTTCTCTGATCGGATAGCTATCCGATCGTGAAAAGACCAGGTCTAAATGCCCTCCGAAACGCATTCGAGATGGATTTAAATCTGATCGCTTAAACCACTTCAGGAGGTGAAAAAAAAAAAATCATTTTATATTAAGGCAAGGTGTATTTCAATAAAAAAACGCAGAACAATTTTTTAATTTAAAAGAAGACAGAAGCTTCAAGTTTATAATTTTTTAAATAATTTAATTTATTTAACATTTGTGTAAATGATGGATCAAACAAAACTGATAAAAACAGTGGTTTAACTTTATTTTTTTTAGAAAAATAAATAAATTTAGTAACAGGAATGAACACTTTGTAGCAGGAATGAACACTGGGTAACAGGAATGAGTGTCCATATGTGTGTCCATGTGTGTGAGAAAGAGAGTGTGTACATGGCCGTGTGTGCATGTGTGTGAGTGAGATTTCTGTGTTGAAGGGATGTGCTGTGTGCTAGTAGTACTTCACAGCGAAGGAGGTGGAAAGAGAAAGAAGGAGAAAGAGGAAAAGAGTGAGGGGGGAGAGGGAGGGAAGGAAAGACAAAAAAGGGGGGGAAAGAGAGGGTTGCGGGTGTGTTTCACTCCTTCCCTTGCAGCATGCCATTGGTGGGTGTTTCTGGCAACTGCATAATAAAGGTTCTCTCCATCTTCTACAAAAGATAAGACAGACAAAGACAAAAAGATTAAGTCACTTCGTAGTGGACTGGCTCCCTGCAAGTATGGCATTCACACTGTAAAAATAATCCTAAAAATCTACAATTTAAGTAATTTCAACTGTAAAACTCATGATACAGGTGAATAGCGTTATATAAACTAATATTTACACTATTAAATAAAAAAACAACAACAGAGGACTCTACTCACTCCTGTTACTCTTAACTCACTCCTGTTATTTTTCATATGAGTAACAGGACTGAAAGTAACAGGATTGAGTTTTTAAGCAAAAAATGATCAAAAACATGATATATGGCCACATGGTGTACATGCTAATAGCATGAGGACACTGAGCAACTTCTAGTGACTTACCTGAAGTTAATATTTTTTAAATAAACAAATAACATCTAAGAAATTATAGTTACAATTTCATCAAATATACAGAAGTTAAAATGAGAGGACTTACTTTTGGTCTTCTCATGGCCTGCATAAGATCCAGATGATGCAACTTCCTGTTGAAAATGTGTCTTGTGGAATGTTCCAAGTTTTTTAGAGGGGGAAATGTGTGAGGGTAACAGGACTGAGTGAAAACCTGGGGACACGACTAAAATGTGTATTTTATATAACATATTATGGATTTCTTATGAAATTTCTTTTTGTTTAGCATAGATGGTATATGGAGTAACACAACAATGCAAAAATAATAAGATTTCTGAAAGATTTTAATGATTATATTTCATGATAAAGTTTAGGTTTAGATAGTGGGGACATGCAACAAATGCTATTTTTTTAGTATTCTCAGTAGTTTTTAATAATGTTTTAAATTATATATTTTAAATTTGCAGTTAGATTAATGTTCAGGACACTTTGCTTAATAATAAAATATATTTTAGAGTTAATTTCCATGCATATTTATACATAAAATGTCCTGGGGACAGAAATGGCACCCATTCGGTGGAATGGCTCTTAATTAATTTGAATGAATTATTTAAAAAAAAAAAAAAAAATAGTTTTGAATATATGAATGACTCATTAATAAATACTTGTTTCATTACTGGATAAATCAGGGTTTAACGAATCTTTTTGAATGAATGATTCAATGACAAAGTCACTTGTTGCCACCTAGTGGCGTAACAAGGTAATTTATACAACAGTTATTTCAAGCGCCACATCAGTTTCGATTTGCTCTATTTTGATCGCTATCTGATGTCCAGTGTTTATATCCTAACTGTAAACTTTTATCTTAGTACTTCTGTGATAATTTGAATATTTGGCAGCTATTTCGGGCATCCAAGACCAAGTCCTATATCTATTTGAATGGGGGAATCCTGAAATCTCAAAAACTGCTTGGCAAACTCACAATTAAATAACATATTTCAAATCAGCAACAAAATCTGACATGAACTGTCCGATAAATGTTGTATCTTATGCTCAAATAGCGTTAAAAAAGCTTATTTTTTAGGCTAGCCGAGCATGTGCAGTCCTAATCGCGAGTCTCAGGTTTCTATGGGAACTGGAGCTTCTAACAGCAGCTGCAGTGACGCAATGACTTTATCAATCAGAGATTGGCTCTCTTACTTTTGAAGGCGTGACGTATTCCGTATTGCGCGTTGCAGTTTCTCCCATTCATAACTAATAGGAGTGAAGCGTCTTTCTATATAGTCTTTGAAATAACTACTGTGTGGTTCAAAACTGCTCTGGATCAGCGGCAGCACGAACACAGATGTGAATGTTCCGGTAGGATTTTTGTCAAAGGTTTAATAGACACAGGCGAATCGTTGTCATTAATAAATAAGATCGCGTGGGTGTGTGAATCGAGATCGCGATCTTTTTACGATTAATAGTGCAGCTCTAATTAAAAGTAATTAGACTAAATTATCTTACCAGTGCTGTAGTCACGCTCTCTCCTATTGCGGTCTTTGATTTTGAAATGAGCTGATAGTCAATAAAATGCAGCTCATATTTGTTGCTTTCGGTGACGTGAACTCCATTAAATCTGCATATTGCGCCAGAATTGAAGATCGGATTTAAAAAACGTTAAAACATATTTTTATTATTGTATATGGTATTGGTGGCGTTGAGTTACCATGGCAACCTCTGACACATTCATGCATCTGAAGAGGACAGTGTCTGACATCTTTCTGTTTCTCGTCAGTTAAAACTACTGCATGTCCACCCATAGAAAAATAAATAATAAAAATTACCAACTGATTACCAACACACAATACACAATTCGGCCCGTGTAGTAGTGTATGCAGAACATTTATTTAACAGATATGAGACACTTACTGTAACAACTGAGGCTGATAACCGTTCAGCCGGCCACCTGAGGGAGCCCTCTGCCGAATTCTGCTCATGTTTAATTATTACCAGTTTTCCCACTGCCTTTCATTGCCTGCTGTTTTGATTCTCGTTTCATGACCATTATGCCTTTGTGGATACCCTTCTTCTTCAAACCTGTCTTTTGGATTATTGTTCTGTTTTGTTTGCCTGGTTGGACTGTTCCTCTCTGACTCACTGTTTGGATTTGTCTGCTGTTTTTGTTTAATCAACTTCCTGCACATGGATTCTGAACCCGCCTCCACATCCAGCTACTCACAGAATACTTTGCCTTCACTGAATCCTGCGGAAGTTTCTCAGCTCTAGGCCACATTCACTTACCAAAGTGAGCTTCTCAAGGGATACCAAGAGCAGCTAAACAACTTACGAGCCGCCAACAATGGCCTTACTCAATATGTCCGCTCTCTTCCATCTGCTCACACTGAACCGGTAAGATTTGCACTCCCCGATAAGTTTGATGGCTCTGCTGAAAAGTGCAGAGGTTTTTTTTTTAAGTCAATTTAAATATATTTTTTCAAACTAACTGGAGTCATTTAGCCAAGAATAAAAGAAATGTGCATGTATGTCTGTTCTAACTGGAAAAGCTCTTGACTGGGCCACAGCTGTTTGGGAGAACGACCCTTAGTTCCAAACATCTTTTGATTACTTTGCTTAACAAATTCATGAGGCGTTTGAATACCCAGCAAGGGATAAAGATGATTCGGTTTAGCTGCTTCATTTATGGCAGGGCAATAAAACAGCAGCTGATTATTAGATAATTCAGGACACTAGCGGCTAAGAGTGGTTGGAATGACATCACTTTGAAAACTTTTTCCGAGAGGGGCTTAACCATGAACTGCAAGCTGAACTTGTGTGCAGGATGAGGATTCTTCGATATCTGAATTCATTATTAGGGTTATCAAGATTGACAGTTTACTCCATAACTCACCACGTTCTAATGTTCGCCCTGTCTTACAAACTCCAGCCATTCAAGCAGAGAAAAGCTCAGAATCTCCAGAGCACATGCAAATAGCTTACACGTGAGGAGTGCCACCACTGTAGAAGTGAAAGACTATGCTTTTACTGTTGAAACTGGTCATCAAGGCATCTCATGTCCTCACAAGAACAAGAATCCCCAAGATTTAACATGAGTACACAAAACTTTGAATCTTCACTTTATCACAGTTTTACTCTGCCTGTGGAAATCTCCTCTGATGATAACTGTAAATTTGTTACAGTGTTAGTGGATTCAGGGGACGCAGTTAATTTAATACACCACAACCTAGTTCAAGAACTCATACCAGCCATCAACATCACAGATGTCCACAATGCCCCCATTGGTGCCAGAATAACTCATCAGACAGTATCGGACTATTTCACACTGAAACCATCTCTCTGTATGTGATCAATTCCCCCAAACATACAGTTATACTGGGGCATCCTTGGCTGGCTATTCACGAATTGTTACGAATTGTGGACTCACTCCCTTCCAATGCATACTGGGCTATCAACCCTTGGTGTTCCCTTGGTCGGATGAATCATCTTCAGTGCCTGCAGTGGATGATTGGATCAGACAGAGTGAACAGGTATGGAACAGTGTGCATGTTTGGCTGTACAAGACCAACGGATCCAGGTTGACTGACAAGGACGTCCTCAACACAGCTATCAACCTGGTCAGAGGGTATAGTTTTCCATGTGTGACCTCAAGCTACGTCTACCATGCAGGAAGCTCAGCCCAAGATATGTGAGGCTATTCAAAATCTCAAAGCAGACCAACTTAATCACATACCGAATAGAGCTTCCCACTAACCACCGCATCTCTCCTTCCTTCCATGTGTCCCCGATGAAACCGGTCCACCCAACATTTGGCCCCGAAACAACGGACCCTGAACATCCTCCTCGTTTGGAAATTAATGAAGCACCAGTATGGTCAATGAGATCATGGACTCCAGATGACGAGGGGGCCAGATGCAGTACCTGTTGTACTGGGAAGTCTACTGACCGGAGGAGAGATCGTGGGTAGCCACAAAGGACATACTAGACCCATCCCTGATAGGCATGTAAGTAGCCATAGCCGCAAATCAAATATGGCTGAGAAAGTACCCTCAAAAGATCATTTTAAATCATTATTGTGTAAAGCATCAAATAGACATTACAAAAAGTTACTTCAGAAAGAAATATATCATTTGATTCAGCATAGAATTTATTACACATACATTTTTGGACCATGAGGTTGAGTAAAAGATGACTGAATTTTCACTTTTGGATGAACTATATAATCTGGAAATATGAATTTACTTTTTTATTGAAATTATATTCTAAATAAGAAACTACAACTGTCAGTAGGTGGCGGTAAATGTCTTAATGATTCATGCTGCCTTCACATGCTCTCGAATTATGTAAATATGAGTTTCCTAGGTAAAAATTGCAGATGAACGCCCTCCAATTTCGAAACTCACGACTTCAGAAGTGGGAATTATCAAATTTCCGATAGCATGTGAAGGCAGCATAAGTCATTGAGTGATTCATCATTAATTCGATTCGTTCAAACGGCTGACTCATTCAGCAAAATGTTTCTCTGTATGAATGGTTCATTAAATTATTTTATTGGTTCACCTGATTGATTAATTCAAAATGTGGATTCAGAAATGAAACGCAGCTGTGTGTTGCTCGGAGACAAACAGTTTGTCTTTATATTTTCATTGGCAAAATTGAGCAAAACAACAATTATTAACATTTTACCAAAATCAAACTCAAATGGAGGTTTTTGACCAGCGATTTTTGTAGAATGTCAGAGATGCAATGCGTTGTCCGTCATTAACAGCCTTAAGTGCATTACGTTTTTTTGCTGGGTGGGTGTAATTAAACGAACTGCGTTCATACTGGGGGCTCATCTGCTTTGCTCTACATACTATAGTATGGTTTATTAGTATGACGTTTACGGAGTTTGGTCTTTTAATATCCCTGTCTTAGTACTTTCACGTTAATCGTTTTAGAATGTCCCTTTCGGGTCTATCGGGGTCCTTATGAATACGATAACATGATTTCCCCTTTACTTTCCCCCACCTGTTCTGGCATCCTGGCGCACAGCAGCTGTCCACCATGTTGAAATAATAAGGTTTGTAAGGTCTAAACAGTCTTATTGTTCAACCACTATCGATACAAATGCTACAGCCGCTCTGGCGCTCTCCTGATGGTCTGCCAAAATGGCGGAGTTTAGATTGCGTGACGTCAACCTCCGGAGCTCTATAATCATCACGAGGTGTTTCGTTTACTCACGGAGACGGAGAAATGATTCGCGTTCATCCGAAGATCCACCTAAGCTGCCTTGTATGTGCGCTCCTAGACATACGGCTCAAACAAACTCTCTGAACTTGGTTACAAATCATCTGAAGTCATTGTTGGTTCTTTAAAATATATGTTGGATAAACTCGCGCCTCAATTTGACTCATTTATTTAACGCGCTGTGAATTATTATAAAACTTCCCGGTGTTATTGACATCGCCATCTTTGATACTGTTGCTATGGTTACCTTAAAGTATGACTTGAGTATGGCTTGAGGGTGAGTAAATACTCACCCTCAAGCCATTCTAGGTGTATATGATCTTCTTTCAGATGAACACAATCGGAGATATATTTAAAAATATCCTTAGTCCTCCAAGGTTTATAATGGTAGTGAATGGGGGGGCCATGTTTTAAAACAAAAAATAAATGCATCCATCCATAATCAAAGTAATCCATACGGCTCCAGAGGGTTAATAAAGGCCGTTTGAAGCGAAGCAATGCATTTGTGTAAGAAAAATATCCATATTTAAAACTTTATAAATTCAAATAACTAGCTTCCGGCAGACAATCGTACGCATACTGCACAAGTCGACTTGGGCGGAAGAGCAACCTTTGACCTGATGCAATGGCGAAAGCGGAGGCGCAGAGCAGAGAACAAAACAAAACACGGGTCACGAATTAGAAGTCTAAATTAAGTCTAATTTAAATTATTAAAAGAGTTTCCTTTCTATTGTCCGACAGAGAAATTTCATAATGACAATACCTGACCCAGAACTAACCCAGAGATTGGGCCTTTCCAAATCTGCTATTCACGGTTAAGTGTATCCCATCATTTCCATGTTCAGGAACTCATGTGCCCCCCCAAAAAAACAAAAAATTCAAGGAAAACTGTCCAGTGCAAGTTAAATTAATGAAATATTACATATAGATTGGTAGTAAAAACATAAAGTGTTACACATTTTATTGGTGCCATATCATCTCGGAGTAATATTGCAGAAGGACATGCAAAGTTAAGTAAGCATTTATAGTGTATTGTTATAGTTAAAAGATTCTAAACATTAATTCATATTGTCGCTGTCGTGCAGAAACACTGTATGTCCAAATTTCTAAATGTTTTTGTCATTTTTATTTATTTATTTTATAAATCATATCTGTTGGTCACCCTTTACATCTTTCTGTGTGTTTTGAAATATTTAACCAATGAAAAGTATTAAAAAGAGCTTGTGACTAAACCTCGTAACTCCATTGGCTCTTCAAACTGTCAGTCAAACCTCATAACTCCACACGCCTCTATCGTGATTCGTGAATGAAGAGCCACACGCTGTTTGGATAGAGATCTCTGCTTGTTTACAATATTAGGCTAAATAAATAGCTGTTTGTTTGAATTAGTACAGCGTTTTCTTTACTCAAGAAACACTATACTGTATATATAAACTAGAAGCTAAAGTTTGTAAACAAACTTTAATGTTGTCTTGAGAAAGCCTGAATGAGCAGCCTGAGTCAAAAGAGCCAAAGCACATCTCTGTTCGTTGTTCTGGAGCTGGCCCCGCCACAAAAACAAACAAACAAACAAACAAACAAACAAAAAACATGTAATTAGGGCCCACTTTATATTAGGTGTCTTTAACTACTATGTACTAACATTTAAATTAATGATTTAATTATTGTGTACATACATGTTTACATTGTACTTGTATCTTTTTTTTTTTAAATACCTGCATGTAACTACAGCTTTAGTTAATTTATATAATTACAGCTAGGCTATAATTACACTGTTGACCTTCCCTTACACTTTAACCCACTCTTAAACCTACCCATACCACCAAACCTTTACCAATATCCCATCTCAGTAGCAGCACAAATGTAAGTATATTGTACTTATTCTTTGATGTAAGTACATGGTATAGAAGGATACCTCAAGTCTGACCATTTTTTTTTTAACATTGAATCTATTATTTTCTGATTAGTCAATTATAGTGTATAGTGTCAATTACCAGTATAACCTTAGTTAACCTACTAATAAAAAATAACTGTAATTTATGTTGTTAATCTTTCAAGGTTTTATTTAAACTTTTTGTCAGAAGATTTGCAAAAAAAAAAAAAAAAAAATCCCAACATGAAAAAATAATGTGCCAATAATTAAAAGGGCATTTATCAGTAATCAGTAATACAAATATGCATGTCGCTTTCACAGTCACTGTTTGGGATTGACAACAGCACTTGTTTACAGGTGTGAGTTTTGAATTGTTTTCTTCAATAAGCAGATTAAAGTATATCTCTAGACATTATGAACCAACTTACTAGTAAGTAAGTAATACCTCAAACATACGCTACCGTTCAAAAGTTTAGGGTCAGATTTGTAAATGTATTTGAAAGAAAGCTTTTATGCTCACCACTGCTGCATTTATTTGATTAAAATGCAGTAAAACGGTAATATTGTAAAATTACAATTTTTAAATAACTAGTTTCTATTCTAATATATTTTAAAAAGTAATTTATTGTAGTGATCAAAGCTGAATTTTCATCAGCCATTACTCCAGTCTTCAGTGTCACATGATCCTTCAGAAATCTTGCTGAAATGATGCTGAAAATTCAGCTTTGCGAAAACAGGAATAAATTTAATTTTACAATATATTCACATAGAAAAAAAATATTATTTTGATCAAATAAATGCAGTCTTCTTGGTGAACATAAGAGACTTCTTTCAAAAACAAAAAAAACCCAAACTTTTATATAATGGTAAATAACAGTTACGATGGCCTATGTTCCACTCACTTAAATGATACTGTAGGAAACGTTTTCCTCGTCGAAGCAGAGACCAGGAGACGTTGGGATATCTTTCAAGCAGAAGTTACTCTTTATTGAGAAACGCACTGTGCGTCGCTGTAGTCATCCAAGTCTAACTACATGCAGTGTATACATGATGTTTTATAGGCATTCAGTGGGCAGTCCTTAAAGGTGTTGCCCTTACACACAGCCTTAGAAGTGACCACTAAAACAAAAGCATCTAAAGGCAATACAGGCAATTACCCCCGACTGTGTAGATAATAGTACCCCAAATGGTATAAACAGTAGCTGGTCACGAGAACTAAGACTATGTAAACATTCACACATAGTTTGACTTCCAGTAGGAAGATCAAAGCATTCAAATGCATAGGTGCTAATCCAATCAGTCTGACAGTATCGCCCATACCTTCACATTATCATAGAGACAAAAGCAGTGCTGTGTCTTGAGCTTGTCATGCCAAATGGTCAGGAAGTGCATAAAGACACCTGGGCTGCCTGACTTGATTTTCTTAGAAAGTCATCCTTTTTACCTCAAAATGTTAAATACAATGTACTTCACCTTAGTATTTCATATGATGTTATGTCAGGACGTAGGATCAGCAGATCTTAAACAGATTCTTAAATTTGTAATCCCACAATACTGTGGCATATATAGTCTAACAACCATTGTTTTCTTGTTTTTTTTTTTTTGTTTGTTTGTTTGTTGTTGTTTTTTTTACATTTACATTTCAGTTATTGTTTTCTTTCACATTTACATTTCGGTTATTGTTTTCTTTCTCACTTTAGATACTGCCAGGCTAAAGCATTCAAAGTGGAAACTTCTGCCGTGGCTCAATTATCCAGGATTGGGACAGTGGAAGGAGCAGAAGAACCAGAAGATCAGATCAGGCAGCGATCTACTGGTGCCCCTGAGGGAACTGATTTACCTAATGTGTTAGTTCAACCAAAAATTTTTATTACTCATCTTCATGTCGTTCCAAACCTGTAAGAATTTCGTTCATCTTCGAAACACAATTGAAGATCTTTTTAATGAAATCTGAGAGATTTCTGTCCCTCCATTGAAAGTTTATACAACTGCACTTTCAAGCCTCAGAAAGGTAGTAAAGACATAAAGTAATCCATATGACTCCAGTGGTTTAACCTCAACAAGTGATGTGAATGCTTTGTGTGTGCAAAAAAAACATTGCGTCTTTATTCACAAAATATATATCTCTGACACGTGTTCAGAAGAGCACCACGATGCATCCGTGTTGTGTTGGCACGAGAGCTGGCCATCGGAGCTGGCCATTGAACATCCATCGGAGATACATAATTTGTGAATAAAGACGTAATTGGTTTTTTTGGGGTTTTTTTGTGCACACAAGGCATCTGTTAAAAATATCTTCATTTGTGTTATGCACAAAAGTCTTATGGGTTTAGAGTGACATGAGGGTAAGTAATCAAAGGGATAGTTCACCCAAAAATTAAAATTATCCCATGATTTACTCACCCTCAAGCCATCCTAGGTGTATATGACTATCTTCTTTCAGAGCAATCGGAGATATATTTAAAAATATCCTGAGTCCTCCAAGGTTTACAATGGTTGTGAATGGGGGGCCATGTTTTATAACAAAAAAAAAAAAAAAATGCATCCATCCATAATAAAAGTAATCCATATGGCTCTGGGGGGTTAATAAAGGCCTTTTGAAGCGAAGCTATTGTGTTTTTGTAAGAAAAATATCCATATTTAAAACTTTATAAATTCAAATAACTAGCTTCCGGCAGACAACCGTACACATACTGCACAAGTTGACTTTCATCACAAGAGTAACCCCTGACGCGATGTATGACGCAGGATGTTGGAGTATTGTAAGCTTAGACAGCTCACGGTTCAAACAAATAGGGCTGTGCAACAAACTCAAGCTCCTCTTCTCTTATATCAAAATCCTTCTGACATCTCTTTTAGAAAATTTCTCGTTTTAGACTTCTAATTCGTGACCGGTGTTTGTAGTGATGCTTTTCTTTTCCTCCAGAACTTCATGTGGCAACACATAGGTGATATATGTGATATATGACTGGGCTGAACGGAACTAATTTTAGATGAAAATACACATGGCTGTTTAACTGCATAGTTTGTACAATCAAATGGTCAACTGAACAGAATATTCAAGACTTTCTCTCTTTTGATTTTAGACTAACTTTCAGGTTATAAAGCACAGCAGATGATCCACGTTCAGTCCAGTGCGTTCATTGCTTGCGGTGAAACATCTGTGCAATGCTACTTCACATTTCACTCGAAACAAGTCCTGGGTCAATACACCTTTAAACATTCCCAATGTCTTTCAATTGCCTCGTACAAAGAGTATGTAGAAAATGTGCCGTTTTCCATGAAGCACCCACTGGAAGCCAGTCACTGACTTGTGGCCTTAGGTTTGACTAGAGAACTCGTGCTCAACCAGACAGAAAAAATCAAAGCTGACAGTCTTTCTCAGGTCAGAATGACTCATCTGCTCTTTGTTTTTTGTTACAGGTTTAATTCTAGAACTTTCTACAGTTAACAAAGAACAGTCTGTGTGATATTAATATTAATGAGCCCCGTCTGAAAGAACACACTTCTGCTTTTAAAGGGTCTCGCGCGCTGAGCGTACAGCAGGGTCCACAAACCACAAGTGACATGAACGCAGTGTGGTTATTTAGGTCGGTGCTGTGAGAAAATGAATCAATTAAGGCAAGACAGCATAGAGGCAAATTCATTGTTTTTCACGCACTGGTCAATTTTGAAATTTGGGGTTATTGATAATGTGTTGTTTCAGACTAGTGGAAAGAAAACATCCAAAATACACATTTAAGTGTTTATTTTATTACACTTTATCTATTTGTGTCTGTATATTTCAAGTACATTTCTTTAAAGGCTGTTTTCTCAAAATCTTGGAATCTTGGAAGGCCACTGTCCTGCAAAGTTTAGTTCCAACTCCAATTAAACACACCTGAACTAGCTAATCAGGGGATGCTTCTCAATAATCAAATTGATGCTTCCTCATTTCCTTGCGCCTCCGTCCTCCAGCCTGTGACCCAGAAACCGATCGAAGTTAGCCATCTTGAAGGACATCTCAATTCTCTAATTGCACTTCAAGGAATGAGGAGTGAGGAAGCTTCCCAAGGAGCTATGAGCGAGGATACACAGGTGTATCCTATGCGGAAGTCTTTCTTGTCAAGAAACCTGATGCACATATACATTCTCCTCCCATCTGTCACAATTTTAATTTATGCTTTACCTTTGCAGTTCAAATAAACCATATATCTTACATATTTCAACAGGGCATCTTGCTTTATTATTATTATTTATGAATTTCTTAAATAACCAAACTTCAACAACATAAGGGCAGATCCCTCGAACACAGCTGATGACGCTTTGAAGTGATGCTCAAGTGATCAAGAACATTCCAATATACAAATAATATTTCCCTTCGATTCCTCAGTCCTCGTTTTCTTTCCTTGCATCCTTCACTCACGCCCTACAGGGGGTGGAGCTGAGACGCAAGGAAAGGAACCGAGGATGCACAAATAAGAATTGAGAAGCACCCAGGGTCTTACTAGGCATACTAGAAACATCCAGGAAGGTTGAGGCAAGTTGGAGCTAAACTCTGCAGGACAGTGGCCGTCCAGGACTGAGTTTGGACACCTCTGACCTATGATGTCCTGCCATAATATGATGAAATAATAAGTGCAAATGTCACAATGGGAGGACATTGTAGACCTTCTACTAAAAGTCCAAATGGACTTTTAAAATAAACTCATGGCTGACCCGAAAATGTACAAATGCTTTGCACTTTGCCGGTAAAAGTAGACCAGTGGAAGACACGTCCTGTGAATATCATCCTACACTGGTTGTCCATTTTCAAGTTAATGATTGATAAAGCTGTATTATTTATCAGAAGTTTCATTCACAGCCTCATGTGATGTGTGCGATCATCTTGGAAAAACAGTTCGACCCTGAGGGAAGAGTCTAATGGAAGTTTTTCACCACATCTTGACCACAGAGAGGACATAAAACAGAGCTGTTCATGTAGCATACTGTCCTAGACACACATCTCAGCTATCAAAGGACTTTCATCAGATTTATGACTTCATTTTATTTGGCCTTCGGTGATTTCTCTCTCACACACACACACACAGAGAATGCTCCTCCATCTCATGAGGCTCTACAAAAAGAAAAACAGGTGAAAAAATAAAACATCATTCAACATATCTGTCATCTCGAACTCTGCCATGAGCAACTGAGACACAGAAGAGAAACTCTGAGGAAAAATCTGATGCGATGAGACACCTGTGCTAGTGTGTGTTTGTAAACAGATACCAGGTTTTATGATCCAGTCACTCATTCTGGTTATAAAACTTTGGTGTAAATAGACAGACATGAAGTGCTTGAAATAACAATATTGTATAGTTTACTATATATTTTCTCTTTGACATTATATAGTAGGATATGATTTTCAATTTGAATGGCCACTATAATTTTAGTTACTATTATATAGATATTTTAGTGCCTATTATTTTTGGAGTACATAGTAAGTGCACATTTATCAGGCTGTCAAGTGTTTTTATATTGTTGAGAGTTGATCAGATTTAGGGTCAGAGGTTCAAAATGGGTCAGGTGTTCAAAATGATCTATTATAATATATATATATATATATATATATATATATATATACAGTCAAACCAAAATTTACACCTTGAACATTTCATTCATTATTACAGTTTATTCACTATAGTTTTTAAAAAAAAAATGGTAATAAAATATGACAATATCTCAGAGTTAAACTGTGTCAAAAAATAATTTTAATTATGTCAAATAACACTTAAGCAAAACATAGTCAGGTCAAAGTGTCTGAATAATTTTTGGTTTCAAATTTTTATCAATTTTACTGGTAGTCCACTGTATAAAAAATGTTGTGTATAATATGTCACAGTTTACTTTATTTTGCTATCCTCACTTACATAAATGAACTATAGTGTCCTGCACCCACTAGTAAAAATATATAAAAAATGTCTGAATAATTTTTGGTTTGACTGTATATATTATATATATATATATATATATATATATATATGTATATATATATATATATATAAAATATTAAATGCAAAGAATGTAATGCATAATCAATAATTTTTTTTTAAATAGAAAAAACTAGCTATGATGAAAAATACTAGCTATGTATTTTTGTTTTTAAATTTATGTAAAATTCAATTATCCTAACTGTAGAGTATTCTTTTGACTCTTAAGACTTCAGGGATAGTTCGCCAAAAATTTTAATAATTTACTCACCCTCAAGTTGTTCTAAACCTGTATGAATTTCTTTCTTCTGCTGAAGACAACAGAAGATATTTTGAGGAATGTCGGTAACCAAACAGCTGACTTCCATAGTATGTTTTTTTTTTTTTTGGATGATAAAATTATTGGTTAAAAACAAAAAACTAAAAAGCATGCTTAGATAATATGGCTGTATAAGTTTATTTTTTATGTTTAGTTACTTTGATGTTACATTTTTGTAATGTGAATCACATTTTTTTTATTATTATTATAGAATTGCATTATATAGAAAACATCCTGAAAAAAAAAAGAAAAAAAAAAAAGATCAGATCAGGGTTAGATCAGATCATTATTGTTAACTAAAACCATAAAAAAAAATTGTTTGTTACTTGAAATAAAATAAATAAATATAATACTATAATAAATACTAAATAGATGTTTAAGAAGCAACAAAAACAACACAATTACTAAAACTAAAATTTAAATGAGAACTAGGGTAAAAACATTCAAAATATTAATACAAACTATTATAGTATTTCAAAAGTTGAGGATATCCATTTAATTGTCTGTAAACTTGCCCGGGTATGTGTCATAACATGTTTGCTGGAATACATTCTTTACTTTCGAAATTAAGTTAGTTCAAATAAAGTGATCTCAACAAACAAATTTGTCCAAATTCCTTTCATACCTCTTGCGAATCATAGGAGATCCCACAAGAACTGTCCTTCAGACCAGAGTTTTCTTGCAGAGATTGGAGAGCAGCTTTCTAACCAAACAATATGAACTGACATCAAAAGATTTAGTGTGGAAGCAGACTGTCTGGGAAAACTATGCAGTGCTATTCTCCTAAAAGCCTTTAGTCCCAGAGATGCAGAAGAGCAATTGTTCTGGGAGACCTTAATCCAGACCCGAGCCCAGCTTTGAGAGGCAGATGTCAGGAAACACCTGGAAAACATCCTTAATCCTGGATCAGGTCTCACTGCCACCCTTGAGTGTGCCTTGAGGACTCTGTTTGGTCAGAGGTGTTTGTACCAGACTTCTTCCCCAGAGGTTTTACTTGTCCCTTTATGAACCTTTCTGTGAGAAAATTGCAGTGAGTCTCCAGTGAAGGATGAATCATTGGATTCTGTCCTGTGATGCTCATTGATCTTGCTGTAAGAAGAACTTGCCCTTTATGACAGGCGAGTCTCCAGTGATTTTATTTTTTTTTTTCCAAAGTGTTTTATATATATATATATATATATATATATATATATATATACAGTGCTGCTTGAAAGTTTGTGAACCCCTTGCAGAATCTGTGAAAATGGGGATCATACAATACAATATGCATGTTATGTTTTATGTAGTACTGTCCTGAGTAAGATATTTTACATAAAAATGTTTACATATGGTCCACAAGGGAAAAAAATAGCGGAATTTATAAAAACGACCCGCTCAAAAGTTGTGAACCCTTGATTCTTAATACTGTGTGTGGTTACCTGGATGATCTACAACTGTTTTTGTTTTGTGATGGTTGTTCATGAGTCCCTTGTTTGTCCTGAGCAGTTAAATGCAGCACGCCCGCCGTACGACTGGCGGTGCTGCAGTAAGTTTTCTGTTGAAATAAACAAAGAGAGACACAGTTGTGCTGCTTTCCGTCATGGAGTCGCTCTTACAATGCTTTATTACAATAATTCAAAAATTGTATAATTTTTTAATATATATAAATATATTGTATAATTAAATCACAAATCTTATGTCACCTTACATGTGACTCACATAAACCAAACACCAATAAACATGTGTTGCATAACTCTTGTAAGAGTTTTCTATTTCCTTATACTTATTTCTTATACTGTATTCCTGTGTATGTATTTCTCTCACATAACACCTTTCTCCTTTACATCACAGCATACAGTCTCTCTTGTATGTGCAGATAACTGAATAGTTGAGCGAACTATTGGTTATATATAAACATTTAAACTGAATTACTGATCATTAAAACATAATATCCAAACACCAACAGTATATAATATGATATTCAGAAATTATATATATATATATATATATATATATATATATATATCTCAGTGGTGTGCGGTGGTGTTTTAAAATGAGGAGGCAAAGTCCTCATTTATGCCCGTTACACAATTTTAAGTTAACATTACATAAAAAGAGAGACCAAATACAATTCAATTTTAATTTTTACACTATGTAATGTTCTATTTATTAAAACCAAGTATAAATTTCATCAAGTTAGTGTTTGTTTTTACTCATTTTTAAATTTATTCCAAAATAATAACTAAAGGCAGTAACAATTTAAACAATGTATATTGTTTATAAACTAATATTCAGCTTTTATTTTTAATAGTCAATTTATTTTCAGCAGTCATCAAGCTTGTACGTACACACTGGTCAGTGGTCACAGACACGAAGATGTACCTTTAATTTCACCACACTGATTGCTCACTAAAAAAAACCCCCGAGTCATCATGTTTTCTGGCCATTTCGAGTTTAATTTTGACATGAAATAATAAATAAATAAATAAATAAAACAACTAATAAAATCACAGAAGCACATAACAAAATTACTAAAAATTGAGCTAAAATAAATATGAAAATTAAAAATCTAAAAATAAAATCTAATTTAAAATATTAATAAAACTACAATAAAAAAGCATTGTAAGTAGATCATATAGTCTTGTTTACGATCAACTTAGGCTCACAATGATTTTGAGAAACACGGCCATGCATTTTGTACGTGTGCTCACGGGCGCGTCCATGTCTGTTTTGTCATTGCGCATTATAGTGGCACCCCCCCATGCTATTAGTTATGCCATCCTGGCACCAGGCCTGGGACATTCAATACAATTAATGCACTTCTTTTTGCTCAGAAGTAATCTAAGGCTCTGTTTACACCTGGTATTAAAATGTGTTTTGGTCGATCGGATCATAAGTTGCCACGGGTGAATGCAGGAAGACAGATGAAGACAATGAATTAGTTCCAAAACACAAAGTTTACTATTCCAAACAAACAGGCGAACAGGCAGTAGCAAACAAACTTAACGCAACGGTGACCGGACACGGTGACAGGAAGGTACAACTTAAGTAGTGAATACAAACAAGGTAATTAATCATACACAGCTGATACAAAAGAACTCATAATGACAGAAACAATGTCAACCAAGGAGTGGTGGGAAAATGAACAAAGGGAGACAGAAAGTGAATGCAAACTAAATGTCCATGATAACTAAACAAACTAAACATAATGGTGACACAAGTAGATGGGGAGACACATTTACACATTGTGTTTTAGTCCATCTCTTTTGTCCACTTTCAACCACTTCTGACCTGATTTCTTTGAGGGGAGAGTCTATGGGTGGGTAAATGCATGGGCTTTTTCAGATCTTTGCAAAAAATAAGTTTGCGCAATTTACATATGAAAGCGAAAGGAGATGATGGGAAGACATACAGAGAGCATCAGTTTTAGTTTCTGCTCTGATAGCCGCAATACCACGTGAGTGTGTATTCAGGAATGTTAGAAATCAGGAATGGTGAGAGAACAAGTTTTTTGTCTTCAAACCAAACTTGGGTCTCCAGCCAACAAAGTTTAAATCCCGTCTGGCTAGCGTGCTTCCCATAATGTCTATGCATTAAGTCAGTAGACGGAGAATAGGTGGTCTTCTGTGGCTGTACGATCACATTCGACCACATGCGTCTACACTACGAAAGCAATCTGGTAGAATGCATTATCGACTACCTCTGGAAGTGGTCGAAAGTGGACAAGCTCAAAACTTTTTAGACCCGTTTACACCTGTATGTAAGATCATCCACTTGTGATCCAATCGGCCAAAATGCATCTTAATACCAGGTCTAAAAAGGGCCTAAAAAGGCATGAGAACAGCTCAAAATGTACTTTGAGAGATTTTTTGTTTGTGAATTTTCAGAGCTTTCTTTTTCAAAGCGATTTCAGGGACACTACTGTTGGTGAAGGACGGGAGAGGGAGAACTGTCTCTCCAGAACTGAGGTCAGATTTCATCATTAGAAGGTGCCATCCAGGTTAACGGCTGCCAGATGTTGGACTGAATTTGTTTTCTAACGTGCCACACAGTCTGGCCGTCTATCAGGTGTAGGTCCACAGGGAAATATCCTGTATGTTACTGATGATAATAAGGACAGGCACATGTCCTGTTTGTTGATAACGCTGAAACCAGCCGAAATCACTTCGATATTCTGAATGTTTAAACACAACGTTTATCTCAGTCTCTAATGTTGATGTCAGGATTCTGTTATTATCCAGGGGTCTGGTAATCCAATCACAGAGCTTTATTGACAGATGACCCACAGCTGTGTCCAATTAGAGCAGGTTATTGAGGAGAAAGCCCCACCCCCTCTTCATCTTCTGCACAAGAGTGAACTAAAAGCCTCCTGAGAGGCTGTAGTCTCAGTCGACGAGGGCAGAATGCAGAGAGGCCAGTGTGAAGCATCTCTCCAGTGTTCAGCAGGAAATGAAGAGCTGCTAAAGTAGAGGCTATTTTCATACAAGAGATGGAAAACAGCCCTCTTCAGATCATATCATACTCTAGGTTATTAAAATCCCCTCTCTGTCTCTCTCTGAAGGTGTGATGATGGCTTTGGCCTCTCTGAGATCTGGCAGGCCAGTAATGGGATGTGATTTGAGAGCACAGATCTTGGAGTTGGAGTTAATGTGGGACATGCACTTTGACCTTTGCTGAACTCACAGTGAGTCGAGGGTCAGACAGCCTCTTTCCATCATCTCGCATCTCTAAGCAGGAAAGGGTTCTTCTTCACTCTGGAGCATCAGTGTAGATCAAATGAGATGTTCCCACCATTATTATAGGTGTTTGATATTACGATTGCTCATAGAGGGGGTGATAGAGGGGCGTGGTTTGCAGAACTTCGCACACTGGATGAGAAGCGCCACGTTTTAAATAAGAAAAACTTTTCATAATCCTCCATTATAATTGCATTGTTAATGTAGACTACATAAAGACTTTATCTTAGTCTGTATTGTACATTTTACATCCTAGACTGTACTACTTTTTAATATTAGTGCTAATAGTGACCTATAAGTTGGATGCCAGATATATTATATTTTCTTTTAAGATTAATTTATGACTGGATAATCTGTATTTTTTTTTAGAGATAGATATTCTGAAAACAAAACAGACAACCAAACAAAATAATAGGTTCTGACAAAATGTTCTTTTAATGTTATAAGTCGATTTATAAATGTCTATAAATGTTATAAATGAGTCTATTAAAATATTTATTAATTTAAATGAATTAATTATGTAAAATCGTTTGAAATTAATGAATGAAGACTTGTTTCATTCAGAGTTTTTGAACGAATTTCATCATATAGGTTAGATATATTTCATAAATACAGTCTTTATCAAGCGTAACATTTGTTTCCAGTAGCGGCTCCTGACCGTAAATTTAGGTAGGGAAGATTCTGGGTCTTAGCGCTAGTTTATGATAGTTTAAACATTTTTGCAAGCTTCATATTCTAATCCCTGAACACACGCAGAACACTTTTGGCAGACGTTGCGTTATTCGGCCTGAGGGTGGCGCTCTAATGTTGACTGACACACGACACACGTTGTTTTAAAATAATACAAATTGTCAGTTTTATTTGTTACACAATACCGAGAACTCCCCCAAAAATTTCCCACTCAAATGAGGGAAACATATTTAATTCAAATGAAAAGAAAATATATAGGCCTATTATCGATTTGTTTTTGTTATTTGGAAAATTTTATATTCATCAAACTAAACGGAGTAAGTCAAAACCCAATTTTGCTCATTTTCAAACAGCCTTTAAAGTTTATTTAGACTCTGTAAAGTTTTTAAAAAATCGAAAAGCCCAAAGAACTGTGAAAATAAGCGGGACAGGCTAGCTCACAAATACAGTGCGCCGCAGTTCCATTTTTCACCACAGATTTACATCGGAAAATTGTGGGGCGCTGTAGAGCTAGGGAGGGCTTCGAGACCGGCTGCCCCACTTATCTTAATAATGTTACATGCCAGCCGGAGACATCCGTTAAATTTTAATATCCTGCTCACTTTACGTCTTAAAATAATCAAGAAAAAATTATTTGTTGCCGAATGCTGAACACATTTAAAATTTATTATCTCAGCTTATTTAGAGGTCTATGTTTGGAAGAATATTCTGGTGGGGCTTTGCCCCACCTGCCCTTACAGACGAGACGTGGCTGTTAGTTTCAAAGGTAATTTACTCATTTTGATTGCGGATGCAATCCGGACTATAAACTTTTAGTCCAATATTTCGTATGTTTGCAACAAAGGAATAGCAATACTGTCAGCTGAAAACACTGGGAAGCTGTCTCATATAGCCAAGCTTACATGAGCGCTGCGCTCTCTGGATCAGCGGCAGCGCGAAAACAGGTTTAAATTTATATTCCGGCATGATCGTAACTTTAAAGGTTTAATAGACTGCGGAATTGTTGTCATTTAGGAATAAGATCGGGAGTGTGTTTGAATCGAGATTGCAATATTTTAATGATTAATCGTGCATACATATGGACCTGTAGCCTATGTATTTTTGTATATCATATTTGTACCAGACCTCAAAAGTTACCCGGGCGCCCCTCGCCCTATAGTTTACGACACAGAGAAACGTAACCCGGCCATGAAGAGGAAGCAATCGCATGAAAAAGAAATTTATCTTACTCTAAAAACACCCATCAACCTCTTAATTGCAAACAATAAAATTAATTTTAATAAAAATACCGGTAGGCCTAAATAAAACTAAATACGTACAAACATTATATATAAACTTAGTTATTTTAGTACCTCTTTTCATAGAAAATCCTTTACATTTATTTTATTCAGAACAGAACATAAACGAAAAATAAGCTATATATTATAAATTGAAACACAAATTAGGCTATAGTGGCATTCATTATAAATCAGAAATGAATTTATTTAAAGCAAAACTGAATTGGGCTCACAGCCTACCTCTCTCATTCGGGAAGAATCCAAACGTTTCCATATTCGCGATGTAACATGTATTGCTTGCTGAACTACTATTGCTTTCTATTTCACTCTTGTTTCAATATCCACGTAAAACATCCTTCACATGCGCAAAAAATGTGTTTGGCTGGGCGTTGCGCGCGCCGACTGGTAAAGATGTATATAGCGGACCATTTAAACTGAGCAGTGTTAACTTTGTCTGCATTTTAGTTTGCTGATAAATGGCTGAAATGTAAAGTTAGCAACGCTAGAACTGATATGTTGCGTCTGCGTGTGTGAGTGAGGCGCCCGCACGATCAATTGGATTTAATAAAGATAAATATTTTAATAAAATAAAGAAAACGGATACAATGCGAGCGTAGACTGTACAGCCCTACTTGATGCACAGTTTTCTCTTTTGTTTTGTTAATCTGTTAATTATTTCAGTGAAATATATTTCGTGTAGTCCTATTTTTTTATTCCTTGTAGGCTATTATTCTGTTTTTCTCTGCATTGCAGGTGCATGATGTGTGAATCCCAATATTCTGTTGATGTTGCCATTTGCGCATTAAGCGAAATCCCTGGAAAGAAGACACGCATCTATTCTAATTTAATTTTAATTTGACATTTTAATCGTGTCGTTTAATGGTTAATGATCGGTTAGTGAGTGATTGTCGGTCAGGAAAATAATCTAAATGTTCTCATAACAATTCTCCACCAGATTTACTATGCTGCACACGCAAGTTCCCGCTGACTCAAAAACGTGCGTACACGAGCTGAGACCTGACGTGAGATTTGATCGTAGCCACCGCTCACGCTTATATTGATAAATGCCAAATTTTGCGTGGACACGACGATACGCACAGTTCCTTTCGAAAGGGAACTCAATACTGCGTTTGACACGCTATGGGGAACGCCTCCTCGTGAACCAGTGCCTGAAACGCTTATCAAATCACGGCAATCCTATTGGCCGGCGACCCGGAAGTATATAAGGAGCGCCTAGAGAACACGTCAGTATCTTTTCGTCTTCCCGGCCTGTTTTATTTGAAAGCAAGTGATATCAAACCGGTACTAAGGTAAGACAAATTATGTCTGACAAACGTTTCAGGAAGTGTGTGCATCTGTGTCCCATAAGTGTTGACATCTGATCACACACATAACGTTGTCTTTTATGAGAACAAAAGAGCATGTACAGGTGGTTCTTGTGGGATCTGTCTGTTTTTTATTGTGAGTATGTTTTACTTGTAAAAATGCTCCACTCTCTTCTGGTCTTCTCCTCGAGAGAAGAAGGACCGGCAGCTGCACCTAATGGTTCAGGTCTTACTCTTGCTGAGGCAGAGTAGAGACTAGATCATGGGGTTCTCAGCTGGAGCTTGTTGAAGAGTTGAGAGGGGTGAAATTCCCCGCGACCTTCAACGGCTGACGGGAGAGAGCTGCGGGATTATGATGATGTGTTGTCTTTAACATCATTAGATTCAGCAGCAATTGCTCTTCTTGTTCTAAGCCAAACAAGAGAGCAGGAGATGGCTGATGAGGATGAAGATGGTGAGCCTTCTGAATCCTCAAAGCCACCCTGCCCCCGCGTATATACAGCTGTTTGAGATTATGGAACGCGCCTCTGGCAGACTGCAGCTGCCAGTGGAGCAGGTTAAGAAGGAAACCACTCGCGGATTGTTCGAACGGTTCCTTTTTGGCCATAATCCTCCAGCCACCGTAAGCTTTCCATTCCTTCTTGATCTTCAAACTGAGATCGAGAAGTCATGGAAGAACCTGTATTCAGCTCGCATTCATCAACATCAGCAGGTTAATTCGCTGGTGTTGATGGAGTGAGTATGGGTACGCGTCGATGCCTCCTACTGACGAGATGGGTGCAACTATCTCGTGATATAGGCCGGCTCCAACGCTCTATACGCGGCAGCAGGTCAACTGGTGTTGCTTTACACACAATGTCTGTTTGTAAGCATATCAGTTGGACCTGCTGAAATTGGCTTGGAAGGTCTCTTTATATTTATAAAAACCGCGGTTTCCTGTTTAGGATGGGGTTTAAGGGCCCTGAAGTTCCATTAGGTTGGCTGGAACGATTTATTATTAAGGGTAGTACTTTGTTAGTCCCCTTTATGGATGTGTTGGCTTCATTCTTTGCAGAATTCACTGAAGACACTGAAGCTAACGTTCATATGTATTCAGATGTGGGCTTTAATTAAGCCGCACTGTTAGCCACCTTATGGTAAATTAGCTTTCTCCTCTGGTAAATGCTAGAGTTTTAAGATTAGCTTTCACTAACTTCAGATAGATCTATGTTCAGCGTCGGCCTTACAGGCCGCCTGACATTGTGTGCTTGGGTTGAGCTCTGCTCCTCTGAGCTTTATTGTAGAAATATAGTATTCTCAGAGTTTGCCTCCTCTTAATTGAGAGTCGCTGGTTGGCTGTTGTTTCTTAGCCCCAGGCAGATCTATGCTTATGTGTTGGCCTTATAGGCCCACAGCTATAGCTGGCCTAGGCTAGAACTAGGATTTAGGCGGTCTGCTAGAAGCTTTTTACGCCCTTTTTATTCTACCCCTGTTATGTGAGTGTAGTTTTTCCTAGTTCTGGCCTCCTCTTATCAGAGTTTTCAGGCCAAGGCCCATTGTCCCCTTGGTGTAGGTGCAAAATAGATGGCAGCTAAGGTAGCAGACTATTGCTAAGTCTCCCTGGTGCCGTTGTCTCAGGCGGTGTAGGCCCCTTTTTCACTATGTGAATAGAAACTTTGTTGCTATGGCCCCGCTCCCCCAGAACTATTTAGTGGTACTTTGACTTCAGTCTTTCCCCTGAACCCCTTGAACTATGTTCAAGCTTGAGTGATATGGTTGTAGCTTTTTATGAAAGCTCCTGTTCCCTAGGGTTCAGTACAGATTGTATCTGTTTTTGGTGAGAATTTCTGTTGTGAAGTACCCACCCTGTATTTTTCAGGGTTGGATTAATAGTACTCCCTTGTTATTCAAGGTTGTTGTACTTTTTATTATTTTAGTTCTGATTCCTGCCCTACACTATGTGAGCTCAGTAAACTCTAATACTGCCACAGGCTAGCACCCGTGTGTTCTGGATTAGTAGGCCTGACTTTGGCCTCCTTAAGATTATGGTGACGTAGTTTGTACTCCCCTTGCTGAAAGGGTAAAAAGTGTTTTTACTGAGTATATTGCCTGTTGGAATGTATAAGCTCAGGTTGAGTTTAATAAAGTTAACCTCCCTACATAGTTTGGTTTTCATATATGGCTCCCTTAGAGCTTGAACACTGCCACAAGCTGACACTCATGGTGTTTGAAGTATAAGGCTCCGTTTGGGTCTCCTTCAGAACACAATAGCTTTTGTGTATTACAAGGCTTGTTGGTAGGTGTTTTAGTTAGAGTTTGTTCACTTGGAAACTAGCACTGCCACAGGTTATGCCTGTGATCGTTTGAAGTAGTAGGCCTGTTTTTTTGGCCTCCTTCAGAACATGGTAGCGTACTATTCTTTGTACTCCCCTTACTTTAAGGGTTAATGGTGTTTTTACTGAGTACATTGCTTGTTGGAATGTGTGGATAAAATTAAGCTCAGGTTGAGTTAAATAGTTAACCTCACTGGATAGTTTGGTTCTCATATATGGCTCCCTTAGAGCTTAGACACTGCCACTAGCTGACGCCACGTGTCTTTCTGGAGTCGCAGGCCCTGTTTGGGCCTCCTTCAGAGCATTATGGCGTAAGTTTGTACTCCTCTTGCTTAAGTACACTGCTTGTTGGAATGTGTTGAGGTAGACTGTTATGTGGGCACTCTACAGTCTTATCTGCTAGTTAAACTCGGTTTCAATCAGAACGAGTTCCCATGTTTTGTGGGCTCTTGCATTATCAGCAATTGAGTTGCTTTTAGGTGTGTGGCCTTCACAGGCCACCCTGTAAGTGAATCCCCCACATCTGGGTGTCTTTTAGCAGATAAGCATGTAGTTTTCACATGGCTGGCCTTTGCAAGGCTGCTGTGATATATTCTACATTGTGTAGAATTACTTCATATTGCAGGCTCTCTGGGAACCTCCATGATTTTGTGCCTACAATATGGTCTACCTGTTAGGTTGAGCCCAGTACTCCCCTCGTCTAGAGGGTTGTTCTGCACAGTACTTAGCTCCCTAAGTCTGGTCAGTGGTTGAAGGCCTCTCTGAGGCCTCCCTGTTGAAGACCGGCCCCTAGGCTGGTTGTACTCCCCTTGTTTGGGTCCCTTTAGAGTGCACAGCCTCCTCAGTGCAAATAACCAAGTGCTGAGTAGTTCCTAGGATTGAGCAGAGTTTTACTCCCCTCACTGGTAAGGGTAAAAAGCGCTAAGCTGAGTCCTGTTCTCCAGGATGCCCATCTCTACGACCTGGTCTGAGTTGGTTACTGCCTCTTTGCAGTCCCTCTTACTGGATATCTTCTCTAAAGAATGTGAATTGAGACTCTGTGATCAGACAGGTTGTTGGCCAAGACTAGGTTTCTGTTAGACCAGGTCGGCCTCCCTGGTGGCAATCAGGGTCGAGTACGTTCCCCTGACAAGTGACTGGCTAGATTTCCCTCGGGCCCCCTGGCTACATTCCCTTAAAGGTACCCTCTTTTCTTTGAAAAGAAGCTTGGTTCCAGAAGCCTTTGAGCGGCCTTGGTAGGCCTTCTGTGGAAGGCCTCTTTGAAGCTAATAGCTTGGGCTGTTGGTCATAGGGAATGCTGTCACTGACAGCCCATGTATGACCCGTAGGGGGAGTGGTTCTGGCATTTCAGTTGAAACTGCTAGTTCTGACGTTTGTCTAGCCATTTTTTGGCATGCACTCCCCTCAAGCATGGCGGCGTGGGTATTTCGTTCCCCAAAGCGTGTCAAACGCAGTGTTGAGTTCCCTTTCGAAAGGGAACGTCTCAGGTTACGTATGTAACCATGGTTCCCTGAGAACAGGGAACGAGACACTGCGTTACCTGCCATGCATTGGGGCTGCCTGCTGAACAGTCCCTTCAGACGATAAGGTACTGACTGCTTCTCTAGGCGCTCCTTATATACTTCCGGGTCATGCAATGATGACGTCATAGGCCGTCGCCGGCCAATAGGATTGTCGTGATTTGATAATTGTTTTCAGACACCGGTTCACGAGGAGGAGTTCCTCTAAGCGTGTCAAACGCAGTGTCTCGTTCCCTGTTCTCAGGGAACCATGGTTACATACGTAACCTGAGACGTTTTCTGGCGTACGATCATTTGATAAATGAGGGCCATTATTTGGCCGAGATACAACTATTTGAAAATCTGGAATCTGAGGGTGCAAAAAAAAAAAAATCAAAATATTGAGAAAATTGTCTTTAAAGTTGTCCAAATGAAGTCCTTAGCAATGAATATCCACTCATAAAATACATTTTTGATATATTTACGGTAGGAAATTTACAAAATATCTTCATGGAACATGATCTTTACTTAATATCCTAATGATTTTTGGCATTAAAAAAAAAAAAAATCGATAATTTTGACCCATACAATGTATTGTTGGCTATTGTTACAAATATACCCGTGTGATGTATGACTGGTTTTGTGGTCCAGGGTCACAAATGGTGTAGGAACAATTTTTACTCTGAAATTGCTAGTAAATTTGACAATTAATCACAAAGAAAATGCAAATAACACACTGAATTAAACATTACATTTGTAAGTAGAAAAACTGTGTAATAGTATTTTCTTGTTAAACATTCCAATAATATTTATTTTATTTACAACTTTGAAAAGTATCAGTTTTTTTTATAAATATTTTGAAATAAATTTTTTGTTTGTTTTCATTTTATTTTTAGTTTAATTTTTAGTAATTTTGCTGTATTGCTTTTGTCATTTTTATATATTACTCTTTGCGTCTTTTGCATTTTAGTTCGATTTTTGTTTTTATTTATTTCCATTTTCCAGTTTTTAGTGCTTGAAATTAAACTTATTTCAGTTAGTTACCAAGGTAACATTTCTAATTTTAATTTCTATATTTTATTTTAGCTAATATTTATATTTTATTTCAGCTTTACTCCTATTAACAAAAAAATTGATAGTTTTAATAGTTTTAGTTTTAGTTAAAGATAATAATCTTGACAGTGTTTGTAGTAATTTCTCTTTTGAAAAAAAAAAAAAAAAATAGAGAATTTCTGGTCATCAATCCTGAACTTCACTGATCAAATTTCTAGTGAACAATGCCACAAGTTCATATTTTCACTTGCAAATGAGCTCTCGGGGAGTGTTAGGGTGGAAAATTTGGCCTGCAGCTTAACTCATCTATCAAGATACAACACTTGTTGTGCTGATCTTTGCCCATTTAAAAATGGCAGGCACACACTTTTTGAAAAGTTCCTGCTTCATTGTGGGTCACTAGCACAACACAAACAATCCAGATCAGTGTTATTTTAGTGGCATTCAGAAACTATTTTATTTTTTCCTTTGTATTTTGAATGTTGTTTTTTTTTTTTTTCTCCCAGTTTTAAAGTTTAAGTAATTTTGTTTACAATAAGGTCTCATTTGTTAACAATAGTTAATGTATTAACTAACATGAACTAACAAAGAGCAATACATTTGTTACAGTATTTATTCATCTTTGTTAATGTTAGTTAATAAAAATCCAGCTGTTCATTGTTTGTTCATGTTAGTTCCCAGTGCATTAACCTTTTGAGCGGTACTGTCCCACATATGGGATTTTTATTTCTGTGCCCCTGAGAGTACGGACCCACATAAGGGATTTAGAGACGGACGCGCTCAACACTTGTCATATATCACAAATATGCAGTGTTTTCAGCCACACAATTTTTTTTATTTTTTTTTTTAGGTTTCAGACATTTAAATACACAAGCACTAGTAAAACAATACATTTAGAGTTTGTAAAATACACACTGATGTCAGACATCAGTGGAAGCAGCAATAACAATCCATTCAAATGTAATTTGCTGACGTTTATTCATATCAGACACACATAGTGGGCCTAAGTAACTATAAAGTTTACTCTATTATTCTCCCAGTTCAACGACCACTTACTTGCATGTATTTCGGGAGAAACTGATGAATTCATGTGTTGTAAATCTGACTGACAGTGAACTGAGGTGCAAACTAAGATGGCAGCACCCATCTCACGTTATAGATCAAGATAAAGATCATTTATAAAGATTTTTAAATGACAAAACACATTCACTTACACATATTTGAGAATCGGAATCAGATCAGATAGTTGATGACATGGCAAGCAAGTTTGTGAATATTTTAAATAAAAAAAGGAAAAACAAAACAATAGCGATACATCTGTCATACAGCGTTATTGTGGCTGCGGTGTGTTACGACAAACATGACGCGTTGGCATGGAAACAATAAGGGCAAATGTTTTAAAATAACAGTCGCGTTAAAAAAAACTCACTCTGGGGGGTCAGCTAGACTATTTTAAACGTATGCATGCAAGTGTTAACTAATGTCAATAAATACGACATTTGATTTTAATAATGTATTAGTAAATGTTGAAAGGAACACCTCTGTGATTGCGCCGTGAAGCACGTGTGAAATCAGTCCAATGGCATGATGGAACATTATAGGCGGATGACGTCATGACCAGGAGGGTACAAAGTACCCTGAGACTAAACAATGTTAGCTTCTGATAGGCCGAAGCAAGTTGGTCACAGGCATGCAGGAAGTATGGTAAAACCCAGTGTCTTATTCCCTCATCAGGAAACCCTGGTTACATGCGTAACCTGAGACGTTCTCTTTCGAGGGAACTCGCGCTGCGTCGGAGTCTTTGACTCTGTGGGAACATTTATACCCACGTTGCCGTACTTGCAAGTGCCTGTCTGTGTGAAATCATAGAGAGTACAACCAAGACGAGGAGCCCCAGCCCAGGTATACCAGATAAGGCTTTCAAAGCCGCCATACTCCTATCCTGGTCCGAAGCACCACAGAGGAAACCAGTTACCAATGGGTCCCCAAAGGAGTGTGGTAAGCAGCTAAGCCAGTCACAGCAACTTAAAGGTGGAGGGGGCCAACCCTGCAGAGAACCGCTCCTGCAGGAACTTAGCACTGTACCAAGTGGGCAGTTAACTGGGTCCAGCAAGGCGATTTTCGCACCATGAAGTGAATACTTTACACTTCAAGGCATATAGTTTCCTCATGGAGGGAGCTCTGGAATGAAATATGGCCTCAACAACCTCAGTTGAGTCACCTGAACCTATGAGCTGGGCCCCATTAGAGGCCAAACCCACTGTTTCCATAAGTTCAGGCGAGGGAGAAGGATTGAGCCCTCTGCCTGAGAGAAAAGGTCCCTTCTGACCAGAATCTCCCATGGAGAGCCAGCCGAGGAGGGACACGAGGCCCGGGAGCAAACTTGCCCGGCCAGAATGGCGCACTCTCTCCAGAACTCTCCAGAGCAGAGCAATCGGGGAAATTGTGTACAGACGAATCTCAGCCATGTCTGTAGCCAGCAGCCATTTCACCCTGTAGCCCACTGAAGCTAAGCAGAGCTGAGCCTGGTTAGTACCTGGATGGGAGACCTCCTGGGAAAACTAGGTTGCTGCTGGAAGAGGTGTTAGTGAGGCCAGCAGGGGGTGCTCACTCTGTGGTCTGTGTGGGTCCTAACACCCCAGTATAGTGATGGTGACACTATACTGTCCTGAGGTCCTGACTCTCTATGGTCATTAAAAATCCCAGGATGTCCTTCGAAAAAGAGTAGGGGTTTACCTTGGCATCCTGGCCCAATTTGCCCATTGGCCTCTGTCCTTCATGGCCTCCTAATCATCCCCATACACTGATTGGCTTAATCACTCTGTCTCCTCTCCACCAATAAGCTGGTGTGTGGTGAGCGTTCTGGCGCAATATGACTGCCGTCGCATCATCCAGGTGGATGCTGCACATTGGTGGTGGTTGAGGAGATGCCCCCCCTTCCATGTAAAGCACTTTGAGTACCCAGAAAAAGCACTATATAAATGTAACAAATTATTAATTATTATTATTACCATGGATTCCAACCCCTATAAATGCCACAGTTTCCTTCTCCTCACTGTCTGGTCTTGTCAACGACAAGCTCCACGACCCAACCTGTTATACTCACCTGAGAAACCTACCTGTTGTTCCTGATTCCATCTTCTGTCTGCCGTCTTCTGTTCCCTATTGTCGCCTGCCTGGATCTTCAGTTAGCCTGTCACCTTCACTGCTCACCACCTGCACAAAGAAAACAGCATCACTGCCAGTTAAGTCTTCACTATAACTTTCATCAGCCATGCATCTTACCTGTGTTTCATTCCCGCTCTGTTCCCCTGATCTCTGAAATAAAGACTGTTATTTTGTACCTACCTTGTCTGTCCTCTTCTGTGTGCATGACAGAAGACCAGACTACAGAATAAGGACTATGAACTGGGAATTCGCTGGACAGATCTATTTACCTTCACGGAGAGGTTTGTTTGCCTGGTCTACTCCAGCCCCTTGGATGACAAGACGATTAAGGCTCTGTACCGGACTGGGGCTAACTTCATCTATCCACGAGAACTCCCCGATCTCGCTGGATTGGACTGGAAGGAGGCCATTTACCAGAGTCAGGAGAGCTTCATCCCGTCATATGCATTCCAGCCAGCCCAAGCGTCTCATCCTAAGATGGCCGCCAGTCAGGTGTCTCGTCCTAAGATGGCTGCCCTTCCAGGGTCTCTTCACGTCATGGCCGCCACCATTCCAGAGCCTTGTCCCAAGATGACTGCCATTCCAGAGCCTCGTCCTAAGATGGACGCCATTCTAGAGTCCCATCCCGTAATGGCTGCTGAATCTGAGCCCTCAGCCAAAATGGCCGCTGCACCTGAGCCCTCAGCAAAGATGGCCGCCACGTCTGAACCCTCAGCCAAAACGGCCACCACCAGGCCTATGACTCCGACTCCCTTCCTCGTCCAGAGCCCAGAGATGGCTCCAGTCCCTGAGCCCACTCCAGTTCCTGAGTTTGCTCCTAGCCCAGAGGACATTACAGTGCCTATAATGGTGCTAGCATTTGTGTGTGTCTGGGCCACAAACACATCAGCTAAAGCCCTTGACCAAAGGCCATGAAGGCAGCGCATCCCTGGGCTCCAGATCTTCCTGCTCCGCCATGGTCCCCAGAGCTACCTTTTCACCGCCCTGGGTCCCTGAGCCGCCTGCGCCGCCCTGGGTCCCCGAACTGCCTGCACCGTCATGGCTTCCCGAACTGCCTGCTCCGCCCTGGCTTCCTGAGCTGCCAGCTCTGCCCGGGCTCCCTGTACCGTCCTGGAGAAGACCTGCCCTGATTACCCGTCATGACTCCAGGACGCCCTCCCTCCAATAAAGGGTCCTTCTAAAATACATACAAATAAACTGTATCAACCTTTTAGCATCAAACCCAACATAGCTTACATACAATTGCTCAGCATATATCAACAAACAAGTTCAATAACTTCTTGGCAACAAACATCATCAACAGGCAAGTTTTTAAATAACAGGAAAGAAAACAAATCCTTACTTTAAGTTGAGCTTGAACTGGAACATTTCTCAACCAGGACATAGCACAAATGCAGTCAATCCATGCTTTCTACTGCTGCTGTTCTGCTAACTTCCTCTACTGTGTTGTATTTCCGCTCTGTTCCCCTGATCTCTGAAATAAAGACTTATTTTGTACATACTTTGTCTGTCCTGTTCTGTGTGCATGACATTATGATACAATTAAGCAATATCACAAGAAAGAGGTCTGTTTTCACATATGCACAATTGCAAACTTTTTTTATTTTTTTTTATTTTATTTATTTATTTATTTATTTTTACACAAATGTTCAATAAACAATTTTATTTTTAAAACATTAATCTCAGCATTATTGTAACTGTACCAATTCGGATGCAACTTCTGTTCCACCTCTGCAGTGTAAAGATGAATTTTGTTGTTAGTGATTTCAATTGATTGGTAACAGCTCTATATAGTGTCTTATTCTAATTGTAATTATTGATTAAAAATAGGACTTTTCTCAGGCAGTAAATGTGCATCTTTCAGATGAATTTGAGGAGTGCTAGTCTGGTCTTAGCCTTGACTCGACTTGCCTTGGTCTTTGTCTTGTCTTGGTCTCAACCCCCCCCCCCAAAGTCTTGGTCTTGTCTTGGTCTCGACACACACTGGTCTTGGTCTCGGTTTAGGTGGTCTTGACTACAACACTAGTAAACCCGGTCTGGATGAAAGGCTGAACATAGTATATTAATACAGACATCTACTTCTCAAAGTCAGATAGCCTAGTATTATTTAATTCCTCCGAATTCAATACAGCCGAAGATCAACCAGACAAGTAAACACGGTCTGGATGAAAGGCTGAAATATTAATAGAGACATCTAACTTATCAAAGTCAGATAAGTATTTATCATTGAATTCAACAGAATTAGATGCAGCCTAAGATCAACCAGACAAGTAAGCACGGTTTGGATGACAGGCTAAACATAGTATATTAATACAGACATCTAACATAACAAAGTCAGATAGTTTTCTCTATTTAATTCATTCAGAATTAAATACAGCCAAAATCAATCAGACAAGTAAACACGGTCTGAATGATAGGCTAAATGTTATTTTGGAATCACATATACAATAAAAGAATCATAATATCTTGCAAACACACATACACATAAGTTTGCACACGACCAGAGGAACGAAAGAAAGGGAATCTCCCATCTGCTTATTTGCCTCCACAATACTTTTTAAAGACTCGTATATATTCTTTTTTTGAGATCCAAGCAACTAGATTCTTTATTGTATAAGACTTACTTCCCTTCAGAAGAAGCCAAAAGGAGTGGAGCTAAAAGTCACGATAGTGAATTCTATTCGGGAAAATTTTATGAATGAACAGAGCCAGCCCCCTTATTTATTTTTTACTCGAGAGCTGACTGTGCATGCTCCTCGTATGCAAGGGATATGTTTTATGTATATGCTTATAACAAACTCCCCGCATTGGCGCTCAGCAGATCCAACCCTTATTTATTTATTTATGTATTTATTTATTTATTTATTTATTTATTTTTTCAGAACTAGACAGCTGAAGCACCGGGCTCTCACTCTGGGGGGAAGCGCAGGCTTCTGAACCCCAGAGAGAGCAATGGATGTCGTGGGTGAGAGCAGAGAAAAGGCAGAGCCCGTCTCTAGCCCCTACATGACATTAATTTGCGAACCCCGCAATTTTTGTGAACCACCAGAACTGCAGAGAACGCGAACTTGATCACCCTCCTCGAAGAGTGATGGCCCTTTCAGACAGGAAGCGGAATGAGCTGCGCTGGCCACTAGGTTCAGAGTGGCCCTTCAGATAAAAAGCGATTTGCGTTACGCTGGCCAGAGCAAAGTAGGCGGAGTTTTCAAAACTTTTAGTTGGAGTTCTATACGTCTAGTCATTTGATGCCTCGTTTCTATTGGCCGCGCGGGTAATCGTCACAGAGCGCAGCGGCGAAAGTTGAACTATTTTGAACTTTGACTGCGGCGTGCGTGCGTGCGAGCTCGCCAATGGTGCGCTCCGCTGTGCGTGCACTTTGGTCGTCGCGGTAGCAAACCGTCCTCGCACGGCGCAAGCCATTGAAATAAATGTGTTTCATAGCGCAGTGGTGCCGTTGTCTCATCTGAAAGGGCCTTAAAATGTACATGCTTTTGACAAACAAACAATAATTTCACTGATCAATCACGCAGAGGCGTTCCCACAGCGTTGAATATTCCAACACAGCTTGAGTTCCCTCAGAAGGGAACTTATTGTAAAGTTTTTTTTATACGTCTATATGGTTTTCTTGATTTTTATTTCAGTTTTAGTTTTTTTAATGCATCAGGTTGAAAAAATAAGATATTTTATTTTATTTCAGTTAATTTTATTTATTTATTTACTGTATTTCTTTATTTTATTGTTTTAGTTTTAGTTTCAGTTAACTTTAATAACCCTGATAAGGAACCTTTTGGTAATTCTGTTTAATTTTCAGCACAATGGAGGTATTTCCATAACAGTGTTGAGTGGATGGTAACACAAGTGTATATGTTGCTTTGTAATAATTAATTTGCTGTTTTACTTAAAAATTGGTTGCACATGCAAATACAAATATAATTTTAATGCATTTTAGGCAATTATAATATTAATTTTCATTTTAATCTTTTCCATAGCCTAGTGGATTATTCACTGGTTTGCTACATTCTGTTGAAAACATTCACCAAAGGTTCACAGAACTATTCTCCAGATTATTGTTAAAACTTTGTCTTTGAGAATGTCTAAATATATATCCAAATCCACAACTTAATAAAAATAAGTATTTATGTCTAAAAAAATAAGTACTTATGTCTAAAAACAACTAGAGAATTTTTATATAGAGCTATAGATGGGTTTCTGTGCAACGTCATCACAGAGATGCGCGAGCAACTAGGGGGCAGAAAAGCAATGTCTCACCATTACTGAGAGTTAATTTCTTAATATAATCGGCGGAGTCCGCGCTACCTAGGCTTCCAAAGTAATTGATGCTAGCCATTTCCTCACTGTCACACACCTACCTAGCTGTCACACGTCGCATGTCTTGTACAGTATGTGTGCCAAAACGCATTGGCAAAATAAAGTATTGATCTTTTAGCTCTATTTTTTGTTTATTTCTGATCCCTCAATGCCACAAGTGTTGCTGGTATTGTTCATAAATAGCTTTGTTTTTATTCCATGCACCTTGTTGGACGTGTGAAGTTGCACCAGATTAATTATATTGTACAGTATGTTTACAGTATCAATTTTCTTTCAAATGTGGCGGGTCGTGACATAGCCTTGTCGTAAACATTTAGGATAGAAAGGCTCAACAACCAACAAAACCAGGTAAGTTCATAAATTCATAGGGTATGTCAGGTTTTTATGATTAGCAAACTTAGTAGGACAATTTCATTCGAGACCTGATGACTAACGTTATAACTTAGCTTACTAGTCAACTGTTGTTAGCTAAAGTTTTACAAAATGTTATATTAATATGCAAATGAAACACAAATAAATAGATCCAACTCTGTTTTGGCTACATTAAGCGACATTAAAGGGGGGGGTATAATCTCATGTTAATCTTGAGTACCTATAGAGTAGTAGTGCATCCTTCATATCTCCAAAAAGTCTTTAGTTTTATCATATTTATAAAAGATACATACGCTGTACTGAGTATTTCCAAAAACAGCCGAGCGCCTGGAGGCGTGACGTGTGAGCGGAGATAGAGTGACGAGCTATCACGAGCACGCGCAGCTTTTGTGTAGAGATCGGCTGCAAGCTATCAATGGTCAGCTAAACAGATGTATTTAAGCACATACAATACACCATCGCATTATCCCTGGATAACTTTTGAATCACTATAATGAATATAGCGTGTAGTGAAAGATGAATAACGAATTTATGAATTCACTACGTTCGTGTTGTTTACATTATATGCACTTAGGCGCCTATTGCCAACAAAACAGACATTTGAAGCAGTTTTACTCACCACCTGCGGTTCCGACTCATGACCGGGATCATTATCGCTGTGACCGCTCCATCTTTCAGTTTCAAACAATCTGTAAATCCAGCGTGGAACTGGGCCTTGTTTATGAAACCATAAGCGCCCATCCTGAGGGCTTGAGCAGCCTCGGAAAAACACAAGATATTCTCCATTCATTTTAACCAATAAAAAAGTGATTGCAACTATCAGTTTCTATGGTTATTTTAACAAATGTCGAGAGCGCATCAGTGTATTGCGTGAGCACAAAAATCTCAGCTCTACTTAATGGGTTCTTTGGGAAGCAAGGTTATCTTTCCCAACCAAAAACACACTTCTTTGTTGACATTGTTGATTTCGTGATGTCCTGTGACCTGTGCAGCGATGCCGACGAGTTCTGTAAACCCGAAAGCGCGTTGATGGGCGTGCTCTTGCTCTCTCGCTCTGGTCGACGTGTGTGTGCGCGTGCCCTTCCGGGAGAAGTGCCCGTACAAGGAATTCCGCCCCCGTTTACGTCACTCAGGCCCATGCTCGAAAAAAAGACCCCGAATCCTGTAAGGATTTGGAAGAGATTTTTTGGCACAGAAATACTCCGTCATTCGTCCAACTCGTGTTTTGAAACTTTGGCCATTTCTAGCATGAGAATCCAACTCTTTAACAGTGTAAATAAGTCAGAATACATGAAATAGCATTAAACGCGTTGCGTTCAAATTCTGGGCTCAACTTCATTTCTGTACATAGTATGGTTTATTAGTATGATGTTTACTGAGTTTGGTCTGTTAATATCACTGTCTTAGCACATTAAGCCACGTTAAGCGTTTTTCCGGCATAAGACTCGATAGCGGTTTTGCCCCCTGAATGTGTGTGCATCCAGTATTGTTTGTATACAAGAAACCCATCTATATAGGAATCTAGTGGTTAAACCATGGCATTACAGATGTTTTTTTTTTGTTTTTTGTTTTTTTTTTTACTCCCATCAGATGGCACTAATCTGACATTAAAAATTGGATTTTAAAGGCATTGTCTGTATTTTAAAGTCCCCCTGTGGTGAAAATCAAGTTTTTAATGTTGTTTATATGTCTGTGTGGTATTTTAATATGCATTAAGACAAACCATGTGCAAATTCATAAGTCGACACCATTGCTGAGTATTTTCTCTTTAAAGCTGCAGTAAACCAAAGGCAGCCTCAAAACCGCAGTTTGAAATCGCTGGTGTTTCTGACGTCACAAACTACCTTGTAACCAATCACGTCAACATGTCGGCAGGCTTTAGCATATCATTAACTGATCGCGCAAGGGAGTCACAAAAGAAGGTTATTCCGGTATATTTTTCTGTTGATATGAAAAATCGGGTCGATTTAGCAATATGGCGGGTGTATGATGCATATTACAATGTTATGATGAATATGCCATTTTCCACTGACGTTCTGAGTTGTTCAAAGCGTTTCTAAGGATACGGATTGTTAGGCAGCTGTCTGACTCATGAATGTGAACATGGTTTGTGTAACATTAGCAACACATTATTAGCTGTTTGATAACATAGTCATGCAAAACGCTAATCATATAAATTACCATTATGTGTTTGACGTTGTAAAAGCGATACCATTTTGCAGCGTTCAGCAGGAAGTTGACCGAGGGGATCCCGTCTAAGCTTGTGCAAGTGAGTGGAGGCGGGGCTAATTATCATATTCATAGATCCATGTATATTAAATGAGGCAAGGGTGTAGAGTTACATTCAAGCTATTTTAAGGCATTAAGAATTTTCACAGGAAAAAACATTTAAATATATAATTTTTGTGATCAAAGATGAGTTTTAAGGGTTAAAATTATTGACTACAGGGGAACTTTAACATGAAATACTGCTTTAATCGAAAAGTAATATATTTTTTTTTTTAATTATTGCATAAATAATGCATAAATATTCATTAGTAACATGCAATTCTCTCAAAATACAAAACAAAAAAAGAGCTGTAGTTCCAACCACATAAGTTTGCGACACAGTTTGCGAATGTCCATTGGACTATGCTTTTGGGAAATGCCAAATCGTTCAACTATGTTGGTAACGACAGAACTCGCAAACATAGTTGGCTAACAATGATTTTGGGAAACACCCCAGTGTGTTACTGACAGACTGGGAAGAGAGATGCTGCAACAATGACAAATATGGGGAAAATAATGTGTTTTTTCAACATTCAAGCATGAAAAGCATATTCTAGTAGAGCCCAAAAACACCTTCAAGACTTTGAAAAAGGGCATAATATGGCTCTTTAATATATTACATCAAAGTAAACAACCCCCTTAACATCTCAGCTATCATTTTTTAAATGCATTTTCATTTCTTCTCTTCTAATCTTGTCTGTCCTTAATTGTGTTGTGTCTCTCTCATGGTTTTTCTAAACTAACAACAGTTTTGAAAGGGGGTTTTACACAAGAATCCTTTTTAAGTGTCACACATGTTTAAGTTGTTGTATAATCATGGATGAAGTCTAGGGAATATCAGCTGAACATCTGCCCTTATGAGAGGAATTCTGTGCGACTGGTTCAGTCGAGGACACCTGTGTTTAATTGTAAGAGGTTATAGGAGGAGGATTTGTAAAGCCAGGATTATTTATGTGAAATGTGTTCAGAATCCAGCGGATTAGTGGTGGCATTACGTTAATACCCATGTGTCCTGATGGGAAACCCTGCAACTGTGACCTTAGACAGGGCCAAAGGTCAGAGACTGATTTTTTTGAGTTTTTGCTTCTGTCTTTAAGAAAATGACAACAACAGGTTTGATCAAGGTACTTTCCATGAATATGATACACTTTGGTATCCCATGTTTTTTGTTGTTTTGTGAGAACTATTATATAACTACAGTTCAAAAGTTTAGGGTCAGTCAGATTTTTTAACGTTTTTGAATGAAGTCTCTTCTGCTCACCTAGACTGCATTTACTGTATCAAATATACAGTAAAAACAGTAATATTGTGGAAAAAATATTACAATTTAAAACAACTCTCTTGTAGCGGCTGGACAGACACACAATTTGTTTTACAACATACACTGCACACACTCACACCCCAAGGTGTCTGATCTAGTTACTTTTTAAAAACGTACGTTTTCAAAAGTGAACACAACTGCTTCAAAATTTGTGCTTTTGCTCTGGGTGTGTGTGATTTACTTTGTAGAACAAAACGTCAAAGTATCGTCAAGTTATGTTTACCCCAGACTCATAAATTGAAAAACCCCATTATAAAACCCCATAGGAAAATCTTGAAGGAACCACTGGTGAATTAGTCATCCGGGGTATGACGTCGTAATTGCACCACTCTATTATGCCCATTAATACCAAGGTATAAAATCAGCCTCATACCACTTCCCATTGTTAGTTCTTTCAGCATCCCTCCTCCTCCCCCTCTCCTCCTTTTTATATATTTTTTTGCCTATGTAATAGGGGGCAATCAGAGCTCGAGTAGAATACACTCTCTAAGCCCCTCTATAGCAGACAGCAAGCCAAATCTGTTGACCACTTACGCTAAGATTATATGGGCACACAAGCTCACGAAACAGAGGTTTAGTGCAAGCTGTAGAGCCCTTGTTGCCAAGGTGCTTTCAATTAAGAAACTGATGGTTTTGTTCTGGTGGTTAACTGACTCTTATGTTTCCATAGCTTCTTTCCCCTGTTTCTGTTTTGGTTTCATTCATTCACTTTCACTTTCCATTTTACCCATTTATGCGTGATGTGTGTATGTGTTTGTTTAGACTAGTTATGTGTTTTTGATTTAGTATAATAAAACTTTTGCGCACATTCACATGAGTGTTGATTCTGTGGTCACTGCTTGCAAAACAAAGTCCCTTTAATGATGCAATCACAGCTGGACTCTGAGTATTACTGTACCCAGTAAGAAAGAGTTATTTTTTTGTGGTCACAAAAAAAAAAAAAAAAAAACCTTTCTGAGAGTGTTTGGTGGAGGAACAGGTTAATTGGTTGTAATATTAATTCTGCTACATCAAGTTAATTCTATTAACTGATCCAAATATTTATAATTATTTATAACAGGTTATAATTGATTATTCATATTTCTTTTGAGCTAATTTGCTACACTCTTCTGTGTGAATATCTTGCAAAACGTAATTTATTCCTGTGATGCAAAACTGAATGTTCAGCAGTGTCACATGAAACTGGATACTTTTTTTTTTTTTTTTTCAGGATTCTTTGATGAATAGAAAGTTCAAAATAACAGAATTTATTTGAAATAGAAATATTTTGTAACATTATACATGTCTTTACTGTCACATTTGATCAATTTAATGCATCCTTGTATTAAAAGAAAAAAAAAAGTCTTACTGACCCCAAACTTCTGAACGCTAGTGCTGGATAAATAGTTATCTCACATAACATCAACATAGTGTCACATAATAATTTCACATCATGCCGGGACAGCACGTAAAATAACTTCATATTGACTGACTCATTGTTGACTGCATTTATCAAGCATTCAGCACTGTCATCAAAGCTATTGTAAGATAGTGGATCAAACAAGAGACAACAGATAGTGGATCGGCAGAGACAACCACATTTTAACAGATCAATTTACAAGAAAGAGGAGCTTTCACTATCAATTACATGTAGACCAATGTCACTGCTGTCTGCCGCATTTATCGAGTGCTGTCAATCAAATGGGAAACGATTCATCTGTTGCCCTTCGTCATGAGAGAGACGAACCCTAAACCGCCTTTTATGTGATTCTCCTCTGGATTTCTGGACAGGAGAAACTGCCGCGTCGACAGAACCCAAGGGCATCGTGTGTTCATTTGAATGCAATCCTTCCCCATCTGCCTTTACTCATGGTCAGTCTCTGTCACATTTCTTCCTGCTCTCTTGCTCTTCTGTGATTTTAAGACTTCATTAGGCTGATGGTGCTGATGGTGCACAGTGACTCTGCCAAACCCCCTCTCTCTCTCTGTCTCTCTCTCTCTCACACACACACACACACACACACATACACACGTTTGTTTCACCATATTAGTGAGGACATTGCATAGATTTCCATTGATTTTTTATGAGGTTAATGATATTTTCTATAGCCTAACCAACCCCTAAACCTAACCCTCACAGAAATGTGCAATACACTAGATTTAAATAAAAACATGTTTTGGCCAATTATTAGACTTTTTAACTTGTGAGGACCAGTAAAGTGTCCTCACTAGTCAGTTGTAATATTTCACTATATAAATGAGGACATTTTGCCCTGACAAGTATAGCAAACTCTCAAGTTGTTTTAAACCTGAATGAATTTATTTCTTCTGTTGACCATAAAAGTTATTTTGAAGAATGTGGGTAACTGTTTGGTTACCCACATTCTTCAAAATATCTTATTTTGTGTTAACTCTGTTCAGCCAACCCGATCTCACGGCAATTCGTACGTATTTTACGAGGTGGCTAATTTGTACGAATTCATTCGACCTCACTCGTACGAATTCATACATTTTTTTTGCTAAATCGTACGTATTTTACGAGTTGACAAATTCGTATGAATTCATACGAATGACCTACCCCAAACCCCGCCCCTAAACCTACCCGTCACTGGGGTTTAGACAAATCGTATGCATTCGTACGAGTGAGGTCATACGAATTCATATGAATTAGCCACCACGTAAAATACGTACGAATTGGTCATGAGATAGCGTTGGTTCAGCAGAAGAAAGAAATTAATACAGGTTTGGAACAACTTGAGAGTGAGTAAATAATGACAGAATTTTCATTTTTGGGTGAACTATCCCTTTAAGGACAAGGGGCAGCATGTTTACTATTAGGCTTCTGTTACTTTAAGACCTGCACGCATCTAAAATACAGACACACATCCGATTTTCTCTCAACTGATTACTTTCACTTTAGACACAACTGTTTATGTAAACCTTGTGTGTATTTGACAGTATTAGTGCAATCAGACTCAAAAGATAAACTCCACTTAACGGACGTTGTTTGACAGGCTCTTTATAATAATATGCTGAAATCGGTTCTATGTGACAAGAGAAAACAAAGAAAAAAGGCTGTTGTCTTCCCTTTGGCCAAATAGTTGGCCAAATAGCACTGGGCATGTTGCAGTCCAAGGCCACTCCCACCAGTCTGCTATGGGTATGCTTACTAGAGTCAAATACCACTGTAACGACTGGATCGATCAAACACACAATTATAAAAGCTAATCTGCACAACCCTCACCCATGCAGACTCCGTAATGACTGGCTTCCCCACTGAGAACTATCTGCACTCCCCTGAAAACTATCACCCTTCTGCTTCACCCATACACTTCAAAGACACTTGGGACATTGATTGTTCTCAATACAAGAATCAGACATGCAGCCCATAGTAATGGCATCATTTCCACTAATTCATTGACAAATTTGCTTAAATGAAGGAACATGCATTTCCCCAGTACATCTTGTGTATTATTACTGTTTGTATATTGTTCTTTTGTATATTGTATAGTGTTATGCATGCCTGATGATAGAACTACTAGATGATGTAGCCCATCTAGGTGGTGTCTCATATCAGAATACTTGTCGTTCAATGACTCACACTTTGGTGGACATCACCATCTCATAGAATGCATTGTATGTTTGTTATATTTATCAGAGTATAAATGGACATAAATTGCCAGCTTACTCCCCTCATGCAAATGAGTCCACTTTCAAACAAAGGAACTCTCCTGCTCGAGAATTGCACCTTTCTCAATGGTCAAGCCAAAATGCAAAGGTGTGAACTCTGGGGAACTTAAAAGCCAACACAAGTTGCCTCCCATCTCTTCTGCCTTTGTTCTTACTGATTCTACTGATTGCTGTTCACATGAGACCTCACCCGGCCCCCGAGCCAGGCTGGCAGGCCTCACTCACTTCAAGCCATGCACAACTTCCTCAACAACAGGGTCAAATTAACAGCGCAAGTTTGTCGTCATTTCTTCATTCAACGCAGAAGATATTGATTACAACTTCAACACCTTTGGACCGAACCATCAAGAATTTCTCCTGAGACTGCATATCCGGACGCTCTTCAACAGCTAAGGCATTTGCAAGTATCATACATTTGAACACTAAACAGTGATTTAGTATTAAGTTGTGAACCCCTTTGTTAACAAAGGTGCTTTATAGTGAGAAACTGATGGTTCTTCCAGCTTGTTAAATGACACTTTTCATAACTCCATTCATCTGTTATGCTACAGTTTAATTCACTTCCACTCTCTCACTTTCTATGTATGTGTGACTTGTGTGTATGCGTGTGTTTAGTTTAGTTATGTGTTTGATTTAGTTCAATGAAACTTTTGTGCACATTCTTGCGAGTTGATTCTGATCTGCTTATAAACCAATGTCAATAATAACGATTATGATCACAGCTACATGCTAAGAAAGCGTTATTTTTCTGTGGCCACAGAAAATATCCTTTATGAAGAGTTGATAGATGATCAATACTGAGTGTTCACTGGCGAACAGGTTAATTGATTATAATATTAATTCAGCTACATGAAGTTAATTCGATTAACTGATCCAAATATTTAAAATTAATTATAATAAGTTATGATTAATTATTCATATTTCCCTTTTGAGCTAATTTGTTACATAATGGTGGAGAATGCGGGCATGATTAAACAAAGGTTATGAGCTTAAACCACTGTCAAGCTAAAACCGTGCATGTGGTAATTCCAGTCAGAATACAACATGCGATATGCATTTAGGTCGCTAGTTGCTGGCTTGTTTAAATGCAGATAAAGCAATAGCTTGAACTGACATCTCTACTGTAATTGAAAGAGTCTTGACACATTTTAGCATATGTTCAAATGGGATCAGTATAAAGTTAATCTGATTTTAGCGAAGAAACCCTAATTTCAGTATTAAAGTGTGTCTGTTTTGACGAAGGAACAATTCTACAATCTAATCAATCTAGGAATCAATCTAGGAATCCTTTCTAGAGTGTAAAGGCCCTAGAAATTATAGTTAGATTGATGTCATTCATCTAAACTTTAGCTGTATCTACAAGCATAACTACCTGGTGACCAAAAATGTGTTTTACTTGCTAAAAGGAACGTCAGTATTCGTGCATGAGATGGACATAACTATGTATGCTTAAACAAGCTTTAACTTGCAGCAAATCTGTTTAATTACTCTGAACAAGTGCATGAAGCCTATTGTTTAAAGTAGAGAGAGGTAAGAGTTTACATGAGTAAAATTTGCAAATGCCAAACCATATATGCATTTTACTGAATGTAACATCAAGCTTCTGAATATCTAAAGGTATGAGCACCACATTATAACTGCATAAAGTGCATAACTCATTTGAAATGGGCAGATATTCTTCATGAACTGTTTGAATTGCTTTGATGTGCACTGGTTCCCATGACAACGACTTGTCACAGGAAGTGCTAACTCGTCACCTTGTGACGCCATATTGTAAACAAACCAGCCTAGGTGGCTAAGCTAACCCAACTTAGCAGCCCTTCAGGTCAGGCTAAGCTAACTAATAACTTCTACAGATAGCGGTTAGCATCATTTACTTGAAGCCTTTAACTACAGCTTGTGTGTATGCAGTGTGAAGTGATATAAACTATTTTCCTTTAACCCCATTCCTGGTTTCTGATTTCTCACTTTCTCTTACCTTACCTTTAATTCTTCTTAGCTAATTTCACGTGCACATCTTAGGTGCATTCCTCCCTGAACGCTGTTCAGCTAAATTTTCAGTTACTATATTAATTCCAAATTTAACTACATGTAAACTGTTTAGCTAAAGAAGAATTCTTTGAGTTACTGCGATTTTTCAATAGCACATTGACTAAACTTCATGGAGGGACACACACATGGTGTGGTCCTGAACATGCTGCAGCTGTGACCAACTATAGAGTGATTTCCAAAGCTAATCAAATGGTTAATCACTAGTGCTATTGATTATTCCCAATACCAGGTCATTCTGCTGTTTTAATCACTTATTTAAAACTTTTTATTTATTTTAATCTTAAAAGCAGTCAGCTATTCATTTTCTTTTCTTCTTCTTTGATCTATTTGATTTTCCCCTCTTGTTCTAGTGTGGTTTCATTTCCCCATAGAATCGCAGAAATAACTAGACATACTTGCCTTCTTGATTTTGTTTTTTATAAGCCAGCTACCAAAGTAATCTAAACGACTGCTATGACATCATTTTGAGCACCACTAATAAACGCAATCTAATAGCAAAGCTCTCCTCTTTCTTTCTCTTTTTCATTTGTTCAGAGATCAAGGCTGTTGTGAGCCATCAGTAAGTTCTGAGAAATAATGTGACCATAAGCAGAGGTGGGTAAAGTATCCAAAAACTGTACTCAAGTAAAAGTACAAGTACTTATAGAAATATTTACACAAAGTAAAAGTGAAAGTAATAATCTTAATAGTTACTTGAGTAAGAGTAAAAAAGTATCCAATGAAAAAACTACTCAAGTAGCTCGTTACTAGTTACTTTGTAACATATATATATATAATGTGTGTGTGTGTGTATGCATGTATGTATGTATACAACAATACAATAGCATGTTATTATTTAGATAGATATTTAAATTATTATTATTATTATCATAATTAGATATCTTTGCAACAAACACAGAAGAGACAAGCATTATTTCTGGCATCTGTTGCCCAAATATCATTGCATGTCCTAATTGCTTTGTATAACGTATACAGCTACATTTGAAAGAAAGAGAGAAAACTCTTTACATGTGCTTGCGCTCATAACCGCTGAACATCTGAACACAAACAATGATCAAATGCACATTGACGGATATTCTTCCGTCTGTTCTCCAAAATGTAATCAAATGTATATTTCTGCAGGCGCGTGTAAACTAGTTAACTGTGTCTACGCAAAGGCGTTCATTTTCAAGACGAACAGGTCGCCGATGCCGCCATGGCTACCTAAATTACCGCAGGACGGCGGGTGTTTATTTCATACAATGGTAGCTTATTTAATGTATAAATTAAGATATATGTCCAAAAAAACGGTAAAGAAATGCTACGTACTTTGTTATCGTGGTGTAATAATCTGTTTTGTTGTAAAATGTAGGGCTGTATGAATTGAAATCGAATGAAATCGATACCTGTGGAATTGTTCACAGACAGCATACGCAGTTCAACTAATAAAGATCTTAATTGCTGGCAAACAATAGGACGCATTTGCAGATTTGCTTTTAATTGACTGTAGGTCCACTGCCACTTCATCTAATGCTCCGAGTGAGAAACCGCTTCAGATGATTCAGTGCGTGCAGGGAACTGAACAAATCATTCAAAATGATTCGCGAAGCAATTTAGACAGCTTTGCCAACTTTTTTGATCAAGTCTTTGAACAGAATTGTCTCAAAAGAGTGAATCATCATTTGTGAATGATGCATTGTTTATGAAAAAAAGAGACAGCGTGCTTGGAATAAACTACGCATTTCTTAACATGTACAGTATTGCATTAAAATAAAGTAACAAGAGGAATGTCGCCCAGCGTAGCGAAGTAAAAGTACAGATTTTTCACTAGAAATGTACTCAAGTTAAAGTAAAAGTACCCACATTTAAATCTACTCTAAAAAGTACAAATTTTCCAAAAAAATACTCAAGTAAATGTACTTCGTTACTACCCAACTCTGACCATAAGAACCATCTTAAGTCATTTATTAAACCTAGCTGTACTCTATACACCTAGCTGCCCCACTGTACCAAAATGTTGCAGATGCTCAGCCTAACTGCCCAGATGGCAGACCAAAAGGACTGACTAGTTGTTGTAAGGAACACCCTTCTATCCATGGCTGCTGACCACCTACAGCACCAGAGCCAACAGCAACTGGACAACGAAGGAATAAAACTAATGGCAGATGACTCAAACCAGAGGTATGATCACAAAGATCTGATGAGGTCATCTTCTTCCTGGCCCACAACTTCACAGATTTGAAACAGGAGGTAAACAACCTCACAGTCCAGACCACCGAGTCCCACGAGTAGCTGATACCCCATAAAAGCCCCATAGACCAGCTAGAGATGGAGGCAAGGACCCTGGCAGAATGGAGTCACGGGAGAAAATCCACAGATTCAAAAGGCTCTGACAGCTGCTAAACCTGGACCTGGAAAAAGAAATCTTTCACAAACAGTTACTGTTAAAAGCAGCAAATTCTGAACTCTTGGACAAAGATGCCAGAATCAGGGCCTGTGAAGGTCACCTGAATGCATCCAGATCTGGGATTGAAGCTCTGACCCAGCAACTGGACAACACCAAAGATGAATTGACATGGTCCAAAGAGAACTGAGACACTCTTACCTGCAGCAAAAAGAGCCACAGCAGAAGAGACATCTCACTACCCCATGAGCAACCTCCCCCAGCCAAGCACAAGGGGACAAAGGGGGGAGCCAAAGCCTTCTGCTTGACACCTTATCGGCCAATTTCCTGAAAGCCTCTGCAGCTGCAGAAGGAAAAGAATTAATTCAGATTAACTATATTATATAATAACAATCAGTTAGAATAATAATTAATTATAACTAGTTATAATTAATTATTCATATTTCTTTTGAGCTAATTTGCTACACCACCTTACTTTAGTAGGAAATACATCTTAGCAAACTTTTAGTCATAATGGTGCTGACTTGTATTGCTCCCAGGTGCAAAAATTCAAAGAGTAAACGTTTAGCAGGAGTGAGTTGCTTTCAGTTTCCAGTGAAGGATCCAGTGCATTGTAGGCAATGGCTCAAGGCTGCACAAAAAAATGTAAATACAGAGAGAACGGCTGAAAAAAAAACTTCTGTGTTTGTTGTCAACATTGGATAACCATGAACACAGTGCTTTCGGCCAAATGGAGGGGGGTACAAAAAAAAGAAAAGAAAAGAAAAGAAAAGAAAAGAAAAGAAAAGAAAAGAAAAGAAAATGCCACTCTGTCAGTTCCGTCCAACCCCCCAAAGCAAAACATGTACAAGTAAGGTTACTGTCATGTGACCTACCAGCATCAGTTGTGTTGCTTCACTGCCATTCATAAATCCTCTCCCGTGACCTCACAGCATAGTACAGTGTCCATTGAATGCACACTTTAGAATCTTGACGGAAGGAGTAGGTCATCCAGGGACTTTTTGCCTACTGTTTTTCGAATACTATGCATTCGGACATACTACTCTGTTGGTGTACAGTTTTTGCCTACTATATAGAAGGGAAGTATTCGATTTCGGATGCATCAAATGGCGCATTTTGCGTTATCCGGCGGACTTTTGCTGACAAATAAATGTGAATTTCTCAGTCCGCGCTCTAAAAAATAATGTGTTGGCTCAACAAAAATTAACGCAATGGTTTGCATCAATTTTTTTTCTGAGTTATGACAACTTTGAGGGAATTTACATTAAACCAACAAGCTTCACTGAGTTAGAGGAACTTAATAATTTGTATATTTAATGAACAAGTAAGATATTACTTGTCACTGGCATTAGTGCCATCATAGAATCAATGTAGTGTTTACCTTCATGTATCTACTCTTCAGCACAATGGAAACCACAAAAACTTCAACATTACAGAAACTCTTTTAAATGTCAAACATAACAGCATTAAACACTAACAAGTCTTTCCCTTAACGAAAAACACATAACACTGTAATAATTTTGGATTAGCCTCACACAAGGGCACCACAAATGTAGTTATTTATGGTCTTACATATTTATAGTAATATTTTGTATTAATATTAATATTGAGTTTTTGGTCACACATCACTTAAGGTGAGTGTGAGAGTGTCAGGTGATTCTGTCCTATATTGCGGGGCACCAGCCAAGGAATTTCACCTTGACAATAAAGAACAATCATGGAAGATTGTTGACTGAATTACAATTATATAAATTGGAGGAAATTCGTCATCTGACCAATCTGAAGGATTTGTGAGATATTGTTAACTTGTAGAGCCTCTTACTGTATCATCAACACAAGGAAGATACAAGTGTAATAAAAGGATTTTATTAACAAAAGGATAGACAAGAGTAACTAACAACTACTGAATGGATAAAGTGCACAAAGATCGATAAATGCAAGTGAGTTGGATGTTACTATGGCAGTTACAAGTTAATCTTATGGAAAGATAAACTGTAGTCTCTCTAGAAGAAATAAGGTAAACCTTATTCTGAGTTCAACAAATAAATCAAAGAGTTGGAGTCCATTTCACAGCCTTAAACATGAAGTACTTGTGAACACTGAATTCCTGAAGCACAGAGAAGATCCTTTTCCTGGAACATGCAGAAGAAGAAGCCTTGAAGTTGAAGGTTCTGATGTCTGTGCAGATGATCCTTATTCTCTGGAACACGCAACTTCCTTGTTTCTCTCTTCTGAGCTTCAGAGTCTTGAGAGAGCAACCTCACAACTCCATAAATTGGACTTAGCTTAGCACATCTTGGGACCGGGACCGGGACCAGAACCTTGAACCGGGACTGGAACAGGAACTGGAACTGGAGCCTGGAACCACAACGAGAAACTGCAGCAACCCAGAAACTGGAACAAATCTCTGTCTCAGAGACAAGCCTTTTAATCTCTTGGGAAATGCAAATTGGCATCTTTCAGACCCAGTGTTTTGATTGGCTGATGCTGTCAGAGGTGGCCACTGGATGGCCCCTCTCTTGCATGAGGTTCATTTGCATAGCTTAAAGTTCATGTTTAGAACAATGTCTTTAAGGTTTTTCCTATGCATAATTCACTTTCCAAACCAATTTCAGATTTACCTAGGCATCATGCTGAAAACATAAAGAAAACATTGGGTTATGTTGAACTTTTACCTATGCATTCATGTATACCTTAATAATTAAGTTTGTATATTTTGCATGTACACAAACAGCACTCATTAAGTATATACAGTTCTTTTAATAGAAATGGAGAATTTGCTCCATTTTGTCCATTTTGTGTCCTTTGTGGCTTTAAGTCACATGGCAAAACCTGTTTGGTGAGTGGAGTCAGTTCACACCTCAGGTTTTAGGACTGAGGGACGGGGTGAACAATGGGGAAAATAGGATTAGTCTGCTCAATGACATGCTAATGTCATCATTCTTCCCTTGCACAAATGGTAAGGGTGATTGTCTTTGCAGGCTTATCTCCTAGTCCACCTAGTTCCTTGTTTGTGGAACTTCTTTTGGAGGTGTGAGTTTTGGAGTCCTGTGCTTTTCATCATTGCAGATGAAAGGGGCCTGCTGATGGGATAAGGGGAGTCTGCCCTCCTGTCTGCCTGATGATCACTACAACACTTAATTTCAACATTTATTCTCCTTATCCAGTCCTATGCAAAGCATGCTGGGAACTAGAAATCCACTGCCTAATTTCCAAAGTTATCAAGACAATTCCATTGTTACTACAACCTATTTTTAAAAGTCAATTAACACAGAAATTTGAGTTTAAATTACAGACAATATTAAGCTGGTGTAATGATCAACATTATTATGTCAACTGAACTCAACAAAATAATGTTTGCAACTTAAAAAATTTAATTCATACAATAAATTAGAATTTTTAACTTGCAACCATGTATTTATTTAGGTTGGGGTAACAGGTCCCCTGAATTACTTTTTTTGTTGTGGTGCTCACGTGAACAGCATCGACCGAGCCAGCGTTCGGATGTAAACACTGAAGCACTGCACTGCGTCCACTACGTCAACTGTGTAGGCGACTGAAAGGGTAGAGAAGAAATGTTTGAATAAAGTCGTTATTTTTGTTTTGTTTTTTCACACAAAAAATTATTCTCGTCGCTTCATAACATTAAGGTTGAACCACTGTAGTCACGTTGACTATTTTAACAATGTCTTTACTACTTTTCAGGACCTTAAATGACAGTAATTACATTGCTTTCTATGGGGCATAGAAAAAACCTTTTGGATTTCATCAAAGATATCGTTAATTTGTGTTAAAAAGTAGGTCTTACGGGTTTGGAACAACACAAGGGTGAGTACTTAATTTAATTTTGGGGTGAACTAACCCTTTAAGTGTGAACTGAATGTTTTTGGACACTCAACTGCATGTTAATTGCAACTAAATGAAAATGTATTAAAGTTTAAATTTATACTGTATTTAATGCAATTAGCTGAAATTTATAATTTTTTTTTTTTTTTTCTGCCTTTAGATGTACTTAAGTGGGACTTAAAGACAACTTTATAGCCTATGTAATTTCATATTTACTTCTATTTCTTTGAAACATGGTTAAAAGTGTAGGCCTACTGCCGAATACTGATATGCATTTATGGTCAAATAAAATATACTTTATCTGTATTATATAAAATATACTATATCTGTAATGATGAAGTTCATTACATCTGTAATGGTGAAATTCAGTAACTTACAATTCAATCAACACATCAAAATAAGTGTACTTCTTTAAAGCACAAAAAAGATTATTTTAGTAAACTTTAAGAATTTTACATAAAACATTTAATTTGACATTATTACAGTGCACTTTTTAAAAATGTACTTAAGTGTATTAAGAAACATGAAAGTTTACTCTCTTTAAGTACACTTAAGTAATATATACTGCAGTATATACAGCACAGTCAAATACAGTTTATACTGCTGCACAGTTTTTACCGGTCACAAATAAGAATGGCATGGTTAACTGTTGAGTTTGACATCTCAGTTTTGCATTTATAAGATGGTTGTGCCTAGAAAGATAATTGTTTCACGTGTGTCTATCTAAAACGTATATTTGGCGGAGTGCACATCTCAGATCCACGTTCCATTACGACACGCCTCCGGCTGCCGCTTGCAGGATTAAACCTGTTATCAGTGCGCAGGTGCTGAGGGAAATTTACTGGGAATTCTGGGAATAGAGACGATGGGAAGTGTGCCGGCTGATAAGAGTGTGTGTGATGTGATTTAAAAAGAGAAACCCAGTCTTAAAGAGATTTTGCAGGGCTCGGTACTGAGCCCCTTTATTTTTCCATATACATTGTTCTTTTCTTTATTTCACATATTTTTAAAACTTTTCTGCAGGAATATTTATACAGCCATCAACATATGACTGCCCTACAGAAAATACAATGTTAATAAGTGATATACTAGACATTTAAGAAAAGATTGGGCCACTTCTGTACAGTTGGTCAAATCTCACAGCAGACATTTGCAGAGACATTTAAATTAACCATTATTTACGTGCAGACGGTGTTTTAGATGGTTACTGAGAGCGAGGGAGTTTCGCAGGGGAAGGTGTATCTACATTAGCAGACAGCAGACGGCTCTGTGCAATTTTCTTCTAAAGGCAGAAGTAGGAAGTCAGGATTTCATTATTCACTGCACTTATCTCAAAGCCTGCGTCTGCACACACACACACACACACACACACACACACACACACAAACACACACACACTCACTAACCAGCTCTCTCCCACACAGCTTCATCTCATATATGCATTTGGATAAAATGTATAAATAATTTAGCTGCAGACATTGTGGGTGCTTATCCAAGTCTTAACCTCCTCTCTCCCTCTGTAAGCTGAATGTTAACTAATTATTTTGTGTTATCTTGCTGCATGGCTTGAGGCTCTATCAGACTAGTGCACATGCAGAACAGATAAGACTGCGGTGGAGAAGCAAAAACAGAGAGAGAGAGAGAGAGAATGGGCATTCTGTCTGTAATACTGGTGGCTGTGTTTCGTTGATGTCTCATTATTATAAATATTACTCGTTAGCATATGCAGTGTTGGGCAAGTTACTCGAAAAAATTTAACTTGCTAAGCTACCAAATATACAGAGGAAAAATGAGTTCAGTTAAGGATATATTAAGCTAAGAAAGTGAATTTATCTAAAAGCTACAAGGTAAATGTGGCTAATTATGAATAATCTATGAACCATCTATATGCTAGTGTAAACTTTAGCACATATACGCTTATAAAATGCACAAATCTTTCTCTTATGAGTAAATAGACCAAAAATCATCATCATCATAAAAGTTTGCCAAAAACTTTGTTTCAGTGTATATTATATACAAATTAAATATTAAAGGGCTAGTTCACCCAAAAATGAAAAATCTGTCATTAATTACTCACCCTCAGGTCGTTCCACACCCGTAAGACCTTCGTTCATCTTCAGAACACAAATTAAGATATTTTTGATGAAATCCGAGAGGTATATGACTCGTCCATAAACAGCAATATAATCAACACTTTCAAGGTCCAGAAAGGTACTAAAGACATCGTTAAAGCCATCGATGTGACTGCAGTGGTTCAACCTTAATTTTATGAAGCGACGAGAATACTTTTGTGCACAAAAACAAAACAAAAATAATGACTTTATTCAACAATATCTTCTCTTCTGTGTCATTCTCATACGTTGTTTACGTCCAGCACTTCCAGGTTCTACGTCAGAACGCCGATGCATTATTGGCCGGCTCCTGCATCAGCATCACACGCATGAGTCGTGCTGCTCACACGACTTTGGCCAATACTGAGCCAGCACTCGTAAACATAAACATGGAGGCCTTCACTGTGCTTACTGCTTCACCTGTGTAAGGATAATGACAGGGAAGAGAAGAGATTGTTGAATAAAGTTGTTATTTTTGTTTTGTTTTTGAGCACAAAAAATATTCCCATCGCTTCATAAAATTAAGATTGAACCACTAGTCACGTCAACTGTTTTAACAATGTCTTTAGCACCTTTCTGGACCTTGAAAGTGTTGATTATATTGCTGTCTATGGACGAGTCACATACCTCTCGGATTTAATAAAAAAATATCTTAATTTGTGTTCTGAAGATGAACGAAGGTCTTACGGGTGTGGACCAACATGAGGGTGAGTAATTAATGACAGAATTTTCATTTTTGGATGAACTAACCCTTTAAAAAGTGTCAGCTGCCATTTTATCTATATGTTTATTAGGAAAAAAAATCAGAAAGAAGTACATTAGTTAGACATTAGACAAAGCAAGGTTCATTCTGTGAAATAACTATTTCTAAAGGAAGGTATAAAGATAAAAGTGTAATAAAACCTATTAGTTATTTGTTTATTTGACAAGGACAATACAGAACAATACTGTTACATGAAAATGTAATTTAATTCATTTAATTTAAAAGTTGCTTTGTATATGAGCTTCGGTAACACTTTAGTATAGGGAACACATATAAACTATTAACTACGACTTTTCCCTCAATAAACTCCTAATTAACTGCTTATTAATAGTTAATAAGGTAGTTGTTAAGTTTAGGTATTGGGTAGGATTAAGAATGTAGAATAAGGTCATGCAAAATAAGGCATTAATATGTGCTTAATAAGTACTAATAAATAGCCAATATTCTAGTAATATGCATGCTAATAAGCAACTAGTTAAAAGACCCTAAAATAAAGTGTTACCTGAGCTTCTAGTTAATAGCTCATTTGCCCCTGTTTAAAGAAAGGTTAGATTTAAAGAAGGTTGTGCAAAAAAAAAAAAAAAAAAAAAAACTGATTTCTTCAGCAATATTTTTGTCTTGTACCCTATTAAAAATGTTTGTAGGCTAATTGTTACAGAAGAAAACAGCAGCACTAAAAACCTGTTAACTGGTTGACTATAAGATACCTTACCGTATACAATGAAAAACTGTAAATGGTTTAATATCACATTAGCCTATATAAAATAAAAATATTGTCAAATTCAGGTTCTTGCAAGTAAAATCTTTATACTCATTTTTGATATCAGTAATGTACATTAGAGGGTTTTGTTTTCCACTTTCTGTTTATTGCATTAGTGTAATATGGTTAGTCTGATGGTGTTTTGTCTTTGTGTGTTTGAACCTGTGTGCCATGTACATATGAGCATTGACCTCATTTTATGGAAAGGTTGCTTACAATGAACTCTGATTCATCATCTGATTTTCTGTTTAACCATTGAGGTTGTACATTTTAGTAGATTTAGTAGTTCAAGTATAAAATATACAGACACCAGTTAAGCTATCTTGTAATACTTTCTGGCAACCACAGCTGTCGTTTTTACCGTGTAAATATAGCAGAATAGTTTTTACAGTGTAAATTTATATTGTTTAAAATAAGCTTTGAAATACAAACAAAATTACTGATTAATAAAATGCTTATGTTAGTGTTACTAACTGTATAAAATGCATTATCAAGTTAAAGTACAGCAGGTCTTTACAGTATAGCAGGTCCTTACAGCAGGACAAAAGGGACATTCAATAACATTTGAAGACTCAAATTCTGGGACAAATATGAAGAAAAACTTCTTAGAACAGTGGAAATACATACATTTAGGAAGTTCTTCCAAACATTAGCATCTCATCAGTCCATCCTCTGTGATGATGCGAGCTGTGTTTGTCCTTGTTGAATGCACAAATGCAAAATAACATTGAGCTGACAAGTTCCCAGCACAAGCAGTCTGATTACATGAAGTCAATAGGGTTTAATGGGGCTTGAATGGGGCTGATTGCTCACTGCACTTTTCCGCTGACTTTGCTGTCCGTGAACTGCCACAAACTTTATTATTTAAGAGCGAAACTCTGATTTTGAAATAAACCATTCCTCTAAAGTATTTAAACTTGATTCCAGTGAGTCTTCATGAGGTTGTGTCGGGGAGAAACGCTGCAATCAGACGTTTGTTAAGGGCTGTTATGTCGCTCTCATCACACAAAAATCAAGAGGCTTTCAGTCTCTGTCATAACAGGTATCTGTTTCACTAATGCTCAATGAGTTTAACCTCATCTCATTTGTATTCGTAACTATTTGTACGTAAAATGTGTGGTTCTAGCACACGTATATTTTTTAGTACATTTACAAAGACATTGAAACATACAATATGCGTGTTGACAGAATCAGTGACATAAACCCATATATAACTACAGATGTACATTTTTGTCCCGTTAATATAATAATTCTTGAAAGAATAGTAGAAATGAACCTTAAAATGAGATAAATGGACTTACTCTATATTGTATTTTATGTTTGTTGAGCTTTGATGATAATTAAATTCAGCCATACAACAAAAGCAAATAACTTGTTATACTGTCCCATCTGAATTAGATTTTTTTTTATACATGAATTTGTCTTTCTCTGGAAAGCTCTGGCATTTCCTGATAAATGAGAGTTGCTTGCATAAGTATTTTACCTGTGGTGGGAAGATTCATAATTGAATATAATATAAACCTAATTTCATTTGACATTGTTTTTATTTATTTTCTTCCTCCAATGGAAAGTTTTTGGAAACAAATACACACTACTGTTCCAAAGTTTAGGATCTGTAAGATTTTTTTTTTTTTTTTTTTTTTTTTTTGAAAGAAGTCTCTTCTGCTCACCAAGGCTGTATTTGCTTGATCAATACAGTAATATTGTTAAATATTATTACAATTAAAAATAACTGTTGTCTATGTGAATATATTTTAACATGTAATTTATTCCTGTTCAAAGCTGAATTTTCAGCGTCATTACTCCAGTCTTCTGTGTCACATGATCCTTCAGAAATTAATATTACTAATCTAGAGCGCAGATGGAAACACACTCAATTAGAAGTCTTTAGTCCAAAACCTTTGACAGCGCTTTAATTCAGCCTCAATTATCACCCCTTAAAGGATTAGTTCACTTTAAAATGAAAATTACCCCAAGCTTTACACACCCTCAAGCCATCCTAGGTGTGTATGACTTTCTTCTCTCAGATGAACACAATCGGAGTTATATTAATAAATATCCTGACGCATCTAAGTTTTATAATAGCAGTGAATGGGTCCAACGAGTACGAAGCTCAAGAAAGTGCATCCATCCAAAGCAAAACGTACTCCACATGGCTCCGGGGGGTTAATAACGGCCTTCAGAAGTGAAACAATGCGTTTGTGTAAGAAAAATATCCATATTTAACAAGTTATAAAGTAAAATATCTAGCTTCCGCCAGACCGCCTTCCTTATTCAGAAAACATGGAATTAGTTTCCACTGTTATGCAGATGATACCACAACCAGATGAAATCTGTAAAGTGAGTGTGTTAAAGATATAAAATATTGGATTATCAGTAATTTTCTTCTATTAAATTCAGATAAGACTGAGGTATTACTTATTGGACCAAAAAAACCTGTATACAGAATCTCTGTGAATACAATTTCTCAAAAAATCTCAAAAAATACAATTTGCATATAGAATGATGTACTGTTCATCATCCTCCGCAGTGAAAGACCTGGGTGTTATATTTGACAGCAACTTGTCTTTCGAAAATCATATTTCACATGTTACAAAAACAGCCTTCTTCCAGGCATATGCTACAAAGTATTTGAAAGTTGAGCACGCAAGCTCATTAGCTACTGATACAGCAGGACCAATCAGCTGTGCCCTATAGATATGATTGCAAGTAGGTTGAGTTGAGGACCTATTAGCCTACGCCATCTAGAGTTTCATGACAGAACTTTGTATTTCATACATTCATGACCTCTAGACTGGATTGCTGTAATGCATTACTAGGTGGTTGTCCTGTATCCTCAATAAACAAGCTACAGTTAGTCCAAAATGCAGCTGCTAGTGTTCTTACCAGGTCAAGAAAATATGTTCATACAGCACCAATTTTATCATCTCTACACTGGATACCTATTACAGTTTTTCTCAATTGCTTAACCCTGAAATGCATGAATGTTTCACCAATCATTCTTACATATTCGGGTCTTTAGCGACCCGGATCTATATCTAACCCGGATGGATCTCTACCTGTCGTGATAATATAAAACTCCTCTGATATTATAGTAACAATTACAGAAGAATAAAATAAAGCGTAATTGTTACCTTTTGGAGCTTGGAAGGACTCAGTTTGAGCAGATGTTTTATGCCATCATCACTGTCCTTGTCAGAGCTCATTTCCCAGTACATTCAGCAAATGATAGTTTTGAGAAAATGTTTGCTGACAGCGATCAAAATATTGATTTTGAAGATGTCGAAAATGATATAGTTTTTTGAGATCGGGAATGGGCTCATATTCGCGATCTCAAAAAACTACAAACCCGATTCCAAAAAAGTTGGGACACTGTACAAATTGTGAATAAAAAAGGAATGCAATGATGTGGAAGTTTCAAATTTCAATATTTTATTCAGAATAGAACATAGATGACATATCAAATGTTTAAACTGAGAAAATGTATCATTTTAAGGGAAAAATAAGTTGATTTTAAATTTCATGGCATCAACACATCTCAAAAAAGTTGGGACAAGGCCATGTTTACCACTGTGTGGCATCCCCTCTTCTTTTTATAACAGTCTGCAAGCGTCTGGGGACTGAGGAGACAAGTTGCTCAAGTTTAGGAATAGGAATGTTGTCCCATTCTTGTCTAATACAGGCTTCTAGTTGCTCAACTGTCTTAGGGCTTCTTTGTCGCATCTTCCTCTTTATGATGCGCCAAATGTTTTCTATGGGTGAAAGATCTGGACTGCAGGCTGGCCATTTCAGTACCCGGATCCTTCTTCTACGCAGCCATGATGTTGTAATTGATGCAGTATGTGGTCTGGCATTGTCATGTTGGAAAATGCAAGGTCTTCCCTGAAAGAGACGATGTCTGGATGGGAGCATATGTTGTTCTAGAACTTGGATATACCTTTCAGCATTGATGGTGCCTTTCCAGAAGTGTAAGCTGCCCATGCCACACGCACTCATGCAATCCCATACTATCAGAGATGCAGGCTTCTGAACTGAGCGCTGATAACAACTTGGGTTGTCCTTGTCCTCTTTAGTCCAGATGACATGGCATCCCAGTTTTCCAAAAAGAACTTCAAATTTTGATTCGTCTGACCACAGAACAGTTTTCCACTTTGCCACAGTCCATTTTAAATGAGTCTTGGCCCAGAGAAAACGCCTGCGCTTCTGGATCATGTTTAGATATGGCTTCTTTTTTGACCTATAGAGATTTAGCCGGCAACGGCGAATGGCACGGTGGATTGTGTTCACCGACAATGTTTTCTGGAAGTATTCCTGAGCCCATGTTGTGATTTCCATTACAGTAGCATTCCTGTATGTGATGCAGTACCGTCTAAGGGCCCGAAGATCACGGGCATCCAGTATGGTTTTCCGGCCTTGACCCTTACGCACAGAGATTGTTCCAGATTCTCTGAATCTTTGGATGATATTAGCACTGTAGATGATGATAACTTCAAACTCTTTGCAATTTTTCTCTGAGAAACTCCTTTCTGATATTGCTCCACTATTTTTCGCCGCAGCATTGGGGGAATTGGTGATCCTCTGCCCATCTTGACTTCTGAGAGACACTGCCACTCTGAGAGGCTCTTTTTATACCCAATCATGTTGCCAATTGACCTAATAAGTTGCAAATTGGTCCTCCAGCTGTTCCTTATATGTAAATTTAACTTTTCCGGCCTCTTATTGCTACCTGTCCCAACTTTTTTTGGAATGTGTAGCTCTCATAAAATCCAAAATGATCCAATATTTGGCATGACATTTCAAAATGTCTCACTTTCAACATTTGATATGTTATCTATATTCTATTGTGAATAAAATATAAGTTTATGAGATTTGTAAATTATTGCATTCCTTTTTTATTCACAATTTATGCAGTGTCCCAACTTTTTTGGAATCGGGTTTGTATATCATTTTCAACATCTTCAAAATCAATATTTTGATCGCTGTCAACTTCACCAGATCCATCAAGTGATAGTGACAGTCATATTTGATTGTGTTCAGTAATTGCTCTGCAGTAAATCGCTGAGTCTTTTCACGTTTTGCTAATGATGCTATTCTTTCGTTTTCTGTCTGAATGAAATGTCACTTCATCATTGTGTATCAGACATTGCCACCTTGTGGAATAAAGGTGAATTGCACTTATTTCGTCATCAAAGATTCAATTATTGTTGTGCAGAAAAAAAATATACGTACACTGACACACACCTCGGGTTGTTAGCGACCCAATACAATTTTTACAAAAAATTAATGGGAAAACGTTCGGTTACGATGTAACCTTTGTTCTCTGAGTGAAGAGACTATCTCTCCATTACATATTCCATATGTATGGGAATTTGATTCTCCATATCTGGTGAAGTGGATACTCTTTAAGACAATCTGGCTGTGGCAGTCACACCCTAATTAGTGCCTATAAAACACTCATAGTGGCGTGCATTCATTGCTATCCTTTGATTGGAACTTGTCCCAGAGCGGTTTCGAGGTGGAGAGATAGTCTCTTCACTTAGAGAACAAAGGTTACATCGTAACCGAACGTTCTCTATCGTATCGAGACTATCTCTCCATTACATATTCCATATGTATGGGAAACTCTGTAAGACACCCCGCGAAGGGACGGTGCAGCGACCAATGAACTATTTACAATATTTACATATATACAAACTTGAGCCAGGCGCCAACGCTACCAGAGGCTCACCTCCCCTGACTTATTCAGGAATGGAGGGCAGAGGCCTTGCTAAAGCACAAATGACTATTCATCTGGACCTTAAGTCCAGTTTAGATGGCATATTCCTTTCTAGTTGCTCCCAGCACCAACTCCCCAAAGGAGGGGCTAGCTGCAGAGTGGATGGAGAAGACCACGTGGCTGCCTCACAGATTTCCTTCAAAGAGGCTCCCTGCCACAAAGCCCATGAGGTAGCAACACTTCGAGTTGAGTGTGCCCTCAGTCCTGGCTATGATGGTCCATCCGTTTCCTTGTAAGCCTTCTGGATTGTTTCTACAACCCAATGTGAAAGCCTTGCTTTCGATAGTGGCTTGCCTTGACACTCTGGTTTAAAGCATACAAACATCTGATTCGTTTGTCTAATTGCCTTAGTCCACTGTAAATATATAGACAGCGTCCTCACTGGGCAAATTAGTGACTTCCTTCTTCCCATTTCCTCGTGTTCTTGTGGGAGACAGAGTGTGTGAAGTTCAACGGACTGGTTCGGGTGTAGATCGGACAGCACTTTAGGCAGAAAAGCTGGGTTGGGTCGCAATATGACTCCTGCACCCTCTGGCATAAATCTACAGCAGCTTTCATGCACTGATAGCACATGGAGTTCCCCAATCCTTTTGGCAGAGGTTATTGCCAGGAGGAAGGCTGTCTTTAAGGACAGCCATTTTAGGTCTGCCGATTCAAGAGGCTCAAATGGGGGTTGCTGAAGTACCCTTAAGACTCGATCTAAGTCCCACTGAGGTACAACACGCCTAGTACTGCTTGCTGTACATCTTAGCGCCCCTTTGAGGAATTGAGAAATCAGGCTAACGCAGCTCTCTGATAGTTTGTAATTCCCCACTCGAGCAGCCTTAATTGCAGCCATGATACCTCTGAGAGTGGAAGCAGATTTGCCTGTATCCAATTGTTCCTGTAGAAACTGTAGGATATCACGGGCTGTAGATGTGGAAGGATTTATATTGTGCCCCTCGCACCAGGATTGAAACATAAATGAATAGGCTGCCCTTGTAGAGGGAGCACGAGCTTTTTCCAGTGTCTTAACCACTCTGTCTGATAATCCCATAGCAACTAACCCAGCCCTCTCAGGGGCCACGCCCAGAGCTTGAGACCCTGAGGGAAGGGGTGGAATAATTTGCCCTGTGCCTGGGATAGTAGATCCCTCCTGATTGGGAGTTCCCATGGTGTCCCGTGAAGGAGGGGTGGAATGTCTGAGAACTATATCTGGTGGCCAATTCGGGGCCACCAGAATTAGTCTCACCTTCTCCCCCTTCATTCTCTGAAGAAGTGGTGGAAGAAGGCTGAATGGGGGAAATGCATAAAGTTGGCCCTGGGGCCATTGATGTGCCAGGGCATCTATTCCAAGAGGGGGATTGTCCCTCCCCAATGAGAAGAACAGAGGACAATGTGTCGATTCCCTGGAGGCGAACAGGTCTGCTACTGCTGGACCGAACCTGTGCCAGATCTCCATGACCACTTCGAGGTGCAGTCTCCACTCCCTGGGTTCGGTCCACCCCTGGACAGCTGATCCGCTGCCACGTTTGTGGACCCAGGCACATGTACTGCCCTCAGTGACAGAAACTGCTTCTGAGCCCATACCCAGAGTTTGTGTGCCAATCGACATAGTACAGGAGATCCGAGGCCCCCTTATCTGTTGACATAAGCTGCCGCTACTGTACTGTCTGTCTGGACTAGTACATGATACCCCCGAAGGCGTGGTCAGAAGTGTTGAAGCATGAGATGTACTGCCTTCAATTCTAGCACATTGATGTGCTGACTTGTCCAGTGACTGCTCCAGCACCCCTTGATGCCCCATCCTGCATGGACTGCCCCCCAGCCTAGCTGGGAAGCGTCCGTTAACACCAGTTGTCGATGGCATACTGGCCCCAGCATACTGCCTCTTGCTGTGTTTTCACCACACCTCCACCAGCGGAGAGCTGCACAGAGCCTCCGCATCACCATAACCCTCCTTGACCGAGGTGTCTGGGGGTGAAACCCTAGTCGGAAAAGGCACTGCTGCACAGGACGCATATGTAGAAGAGCAAGTGGCACTACCTGTACTGTGGCAGCCATAAGGCAATGCCGAAAGGGAGGACTCTGAACTCGTAGGTCCTGTCGCTGAACCGGAACCTCAGAAACCACCAATGACCTTTCCAGATTGGTATCTGAAAATAGGCATCCTTGAGGTCTAAAGTGGCAAACCAATCGCCTTTGTTTATTGCTCGTCGTACCCTTGGAACTGTGAGCATTTTGCATTTCAGAGGTCGAAGATACTTGTTTAGACCCAAGGTCCAAGATTGGGCGTAGACCCCCATCTCGTTTGGGTATGAGGAAATAACGAGAGAAAAACCCGGTTTGATGGTCGCTTTATTCCACCTCCCTGATGGCTCCTTTTTTGATGAGTCCAATTATCTCTGCCCACAGAATCTCTCTGTGTTGAGGGTTTATGACTGTTGGCCGTGGAGGAATTCTTGTCACAGGAGGTACACTGGAAAATTGCAACCGGTACCCCTGAGTCATAGTCGAAAAGACCCAGGGGCTTGGTTTCAGGGCTGCCCATGCTGCGACCCTTGCTGATGGGGAGCTGGGGCAGCCTGATGCCAGTACACCATCAGGAGTGAGGTGGTGGGCGCCACTGGCCCCTTCCACCATCTCTCTTCTTATATTGTTGAGCCCTTCCCCTTCGAGATGCCTCCAGCTGAGACCTCAGATCCCTGGCACCCCACTGAGACTGATCTGGGGAATACCTAGGCTGAGTCTGTCTTGGTCTGAAGCTTCTACGCTGACCAAGTGTGCTCGAAAACTCCTTAGCATAATGGCGGGCCTCCTGGGCCTGCTGTAGCATACGGAGAGCATCTGGTCCGAACATGGCAGAAGGCTCGACGGGCAGTCTAGAGAGACAATCACGATCCTCCTGCTGGAGTCTTGATTGTGACAACCACAAATGACGCCTTGCCACCCAAAAAGCTGACATGGATTTTCCTGCTGCCTCTGCCTGTTCTTTCATAATTATAGACATCACAGAGGAAACTTGCTTAATCTCATCCAATCCAGTCAACAAATCCTCCTTATCTTGAGCCTTCCGACTCAGCTCTCGCAGATATAGTGAAAGAATGGCACCTGTGTTCGTTAATTTAGTCTGAACTGCCATGGCTTTATGCATTTTAGATAACAAACCATTCATTATTCTGCAGTTTTTACTGAGACCGCCAACCTTGCCCAAGACTGACTTGTTGGAAGGTGATATAAAAGCCGCCATGTGTTGGTCTATTGAGGGCAAAGACCCACATCCAATTTTTTCTGCACCAGACACATTTGCCAGCTTTCTGCTAGTCCCTGACCACCTGTGAGGGGCTGTTGGTGTGCCAAATTGTTTACACACAACCTCCTCAAAGTCTGTAAGAAGGGGGACTTTGAATGGACCAGGCTGAGCCTCCGCCTCCTCTTCAAATCTTGAGAGAGGGTTGGACAGATTCACCGGCATAGGGATATCTAACGCTTTGGCTGCTCTACCAATGATATCCTTTAATCTAGCAGCCATAGACGTTTCTGCTACTGCTGAATCCTGTTCAGCTGGTCTCTCCTCCACAAAATCATCCTCCTCATCTGAGAGGAACAGATTAAGCACATCCACATCATCATCTTCTGCTGCCTCAGAGGGAAAAAGGTCTCCCATCTGAGAACTTGTCTGAGACGAGCCCTCACTGGGAGGGTCTCTTCTCATACGTTTAGCTTGACGAGATTGTGGCTGTTTGGTTCCAAAGAAATGCAAACGAGCCTCTCTTGTACGCATAATAAAACAGTCCATGCATGCTGAGGGATCCTCACGAGCCTTAATTGCATGATCATATCCCAGACATGCAATACATGTATCATGCCCATCTTCAACAGGCAGAGCAACAGCACACGTTCTGCAGATATGACTGTTGCTTGCCATTTTTTTTTTTTTTTTCCCGTCGGGATTTGAACCCGCGATTTCTTGACTGTACCCGGAAGTGATGAGCTGGGCTCAAACACGCGCTGCTCTGACATCACCCGGGAAACTCTGTGAATGTTTACACACCGTTGTACATTCACCGTATCTGACTGGATTAGCCACTTCGCAGCACACCAGAGACACTGAGAATTGGATGACAGAAGTTCGCTGAGATCTTACTATGAACAGTAAGAACACCAAGCTGCTCCTAGGCGCGTTAGCTTCCGCCACCGCGTGCAATACGCCTCACAGAGCACTACAATCAATGTAACACATGAGAAACTTACAACAGCAATCCCGGGAGGCTGCCCGAAGACAAACGCCCAACCTTGTGGTAAGTGGATTAAATGTTGAACGAAGTATAGAGCTTCCACATCCTGCACCAAAGTGGAGATCAAAGAAGCAATGAATACACGCCACTATAAGTGTTTTATAGGGCACTAATTAGGGCGTGACCGGCACAGCCGGATTATCTTAAAGAGTATCCACGTCACCAGATATGGAGAATCAAATTCCCATACATATGGAATATGTAATGGAGAGATAGTCTCAATACGATATAGAACAGGCATTATTTTATAATTTTATGATTTTTTCTTGTTATATTGTTTATAATGAATTGATTGAGGAATACTAAGAAGGTTGATGTCTAACTTTAAAAAATGAATGAGAAGGAAGGAAGTGAATGACGCCCTGGGTCGATAAAGACCTGAGGTATGCATTTAAGGGTTAAACACTATAACCAGACTTTTGAACTAAAATTTCAAAACCATAATGCCATCAAAAAGCACACCCATTTCCCTAAACTATAAACACAATTCCCCTGTTTTGACACGAGTCAGATTTGTTGAACTGTCACTGCAAAACTCTACACACAAATCCTTTCATCTCTCATTGCCTACACCATGTTGTCATTTAGAAAGCACTAGCGTTCAACATTGTTCACTCAAGTCAGCATAGCTTGAGCTCAATTAGCACACAATTACCCAGGTGGAAACACTAAGAGTCAAAATTTATCACCAATCAGAAACTTCAATAGATAAAAGAGGACAAGTCAGTTCATTCAGTTTTGGAACAATGGATCCAGAGAGACGTTATAGAAGAGGTTGAGGACACCAGAGAGGAGGAGGAGGATGAGCAGTAGGGAGTGTAGGAAGAGGTAAAGGAAGAGGAAGAGGATGGGGAATTGTAAGGGCAAGGAGACAAGCAGTCTCGGATGAAATTTGTGCTACTCTAGTCGACCATGTCCTTGTCCATGGTATGACTATGAAGGAGACTGGGCAGCGAGTTCAGCCAAACTTGAGTCACTTCACTGTCGCTTCGATCATAAGAACCTTCAGGGAGGAAACAGATAGGAAACAGAGACGATAGAATGGAAGAAGACTGCCTAGACATTTCAGTTGTTGCATGCCGGGGTGGATCAGGCATGCAAGAGGATTTTACCCCCCGCTGCCTGGCTAGGGCCAATATAGCCTGTGATATTGACGAGATTCTCTGGCCCGTCCCAGACCAAAGACGGGATGCTGGGGCAGAATCATTTTTGTTGTTGTTGTTTGGTGTATTGTACTGTACAGTACATTAAGGAATAAAAAATGTGCAAATGAATACACTTGTTGTGTCTTTTGTGTTCATCATGTAAAAATGTTTTTTGAGGGGGAGTACCACAAGAAACATAACTTATTACCGGTTTTTGTAGTATTGATTTGAATTTATCTCACCAGTGTGTAAGACTATGTTGTAGTGTGTGTGTTTTTTTGAGGGCTTGTGTGTCATGTCTGAGGGCAAAGTTTGGTTTTTCAGCAAGATTAAATGGTTTTTAAGTGGAGAGCTTCATTTTGACCTGAAAATAGGGAGTTTGGGAAATTTGGTGAGAAGTTATGGATTTGTGTTTAGAGTTTTGAGAAAAGGAGGCATAATTTCAAGAAATGTGTTTAAGCAATCAAGAAAAATGTCTCAGGTTACGCATGTAACCATGGTTCCCGGAGAGAGGAATGAGACGCCAAGTCGCGTTGCTATGCTTCGGCCATGCCTGCACGTCTTCCTTCAGAAATTTGAAGCTGATGACATGTTTTCAGGTGCCCTTTTTATACACTGGGAGCACCCTATGATGTCATCACTGCATCCGCCATGATTGGCTAGTTGGTACACATGCCTCAAACACCGGATCCTGTGAGACGCATTCCCGTTGCGTCAGCTGATGAGGGGGCTTGTTCCTCACCCAGGGAACTATGGTTACATGCGTAACCTGAGACGTTTTTCTTGATTGCGAGAAGATTATTTCCTTTTAAAACAAGCCATTGTTTCACCCACCTCTAAAAACAGCATATTGTACTCCACACCCTCCTCAGAGGTGGAGGGAGGAGAATAGCGGCCACACTTAAGCATTTTCCTCTTTTTCTGACATACAAAGAAACTTTTGATCTGAGTGCGGCTTACTCCTATGATGGCGCCACCTCCCACCTCTCCTTAGAGGGGGGCACGGGCGGCTACACTTGCCTTCCGCTCCTCTCTCCAGGGACTCGTTCCTGGCGAGGGCACAGGCGGTCTAGGAGTAGCCTGCACTCAGCGAGGAATGAACTTCCCAAAGGCTGCGCCCGCACCTCTCTAAACCTCTCTAAGCCCGAATAGTCCAGAGGGCGAGACAGGGGCATCCAAGAGTATAGCTTTGTCGTACTCCTTGATGCCTGACAAATAAAGCCACAAATGCCTCTCCGTTGTCACCAGAGCAGCCATAGATTGCCCAAGGGCCGCGAGGCTCAGTGGCTTGACTTTTTTCACTCATGAAGAGTGCCAGCTGAGAACAGGGATTTCTCAGAGAGAAATCATCACAATGCTTACATCCAGCCCCCTCGAAGACTGAACATGTGTGCTCCACTCCTAGACATATAACACACATATCGTGACCATTGCCAGGCGTTACGAAACGCGGGCAAGGAGGGATGCAGCGTTTAACACTCTGGAGTCGGGAAACGCGCCGGCGCATTTTGCAGGATTTTTTTCATATTGCAGCAAAACAGACTTAAAAAACTCCATCATTTCTTGTCATAGAGACATAAGTAATATATCAATTGAAACTATAGAATGTCTTCTTTTATTTGTGTACACTCAGATTAAAAACAAAATGTTGTGCTTTTTGCAAAATAAAGAAAACTAACATGATGCGTGATCTCTCGTCTCCCTCTGAACGAAGTCCAATCTGATACTCGTTAGAAAATGAACTGTAACTTAGTGAATACTAATGACACAAAAATTAGACTTATGTCTAAAGAAACGTTGAAATGTCAGATTTTAAATCGTGTAAGTCAAATCGAAAACAAAAATTCTCTGTTTATGTAATCTGTATGAAAAGAGAGACATGTCAGACGTTCGTGAGTCAGCTCATTATCCACTAATTCGGCCACACCCACGGAGCGAGCGCTATTCAGACGCAAATTCTGAGGCAATACATGTATACATCGTCGTAATCGTGTATTTATTATCTTCCAAAGTGTTTATTTGCATGTTATAGCCATGATTATAGCGATCTCTGGAAGCCTCTGTTAGTTCCTGGAATGTCACATGGTATGCCTGTTATTCTAACGAGACATTTGTGGACTAAATGTGCACAGAGCGCCCTCCGGCTGCAAGTATGAATTGAAAACAGTATCCAGCGCTCATAGTGATGACAATAAATATTGAATAAATATTACTCCTCTGTATAGAAAATTGACATAAACGTATGAGAATCCATCAATATTTCTCCAAATGTGCATGCTTTTAAGCTAAAAGCCTATATGAAATGCCATAGAGGTAACATGAATGTTCAGACGCTTTGCATCACAGAAATACATTATATTTTAAAGTAAATTAAAATAGAAAACCATTATTTTAAATTGCAATAATATTTCACAGTATTGCTGTTTTTTCTGTATGTTTGATATACAGCATGATGAACATGAGACTTCTTTTAAAAACATTATAATAGTAATGCATCCAATCTTTTGACTGGTGCTGTAATTTAAACTATAATAGGCCTATACAAATTTTTCTTCACATGATGTGCAATAATACATGCATGCATGAGATCACAAAAATCATGTTTTTTTGTCAAGAGTGGACATTATATTAACTTTAATACAATAGCTGATGTGATTCTGTTATCAGAGGGTTTTTTCACATAGCCTACCTGACTGAAAGGACTCATTATGCGGGTCATTATGCAGGTCATTATGTGTGTCTTTGTCTTCTCAGGTGTGAATCACAGCATTATTCATGAAGATTCACACCTCCATGCATACTGTGTTTCTTGACAAAAAGTGTCTTACAAAATTTAAATCTCTATATTGTTTTATATGAACGAGTAGGCAGGATAATTTTTACATCATTTTGAAGCAAAAATTCTAGTCTACAACCTCCAATACCCAGAAGTCTTGTGAACACATATGTAATATTTGTTTTTTGGCCTTATTTCAGTGACTTAAGTTTTTTGTTTTTTCAATAACCACGCATAAACGTTATTCCTTCAAAAATACAAACATGTACATACATGTTCCTCACATATTATGGTAGCCTAGTTCGTGCTGAATACAGTGTAATGACACCTTTTCCATTAATATGTTTATGAACAACTGAAAAAAGCACAAATGTCAGGGCATGTCAAAACTTCGCCAGGGCCCCAAATCATCCTCAGACTCCAGAGGGTTAAACTGTTCACTCGCCATGTTTCCTTCTCTTTCACACACTGCAATCTTCACACAACACACAGACAAGCGGCTTCCTGAAGAAACTGAAACTAATGATGTGTGTTCAGGAGCCCTTTTTATACGCTAGGAGCACCCTGCAAAGTCATCACTGCATCCGCCATGATTGGCTAGGTGATACACATACCTCAGACACCGGGTCCTGCAAGGCGCATCCCCATTGTCAGCTGATGCGGCGTTGAGTTCCCTCGAAAGGCAACTGTAAGTTCCGTATAACTCTGGTAGTAGACTTTGGTAGTACCTAGGATATCTAAGTCCACTAAAGGAGGGAGAGTGTTTTCACATTTGGCGCTGAAACTCTGATGATGTTTCATCTGATGATGATGTTGAGGGCTCAGAGACACTATCCCAGTTTAAAAAGACACTCTCTTTATATTGGGTCCAGCCTCTTACAAAGACTTAAGATGCCTCAACACCTGTGAAGACATGACTCCTACTCCTGCAAGGACTTCAGATGACGCAAACTCTAAATCAACATGCACCATTGCTAAATGTTCTATATATTGTAATCATTATGTTCACAACGTGTAATAATTACTTCACTGAGATTATTGTTTAAACATGATGTTAGCTAACTGTGTCATTTGAATTTGTACATTTCTGAAATACATTACTTGGACACAGTCACCTCTGATAACAGATCACTCTAAAATGTAATGTAGACACATTTTCTGTAAAGCTACTTTGAAATATGTATTGTGAAAAGTGCTATACAAATAAATGTGAATTGAACTGTAATATGCTGATGCTCAAGAAACACTGGTAACACTTTACAATAAGTTCATTAGTTAAACATTAGTTACTGTATTAACTAACATGAACTAACCATAAGCAATACATTTGTTACTGTATTTACTAATCTTCGTTAATGTTAGTTAATGAAAATACAGTTGTTCATGTTAGTTCACAGTGCATTAACTAATGTTAACAAGATTTTAATAATGTATTAGTAAATGTTGAAATTAACATTAACAAAGATTAATAAATGCTGTATAAGTGCAGTTCATTATTAGTTCATGTTAACTAATGTAGTCAACTGATGTTAACTAATGAACCTTATTGTAAAGTGTTACCGAAACATTCCTGATTATCAATGTTGAAAACAGTTGTGCTGCTTCATTTTTTTTTTTTTTTTTTTTGTAGAAACCATGACACGTTTTATTTTTCAGGATTCTTTAATGAATAGAAAGTTCAAAAGAACAGCATTTATTTGAAATAGAAATCTTCTGTAACATTATGGGCCCTATCATACACCTGGCGCAATGTGGCGACCAGGCGCGACGCATAAACTCTGTCACAAACTGCTCTGAGACTCAAAGGTTGGAGATCCAAATGCAGGTTTATTTAAGGGACAATCCAGGACCGTAATCAAAAATAACAGGCAAAAGGTCAAAACACTGGCAGGCAGTCCAAACAAACAAACATGGCAGGGAACAGGCAAAAGGGTAATCCAGGGAACAGGCAAAAATCAAAAAAACCAAGACACATGAAACCAGGGAGAATGCTCAGAGATGCAGTGTAACACAAACAAAACCTCGCAGTGAGTAACAGGGTGAAACAGGCTTATGAAGACAGGGCTAATGAGAATAATGAGAAACAGCTGTGAACAATAATAACAGATAGACCAGGCAGTGTGTTATGGGTAATGGAGTCTTTGACAATAATAGTAGTCCGGGTTGGAGTGCCCTCTGATGGCAATGACGGGCACTCTCACTAGTGATCGTGACACTCTGCTTATTACACACACAGGGACGCGCAGCAGCACACAAACATGCCAATGATTACAATGTAAAAGATTATTACTGTGTGCATAAAGATAAAAATGCTTTGGTGGAATCCGGCTTTTCCCATAGATGGGCTGCTCGCAAGCTTTAACCTCGCGCATGAGCAGATCCGTTTCCTCACTAGAGAAGCGTTCAGTTTTTCCGCTTGCAAATTCCGCCATGTAAATAGTGAAATCGCCATGACGCGAGCGCAATTGGCTTTTAAAGGGAATGGGAGATGAGACTCTGATTGGTTTATTGCACGTTACGCCCAAAACACACCCATTACTCATTAAGAGAATAGGGACAACCCTTTTAGACCATGCACGCCAACCATTTTTCCTGTCCTTAAACTAACAAAAGTGGATTCGGACACGCCCTAAATACACTTGCGCTGTGCACTTTAGACCATGCGCTTAAATTGTTAAAATAGGGCCCAATAAATGTCTTTACTGAGACGTTTGATCAATTTAATGTGCCCTTGCTGAATAAAAGTATTAATTACTTTAAAAAAATATTTACTGTCCCCAGACTTTTAAACAGTGGTGTATTTTCATTGTTTCATGTCTTTACATAGGTCTGGTACTCTTTAGTGTCCATCCAAACATATACAAAAATGCTTGGAGAGATGAGATCACCGTGGCTATAATTTATTTTGTTGTTAATCTATCTATTTCTGGATAATTTGTAATGTTCTCATGTTGCACACATTTTTTCATCTAAAGTGAAGTTTATGAATCAGTTTCAGTTCAGTGTCGTAGGAGGACAGTGTCAGATTTCAGTAATTCTATAGGTAATTTTGGTCAAAACCCTTGAGCATTAAACTCCCACTTCACATTTGTAACCTGTATGTGTGTTTGTGTGTGTGTAACAGCATCCTGTGAAACTTGATGTTGTGTTTTGTTAATGTCATTGGCTTAAAAATGCTAGGGATGTAATATCTGACTACGGAGGAACTCTTCAAATCAAGTTAAACAAATAAAATTAATTTAGGTCTCTGAGCTCATATCTCATACTTAATTAGCTTGAATATCCAGATGAACATCAGTTTTATATGTTAAAGGATTACTTCACTTTCATATAAAATTTTCCTCATAATTTACTCACCCCCATGTCATCCAAGATGTCCATGTCTTTCTTTCTTCAGTTGAAAAGAAATTAAGGTTTTTGATGAAAACATTCCAGGATTATTCTCCTTATAGTGGACTTCAATGGCCTCCAAACAGTTGAAGGTCAAAATTATAGTTCAGTGCAGCTTCAAAGGGCTTTAAACGATACCAGACGAGGAATAAGGGTCTTATCTAATGAAACGATCTGTCATTTTCGAAAAAAATGTAAATGTATATGCTTTATATAAACAAATGATTGCCTTCCAAGTGCTTCCGCCAAAACCATACTTTCGTATTCTTCAAAAAGCTTACGCTGTATGTCCTACGCCTTCCCTATTCAACTTACGGAACGAACGCAGTGCCAGTTACATTTTTTCCGTAAGTAGAATAGGGAAGGTGTAGGACATACAGCGTAAGCTTTTGAAGAATACGAAATTACAGTTTTTGCGGAAGAACTTGGAAGCGATCATTTGTTTATATAAAGCATATACATTTACATTTTTTTCGAAAATGACCGATCGTTTCGCTAGATAAGACCCTTATTCCTCGTCTGGTATCGTTTAAAGCCCTTTGAAGCTGCACTGAAACTATAATTTTGACCTTCAACTGTTTGGAGGCCATAATCCTGGAATGTTTTCATCAAAAACCTTAATTTCTTTTCGACTGAAGAAAGAAAGACATGAACATCTTGGATGACATGGAGTAAATTATCAGGAAAATTTTATATGAAAGTGAACTAATCCTTTAATGCTCTTTAACGAGAGTATGATCTGATTAATGGATGAATTAATGAAGCTCTTGGATGTGGAAAGACATTGGACAGCTCATTTCACCCAGGATCTTCCATAAAACGCTCTGTTCACCAATGTCTAGTTACTGATGGTGAAACATAATGCACAACAGTAGTGGTTGAAAGTAACATAATCATAATAATATCATGTATTATAAATCATTCAGAGGCAGCTGAAAAGGCTGAATGTATGAGCCAACCAACTTTGGTGGACTTAATCCTACAACACTACAAGGTGTTTATTAGGCAGAATAGAGTCAATATTTAGTACATTATGAGCTTCCTACCTCTTCTTTTAGATTATCTTGTACAGCTCCCTAATGCTGCAGAATTGTAAAGCTTTTTAATTTCACTTTTTTAGTGGTTGCACAAAACAGATTTTTCCACATTCAGATATACATTTGTCCTGGAGTGTATTTGGGCACTTGTGGACACTTAAGTCACTATTTGAAATAGTTCAAATGTCATTGCATTTGATTAAAAAACTACAGAATACAAGAAAACATCCTGTGTGAACAGCCTCTAATTCAACCTCAGTGAGGATGATAAACATTATCATATAATATATTGATCTAGAGAACACTCTTTTGCAAACTTTTTTTAACGATTTATCTACTGCAATAATTGAATGTTTTCAGATTACTACAGTTACTTTGATTGATTCAGCAGCATATCATTTTTTTTTTTTTTTTTAAACTGAGAGACAGCTCTATTTTTATCTAAAAAAATAAAGTAGACATTAATTAGAAGGAGCCAAATTTGATAATGCATAAATAATTTTAGACCAAATTCCTTTTATTCAGTGTGTTTTTGTGTATGTCCATGAAATTTGTGCTGTGATTCTGGCCAAAGGCAGTCGTGACCTTGTCTTCCTCTCTTACAATTGAACATTTCTGTGTCCTCCTCTCCAAAGAAATGCTCTTTTCACAGCAGACAAAGAGGAAAGAGAGTGTCACGCAGGCTAGATAAAGGAGAAAAGGGATATGGAGCCTACCGCAGGCAGTGGGTTTAAAAGAATTTTCTGAAAATGTTCATCTGATTCAAACATCCTCCACACTCGACCAATCGGGGTCAAGAGACACAAGGAAGCTCCCGGAGCTGTTTTATATAATAGTTTTTTTTTTTTTTTTTTTTTTTTCTTGTTTGTTTAATCAATGTTGTGTCCTGGTCTCAAAAACCTTTTCTGTGCTCTGAAAGTGGTCAGATGGAGTTCTATGTCAGAAAAGCTTCAGCAGAAATTTTGTAACTCTGACCTCAGGTCAGTGGTGGGCTACACATTGTTTAACACTACATTGATTTCCTCTCTAAGATAGGTTATGATCCCTTGACTCAACACCCAATGGTTTTGGGCTTCCACAAGCAGCTCAACACATCCTGAAGATGCTGTTGCTGGTTTCAAAAGCTCCCAAATGCCAAAGCCTGAGCATTCCCACACTGAGAACACATGCACCAGTCCTGCTTTCTGACCTTGCTCAGTTTTGGGATTTTCTTGTAAACCTGACCATAATTGGATGGAATGTACCGAACCTCAGCGATCAAGAGTTCAGGAAGACAACTATTATGTGAGATGTATTTTACCAAATAAGCTGCTGGAGGATTCATGCTGAGCCAAACCAGCACGTCATTAAAGCAAATGTGGGTTCTGTCAAACATTTTGTGCTTTAATAGTGACATCCAAACCACTGTCCAAAACTAGAATCATACATCAGCAGAGACCATGGATATTCCATAAGGTCTTTCTGCACCGATCAGCAAGCACTAGGGAGATTCCATAAACTTGATGCCGACCAATTGAGCATAGACTTGGAAGATTCCACAAGATCCTTTTAATCTAATCAGCAAAGACCAAGGACATTCTTAACCAGTCAGCAGACTGACAACTCCACAGCGTTCTTGACCAGTCGTCATAGACTGAGGAGATAGAACAGAATAATTTTTGGACTAATCAGCAGAGACCAGGGACATTACATAGGGACATTCCTAACCACGAAGCAGGGTCTAAGACAATTCCACTGTATCATTCTGTACTAATAAGCAGAGACTAGGGGCATTCCATAGAGACATTCTGGACCAATCAGCAAAAACTAATACAATTATACGCTATCATTCTGGAACAATAAGCAGAGACAAGAGAGATTAAAAAGGATCGTTTTGGACCAATCAGCAGAGACATTCTATGGGGCATCCTTAAAGCTAATTCACACTGCACCAACAGATGCTGACTAATACTGACAATCACCAGATTACAGTACGTCACTGCTCGGATATTCCATGACTTGACAAATGCTGATTGAACATGTTCAATCTGCAAAAACAAGCGCTGATCAGTGGCAACAGATGCTGACAGGGGTAACACACTGATCCGACAAAACCTGACAAACATGTCTGTTGCTGTTGGATGTCGTCTGTCAGTGCAGTGTAAATTTATCTTTAACCAATTAGCAGAGACTAAGACAATTTCTTGGAATCATTCTGGATCTTAAATTATTCATTTGTCTTTAACCATTCAGAAGAGACCAGGGATTCATTCTTGTTCAACCCAGAGCAGAGAGGTGTTTTGTCCCTGTTAGAGAACTCTTCAGCTAAATGCATTCACATCACTGCCATTAAAAACACAAGACATAAACAGAGAGACAGAGACAATTGCACATGCAGTTCAACCACGGCAGGATGGAAGGATTTAGTGTGTGAGATCACATGCATTGCTGTGGTTGGACTGTGTGTTATCCAGACATATTAGGACTGCTCTGGTTGTGGATTCTGACAGTGCACTGGAAAGCAGGGATATGTTTAATCGTCCATATGAAAAAGGAGGCAGAGGAATCTGAGGCTGGCAGAGCAGCGGGAAACCCACAGGCCTTTGGCCCTCTGTCGGAAAGGATCAAATCTGTGTGCCATTATCCGTGCACATGTGTGCCAAAAGAGGGAGAGAGAAAGACAGAGACAGAGACAGAGAAATAGTCTTATGTCACACTGGGGTGCACGTTTGCCATGCTAATGAGTGAAGTCGTGGCCTCAGGATTTGTACTGACAGTGTTTGGACTAGTGAGTCAGAGGCTAGTATTGTGAGAATGCAGTGTGCAGTGGTTTAATGCCAGTGTGTTTGAAATTTGAATGGTGAAAGCTGAGTTAAAATGAGATGGAAAGTCATAATGAGGGTGCTACAATACTGAGACACATTGCTTGTGGGAATGATCAGAGCTGGGAACATATTTTGGGGTTGTTGGGAGAATGTTTGTGCATAAAGTGGGATGGTAAATGGAAACTCCATAAAGCTTATTTTGGCCAAACATCTTTTAACAGAAAACTAGGTCTTTGGTTCTGATGATGTTTACTGAACATAGACAGTTGTTTTCTTTAGCATAGATCATGCGTTGTTACTAAAATGGTTCTAGAACTTTTAAAATAATTTTCAAAATTAGGGGTGTCATATAAAGTACTCAGCGTAAATGAGTACACCCCCTTTGAAAAGTAACATTTTAAACAATATCTCAATGAACACAAAAACAATTTCCAAATGGTTGACAAGACTAAGTTTTATATAAAATCTGTTTAACTTATAACATGAAAGTAAGGTTAATAATATAACTTAGAGAACAAAATTTTCAGTTTTACTCAAATTAGGGTGATGCAAAAATGAGTACACCCCACTAAAAGTCTCTGGAGCAAAGCTAAATTTTAAACTACAAATGTCTAATTTAACAAGAATTCAACCACAGGTGAGTCTAATTATTCATTACACAGGTGTCCAGCAGACAGTTGACTATAAAAGGGTGTTAAAACCCCTTCCCATTTCATGCTATCAGCAATGGCACCACATGGAAGAGAAAGGTGAAGGCTACAAGAAGATCAGCAAAGCTTTACTTATCAGTCAGAATACTGTAGCAAAAGTGGTACAAAAATTTAAAAAAGATAGAACTGCAACCATCTCACAGGGACGTCCAGGTCGTCCACGGAAGTTAATACCTCGACAGGAGTGTCTTCTGATGAGCAGGGTTGAAGAAAATCGGCATGCAAGTTCACTGCAGTTATCTAAAGAAGTAGAAAGCCAAACTGGGGCGACTATTTCCCGTGACACAATACGGCGTACACCGCAGAGGAATGGCATGCATGGGTGCCGTCCACAAAAGAAGCCTCTCCTAAAGCCCAGGCGCAAAAAAGCCCGCCTAGAGTTTGCCAGGGCCCATGCTGACAAAGATGAAGACTACTGGGACTCTATACTCTGGAGTGATGAGACCAAGATAAATGTTTTTGGAACTGATGGCTTCAAAACTGTATGGTGTCGCAAAGGTGAGGAATACAAAGAAAAATGCATGGTGCCTACAGTGAAATATGGTGGTGGCAGTGTCCTTATGTGGGGCTGCATGAGTGCTGCTGGTGTTGGGGAGCTGCATTTCATTGATGGCATCATGAATTCACAGATGTACTGCTCTATACTGAAAGAGAAGATGCTACCATCACTCCGTGCCCTTGGTCGTCGTGCACTTTTCCAACATGACAATGATCCTAAACACACATCTAAGGCCACTGTTGGATTTCTGAAGAAGAACAGGGGGAAAGTGATTCAGTGGCTCCTGATCTGAACCCAATCGAACACCTATGGGGAATTCTGAAGAGACAAGTTGAGCATCACTCCCCATCCAGCATCCAGTCTCTAAAAGAGGTCATTCTTGAAGAATGGAAAAAGATAGATGTTGCAAAATGTCGCCAACTTGTTCATTCCATGCCTAGAAGACTTGGTGCTGTCATTAAAAATCATGGAGGCCATACAAAGTACTAGATTTTTAGACTAGACTAGTAGTTTTTGTTGTGGGGTGTACTCATTTTTGCATCACCTTAATTTGAATAAAACTAAAAAAAAAATGTGTAATCTAAGTTATATTATTAACCTTACTTTCATGTTATAAGTTAAACAGATGTTATATTAAACTTAGTCTTATCAACATTTTGGAAATTGTTTTTGTGTTCATTGAGATATTGTTTAAAATGTTACTTTTCAAAGGGGGTGTACTCATTTACGCTGAGCACTGTATAATATGAATTCAATAACATAACTGTGTATCAAGAAGGAAAGAGATAACATCCATATCCGTGGGACAGTGTATGCCTAAATATAATATCACATAATGAATGATCAACCCATATTTACTGCTGCAATGTAAACACCATATTTTAAAAAAGCAGTTATTCAAAAGCAGTTATTTCCTCATTCAGGAAAAAGAGACCCACGCAAGGATCCAGAAGTCTGGCCACTGTCACGTCAAAAGCTGCAAAAATCCCAGTGGAAATAAAACCCAGAGATCCAGAAGAGACTCACAGAATGTCAATCAGTGCCGTTAGTAAAACGAAAATTCCTTTCCAACGCTTTATTTTCCAATTAATTTCTGGAGGGTGATGCAGCACAGCGGGAGCTCGCAGACGAGCAAACGGACGCTGAGTGCCACCGGTCCAAATGGGCTTTACGCAGCGAAGCCACAGTAACCCCAGGCCAAAGTCATTTACCCGTCCATTAGAGTCATCTTATTTATTTGGAACCAAACTTCCATTTCCCTCTTTGCTTTGCATTCATTGACAAGAGACACAGACACACACACACACACACACACACACAGAGTGAATTGTTGAGGCAATCGCTTTCCCAACTGCTGGGTCCCATATTGTTAGAAATTACACTTTCAATTTGCCGCACTGCTCCCACCCAGCAGGCACCCCATCTCTCTTTATGGCCGCTAGACGAGACAATTGAAAACACAATGGATTCTGGGGGAAGGCTGAGGGATTGGTGTCATCAGATTTGATGCACAGATATCTCTCCGTTTATTTCTTGATGGTGCAGAAAGGCCAAACCCAGACTGTAACCGTTACAAACGACTTCCACGTTCCTCTGCCAGCTCCCCGCTGATCCTTTCTATGTGCCTCCATTCAAATTGTGTCGAGCAGGGCAAGGATATGTGCACTTTCTCTGAAGTCGTTTCGGTTGGAGAGAATCTGTCTGGAACGCAAATGTAGTTCCACCTCAATTCGGTTAATTACGGAGATGAATCTTTCATGGAAGGAATTTATTTTGGCGAGCTGGAATTGTGGTCGCCTTTTCGTGTCCCCTGTAAAGACTGAGATATGGAAATGGACTCGCGTTGAACTCATGAGATCTCTGCTAGCTTTTATCTCTGGCCATTAATTCCTCTGAGTCATTACAGTGGCTTCATGTTAATCTTCAACCACCGATCATACACTCTGTCAAACCCATGACACTGACAAATTAACTGTAAAACTCCCATCGTCACTGAACGGAGGTTACTTTGAAATCACCCTGGTAACACTTTAGTATAGGGAACACATATAAACTATTAACTATGACTTTTCCCTCAATAAACTCCTAATTTACTGCTTATTAATAGTTAGTAAGGTAGTTGTTAAGTTTAGGTATTGAGTAGGATTAAGAATGTAGAATAAGGTCATGCAGAATAAGGCATTAATATGTGCTTAATAAGTACTAATAAATAGCCAATATTCTAGTAATATGCAAGCTAATAAGCAACTTGTTAAAAGACCCTAAAATAAAGTGTTACCATCACCCTCATAACCGCCCAAGGTACATAGTACAGGGCTGGGCAGTATGAGCAAAATCTTACATTAGTGATTTAAAATCAAGGTAAAGGCATATATCATGATTAAATTGGAAATTCAACCCCAAAATATTCTAAAAAAAAAAAAAAAAAAAAAAGTAAAGTAAAGTTTCTTCAATAATCTACTCTTTATGATAATCTACACATTTTTTGATGGGTGCAAACGTAAAGCTAAAGCAGTTTGCTCTTGCATTCAAATCAATAGAAAATCTAGTGTCACCAATTCACCTGAATGCAATTAATGTGTAATAAAGGTTGGTTTAAAGCACTTAATTAATGACATTTTCCCATTTTTCATGAAAGTGAGAACTGTTTACTCCTAATAACCAATTAACAATTCCTTTACTATGAGCTAATTAAACAATAATAATTGTGTTAATTACAGTGACAATGAAGAACTCACTATTTGTATATAGCCTATTAACATATTAACAATGTAGAGACTACAATATCTGAATTAACTATAAACTAATAGATTGTTAATGATGTGCAAATACTTTATTACTGTATATTTATTATAAAGTGTTACTGCAAACACAACGAAAGACCTCCTGGTTCAGCTGGGACTCGAACCAGGGACCTTCCCACTGGGAGACGACAGATACATCATAAATATGACAGGAAGAGCCAAGCTTGAAGCCGTTGATAGCTGATAGCAGCTGAATTCTATATGAGTTGATTATAGTTGTGATGTTATTTGTCAACTATAAACAACCTCCAGTTACACCATGTCTTTTTTATTTTGCCAATGATGTACCTCAATATAAAGACTGGGTTATCAACCATTTGTGTATTTTTAAGAGTGTAGTTGGCGAGTTATACTGTAAGTAGAGGCTTATATGTTTACACACGATTTAAGGAAGCTAATTCTCAGCTTCTTGTTGGAGTTTAGCAAAATAGGAAGCAAACTTCCTTGGCATAATGTTATGTTCAACACAGCAATTACACACACTGGTCTCACGCTGAGTTGCTTCTCATACAGCTTCTTGCAGATATCAAATTTTCTTCGAAACACATGCAGTGTAAACAGATATTTTCCTAGAGCCGCAGGGTACATATCAACAGTACATCCAGAATCTGCAATCATATTGATATAAATAAATGTTCTCGGGTCAACACAAGTCAAGCTCAATTGATAGCATTTGAGGTGTAATGGCAAGTATTACAGCAAATAGTTTTTACTGAGGTCTCTGTAGCTGCAGTCAGAATTGTTTTCTGTGGTAATTATGCCACAAATGCTGCTGGCTGAGTCGTATTGAACCCGGAACATTCAGAGAGATGAAAATCTATGCCTGTAAACACAGTTGGTGGCAGGTTTTGGGTCAAACAGGACTTGATGTCAAACCTCTTCACAATCACAACTCTTGAGTTCCAGAACTTCTGATGTCTTTCAAAAGGCCAAATGTAAGATCTTCCACGTCTGCTCTTGGAATCATGCACAACTTCTTCTACATTAGTGTCGACACAGTCGCTGAACCGGTTTCTCTCGGCTGTGTTCTCGGAGGGTGTTTTGTACGACTCTATCTGACGTTGTGCAGCTCGCTTCAATGATTTCATCTCCTTTTCCTCCTCCTCTTTCTCCCCTCTTGACTCTAATGAGCGATTGTTCGCAGCCTGATAAAATTAAAGTGCACGCTTCACTGCTTTGCACAACAGGTGTTTTGTGTTTTTTGACACCCCTCCCTGGTGCCAGCACCGAGCGGAGAGGTAGAGGAAGGGTCTTTTGATGCTAATGTGTTCTGTAATTTTCCAGGGAAACAGCAGACAACTTCCACTTCCAAACAAGCATTGGAAAAAGCATCAACTGTCTTGAGTCACAACATGCTGCGACGTTCAAGTTGCCTGACAAGAAAAATGTACTCCAATTGCTTATGGTGCAACATTTACATTTATTTGATTTGCTTACTTTCACTTCATTAAACACAAAGGTAAAGGGGCTTATGCACTGTCACTTCCATTCATTGACACCTGGTTGCAGGGGCAGACTGGGTCTAAAAAGTGTCCCTGGATTTTTCTAGTCTTTCCTGGTGTGCATAACAAATTTTCATGGAAAAACAAGGAAAGTTGCACTATATATCATAAAATCAGTACGTATGACACAACGCTCTCAGATTGAAGACTTTGATTATAGCGCAGAAGTCATGGGGACTGTCTAGTGCCTTTCTCTAGTGATTATAGTATTTGTCATTTTTGCTGCTCACTATCTCCTGCCATTTTTCTCTTCTGTAAGTCGGTTTGGATTAAAGTGTCTGCTAAATGCATACATGTAATTGTAGAACAGAGTTTCCTTAAAGATTCATCTGTTACAAAAATTTGGGCCAGAAGAGTTTGGGATGATGAGAAGTCACTGTCATTTCTATAGCACTTTATACAATTCAGAGCATAGTAATAAACACAAAAATAACAGTGTAAATGTTGTAAAATTAATCAGTTATGAAATTAATTCAATTTCAACTGTAAAGCAGCTCTTCAGGAGACAAGTGCATCATTATTTAGCTTAAATCAGTTCAATGTTGATTAAATTCAGTTCAATGACAGTGTCAATGTTGTGATGTTAGTGTTATTAACCAGTTCAATTTAGTTCAAATTTTGTTCTCATACCATAATGTCAGTGCAGTTAAATCGATAATATTACTGAATATTAATTGTAAGGGTCAGCAAAGGATGACAAAGTTTTCATTTTTAGATGAATTATCCCTTTAACTGGCTATTTCGTTTTTAAGCACAGAATGTTCATGAACATGGATCTTTTTTGAAAGAAGACGCTACGATTATCTTGTCCAAAAAAAGATCATTACAGATGTAAATAGTAAAATAATAATAATAATAATAAAAACATTAATAAAAAACAATTAAAAAACCCCCACTTATTTATGATAAAATAATGCATTTGAACAATTTGCAAATTATATTTTTATTTTCGTAAATGACTTACTTTTGATAGATGCTTTTATCCAAAGCAACTTACATTGCATTCAAGGTACACATTTTATCAGATCATGCATTCCCTAGGAATCGAACCTATGAACACCATAGCAACTGCATAGCAATGCCTTGGCAACCATCCTCTGGCAACCTTCCAGAAAACCCAAGCATAATGTTTACTTTTTAAAGGCACAATATGTAAGATTTTTGGATTAAAATGTCCAAAAACCACTAGAACAATGTTATATACTTTGTTGAATTGTGTACTTACATTATCCCAAATGTTTCCAATGTTTAAATCCAGAGAAATAAGCAATTTTAACCAGGACATGGACCGTCTATCGATGACATCTTACTTGTGTTACCCTCGATTTCCGGTTTTATTTTGTAGAAACGATGGCAACACCAAAGATGCTTTAATATATTATGTGTTTTATTAGACAGGTGAGCAACTGTTTGGATGCATTTATCGACAGAAAACTAATCATTGTTATACAGCTCAACACAGTAAGTCTTATTGTTTAAATCTTGTTTTCTTGATTTACAGAGAGTACCATGTTTTACCATGCCTAATATGATCTAGCTTACTGCAGTGTGCAACAAGTGTCTCATAGCAGCCGCCGAGCGATCGCACAGAGTAGCATTATAACAAGTTTCAACACACAAATGTATCTAATATGATAAAACAACGCTGCGTTGCCCCACATATGCATGACCGGAAGAAGCAGAAGCGGTCGTCTGCGGCATAATAAAAGCTCCACTGCTCTTGAGCCATGTGTCGCACTTGTCTCTCATTAGCAATCGCTCCAGCAGCCTCATTCCACTCCATACCCTGCTACTACAGTAATGTTAATAAATATTTACACATTATTTATACATTAGCGCATCAATGAATATGATTTCTGCCCGAGTCCCATCAGATTCTTTTCCACCGGCTGTAGACCTGAAGACAACACCTCCTATGATTCCGCGAAATCAAGGCGTCATCAAGCTACGCCTGTTTTGAATAAGCGACCTCTAGTGGCGAAAAATTACATATTGTCCCCTTAATGAAAAAGCATCTTAAATGGGTCATATGATGCTTTTTAATGTTTTCCTTTTCCTTTAGTGTGTAATGTATCTGTTTGTGCATGTAAATGATCTGCAAAGTTACAAAGCTCATGGTCTTACACAAATGGATTTATTTTATCTAACAGAGAACACTGATCCAGACCTGCCTAAAACGTCTTGATCAAAGTCCAGATATTACTTCCTCAAACGTCCATGTCACAATGTGCAATATTAGCAAAGCTCGAATACTAGAAGCTCACGATTATGGTAAGGTGTGTTACTTTTCCATCACACTCTTGAGGTGTTTGGCCAATCACAATGCACTGTGTCAGCTGGCCAATCAGAGCACTCTGAGCTTTGGGGCTTTGTAAACATCAGTGCAATTCAGACAGACTGGGAATAGAGGAGCTTCAATAGTAGTGAAAAAAAATATATATATTTGTTTTTTGAACATCAAAGCATGTTAATATATTCTATTTTGGATAAAGAAACATGTATTTTCTGTAAAGCTGATTTGAAACAAAATGTATTGTGAAAAGCGCTATAGAAATAAATGTGAAAATTGAAATAAAATATTACACCCAATAATCAAAATAATGAACTTTTAAAAAAGCACCATATGACCACTTTAACAAGAAAATTGAACTGATGTGTTTTTAAATGAATCCATGTGTATTTTTAAACTGAATTCTCTCTCTCACTTTGCTTCTTAAGTCTTTTTTAAAGTTTCCGCTTCATTTCGTTTTGTTGTGAGACACTAAATAAGCCCTCCAGTCCTCTGCTGGTTGGTCACGACCCAACACTGTGTAGCAGGAATCTTCTTGCTGACAGAAAAGAAGAAACAATACTAAATGCAAATAATAAAATGCACTATATTATCTTTACATAGTTCAACAGGCAAATTAATAAGCTTATCAAGGAGGAGAAAAAAACTCCCATATCAATCAAATTATAATTTGTTTTTGGATCTAGACATTTCATGTTAATATTAATAAATTTTACTATTTCATTTAAAAGGCATTTCTTACTGAACACACATTTATAAATAAAACAATGGTTCAGCGTTGGGTCTCACAGTTCAATGTAAAATCAGTATTCTGAAGGAAAAAAAAAGAATCTTCAAGAAACATTTATCAAAACCACCATCCATTACTACACAAACAATCTGCAAAAGAGCAAATAAGAAATAATAAAGATTCCCTTATCAGATGTAGCTCACTCAGGTGCAGAAAAGAAAATGAAGCTATAAAACCATTTTAATAAACTTCATCCTCCACAGCCAAGTGTTACACAAAATTATGGGTGAAATTTATAGCAACTGCCAAACGCACGTTATAACAGCTTGACTCATCTGTCTGCAGCTGCAGTTTATGCTGTGTTTGTCTGTTCTTGATTTCTGAAAAGAATGAATTCACTCTCAATCTGAATAAACCCCTGTATCATTAACAATATAATGGGCCATTAAAACGGTATGTGTTTCCTAGGAGAATCAGACCTGAGATAGGAAACAATCACTTCTGTTCTCATATGAAGCTTTCTTCTCTCAAATGATTCATCCTCATAACCAGAATAACATTACATTAATACCCACAGGGTTTGATGTATCAACCTCCATCTCAGGTGATGAAGAGAGTTTGACTATGAGTATGTTTTTTGTGCATATATACGGTAGTGACCAAAAATAATGTCCAACCTAGGAAAATTGGCTTCTACGCACTTTATTCAAACTTTTTATTAAATATTTCTTAAATATTTTGTATGAATGTTGTGAAGTTGTGCCTTGAGTGTAAAACAAATGTATGCGTTCAACGTTTCAAAATGGTCATACCAAGCTTGCACTCATTATTCCCAGCCTATAATTCAATAAATCACTATGTGGCAAGTAGTAGCTATATTATTAGATGTTATTTTGTGGGTTTTAGTGGGTTTTTAAAATGGCCAGATGGAATGAGCTGTCCTCTGCAACCAGGAAGGATATTGTTAAAATGGCTAAATCTGGTCAATCGGTTTTGGATATTGCAGGATGTGAATGGTCACAATGTCCACAAAACTAGTTCAAAGCACAGTGAGACCACCATGCAGAATGTAAAGTGCTGTGGCTGGTGAGCATTTTGAATGAAGGATGAAATCATCTGAATGTGGGACCACCTCAAAACAGTTTCTAAAAACCTGGATGAGACCGTCAACCTCCAATTTCATCTTGAACTGTTAGCCATTGGCTATAAGAGGCTGGATTGGGAGGTTGTGTACCCGTAAAGAAACCATATATTAGTTTTATCTACTGCAAAAAAAAACAAAACAAAAAAAAAACACCTTGCTTTTGCCAAAGAACACAAGGACTGGACTGTGGAAGCTTCGGAGCTGTGTTCTGCAGTCCAACAAGTCAAAATTTATCTAAAATAGAAAGCTTTTTTTTATATATATATTAAACACTACCAGTCAAAAGTATGGGGTCAGTAAGATATTTTTTTTTTTTTTTTTAAATTAAAGAAATTTATTTTTTTATTTAGCCAGGATGCATTGATCAGAAGTCACAGTAAAGACGTTTATAATGTTACAAAAACTTTCTATTTCAGATAAATGTTCTTTTGAACATTCTATTCATCAAAGAACACTATTAAAAAAAAAATTATACACAATTGTTTTAAACATTGATAATAATAATAATAATAATAAATGTTTCTTAAGCAGCAAATCAGCATATTAGAATGATTTCTGAAGGATCATGTGACACTGATGACTGGAATAATGATGCTGATGTCATGTCTTGTTTTGGTGTCAAGTTCATGTTCATGTTTCATGGTTTATTTTCAAGTGTCATGTTTTCATTGCTATGATTTATATGTTTGCCATGTGCTCCCCGTTGCCATGTGTTTCCCATGTGTGTCATGTGATTTTGTCATGTGATTCCCTTTGTTCTCTTGTGTTTTGCTTTCATTGGTTTATTGATTTATTATGCACAGGTGTTCCATGTTTAGTAATTAGTCCTCTGTGCATTTAAGCCCTCATGTTTCCCTTGTTCATTGTGAAGTATTGAATGCAAGTCAGTGTTACCACTTTGTGGACTTCAGTTCAAGAACAGTTACAGAATACTTGACCTGACCTATGAACCCCGCAGTTTGTTTATTGCATCTTTGTCAAGGCAAGCGGACCATTGAGGATTATGTTCAAGACTTCTGCCGACTTTGCTATAAGGTGGATTTTAATGATGTTGCTTTTAAGGACATTTTTCGTGTTGGTTTGAATGAACCTGTTCGCTCATGGATGCCTGGGGGGAAAATTTGATTTTCCCTGGCCCAATAAATCGATCATGCCCTTTTATTGTGTGGCTCATTATACACTGTGGGTTTTGCGTACGAGGAGCCCCGCAATCACATATTGTCCACCAAGCCAGAGACTCTTCATGTCATGCCTGCCAAGCCAGAGATAGTTCATGTCATGCCTGCAAAGCCACAGATAGTTCACGTCATAGCGGCCAAGCCAGAGACTGCTCATGTCATGTCTGCCATGCCAAAGCCTCGTCAGTTCAAGGCCTCAATACCATAGACAAATCACGTCAAGGCTGTTTAACCTAAATTATTCATAATTCATTGATTCTCCCTATTACTTTTTTTAATCTTTGAAATTTTCTTTTCCAAAAAAGCCTACTGCTTGTACGTTCAGAAGGTCCTCCAGGTTTGTGAAATTACACACACAGACCAACCACTAGTCATGTGTCTATCACTGAAAACTGAGTCTCACAAAGCATATCACTGGATTTACAGAAATTATTTCAATTGTTTTCTCAACAATGCAACATTTCATATTTAATCAGATCCTGATGAACAAATTAATTATTATTTGTATTATCACTCAGTAAGTCATTTTTGTCTTACAAACACATTAAATTATTCATATTTATATTTACATGCAATGCAAGGATTCCTCAACTTTTTTGTAATCCGAACTTGCAATTTACTTGACGTTGCCATAGTTCCCCTGTCTGCTGTTCCCTCAAACACTCCATTCACACATTTCCCAGCAATTCCCAGCATTCCTTCTGCTCATCACCTGCACTTACTCAGCCATCATCTGCACCTGAAAAATGACTGTGGCTGAGGCGTGTGCCTAAATACTGTGGTGATGAGTGTGCTGATCAGGTATCAGCACACTCATCACCACAGTATTTAGGCACACGCCTCAGCCACAGTCATTTTTCTGGTCTATAACTTGGACTATGGATTACTTATCTGTCTATTTACCCGAGTTATTTACCCTCTGAGATTTCTCCAAGATTCTGTCTCCTAGTTCCCTCGTTTGTTCTCTACCTCCAGCATTCCTGCAATCCCTATAAGACAAAGATGTTGTTTGTTATTCATTCACTCTAACAGCAACCAAAAGGTGCGTGTGTGGATATACTTACCATTTAAAGTCATCCCCTCTAACTTCACCTGCAAAAGAAGAATTGAAGCATTATACTTGGATTGCTCATTGTTTGTTGTTTATACTTGCCTGCTTTGGACACTGATCAATAAAGCATTGTTATTCATCCATCTCTTTCTTGATATCTCATGACAGATGTACCCCCTGAGATTTTAAATTAATAAGTTAGGTCAATAATAAAATTAAGTTAATAATAATAATAATAATAAAAGTTTCTCTGATGATCACATGACAAGCAGGTAAACAAATAAAATATTTCACCTTTTTGTTTTATTTTGATTGTTTTTATTTTAAAAATTCATTTTGTTTTTAAATTTGTATGACTTAATTAATACTTTCTCATTAAACTCTCAAACCCCCTGCAGTTCCATCACAAACCCAGTCTGGGAAACCTTGATGTATATTTTTATAACAGTATGGTACAATATGGTTATCCTATTCAAATTAATGTTATAAAAATCAGTTAGGTCAATTTTGCAGAAATTATAACTTGTGATTAAAATGATTACAATATATTACAGTATTAGGATAATGTTTGAAAGATTTGCATGTTGATCCAGAGTTGCCGTCATCTGAAATCTTTGCAATTGCCGGTGTTGAATGAAAACTTTGCAAAGGCTTAATCCAAACGGGAGCTGAGCAATCTGTAGTTACTCCGATGGGCATCCAGAGTATTTGTTTCTATTTCATACTATGTAAAGGGGTTATGAACTGTGTTGTTTTATTGTTTTATGTTTCCTGGGGTGCACTTATAATGTTAGTATGTTTTTTACATCAAAAATTGTCATAATTTAGAAATCAAAGGCATTTTTCCTACCCTGGTTTTAGCCCTCTTATTCGAACGTTCTGTTTTAACGGGCGTGTCTACTGTGAGACTTCAGTGTAAACACCCACTAACATATCTGCATATGAAATAGCTGAATATTTCTCTCTCGAAAACTTTTAGCATGTTTTTACTATTACAGCTCTCAAGGTTAACTAATCGTGAAAAGTGTTGATTAGCATTATATTTAGATCTATGGCATTATATTTAGATCATGGCATGAAAGGTTGCAGTGATGAACATTGTAGCCGATCACAGACATGTTGTTTGAGCGTGTGAAAGCAGTGATCTCGTCATTCCAACTGTAACAAGTCGTCACATGAAGTGGGATCCATATGCTGGCTTTTATTAAACAGTGTTCGTAGTCAAACAGGCAATGGTCAAACAATGACAGACTGGTACAGCAGAGAATAGACAGAATCATGGTCGTAATACAGGCAGTGGGTCAGGGCAGGCAGATATCAATCACAGGTCAAGATCAAAGCAGAGAGTCCAAAGGGCAGGCAGCAGAGAATCGTGAACAGGTAACAGACTGGGTCAATAACAGGCAGGCAAACACAATAAAGAACGCTCAGAAACGCAAACCATAGTAGTACAAGACCTCGCAATGAATGCAAGTTTGAGAGCAGCTTAAATAGTCCAGTAAATGCACTACAGCTGGGTGTGGTGATTAGTGCCAAGGTACGGGGCTGATGGGAAATGTAGTGTCTGAGTCTGAGTCTGAGTCTGTGTGTGTGTGTGTGTGTGTGTGTGTGTGTGTGTGTGTGTGTGTGTGTGTGTGTGTGTGTGTGTGTGTGTGTGTGTGTGTGTGTGTGTGTATTCTGGTGTGTGTGTGTGTGTATTCTGGTGTGTGTGTGTGTGTATTCACCCCCCCCACTCCACCCCACCCCACCCCACCCCACTGTGACAAAATCTGTGACAAAATCTATGGCCATATGGGACCAAGGACGTTGAGGCAGAGGCAGGGGTTGTAGCAGACCAGCGGGTAATTGATGAGATGGTTTGTGGATGTTGCATATGTGGCACTGCTTGACAAATTGAGTGGTGTCTTTACCCAGGGTTGGCCACCAGAAACGGTTCTGCAGCAATTGAATGGTGGCTGTAATTCCAAGATGCCCTGAGGAGGGTAAGCTGTGGACCTGATCGAGGATGCGGTTGTGGAAGGTTTCAGGGACAAAGACTTTCTCAGGTGGACATTCTGTGGGGATTTCGATCTGAGCGTTGGCCTGTTCCAGTTCGGTCATGATATCCCATTGAATTGGGGCAACTACGAGATTGGATGGGATTATGGTATCGGGTTGTTGGGGTGCCAGCTCACCCTCGTACTGCCTGGACAGGGCATCAGCTTTTGTGTTTTTGGAACCAGGGCGGTATGTAACTGTGAAGTTGAATCTGGAGAAGAATAGCGACCATCGGGCCTGTCGAGGATTGAGTCTCTTGGCAGTTCTGAGGTATTCAAGGTTTTTATGATCAGTGAGTACCACGAATGGGTGTGTAGATCCCTCCAGCCAGTGTCGCCACTCTTCAAAGGCGGCTTTCATGGCCAACAGTTCTCGGTCACCCACGTCATAATTCCTCTCTGCTGAGTTAAGCTTTCTGGAGTGGTAGGCACATGGATAGAGCTTAGGAGGGTTACCTCGTCTCTGAGACAGAACAGCGCCAAGACCAGAGCTGGAGGCATCTACGTCGACCACGAATGAGAGATCTGGATCGGGGTGATGTAAAATGGGAGCAGTGGTGAAGTATTCCTTCAATTGTTGAAAAGCCTGAATTGCAGTTGTGGACCAGATGAGACGATTGTTACCCTTCTTGACCATGGCTGTTAGGGGGTTGGCCACCGCACTGAAGTTTCTGATAAATCGGCGGTAGAAGTTTGAAAAACCCAGGAATCTCTGCAGTTCCTTTAGCGTGGTGGGTTGAGGCCAGTTGAGAACTGTGGTTACTTTCTGTTCATCCATAGCGATTCCTTCTGGACTGATGATATAGCCCAGGTAGGCTGTTGACGTCCTGTGAAACTCACATTTCTCTATTTTGGCATACAGTTGATGGTGAATGAGTCTCAAGTACTGCTCTGACCTGATGGACGTGTTCCTCGAAGGAGTCTGAGTAGATCAATATATCAATGTAGACGATTACAAACTTGTTAAGCATGTCTCTGAAGACATCACTGATGAAAGCCTGGAACACTGACGGACTATTGACCAGCCCGAACGGCATAACGAGATATTCATAGTGCCCTGTAGCTGTCGAGAAAGCGGTCTTCCACTCGTCCCCCTCTCGAATCCGAATGAGATTGTAAGCACAGCAGAGATCGAGCTTGGTGTAATACTTGGCGGTGCGTAGTTGTTCAAGGGCAGCTGGAACCAGGGGTAGTGGATATCTGAACTTGATTGTGATGTCGTTGAGTCCCCGATAGTCGATACAGGGTCGGAGACCACCGTCCTTCTTGTGTACGAAGAAGAAGCCAGCTGAAGCGGGGGACGTAGATGGACGAATGAAGCCCTTAGCTAACTCCTCCTCGATGTATGCTTTCATGGCTTCAGACTCTGGCTGTGAGAGTGGGAATATACGACCTTTGGGAGGTGTTGACCCTGGGATGAGGTCAATGGCACAATCGTAGGGCCGATGGGGCGGTAGCTTTGACGCACACACCTTGCTGAAAGCTATAGACAAGTCTTTATACTCCTCTGGTAGGTTGGTATCAGGGGATTGTTCGTTGATATAGACGGTTCTAATGGAAAGAGGGGAGATAAGAAACAGACATTCAGAGTAACAGGTTTTATTCCAGTGGGTGATCTGACCCTCTCTCCATGAGATATGGGGATCATGTCTGCGCAGCCAGGGTAATCCAAGGATGATAGATGCGGTGGAAGTGGGTAGTATGTAGAACTGAATGGTTTCAGTGTGGAAGAGACCCGTCTGCATCACTAGCTCCTGTGTGAGAGCCGTAACATGTCCTGTGCCCAGTGGCCGGCCGTCTATCGCCTCCACTGTCAGGGAAGAAGAGCATTCAATCAAGGCAATGAAATGACGCTGAGCAAAACCGTGGGACAAGAAATTTCCTGCGGCCCCTGAGTCTAACAGGGCTGTGGTTGCGATCTGCTGGCCATTGACTGTGATGGTGATGGGCACAGTAACACACATGGCAGGATTGTAATTCTGAGTAATGACACTCACCGGTCTCGGGTTCTCAGGATTGGGACGTGAAGGGCAGGAATTTCTCAGGTGACCGGGCTGACCACAGTATAGACACAGGCGCTAAGCGAGCCGTCGGTTCCTTTCATCTGCAGTCAGGTGGTATGAATTGACTTGCATGGGTTCAGTCTCTTCTGTAACAGTGCATGAGGGTGTGCGAGCAGTGCTACGATGGCTGGGTTTTCTGGACCTAATGAGGTTATCAATCTGTATGTGTAACGCTTCTCGTCAGACAGCACATAAGTCACAGGCGGACACAGAGAACTGCGTTTCATGCATTGTTTACTGTAACACAACAAGGAGAAACATATATCCTTTGGCGACAGTGGGCATTTACACTCATATGCATCACCTCTCAGTATCGATAAACTTCTCTGCTGTTGCTTTAAACAAACAACTGAACGCGACGCAGCGCGCATCTGTCTCAATAGAACAGTTTTAACAGTCAAGATTCAAACAGATAAACATACCTGTAACACAACAAGGAGAAACATATATCCTTTGGCGACAGTGGGCATTTACACTCATATGCATCTAAAAGAGCAAAAGAAATGAAAGATTCACTTGCGTTTGATTCAAAAAGATGGCGTCAGCCATGCAACGCACATGGTGAGCAAATTGCATCTAAACTCTACAAAGTTCATCAAATATAATCACAGTCACTTAACATCTTGTTTCACAATATCACTGAACTTCAATCTTAATATTATTTGTGAAATTAACAAGTACTAAGCTGCAAAGAAATCTCATTTCATCGGAGCACATTTTACCTACCACCTCTCAGCATCGATAAACTTCTCTGCTGGGGGTGGGGGCGTGGTTTCACAAGTAAGACAAATGACCCACTAATTACTTAATGTCGCCACAAGGGGTCTCCAAACAATTAATAAATGAACAAAAACACAGTAATTTTGGTGAAAGTCATAACATTTTACAGTAACATTTTTAACCCTGTTACATATGGCCATTTCAATGAATTGATCTAGATCCCTTCCTTCATCGCGACAGGCCAGCTCAGCCTGTAATTCATGAGACAAACCCCTTCGAAACAATACTTTCAAAGTGTCACTCACCCATGTCGCCTGAGCGGCGAGTGTGCGAAAGGTGAGTGCATACTCCGCAGCCGTTCTTCTCCCCTGGTTAAGCTCCAGCAAACGGTCGCCTGCCCCTTTACCCTTGTTGGGGTGGTCGAAAACCTCACGGAATCTCCGCATGAAGGACTCGAATGAGGGGAAAGCGGAGCCATCCTTTCTCCATACAGCGGTAATCCACTCCAATGCTTTACCAGTAAATAAGGAACAGACGAAAGCAATCCTCCCAGCCTCGGTGGAATACAACGTGGGTTGCTGGTTGACAAAGAGTGAGCATTGCAGAATAAACCCCTTACATTTCGTTGGATCGCCGTCGAATTTCTCAGGAAGCGCTAGACGGGGATTTCCCTGCGGTGGCGTTTCTGCCGCGTGGGTCATGGTGGATGCAGCAGATGTCGGAGGCGCCGTGGGCGTGGTTGTATGGAGATTCTGGAGTGCTTTTACCAGTTCTTCCGTGAGAGAGGTGAGTCGGTTAAGCTGGTGCTGATGGGCAGCGAGTTGGCTGGCCTAGGCCAACATCATTGCACACAGATGATTGAAAGCCGCTGGATCTTGTCCTGGCGAGGTCTTCTGTAACGAGTTGTCACACGAAGTGGGATCCATATGCTGGCTTTTATTAAACAGTGTTCGTAGTCAAACAGACAATGGTCAAACAACGACAGACTGGTACAGCAGAGAATAGACAGAAACGTGGTCGTAATACAGACAGTGGGTCAGGGCAGGCAGATATCAATCACAGGTCAAGATCAAAGCAGAGAGTCCAAAGGGCAGGCAGCAGAGAATCGTGAACGGGTAACAGACTGAGTCAATAGCAGGCAAGCAAACACAATAAAGAACACTCAGAAATGCAAACCGTAGTAATACAAGACCTCGCAATGAATGCAAGTTTGAGAGCAGCTTAAATAGTCCAGTAAATGCGCTACAGCTGGGTGTGGTGATTAGTGCCAAGGTACGGGGCTGATGGGAAATGTAGTGTCTGAGTCTGTGTGTGTGTGTGTCAGTATTCTGGTGAGGGCGCCCTCTGATGGCCAGAGGAGGGAATCACGGAGTTCGTCTCTGTGACAGCAACTCAATTTCTGCACACTAACGAATGCTTTCATTATAACTAACAGTGCAAATGCGATGAAACTAAGAGATTAGTTGAATAAAACATGAGTTTTGGCATGAGTCAAGAACTCAGTCACTGATAAACTCGCGCTGTTTGATTGACAGCTCAAGCATGTGCTGACACATAGCTGACACATAGACAAGTGTCAGGTTTCACTGAAATGAAGGACCCAAATGCAGTTAGAAATACAACAAAAGTTAATGATGTTTTATTAACAAGATTCGGGAAGAGCAGGTTCAGATAATTAACCTAATTAGCACAGGTGGATAGCATTCAGTTAATCAACTCAACCAATAACAAGAGCTTACCTCTGTTCATCTGAGAGTTTATCAGCAGCATTAGGCCCCGCCCTACATTCCCAACATGTCCGAAAGCAAGCTCTCGCTGTCCGATTAAAAAAAAAAAAAAAAAAAACTCCCCTTCGCCCTCGAGGAATTTTTACCGCAATCCTCTGGCCTAAAGAGCGATTATCCTCCGCCCAGCACCACCCTAGAGATAAACAATTCACAAACCTCCCTCCTGATCAAAGGGATTCAACGATCCTAGCCTACCCGTCCCAACTCAAGACAACCCATAACGTTGGATATTCTCCAACATTATGGGTTGTCTTGAGTTGGGACGGGTGGGCTAGGATCATTGAATCCCTTTGATCAGGAGGGAGGTTTGTGAATTGTTTATCTCTAGGGAGGGAGCGCCATACATCAATTTGTGGAAAACAATACCCTCAATACCTCCCGCACACTCGATGCTGTTTATTCTTGCATCTTTCGGTTTTCTTAGATGTTCAGAACTTGCTTTCACTTCCAAATTCGACCCAAAATTCCACCCCACCATCTCAGACTTAGCAGTACTCGATACTGAAACAATCTTTTATCTGATTGAACAAAGCAAGACATTCTTTGTGCCATTTCATCTATATTTTCAACCTCGTCACCAATCCAACCATACCAATCTGTTCTGGCATATCTTCAATTGAGAAGCTCCCAGGCTAAATCCCTTTTCGAACCCTTATTCATAGACGACTCCAACAAACCCATGACACACTTTTGGTTCCAAAAACACCTCAAATCCGTTCTCCAACAGTCCGGCATCTCAGCACAAAATTTCGCCAGTCACTCCTTCCGCATCAGGGCAGCAACCTCGGCAGCCAAAAAAGGTCTCTCCCAGCAGCAGTTCCAAGCTCTCGGAAGATGGTCCTCAGACGCTTTCCAAAGCTACATCAGAACCAACCGATTCCACATTAAAAAAAGCCCACCAAACCCTCATTGGTTTTAAAAAAAAAAAAAAAGAATTTCTTTACCCATCCAGCAAGGCTTACCCGTCTGGATATTGCAAGAGCCTGCCAGTCATGCATCTACATTTTCTCCTTCCCTGTCCAAGGAGTATTGATCTCCCAGCGGACGCAGCAACCACCCTCCTTATTGGGCATCCATGTCTTTCTTTCTCCGTCCAGCGAGGCTTACACATCTGATGCCATGAGCATCAGCTTCCTAGAGCATTGGTCTCCTAGAGCATTGGTCTCCTAGAGCACTGGTCTCCCAGAGCACTGGTCTCCTTAAGCATTGGTCTCCCTGAGCATTGGTCTCCTAGAGCATTGGTCTCCTAGAGCACTGGTCTCCCAGAGCACTGGTCTCCTTGAGCACTGGTCTCCTAGAGCATTGGTCTCCCGTCGGATGCCACGAGAGCCTCCCAGTTAGCGCTTATCTTTCCTCGTCCGGCGTGGCTTACCCGTCCAATGCCGCAAACATTAGTCTCCTGGAGCATTGCTCAGAGCTCAGAGCCCTCCCCCCGGACAGCACGCCAAATACGCATAACTTTTATTCTATTGAATTATATGTACATGTGAACTCGTGAAATGATGTTTTATTAACAAAATTCGGGAGGAGCAGGTTCAGATAATTAATCTAATTAGCACAGAGAGCATTCAGTTAATCAACTCAGCCAATAACAAGAGGTATAAATACAGCAGACTTACCTCTGTTCATCTGAGAGTTTATCAGCATCCCTCCTCCACCCCATCTCCTCACTTCTAGTTCTATCTATTATTACCACACTGGGGGGAGTTCTCTGGGTTCGGGCCAATATTCCGAGCTCGGAGCCCTCCCCCCGGACAGCACGCCAAATACGCATAACTTTTATTCTATTGAATTATATGTACATGTGAACTCGTGAATTCAGTGATAATGGTATTAGATAGCAAACTGCCAAATTCCAGATCCACAATCCAAGAGCTCAGTGGAAGAGGTCAGAATCAAAGCAGATCAAACATGGAACATGAGAAGAATAGGAAGAATGTAGAACAGGTTTAAAAACAAGAAACATGAAAGACAGGATGGACACGACAGAGAGGTTGAGGCAGCCGAAGCCGTACCGCCACCAGACTGACCACCTTGGCAATAGGATAAGGCCCTATAAATTTGGGTGCTAGCTTACGGGCCGGAACCCGAAGCAGCAGATCTTTAGTAGAGAGCCACACCCTTTGCCCACAAACATACCTGGGTGCCATAGTCCGGCGGCGGTCAGCAGCTCTTTTAGTGCACCCCTCAGATCGGACCAATGCTTCCCTGGCCCTCCTCCAGGTACGATAGCAGCGCTGGATAAAAGCCTGGACTGTGGGAACTGCGGCCTCAGCAGCCTGGGAAGGAAACAAAGGTGGTTGATAACCAAGGCAACACATGAATGGGGAAAGCCCAGTCAAGGACACCGGCAAGGAGTTATGGGCATATTCAGCTCAAGTTAGCTGCTGACTCCAGGAGGAGGGGTTATGGGAGGCCAGGCATCGGAGAATTCGCTCGAGATCCTGGATTGCACGCTCAGTTTGGCCGTTGGTCTATGGATGGAATCCTGAGGACTAACTGGGACTAACTGACAGAATTCCCTCCAAAACTGGGACACGAACTGGGGCCCCATCAGAGACCACATCCTCCGGAAGACCATGAATCCGGAAGACATGGTCAATGACCACCCGGGCCGTCTCCCTAGCCGAGGGCAGTTTGGGAAGGGAAATGAAGTGAACTGCCTTGGAAAAGCGATCCACCACGGTGAGGATCACAGTATTGCCACTGGATGGAGGGAAACAAAATCCAGGACAATATGCGACCAGGGGTGGGAAGGAATGGGGAGGGGGTGAAGCAGACCAACGGGAGGTTGATTGGAAGATTTGTTTTGAACACAAACCTCACAAGCACCCACAAACTTCGTTCTTCTTCATGAAAAAGAACCCCGCTCCCGCCAGAGAGAAAGAGGGATGAATCAAACCTGCTGCTAGAGAATCCGATAAATATTTCTCAATGGCCACCCGCTCAGGTGCAGACAAGGAGAAAAGACATCCGCAAGGGGGAGAAGTGCCGGGAAGAAGATCAATTGCACAATCATACAGTCGATGGGGAGGAAGAGAGGCAGCTCAGGACCAACTGAAGACCGCACGCAGATTGTGGTACATGCCAGGGACCAGATAGAGGTCCACCTCCTCCTCCTGCAACACAGAAGAAAAAACAGAAGACGGAATCATGACAACGAGAACTCCAAAAGAGAATTATGTTATCTGCCCAGTTAATATGTGGGTTATGGAGGGAAAGCCAAGGGTGACCCAACACAATAGGAACAGAAGAGGAATTAAATAAATAAAATTCTAGTTCCTCCCGGTGGTTACCTAAGGTAACCAAACTCACCGGACCAGTGATCTGAGTAACTGCCATAAGCTGCTGTTCATTAAGGGAGTGAACGGTGAGAGGAGAGGAGAGAGAATAAATGGGCAAACCATAGTGATGAGCCCATTCAACATCAACAAAATTCCCCTCCGCTCCCGAATCAATGAGAACGGAGCATTTAATGACCGAGCCATTCAGCAAGAATGAGAGTATGAGAGCCCTCTGATGGAGAAATTGAAGTATCGCCCGCCAGAACTCTCCTGTCTACTGGTGGGCATTGGCTTTTACTGGACAGATGGCCACAATGTGAACATGACCGCCACAATATAGACAAAGCCCCTTTAAAAGTCGACGTTGCTTCTCTTCGGTAGTAAGACGCATTCTCCCCACCTGCATAGGTTCAGGGTCAAACGATTCAGGAACTCGGAAAGCAGAGGGGGAAACAGATGATTCAGCCCATGACCAGCTGGTACTTCTCCGAACTTTACGCCTCAATTCCATGCGGGAATCCAAATGAATGGCGAGATCAATAACGTCATCAAGCAGTTCCGGGGGATCACGAGCATAGATCTCGTCCTTAACATCCGCCACCAATCCATCCAAAAAACGTGCCACCTGTGCCGCTGGATTCCACTCACTTGTGGCTGCGAGAGTCTTAAATTCAACGGCATAATCAGCAACTGATCTCTTGCCTTGATGCAGCGCAGCCAATTGCTGGGAAGCCTCCTTGGCAAACACAGATCTGTCAAAAACTTTTATCATCTCGGCTTTGAATAACTTGAAATCCTCACAGCACAAAGAGCGCGAGTCCCAGATGGCAGTACCCCAGTCGTGGGCACGTCTATCTGATGCGTAAGTCTGGGGTTGAAGTGAAAAAACTACTTCACACTGAATAAGAAATGAACGACAATTAGTTGGTTCACCAGCATAAATAGATGGATTATTAATACATGGCTCATGACCAGTGGCCTGTTGAGGTGCTGGAGGCATAGCATTGAGATCGACAGGTTGGAGCGTAACTTGTCTGAGAGCTCAGTGACCTGTGCAACCAGGGCATCCATGGTATGACGAGCATGAGAAAGTTCCTCAGCCTGACGATTCAGCATCGTTCCCTGATGTTCTACAGCAGCTCGGAGCTGAGCTTCTTCTGCTGGGTCCATAGTGGCCAGTGTGTTATGTCTGGTTTCACTGAAATGAAGGACCCAAATGCAGTTAGAAATGCAACAAAAGTTTTATTCAGTGATAATGGTATTAGATAGCGAACTGCCAAATTCCAGATCCACAATCCAATAGCTCAATGGAAGAGGTCAGAGTCCAAGCAGATCAAATACCAGGCGAGCAGTAGTCAGAAACAGGCGAGGGTCATTAAAGATGATAGTAATGAAATAGTATTCCAGAGCAAAAGTCCAAAAATCCAGATGAACAGACCACTGGTCAAGGAGCATACAGTCCAGACATCAAAGGGAATAAAAAAAACTGAAAAAAACACAAGACCAATAACTGATGAACCAAAACAAAAGACACATGTGTAAATGACAAAACACACTGCCAAAGACAAAGAGAAAACATGCGATTTAAATAAGGAGAAAATAGATAAGGAAATAACAGACACCTGTGAATGCGTGCACAACCGCGGTGATTGCGAAACGCGATCAGCTGAGTGCCGCTGGCACGCGCGAATGAAAACAAATCAAACAGCCGCCAACACGTGCACAACCACACCGATCTTGAGACGCGATCGGCTGATCGTGCCCTGCTGAAAAAAACAGCATATGCTGGTTAAGGTAGGTTTTGGAGCTGGTATGCTGGTTTGAGCTGGTTTATGCTGGTCAAGTGCTGGTCCTGGACCAGCTTAGGACCAGAATGGACCAGCATAGGACCAGTATGGACCAGCATTGGACCAGCATAGGACCAGCATAGGACCAGCTTAAGACCAGCATGGACCAGCATAGGACCAGCATGGACCAGCACTGGACCAGCATAGGACCAGCATAGGACCAGCATAGGACCAGCACTTGACCAGCATAAACCAGCTCAAACCAGCATACCAGCTCCAAAACCTAACTTAACCAGCATATGCTGGTTTTTTCAGCAGGGTGGTCAGCACGTGAAAACAAAAACAAAGGCTCATGCAGGAGAAAGAGACAGATCAAACCTGAGCCCTGACACAAAGAACATCTGACTGTACATGAATCATTACATATCAGATCAGGCATTAGAATTAAAGGCTTAGTTCACCCAAAAATGAAACTTCTGTCATTAAAGGATTAGTTCACTTTGAAATGAAAATTAGCCCAACCTTTACTCACCCTTAGACATAAACACTGAAGCTCTGCAACGAAAATAGCGTAGCAGTATGACAGAGGACAGACAAATTTGTTGAATAAAGTTGAATAACACGCCAGTGGGCGGGGCTAACGTTGCAATGATGAAGTATGTGTTGATTTCTTCTGCGGAGGTGGCGTTTCACCTATCTACCTATCCGGGACGAGTCGTTCACTGGGCCTGGTGTCAATAAAAGCTTTTATTGGACTAACAAGGAAGTATTCAGTTCTGAAACTTAAGAAACAGGATATTCTTATAGTACGTTGACCTCTTATATATTAAAAACTCAAGGAAAAGTTGATTTCTCAATTCATGACCCCTTTATTGTTTTCTCTGTGCAGACTCTAAAGATGTGCTCTTATGTGCCTATTGACCTAAAAGTGCCACTAAACCTGCTCTTTGGTACAGTTTGCAGCCTTTAGATTAAACACCTGAAAGATGTCTTTTGTTGTTGTACCTCCAGTCCAGACCACTGAATTATAGAAAATGACTTCTGATTAATGCTCCACAGTATTGCAGTAAATAATGCAATCAAATAATCATATAAAGAAACTTATCAGAGCTGCAACCTGTCAAGTCTCCAAAAACACAACAGGGAGTTGCGTGTGAATCTCTTGAGACTTTACCACGTTACTCGAGGCTTGAGTCAGAGGTCAAAGATCATCAAGGTTTTGTGCAGAAGTCCTAAAGAAAAGGGCAAAGCGCTCCCAGCATGCATCTGATGGCATGACGTTAACATTATAACACGCTCATTTCCCCATCCCGTTGTTTTTTTCTCTGCCTTGCTCTTCCTCTGTAGTTTTATTGATCCATTAGTGTAGGGCCAGTAAAGGTTAATGATGTGAATATTGATCTAAATGAAGAGTTTTACTCTCTGCAGGTGTTGGTTTGGCCCCTGCAGCTGCTGCTAATGCACTCAGACTCACCACCGGCTGTGTTCATTATTCGATAAGACAAAACGCTGCTCTCGTCAAGGCCTCAGATTTCCTCATGCTGACCACTGAGAAGCATGTGAATGCTCTGAATTTAAGTAAAATGGCTTGCTAATTCTGATCATCTATCTGAATGCATTCTTGAAGATAAAAAAAATAAATAAATAAACCACCCTTTGTGAACTGAATTAAATTAAGGTTCCCATGCTCATTCAATACAAAATAATCATTAACAAAAATAGTGCCCAGGTTTTTTTTTGTTTTTTGATTGAACTGTATTTTTATGTTCATTTAAGTATCATATTTTGGCTTAACACCATCTTTATAATATTGCATTGTTGGCCACACAATTGAAGATTTTAAGCCCAATTTTAAGCCAGATTTGCACCCCCAAATGATCAGGCAGGGGTGGGGGGCTAGTGCAGCCCGATTCGAGGCTTGTCGCAAATGATTTTTTGTCCAAAAAATCCTCTATCCTCTGTGTGGCATCATTACGATTGCTCCCGATTAGGACGGAGCTTTCCCGATCTCAAATCGTAAATATGAAACATCACTCTGAGGTGATACCCACGATAGCCAATGAGACTCAGCAAGCGTCACTTACCGGATGGTGTGTGTTGCTTTAGCAGGAACTTGGCAGCCACAAACATACCACAAAAATGGAGTATTGAGAAAGAAGATAACCCATGTTTTGTTTTGGTCTACTTTGTTTTTCACTGTAAAGCAGAACGTGTGGCAGGAGAGCCAGCTGACAACGTCGGTTGTCTTCCATTTGTTTATCTTCTCAAGTCACGTTTGATCTTGCGAGTCTCTGTGAAATCGTTCCTGCAGTCAACCGGTGTGTGGTCTCGCAGTCCGGTCTTATCATCTAGTGTGTGCGTTCAGAAGATTATAAAGCTAAAAGTCGGTTGAAACAGGAATTGTCTGTGGTCTTCCACAGTTTGAAAATCGTCGAGTGTGTACCAGGCCATGGCCCAACAATGGCATTATCTAATATTTGTTTAAAAAGGTTTTTTACATAATCATTCAAGTACAGATGTTCCGAAACTGTTTTTCTCAGAATGTTTTGAGAACTTCAAATAAAAACAAAATCATAAAAATATTCCAAGAACTTTGTTCAAAAAAAAAAAAAAAAAAAAAATCAACATTATGAGAAGGCATATCAATTGTTAATAATGTTATAAGAACAAAATGTTATTTAAAGAACGTTATATCTTTACATGTACATAACCTTTACAAAACGTTTGTGGGAACGTTCCCTGTTGGCTTAGTTGCAAATCAGATTTGTTTCATAATTGATCAACTTGCAACATTGACACAGTTACTGAACTGAATTGAATCAACATTGAAATTGAGATTGAGCTGAATAATGACACAATTGTTATTTTACAGTAGAATTTGAATTTGTCACATATTTGATGAAATTTTCCTGTTTATTACTGTGAAGCTGTTTTGAATCAATCTTTATTGTATAAAATGCTATATAATGGACTGAACGACTTTGTGCACACAACTTAGGGTTGTTTCTCGCATAGAACACTTTTTGTGGTGCTTTTTAATTGTTTTTTTATGTAATGCTCTAGATGGGTGTCTTTCATCGTTGTGTCAAGTCTCATGCATGAGATGTCATGTCAATTTAAAATTAGTTCTTAAAAACGCATCTGATACCCTGCACTCTTTTCTGTTCATCAGCTAATATTTTGCAGTGTCTCGCATTATTAAAAGGTTTTGCATTTCTGTTTTAGTAAGGATGTTGTTGCCTATGTAGACAGCAAGGCAGATCACTATAATTTGGCAACAAACATTCACAACATTCACATCTGATCTACAGAAAACACCCGATTTCTGTTTGAAATGCAAAGATGACAAAAAAATCAGAAGGACAGCGAGTATATTGTATCCCAGCTAACAGGGAACGTTTTCAGAACTTCGGCTAATGTTCTGGCAAGGTTCTCTCAAAACTATGAACAAATGTTAACAGAACATACTTTCAATCTATGTTTATACTGTTATATGGTAGGGGCCGCTATTATGCATCTTCTGAAATAGTATCTCCGGATCCAAAAACAAGTGAAGTAGAAGCAGAAACAAGAAACATGTAAGCTAACACGATCATCAAACATTAAACAGCATATAAATCAAAACTGAACGTTTCCGAATGAAATGTTGAACTCACAAAGAGATGCAAGCTTTGGGATGTTGATGGACTCTATCTACTCTATCCATCTATGTTTTGATCATCGTTCTGAACCTGATCCGGATAAAGTCTTTAGGTGCATCCCAGTTTGGGTACTTATGCACTATGTTATGCCGTTTTGTAGTATAAACAGTGCGAGTAGTGTGTTCACACTGAAAATTCCATACTGTAAAACTCAATAAGTTCAGAATACTCAAAACATTTGAGGAAACGTATTACCTCAAAACATTTAAGTAAACTAACTCTTTTTTTCTTTTTTGTTTTTTAAGTTAGTAGAACTTAAAATTTTTGTGACAAGTGGGGCAGGGCCGGGAGCCATGGAAGCGGAGCAAGGCCAGTATTTGGTGCTGTCATGTCTTGTTTTGGTCTTGTGTCATGTTCATGTAGCATGGTTTACTTTCAAGTTCATGCTTTGTTTTATAGCTATGTTTGTCATGTTTTGCCATGTACTCCCTGTTGTCATGTGTTTCCCTTGCTCCTTCTGTGATCTTGCCATGTGCTTCCCTTGTGAATGTGTCATGTTGTCATTGGTTGTTTTAGTCATGTGGTTTCTCAGTTCTGTTTTGTGATTGGGTCATTGACTTGATTGTTCACAGGTGTTCCTTGTATGTCATTAGTGTCTCTGTATAAATAGCCCTCATGTTCCATTGTTTTCTTGTCAAATATTGTCTGTGTACCACTGTTGGTGAGTTCATGTTTTCAAGTCAAGTAGCCAAGCCAAACCATGCTAAGTCTTTGTTTGTTTTATGTTTGACTATGTTTAAGTCAATAAACTGCACTTGGGTTCTGCAACTTGCCTTCAGTGGACTATCCTTACAGAATACTTGACCTACAAAGATGAACCCAGCAGTTGATCTACTGTGGTTGCGCCAGGGGAATCGTCCCCTGGAGGATTATGTGATGAAGTTCTGTGAACTTTCCTGCCAGGTTGAATTCAATGATGTGGCACTTAAAGACATGTTTCAATGTGGATTAAATGAGCACTTGCCCTATCTAATGCCAGACAATACCTCACACTGGACTTTGGCTCAGTACATTGACTTTGCACTTTTACTGAGCGGCTCATCATTTACTGTGGGTTTTGCGGACGAGGAGCCCTGCAATCCAACAGTACCCACCACACCAGAGTGTCTCCACAGCTCGACCATCATGTCTGGAGTTATCCACGCCATGACTGTCCAGCCAGAGCCTGTTCACGTTATGCCAGCCAGGTCAGTGACTGTTCACATCATGTCTACCAAGCCAGAGTCTATTCACATCATGCCTGTAAGCCTGAGTTTGTTCACGTCAAGCCTGCTAAGCCAGAGACCGTTCACATCATGCCTGCCACGCCAGAGCCTCTTTACGTCATGCTTGCCATGCCAGAGTCTACAGCCATTATGGTCGCCTCGCCAGAGCCCCCTCACATGTCTACCCAAGTTTCCCCTGGAGCCTCTGGAACTCACTGTTGGTGAGTTCATGTTTTCAAGTCAAGTAGCCAAGCCAAGCCATGCTAGGTCTTTGTTTGTTTTATGTTTGATTATGTTTAAGTCAATAAACTGCACTTGGGTTCTGCAAGTTTGCCTCCAGTGGAACTTAGTTACAGGTGCACAGGTGTCTCTCATTAACAATCGCGTCACCGGTATCCCTTCTCTCCCACAGTTCTCAGCCTCACCTAACTCATCACAAAGAGACTTTTATTATATACTTGCATGAATATAATCAAACAACATACAGTATATGTGGTCTTAAAAGTTTTGCAGCCCATCCTCAACCTAACCACAGGCTCTACTCTTCACCACAATGGTAACCCTACAAAACTAACATAACAGAATCCCCTGCCCTGTAAATCCCAACATAACACAACATTAAACAGTAACTTATGTCTCCCTTATGTTAATCTTGTGCAAAAACACATAAAATAACACTTAATTTCAACATGTATTTATACAGTCTGACACAAACCATGCTGGGAATTAGAAATCTGCTGCAACTCAATCATATTCAGCTTACTACAATGAAATTGAGTTCACGCAACTTTTTTCTATTAAGTACAATGAACTTTCAATATTATTTAAGTGAAACAAACTTCATTAATTTCACTGTTCAGTTTTACAGTGCAGAAAGAAAAAGTGCACTTTAAATACGTGGATGATGCACTTAATTAACTGAAAAAAATGAAGAGCGTTGGACACTTCATGCACTCAACTGTCACAGCTTTAATTATGTAGCGGAGGGGAAGGGGTTATCAGACTGATGTTTAATGACAAAATAACTTCATAAAATTCATACACTACACGGTTGAGTACACAGTGTATATAGTACAACAGTGTATAGTGCATCATTTGGGATGCAACTTTTGACAAAAATGCGGCTTTCTCAGCATTTTGTTACAAATGTTGCTTTTTTAATGAAACAACTTACCTACATTCAAGTGTTAATTTTTTTTTATACATGTTTATGGAACTTTTTTCCTGCAATGTTTTAGTTGGAAGTTCGTCTAATGTTTTGAGACAACATTCAGAAATAACGTTTTCATAACTTCACAACTCGCTCGGACATTTCTCAATACTTAGGTTACTTTTTAAAACTCTTCACACAGTTAGCACAACAGCAGTCTCTGAACGGTGGATTATTTATCATTGCTTTGGCACAAAATGCATTTAATGACGACATCTTTAAAAGTACATGAATACATTTTTCACTTAGACAACAACAACAAAAACTCTATATACCTACAGGCCAATTTGCACGTTTACATACTCTTTTTAAAACTGTTAAACTTAAGTTCAAAACCTAACATATTAAATTTTGTATTAAGACAGCAATTTGCTACATTTCTACAGTAATGCCATACTGAAATACATTTCAGTGTTGCTGAACCCCTAAACAGCTGTTAGTCTTTACATTTCATTGCCATCTATTCAAAAGGAAAAAACTTTGTACTGTGATGTAAACATGGACTATCTAGTAACATATAGGCCTACTGCAGTGAATTCTGAACAGTAGAGATTGTCATTCTTGTTTTGTAAAGAAACTTTACAAAAGAAAACTTATAATGTTACCTGTTGTTAGTGTTGTTTAGGCGATTGTTTTATGGGTGACAAAGTGTGTTTGCTGTTTGACAACCTTTGCAAGTGTTCTGGAAGAATCAGTTGATTTTTAGACATGTATGAAGTGTTTTGGTATTTTTAGTGCATTTGAATGTGAAATTAACTGATGTGCCAAGTTGAAAGTTGGTTAGGATAACTGTGTGAAGAGTTTTGAAAAAGTGACCTAATTACTGGAAAAAAAAAACTGTAATATGTACATTAGCTAAACATTCATAGAACACATTTTTTTTATATTTTTAGCTGGGATGTTGTTTGTCAATAAATTGCACTGAACTAAACTAGGGAGAGAGACAGTTAAACGGATCAGTTCTTCGCAGTGTCACCTCCTGCCATTTTTCCATTTCTGTCATCACACACGACAGATCAGAGCGACACTTTCTTCCCTCAACTCTTTCTTTACGACACTGCCAGCAGCAACAGGGACAACACCAGCAGGAGATAATTACTCTAACCCTCCAGGAACAATGCAGACAGACAGACAGTCGGATCCATCTTTTGTGCACTTTCATCGGGGGAATGTCATGAAATTTTGTTTTGTCAGCTTTTCAGTGTAAAACTTGGGTAATCCTGCAAATTGCTTCAAATGCCAGAAGTTGCTTTAATAGTTTGTGTGACAGTGATTCTTAGATTTTAGAGAACAAGGCTGAATGCTCAGGATTTTTCTACTGATCAGTCCCTAATGCAGTGGTTCCCAAACTGGGGTCAGAGTTTGCAAGGGAATGGCAGAACTTGCACACCGTAATTTTTTTTTTTTTTTTTTTTTTTTTTTTTTTTGATCAAACGTTATTGGATGTTTATTTACAGTTTTTCTCAATTGCTTTGGCTCAATTCTCAAATGAGATTTTTTTTTTTTTTTTCTCAAAACAAATTCAGATCTCTGAACAATTAGTTTCTTCTTCACATCAGATTTGATTTTGATTTAGATTTAGTTTTTTATTATTGATTGAGAAAAACTCGGTACTTCGGTACATTTCTCAAATCATCCTTAATATTTGCAAACCAGTAGGTTAATTTCTCAAAACAATTTGTACAAACAGCATGTAATGGTGGCACACCCTAACAAAAAAGGAATTTAATTGCAATTTGAAGGAATTAATTTAGGGGTTTACTCATTCAGGTGCCAGGCAGAATTAAGTCTACCAAAAACATAAGTTCCCTTTCTGTTGCTCACTTCAATGTTTTGTCGAATGAGAGACACTAGGGGTTACTCTTGGGGGCCCTAAACACTGGCCACATCCCGGACATACATACAGGTATATAAGGCGGCTAACGTTCATCACACACTCAGCTATGTTCTTGGTAGCTGAAGCACACTTATACCTTCGGGTGCGATAGCTCAGTCTGAGGCTGACAATGAGTTGAAAAGTGGCAAGTAACTTTGGAAAACCACTAGCCACAGTGGCTAGTGAGCAAAATAAGTTAATGTCAAGCCCTGGTTGCTCCGTACTGTCCCAATCAGACTTGGTTCTTATGGCATCGCCAAATATTGGTGGAGCAGGTATGGTATGTGGAGTTGTAGATGCTGATGCACTTTCCCTTTCTATGTCTGCACTGATTCTTTCATAAGCTTTGAAGTTGATGTTCATTTTAAGTTCAGTTATCTTTCTGTGTAGTTCATCCATCTTGATGTTGCCTCTGTTAACTTCTACAGAGATATGTTCCTGATCTTTTTGAAAAATTTGCTGGGTGGTCTTGATGTCCTGCTGTAACTCCAGCTGAAGTTGTTCCACCATTGAGCGGAATACGGTACACAAAGTAGTTTCATGTTTTTGTAGTTTCTCTGTTAGTAGCATTCTCATGGCTTTAAATATCCATTTCTGTTTCTTGTTGTTTCATTGCAGTTAAGGTGGTAGGGAAGGTAGGTAACCAGGTAAGTCATGTTGTGTTTCTGGAGATGAATTTTTACATGAGGTGTACAATTGCATAGGATCTTGTCCCTGCTCCCCGGATTGGCCTTGGACAAGAAGGCTGTCAGCAGGTGGTGTGGAAGCAAAATGGACATTGGATCCCTGTGGAGTTTTGTGGTGCTGTGTGGGTATGGAGTAGATAATAGAAGTACTTGGGAGTTGAGGTCGTCTTGAATGTTGCACAATCTGTTGTCCCATTTGCCTGCTTGCAATAGGAACATCTGGAGCAGGATCACTATCCACCAAAGTGGATGGGGAGGGTGGTAATGTGGCCATATGTTTAGTGTATACACTTTAAAAATTGTTATGTGCTCTTAAAAAAAAAAAAAAAAAAAAATCTTATGGTAACAATATTACACATGATATTTTGAGTGGTTTTTATAGCTTGATTTCTTTAATAGAATCTACCTGAATAAACTCTAATTTTAAATGTGAATGGAAATGATGTTTGTATTTGATTTTGAATCATGTTGTACAATTAAAAGACTATATGCTGCTAGCACAGCACAAGTAGGAACAAACTTGTTATTGCACTTGCATTACCAAAACTATTGCTCATTAAACAAAGCAACATATTTCATAGTATTAGTACATGCAGTTATCCCTAACCTAACCATAAGCTCTACTCTTCTGCACAATGGTAATGATCAAAACTTCAAAATAACAGAAACTCTTTCAAATGTGAAACATAACTGAACATTAACATGTTTCCCTTCACTCAAAAACACATAAAATAACACTTAATTTCAATATTTACTCTCCATTTCCTGCCATATACAAAGCATGCTGGGAACTAACAATCACTACCAAATTGTGTCTCTAAATAAAACAACATAATTGAACTAATTATCTTAAAATAAATAGGTAGCCTGACTTCTTTCCTTAATTTTATCAGCTTAATCGATTCCTTAATTCAAACCTCAAAACTGCTTACATTTTCCTCATTTTTTTTTTTAAAGGAAACTTATCTCTTGGTTTTATTAGTGAAATGTTCTCAATATGTTCTATACAACAATGAACCACAATTTCCTTAATAAAATATACCCATTATTTTTAATTATCACCTTATTTTTTTTAACAAAAATTACAAGACCCATTATTCATTTTTTTACAGTGTATCAGTCAGTGTATAATGTTGAGTGCTCAATAAAGGTACTGTCTTTCATTGTGTGTGGTGGTGCATATGTAAGTCGCTAGCAAAAAGCAATACAAAGACTAACATGTGACCTCACAAAAAGTCTTTTACAATTTTCCACACAGCAACTAACATACTTGTCACATTTTCTCAAGTAGAAAATCACTTCAATTATCAATTAGCTTAGAATCATACACTTGATGACTCTCAATGAACCACTGATCCAATTAGAGCTCGAACATCAGTTTGTTCCAAATTCAGCAACACACAATGGTAGAAATAAGTACTTCCTTTACATGACACAGGTATGAAAGTATAAATAACAAAAGGTTGGGGGGAATTTCCAGTTTTCACACAACGGTTTGATACAATAAAAAATATCAAGAAGCCTTTGATGTAGTTTGTGTCATATACTTGTATTAATTAATAGTCCATGATTTCAAGAGTCTGTTTCTCTACAAAATTTCACTGAAAAATATAACCAAAGATATCACACTTGTTAACAAAAACTCATCAACAGGTCGACACATTCAAAAATGGTCAAATACCCAAAATAAAACAAGGAACAAAACAAAAACGCTCACTCGGAGTGTGACTTGAATGCACGTTTTTAGTAAGTGTGAATGTTTGTGTGTGCATGTATGTGAGTTTGCAACTGATATAAATGCACTGTAATCCCTGAAGTTGATTTAACCCAAATTAATTAAATACACAAAACATAAACCTTTTAATTTTCTCTTCATTACACAGTTTTTTTGGGTTTTGCATGAATTCTCTCATTCTACTGGAATGTTTTAGTTCAATTAATTTAACTGTGCTTATTCAAGTCTGTTGTCAATGTCAACGAACGTGAACGCAACACAAGGAAGAATTTTACTGGGCAGTTTGAAGTAACGCCAAGCACGGATGTAGCGCGTATTTCTGTCAGCGTTTGCTGGTAAGTTGAAGAACATTTGCCCCCGGTTTCACAGATAAGGCTAAAGCTAGTCCTAGACTAAAATGCGTGTTTGAGCTGTTGTAACTGAAAGCAACTTGCACTGACATATCTTAAAATATGTCAGTGTCATTATTTTGTCTCAAGATGCACACCAGTAATGTGTTTTTCTAGTGAAAGTTTATAAAAGCTACTTAAATGCCTTAATTGAACTAAGGCCTAATCCTGGCTTAGGCTAAGCCCTGTCTGTGAAACCGAGCCTTAGTGTTTACTCTGAAACAAGCTCTTATTAATTAGTTTCAGAATTTAAAATGAGATGCGTATCAATATCGATCTCAAGGGACAGCAGTTAGCTTGGCTGCATTAACTTGCATGCCAGTTAAGCCATAGTCTCATATGGTCATGTTTTAAAAATTATACCGATATCTGGTCGATGGTTCTCAATAAACTGACGAGCGAAAGCAACGTCTCTCAATCATGTTTGTAACTTAATCAGTGAAAATCGCATGTCATTAAAGGGTTAGTTCACCCAAAAATGAAAATAATGTCATTTATTACACACTCTCATGTCGTTCTACACCCGTAAGGCCTTCATTCATCTTCGGAACACAAATTAAGATATTTTGATTAAATCCGATGGCTCAGTGAGGCCTGCATTCAAAGCAATGACATTTCCTCTCTCAAGATCCATAAAGGTACTAAAAACATATTTAAAACAGTTCATGTGAGTTCAGTGGTTCTACCTTAATATTATAAATAATAATATTAATATTCAACAATATAGTGATGGGCCAATTTCAAAACACTGCTTCGGAGCTTTACGAATCGAATCAGTGATTCGGATCTCCTATCAAACGGCTAAACTGCTGAAATCACGTGACTTTGGCGCTCCGAGTCACTGATTCAATTCGTAATCGGCCATCACTATATTGTTGAAAAGTCGTTATTTTGTTTTTTTGGCACACAAAAAGTATTCTCGTCGCTTTATAATATTAAAGTAGAACTACTGAACTCACATGAAATGATTTAAATATGTTTTTAGTACCTTTATGGATCTTGAGAGAGGAAATGTCATTGCTTTGAATGCAGGCCTCACTGAGCCATCGGATTTAATCAAAATATCTTAATTTGTGTTCCGAAGATGAATGAAGGTCTTACGGGTGTAGAACAACATGAGGGTGAGTAATAAATGACATTATTTTCATTTTTGGGTGAACTAACCCTTTAAGGTACATTAAGATTATAGCGAATGCGCGAGTGTGTTATATGAAGTGTTTCATCTTTTTGAATAATTAATGCATTCTTGTTATTTTTGTCGATATTTGTAAGCACAATGTTCGTATTAAACGTGAATGACACTGCTCTGATCATGGCAGCCTGCTCTTGGCAGGTCAAGCGCCAACAGGCAAAACACCACAGCTGCGTTTTGCAAAAGCATCGTGAATCCAAGATGATCGTGTACGAAACTAAGTTATCTACAAAATATATGCAACATTGTGCTCACCCGTGTGCTGTTAACCAAGCTTGTGTTTACGTTTCAGTTGGATTCCATCCTGTGATGTGCTTTTTGGAGTATTAAATACAGTTTGCATTGTCTGCTGGTAAAAATTAATGTAATAATGTGGATTTGTCACTCAGCAGATTCCAAGCAGATCCAATCAAAGCTAAGCGAGATGCTTCAGTCTTGACCAGCTCTGTCAGGTAAAGTGAAATGCCTATGTTCATGTTTTGTGTTTTTGTTCATACACATGAAAAAATAGATATTCAAATTTGACATTTGTTCAGTTTTGACAATTTCCTTATGTTAACAAACTATGTAAACAAACTTTGTTTTTCTGTTTTAGGTGTACCAGCAGGCTGGTTGGGAAGAAGAGAGTGATTTGAGAGATTTTGTGCAACAGACTAAGGTGTGTAAATAAAGTTGAAGTGTCAGCATCATTTTGAAATTATGCATGTGAATATTTTTTGTTTTGTTTTAGTAATCTCTTTATTCATGTTTAGGCTTCTGCTGACGAGGACTCATAACAGCATGCAGCCTAGAAAGTGAAGATATGGCACAGCATCCACTGCCCTTCCACCTCCATCCATCCACTGTGGGAATCATCTTGGAGCAGAATTTTGTGATGGACATTTGTGTCTTTTTTGTCATTCTCTGGAAACTGAATTTAAATAAATTGTGGATTCAAATAAATCACTGTTTGGTGTATTCTTTGTCCTTGTTTATAGTGGAGTTGTAACTTAAAAAGTAAGAATTCTTCAAAATAATTTAAATTAAATAGCTATATTAATATTAAAGTCTTGAAATTAATGTTGAAATTTGTCTTAAATTTAGTTTAACTATAGAAAAAAAAGTTAAATTTCATGCAATAAAATAAAATGTAATAAAATTTGTGCAATTTAATATTTTGAGTTACCTAAATCAATAAATTTTAGCTATTTTAACAGATATTAGTTCAATGAACTAACACTTTTTATTGCAAAACTATTGTAATGTTAAGTACATTAAACGTGAAATGTCTTGTTTGTTCGACGAGAGAAAATCAACTTTTTTAGGGCAACGAGTTTCCATAAATTTTTTAGGTTCAATCAACTTGTACGGGCTTACAGTGTGGAAGACGGCCACGTAGGAAAAATTTTGGTGAACTTGTTCTCCCAACATTCCTAACAAGCACACATCCTGACATACCCACTGTCATTTTGAAGTGCGTTCAACTTCATCAAGTGGATGAAGGAAGTTTATTTGGAATCTTGAACCCTCGATTTTGACGAGGGAGCGAGTCTACTGGGTATGTACACTTTACGCAAATCCGTAGACCACAACGCAGTACAGGTTGCACTTAATTTACCCCCACCCCACACAACTCTGGTGCATGATATTAGAGTCAGAGTCCTGCATGGGTCCTGTTTGGTAAACCCGCACCTGCAGTACTTAGAACATCCGACCCGTTATCCAACAGCAGCACTAATTTAATTCCGTACCCGACCCAACCTGTTTCACAAAGAGATCGCGACCCGAACCGCACCCGCATTAAAATCTACTACATCAGGTAGACAAAAAGTACTTATTTTCTCATGTAATACAAGCAATAAAATCAACATTAGGCATTCTAAGTTGATGCATTTAAGAAAAACAGACATGCAGCCCAACAAAGTAATTAACTGGGGAAAAAAAGATGAAAACATGCATCTGTCATGTAAACAATACAAAACTTTTGAAAGTGATCATGTGAGAAAAAATCATGTGAACAATCTGCCCTTATAGGCTGTTTTGAACAAATGTGGATAAATCACACCATAGGCTACACAGAAACTTAGAGGTCTCCATAAAAGAGACCTCTATATCTCTATTGGAGATATTTTAGCAGATTCACTCATGCATTTAAATGCGGTTGTCTCTCCTGAAACTCTGCAGCGTATATGTGGCCGTTGGTCCTCTTAGCAGCATGAAAAATAAAACTTTTATTCAAATTGTGAATAGATTATACAGAAAGCTAGCAAAGAGCGCTCCCTTTGTAATGACTGAAGCTGTCAATCACTTAAGTTGCAGCGTGATTGGCTACAATGCTCAACGCTGCAAATCGCGTTGTAATTAGAAACCTTTGTCGGTCTTCAGACTGCAGAGCGTGAACACAAATAAGCACGGAACCCTTTGAAAGCAGCTGCCTATCAGTGGGTACCGAATTGAGTCGAAATAGTCTTGGCTATTCGACCCGCAGTCTGCCCGTGCCTATTGATTCCCGACCTGAACCGCTAATGACAATTATTCTACTTGTTTCATCAAATATTCGCAGTTCACCCATTTTTTTAAGGGTGATTTAAACACATTGCATGGGTTTGCCAGTAGTGGGCACTCATGCAACGTAAGCAATGACGTACATCTGAATGAACGAGACGGAGGGAAGTTTGCAATGGACGGGAATAAAATTAAAAAAAAGGACTTAAACACGGCCCTAGTTTCCTGTGTTTAGTTCCTATTTCCTTGGTTGGCTTGGCTTCTGCAGCCTGATAGTTAGTTGGTCACCTGTGTCTGGTTTGGATCATTTGGATTCATTGGATCCCTGTGTAATTAATTATACTCATCAGTTTGGTGTCGGATTTTTGTTTTAGTGCAAAGCTGTTTCTTTGCTCTGTGTTTGATTCTGTGTGGATCTTCTGGATTTGTTTAGTTAATAAATACTGCTGCAAAAAGATTCACACTTCTTCTTATCCTTTATCTTCCCTGCCTAGAAATGCTCCAAATGACTGGATAACCAGTTGTTAATCACTTCCTTTGATTCACCGTCTCTCAATGTGCAGATCACATAATAAACCAATCATATTTTTATGATACAACAGATATGAGAGGAATTGTGAATATATGAACAGCTCATTGACAGCAGAGTTAAACGGTTTGTGTAATTCAATCTAAACTACCATATTATCAAAATTAAATGTTTATTTTTAATTTTACTTATGCTTTAAGTTTAATTACACAATTATTGGCTGTAAAAAGTGTTGTTGTTAAGTTGGTTGTAGTTAAGGCTTTAAAATGCAGCATGTTTATTGCATTTAATTAAAATGGACATCCTAGTTGTTGGACTCCTGCAATCTGGGCCAGTTTTAGAGGGTTTTGGTCTTGGAGAGTTTGGTCTTGACTCTGAACTCTTGATACTGAAAAGAAAGATTGTTGCTTTCTTTTTAAAAGACACATTCAGACGCCGCCATCATTGACAAAACAATTAGTGTAGAGATCTAATGCTTCACAGAGCACTCATAACTTGTAACACAGGGGTCAGAAACATGGCACTGGATGCACACACAATCAAGCGCTCGATTATAGCGCAATCTGTGTCTGTCTAGACGCTGAGATGGTGGATGAACCGTACAGAGGTCTGGAGAAATGAGATGAAAGTTAACAATGACACATTGATACGCTGTAAATACTGCTATAGTTGATCAATGAGAATATGAGAGGAATATTAAAGACGGTCAACATGAACGATTGCATCCTTAGATTGAGCTTTTTAAAATAAATGATTTCACTGGACAAAATCAAGAAAGACAAAAGAAAAATGGACAAATTATTGAAAAAAAAAAAAAAAAAAAAAAAAATACACATCTGAGGATATAATGTGGCCACAAAATCATTTTCAATAATTCAATGCTCTGGACTCAATTATTCATCTTATTTACAAACATATTTATAAAGTCAAGTCAAATGCATTTGTATAGCTCTTTTCACAATACATATTGTTTGAGACCAGCTTTACAGAAAATCATGATGATAATATTTATAATCTTCATGCCTTATAGTCGCATTTATCAGATTAGAGCTAGGCAATAGTTACATTTTGAGATTTGCTATATAGTACTGCAATAAACCCATGCCTCTGTTCAGTTTATAATCATTACAGTAGGCCTACATACAAGGCATAATAATTGTACACAGCATTGTACACAGACATTCCTTATATCATCTCAAAATCTTGCATAGAAACAACCCAAGCTTCTGTTACTAGTTCAAACTTTGTAACAATTTGAAAGATATGAAGTGTATAGTCAACAAACCTGGACTTACTTCATACAGCCACTGTCATGTTGGGTCAGGCAGATGAAGATGATGGAAGAGCAGGGAGAGGTGGATCTTAATATCAGCCGTTAAACGTTATTAAACAAAGAAGATAATCCAAAATACCGGAATTGCAGGAGTACAAAACGTAAAAGCTTTGGCTTAAAAACAATACAGGACAATGAACTGAACCAAACTCAGGGCTTACACAGGACTAAATGACAAACTTAACCAAAACCAGGTGTGCAACATAATTAGTAACCATGACAACAAAAGAAAAGTGGGAACAAGGGAAACAAGAACAGAACACAGGAAAAGGTGATACAAACTAAAAGTCCATAAAACAATGAAAACCTAACAGCCATGCAATTATTGAATATAAATTAGCAACCAAAACAGTTGTGCTAAAATACCTGATATATTTCCATTACCCTTAGGGTCGTTCACATCAAGCATGATAACCATAACATTTTAATGGTTCTAATTCTAATGACAATAAGGAAGTCCACACCACAACTATAATGATAACGACAATGAGGAATGATATCGTTGGAATATTTTTTTCTAGCTGATGAAAAAAAACAAAAATACATTGACAGCCAATCAGAATCTATCCTGCTTTAAAGAGCTTGAGCATTTAAAGTAAGATAACAAAACTGCAACGTGTGCTTAGAATAAACAGAACCATATTGTGCGTTGGTATGGATGCTAATACAGCAATTGTTATAGTTCTCTATTGTTATCATTATTATATGTATAGTATATTATTATATTATTTAGTTAATGAATATATTATATGTTAACTGTATATATAATACATTATATGTATACATTTAAATTTATTATTTATACTTATATAATATACTATATATTATTACAATATCAAATATTTAATTAATAATATATTATATATTTCAATGTTGTAATTATACATACATTTATTATTATTATTATTATTATTATTATTATTAGTCACGATTGGTGTTGCAGTATAACATTTAATGGAGTACTATGAACAAAGAAAATCACCAGGAAAGTAACTCACAACACCATGTAACAAACAAATCTAGACAAGGACTAGACAGAAACTGAGGGCTTATATACCTGTACAAGGTGAACAGAAGAGCTAACGAGACTAATTAATAAGACACAGCTGAACTCAAACACTAATCAAATGAGTAACCAAGGATACAAACAAGTGGTGGGAAACTGAGAACAAAGGAGAACATGTGACCAAAGAAAAACAAACTCATACATGAACAGAACAGGGAAACAGATCAAAAACCAACTCAAAACAGACATAACCCTGACAGTATATTTATAGTCATCATTTAACACTTCATTAATTTTCTTAAAGTCCCACTGTGGTGAAAATCAAGTTTTTAATGTTGTTTATATGTCTATGTGGTGTTTTTAACATGCTCTAAGACAAACCATGCGCAAATTCATAAGTCAACACCATTGCTGAGTATTTTCTCTTTAAAACTGCAGTAAACCAAAAGGCAGCCTCAAACCCGCGGTTTGAAATCGCTGGTGTTTCTGACGTTAACTACCTTGTAACCAATCACGTCACCGTGCCGGCGGGCTTTAGCATATCATTAACTGACCGCACAAGGGAGTCTCAAAACAAGGTTATCCTGGTATATTTTTCTGCTGATATGAAAAATCGGGTAGATTTAGCAATATGGCAGGTGTATGATGCATATTACTATGTTATGATGAAATATATGCCATTCTCCACTGACACTGAGTTGTTCAAAGCGTTTCTAAGGATACTGATTGTTAGAAGGCAGCTGTCTGACTCGTGAATGTGAACATGGTTTGTGTAACATTAGCAACACATTATTAGCTGTTTGATAACATAGTCAAGCAAAACACGAATCATATTAATTACCTTTATGTGTTTGACAATGTAAAAAGCGATACCATTGTGCAGCGTTCAGCAGGAAGTTGACCGAGGGGATCTCGTCTAAGCTTGTGCAAGTGAGTGGAGGCGGGGCTAATTATCATATTCATAGATCCATATTAAATGAGGCAAGGGTATAGAGTTACATTCAAGCTATTTTAAGGCATTAAGAATTTTTTTTTTTTTTCACAGGAAAAAATGTTTAAATATGTAATTTTGGTGATCAAAGATTAGTTTTAAGGGTTAAAATTATTGACTACAGGGGGAGTTTAAGAAAATAACTTTTTAATGAAAATGTGTCCTTTTTTTATAGTAACTGTTTTATAAAATTGTGTGCCCTGAATCCATAAATGTACCACAACTTTTCTCAAACACAAGTAATTTCCCATATAGCTGTGCTCGTTTCACTCCACACTCTCCTCCGTCTCAAGTAATGAAATCATTTACTCTTATATCAACATCCCATGTCCATTTGTTGTTTATTTGGTAATCATCCGATTGTCCTGGAATCGGGATCATCTTGTTGGCTAACGCTCGGATGATTGTACATTATCCCTTCTAAAGTCCTCAAACACAACGGCAGCAGCTCATTTCATGATTTTGTTTTGATGGCGTTCATATTTCAGTCACACGAGTAATGAGATTATGATCAGGGAGTAAAATGAACTATTAGAAACACAATTCAGAAGCTAAAATGAAAGACACATTGGGACTATGGCATCCATAAAATCTCTTTATTATTGTTTCTAGTTTTGAGAAATAATGGCATAAACAGTGTAGGTCACATTCAGAATAAAAGCTCCCTGTTTATGCTGTCAAACATCAAAGTGTATCACACATATTAGTGCAGTCTGTCACCTCGGCGTTAAAAAATTCATGGCTTGTTTTTGTACTGGCTGTTTGTGGTGTTCCCGCCGTGAGGAAACATTTGTTTACTGAGGCGTTTGGATCCATCCCTCAGGGCCGAAGCCAGTGTGGATCTGTGAATTTACGCACTGCCATTGCAGCGGGTTGCTGTTTAAAACAAACGGCCTTTAAAACACATCTGAGCTCAAACCATTCACAATTTAAGAGGTGCTTAGCCATCTGTAGACATATTAGCTGCTCTCACAGTGCTTCTGTGGTATTTTCATGCAGTGTGTGTGTGTGTGTGTGTGTGTGTGTGTGTTTATGCTTACTACTGTATGTAGTGAGTGGAGTATACTGGCTGCTGTAATGCTTATGGTCGAGTGCATGAACGTTAATAATCCTTAAATTAATGATAATAGTGCAAGGATTAATTTTAAGAGTTATTAACGTTCACTCAAGTGCTAATAAGGTTTATTTAAACTCTAAAAGCATGCAAGTGCCATTATTGTCCATTAAAGATGATATACATTCATTTAACCACTATTATGTTCATTTAAGTGCAATAAACATTCACATAAGCACCACTGAAATGAATTTTATAGCCATACACATACAGGATATACAGTATACAGTTGCACAGCTAATGTTCACTTAAGTGCTGTTAACATTCATTTATACTCTAACACTAAGAGTTAAAGCAATCATAGCGCCACACCAGTAATGTTAGTGCATTTAGGTGCTATTAGCCTTCATGCAAGAGCTATAAACTATTTAGAAATTTAATAGCCTAGTTAATTGTGTAAATGGCACTTGAGTGAATATTAATGGGATTTAAAATAAATTATTAGCTCTGGAACAAATGTTAATGCTGTTTCTGTGTAAACTATATTATCACACATCTGCTAAATGCAACTGTAAGGCATGAAGATATTAATATATTTTAAACATTAACATCATGATTTTCTTTAAAGTCGTTTTGAAACAATGTGTATTGTGAAAAAAAGTGTTATATAAATAAAACTGACTTTCTGTGAATGTTCATGAACATTAATACCACGAATTCCACTTACAGAATGTTTATAAATCTTAAAGTTAATATCGACTGAATAAATATTCTGCTTCGTAATAAAAGCAGCAGCACTCATTTTTCACGTGCGATTATGAGGGTTTGCGGAGACTTTTATTGTAAAATACGCCAGAAGACGGAAATGTGTGTGACTCGCATGAAGCCGGAAGCGGGAAGTGTGTACGATCATGGAGGACACAGGTGGCGTTCTGCCGTCTCTGCCGAAACATTCCTATTGGTTTGATTTCTGGACGTTTCTGGTGTTTGATGTCATTCTTTTCTTAATCATTTATTTCGTCATTCCCTGAGCGGTGAGTGATGAGATTCACATCGCAACATTTTTTTTTCTACAAACTTAAAGTTAACGGCAGTCACGTGATCATAACACAATTCTCACCAGCAGTATATAGGATTATTATTTATGTATATGAATATTTACAGCTTTATTTATTATCATACAACAAATGCACAAAAGCCTTAGCTGATATATACACTTTTGTTCTCGATTTCATATAAGCCTTAAGGCAGGTAACGTTACACTGATGTAGGCATTATTACTATCATTTTTTACATTTAACACTGTTTTTATATATATATATATATATATATATATATATATATATAATATAATATAAGCTTTATAATATATTTTGCTTATGTATAAAGTTTAAATTAATTTATAAATGAATGTCAAGAATGTCCAGCCTATATTCAGGCCCAAGTTAATACAGATATTATAATAATATTTAGTAAATTTTAAGATGTTTTTCACCGTGACATTGTTTTTATGACATTTGGAAGCATAAAATTATATGAAAATGATTATATAATTTATTTCGTCGTCTTCTTCATCAAGATTTTTACTCTGTAATGTTGTTGTTGTAATCTATTTGACAGCTTAACATACATTAAGCTGTGTGTGACTATTTTATGGTTGAGATTATATATATATATATATATATATATATATAATATTACTATTGTGTGATTTGTAGATGTGGTTTTATACTGTATTTCTGTGTGTTTTACAGAGGTAAACTTGTTCACTTCTGGTCCAGTTCACCGTGAGATCCTGAAACACAGCTAATATGGTCAGTATGGTATGGTCAGATTTCAAACATCCAATTTGTTTGAGTGGTGATCTTATACTGCAGTATGAGTCATTTTATATTAAAGTTAGTTCAGACTAGTGTTGTCACGATACCAGAATTATGACTTTGATATATGTAACTAAAATATCTCGATTTTACTACTGAACCAATACCACAGTTTGCCCTGTCAAACTCAGACAGTAAAAAAGTTCACTTGTCACAAAATAATTCACACTCATTTGACTTATATTTGAGGGCATGAACTAGGGGTGGGAAATATGACAAATCTTATTTCACAATATGAGTAATTTAATTTCACGATATATATCATGATGTTTTTTTTGTTATTATTATTAACAAAAAAAGATAAAATAATATATCATAGATACACGTAACAAACACAAAAAGGATAACACAATAAAAAAGGACAAATACTATAAAACAAAGACACAAATGAAATAAACAGTTTAACAGTAGCATTCAAAGCATCTACTAAAATTATTCAGTCAAAAGAAAAGTGAGGGATTTTCTCTTTTTCTTTTGTTGTTTAACAGACAGCAGCAGGTACAGGTAATCCATATGGGAGAAATTAATTGAGGAAAAAAACTTAAGGAACCAATGCCGGTGAAAAAAGTGGGCGGGCACTGTTGCACTGTTTAGTGTTTGCTTGGCCCTACAATATAGTACAATATGAGGGAATCGGAATGCATGAAATGGTTGCAGTGTGTAAATCGTTTTTAATGAATCATATACCTGATAAACCGATATGCTGCCCAGCACTATGTAATAGTGTGATATTGCTTTTATACAACAGTCCAATAAACAAGAAGGTTATTTGGAGTAACTTACAATTTAGACACAATATTGACAGTTACTTTGTCTGTTTTTGCTCAAACAAAAATAGTTCAGAACAAAACCACAGAAGAATCAATCGTTGCTTCATTGTATTCACATGAGTAACACACATTAGAGTAAATTGATCAGTGTTTTTTGAACAAATCAGTTGTGTGAATGATTAAACTACTCATTCATAAAGACAGAAACTCATTTCATTCCTGAATCATATTTGTTTTTGAACAAATCGGTTGAGCGAATGATTCAGTGGCTCTCTCAGGCCCGTTTACACTAGTGCATTTTCGTTTTAAAACGCATAAGTTTTGCTACGGTTACGCCTGTTGTTTACACTACGCCGGTGTTTTCAAACCTCGAAAACGCCGCAGAGCCCATTTTAGTTTGAAAACATCGGGGTTGCGTTTCAGTATAAACGGACCAAAACGGAGACTTTTCAAAACGATGCCGTGGCTGCCCACGTTCGCTCTGCGTATCCTTAACGACCGTGTAAACAATAACATGGAGACTGAACTGCAATCTTTGCTGGGCTTTGTTGTAATTTTTAGCAGCCATTGTGCAGTTAAACTCTGCATTTATTATTATTTTTTTTTAATACTGCAGCTACCTACATGCACAAGAGGCAACTGTTTACACTTGTACGCGCATGCCCAGTGTGCACGAACGGTCATGTGACACCCGTTTTCGGCCGTGTTGTGTAGACGGAGATCGTTTCTGAAACGCTGTGGAAACGTCAGTGTAGACGAGGATCATTTTCATTTTAAAACGCCGTTTTAAAACAAAAACGCACTAGTGTAAACGGGGCCTCATAAAGACAGTAGAACAAACAGACCAATGCAGTGATACAAACAGTGAAAAGGTCCAGTGAGCATCTTTGGATAAAAGCGTCTGCAACATGCATAAATGTTATTGAGCTGCTCAAAATGATAATAAATGAATAATTCTGTCTAAAATTGAATTTATTTATTGGTCATATTTGCTGTTGGATGTTAAATTGAGAGTTAAAATAAACCATGTTTAATTAAAATCCTAGATGTTCTTCGAGTAATATTATGTATAACAGTAACTGTAAATAATTGTATTATAACATGTAATAAGATATAAATATATGTGAATGTGTTATCAAGCAGACATTTGAATTCTGAGTTTGTGCTTTTCACAATTTGTTCATTGTCAGTCAGAATGCAGTGATTTAAACTGTCCTGCTGCTTGAAAACTGGACAAACAGTTGTTTTATAATGCAACATTTAAATTTTAAATATAAATATTATTAATTCAATGACAATGCATAGTGTAGTCTACATTCACACATTAAGTTACGCCGTTGTTGCTCTTTAATGCATGGAAGGCGAGTGTGTTTTGTGTTGTATTTAATGTTTCTATCGTAAATGCCACAGCATTGCTAGTCAACTGATGTTTTTTTCATTTGTTTTGTTTCTGTCAGGATGGGAACGGTAGCTGCTGCTGGATTCAGTCTTGTCCCGTACTGAAACAAACATTTCCCACTTTACTCACCTGCTTTTCTACAGACAGATTGAAATGCATTTAATAACCCAAAACTATGAGGAATCACTCGAGATGACAAGATACACATTAATCTTTCTGGATGCTTTGTACACATTGTCCTCTAACATAATATGAATGTTAGCCATGAGTGTGTGCACAAATGTATGTATGTATGAGAAATTGAGTAATTAAATCTGTGGACTTTTAAATGTGTTTACTTTTACTAACAGAGTAAAACGGACAACAGCAATGTAAGGAACCGGCCTGGACTGGCCATTGGGCGCACCGGGAGAATTCCCGGTGGCTTTGCAACGGATTTGGCCTGCTTTCCTGTTTTTTTTTTTGTTTGTTTTTTCCAGTTTAATGCATTAAAATTATTTAACGCAATTAATGCAGCATCCTTTTTTCCCTTCATCCTATGGCTAGCTTTACATCAGGGGTGTCCAAACTCGGTCCTGGAGGACAACTGTCCTGCAGAGTTGAGCTCCAACCCTAATTAAACACACCTGAGCCAGCCAACCAAGGTCTAATTAGACATATTAGAAACTTTCAGGCAGGTGTGTTGAGGCAAGTTGGAGCTAAACTCTGCAGGACGGTGACCTTCCAGGACCGAGTTTGGACACCCCTGCTTTACATTATATGACCATGCTCCTATTCACACAAATGCTTTTAAACCATTCAATCGTAATAAGGCAAAAAAAGAGAACTCAGTGCGGTACAGGCGCACTGTCTGTGAATCTCCTGTCTGACACACACACAAAACTCGTGCGCACAGAATGCCTTTGCCGGCCGCATTGAATTCTCTTTCGCCACACAATTATCCCAAAATTCCCATTTTGTAGCATATCCTCATAAGTCTTAAATTAGTTAAATGAACGTAAAGAGTTGTGTGAAAATGGAATGCATGTCTGTCAGATACACATCATGTGTGACCGCCAGGTCTTATAGTGACAGCAGCTTAATGAACCTGCTGCTGTGATGTCAATCATTAATATTAATCAAACAACAAAAGAAAAGGAGAAAATCACTCACTGCTCTTGACTGAATAACTTTTGTAGCTTTAATAAGGATTAGTCTATAATTTATGCAGTGAAGACTGTGAAGTGTTTGATAACTTTATTCAATTTTTGTATAAAATTCCTACCTGTTAGACCTACCTGAAAATCTTAAAGCACTACAAGGTTACATGGGTAAAAAAACAATGAAAACAACAACTTTTTATGCCTTTTGACAGGGCAAGTAAAAATCTGAACCAGTTTGACTGGGCCAGTAGGAAAAAGGAAAAAAAAAAAGAGCCCTGATGTACTAAAGGCACAGCTAAATGTGACAAAACAATCTTTACATAAACCCATTGGAATAAGTTTACTTAAATTAAAAGTTGTTATATTTTTTAAAGCCTAACAAATGTTAAAACTGATAGCTTTCAATTATACAGTACTGCTGAATGGCTATAATTAATGGCTAAAATTGAGAAAAAAAATCTATTTCATAGAGACATCAGTAGCAGTATTGGTATAGGCCTACTGACCTTCTTTCATAAAAAAAAAAAAGATGCCATTAAACAAATATTTCAAATATACTGTCTTTATGTTGTTTCTACATTAATTTGGAGATTCAATGTGAAATTACAATATAAAAATATATTAACCCTTGTGTGACCTTATGTGTTTTTTTTTTTGTTTTTTTGGGGTTTTTTTTGTTTTTTTTGATCATTTTGCCTGTTAATGCATACATTTTGGCACAGGTGTGTATTTTTATTGGAATTTTACTATTTCACTCCCATTTCCTTTAAAAAAAAATCTATTTTGCACTAGGTACACAAAATAGTTCCTCTCAGGACCTTAAATACAAAAATGTCCCCATTGAACCCCATTTTTAATCCCAGGGCCATTTAACTATAAAATGTGACCCGTGTTGGCAAAATGAGTTGCAATGAGCAAATTATCAAAATGAATTTTCACATTTTCTATTAAAAAACCTTCAAAATGATGTATGATTTGTTGGAATCAGACAAAAAATTACTGAGCTACACCTGTTTGAAGTCCATCCATAGAGACAGCAAAGTCAGTTTTGAGAAAAATCGAGTTAAAGTTTTCTGAAGGTTCCAAAACAAAATCACCTAGCAACCACACCTTAAAATCCCTGGTAATACCACCAAATTTAGCACAAGCCAAGTCAAAACCCATATCTATAGGAAGAAATATATATTCATCTTTTTTTCCAGAATTCCACAAATGTTTGATTAACATTAATGAAACAGACAGCCTATATATTAAGACCTAGTATCACACGGATCTAATATAATGTTACACATCAGATGTTTTTCCCCAACAGTTAACCAAACATTCACTTAAGACATGACATAAATAATGTTTGCGTGAATACTTGACAAGACAGAATTTTTTTTTTCTTTTTTTTTTTTTTTTTAAAAACTGTAATTCTGTGTATATAGGGGTGAAATGGTTCTCGTAAAAAAAAAAAAAAAAAAAATCGAACCGTACTGTTCTCCACACATGGTTCGGCACACACTTGCACCGCGGTTCAACTCATATCTGACAACACATACGCATCTATAATATGGTTTGTTGAAAATAAATAAAACCGAGTTAGGCTAATGTATGTTTCTGTCGATGGATATGCATTCTGGCTTTCCCTAAACTTTGTTCAATGCGAGTGCCGTATGCTCTAGACTATCTGACCAGTCATTTACGCTATCATCACCCAGGTGTTGATTGAGTGTGAATGCAGGTGAGACCTGAACAGCACACTATCTGTGTTTAAACTAAACTCATTTAAGCCTTGCCAATTTTAATTTAAGCGCAAAACGCGAAAGAGAACTCGCGCGCGTGCGCTGTGAGAAGATTTGTGCACTCATCCGAAGTGCGCACGTGGAAGTACAGCGTGCAAATATTGAGTTCTCTTTCAAGTCTTGCGCTTGAACGGACATCACCCAAAAAATTGTCAACGTGCCCATCTTGGCAAGCATCCTAGCAAACACAGAAGGTTGTCTTTTAAGTGAACTTAAACACTCCAGAAAGAAGAACGCATGTGTTCATTATCAGTGTATCGGCGTAAAGTGACAGCAGCCTATAATATTCCTGTTGTCTGTATTTTTTTAATAATGATTAATCTTTATTTAGTTTATACAGTGAAGATTATATGCAATGTTGTTTTACATATGATTAGCTACTTTATTAAATTTCTGTATCTGAAAACTAAACAGTCATCCAGAAGCAAGCAGAGAAAAACATTTTTCATGGACAAAGGAAAGGTGATACTCAGAAAATGTACAAATAAAGATACTTTTAGATGTTTAATTGCTATTTGGAGCATTGGGATCGCTAAACGAGGGCTTAATGAACTATTGCGATCTCAGCATTCTGGCCAGTTGATAATACCTAGAATATCAAAATCAACTGCAGGTGGTAGATCCTTTTTTTTTTATTTAGCACCTAAACTTTGGAACAGTCTTCCTATCACTGTTCGGGAAGCAGACACACACTGTCAGTTTAAATCTAGACTAAAAACACATCTGTTTAAACTTGCATACACATAACACATTATCTACTTCTATAATTCAAATCATGTAAATTGTTAGGCTGCATAGATTAGGTCAGCCAGAACCGGGAACACTTCCCATAACACCTGATGTACTCGCTACATCATAAGAAGAATGGCGTCTACGCTAATATTAGTCTCTCTCTGTTTATCCCGAGGTTTGCCGCAGCCTGCCAGATCCAGGCCGTATCCAGATGAGATGAAGGACCTGCATCTAGACATAATGATAATGCAGCCCTGATGTTTCAACTAAACTATCCTCTGCGAAGGCCTCCTTCCCTTTCCTTTCTCTATGTATAGATAAAACGTTGTCAAAATTATTCCAGTTCGCATAGATCCGCGGACGCAACAAATCTTTCTGTATTATGCGGTCCAGACAAGTAATTTAGCAAATATCACTTTTTAAAAAAAAAACCAAGCCTCTGCGCACACACACACACTCAAACATGCAAACCTATAGACTAAACACATAAATGAACGGCATTAAAGGTATTCGGTTTTCAGTAGGAAAGGTGTCATTTAAGCGCCCCCTAAAGTAATAATTAACGGAAGTGATTCAATCAAAAACCAACTTTAGCTCGATAATATATATATATATATATATATATTTTTGTAAATATATATATATATATATATATATGCTTTGAAACAGTATGTATTGTGAAAAGCGCTATATAAATGAAGATGAATTGACTTGACTTGACTATTTTTTGTGAAAACCTCAAATTCGACCAAAATTTACATTTTTCACTTGTTTTGCCTGTAGGTTGAAATTACCATGCCTGTGCGCATTCCAACTCATTTTGACAGCATAGGTCACAAATGGTGCAATCTTTGGTAATAGGCTTTCATTTTGTTGGCAAGGCTTCAAAATTTAAATTTTTACAATTTTTTTTTTTTTTTACCAGATGGTACCATTTTCTCAGGTTTGGCCTATTAAGCAATTACTCGCTTTATTCTTGTTTTTATGCCGCAATAATTGTGTGGGTGTGGTGATGTGGATGTCAGAGTGTGGTTTGTATGTGTGTAATAAAAAAATTGTGTATGTGCGCAACACCCTAGCAGCCACCCAGAGTACCCTAGCAACCACCCTGAGTACCTTAGCAACTGCACAGCAACACCCTAGCAACTGTATAGCAACACCATAGCAACCACCCTGCGCACCCTAGCAACTGCATAGCAACAATGCAGAATATCCTAGTAAGTTTGGTTGGTAATCATAGGTGGAGGGTAAACCAACTCCAGGGTAAGGCTAAGGAGATATGCTTCTCCTTTAAAACACATACATTTCCTTGTGAGTTTCAGTTTACGTGTCACTGACCACACAACCTACACATCCCAGCATAAACACTCACAATAAATTATTTGTTATTATAGCATTGCTACGATCACAAACCACTGTAAATATCAACAGAAAAGCAAGCATATTGTATGTGGGATTTGGCATGGCAGAAAGTGCACACAGAGTACTACTTAAATCACTAAAAAGCTGTCACTCATCTTAGCTCATCGTAATCTCACAAAGTTCTGTTATAATGAAGCTGACTGCACAATGAATCTCTTATTTACATAATAATATTTACATAATGTCTACACTTTGTGTGACTGTGTACCAGCAGAATCATAAATCGGAGCCTATGGTCATAATAATGCAATAACATATTAGAAATTTCCTATAAAGACATTGTCATAAAACATTTCCAGCTGGTTAAATTTAGGATTGAAAGTTCACCTGCTGCCTTGAAAATGTGAGTGAACTCAATTAAATATAAGTTAACTCAACTTGAAGTTAACCTTTGTTTCAACTCACAAATAGTCAAGACAATGGATTACTTTGTTTAATTTAGTTCAAAACCCCAAACTTGTAATGACAATTGGAGTTAAAGAGAAGAAATATGTAATGACTGAATCGATCAAACACACAATTGTAAAAGTTACTCTTCCAACCCTTCACCCATGCAGACTCAGTAATGTCTGGCTCCCCTACTGAGTGTTATCACCCTTCTGCTTCACTCACACACTTCAAAGACACTTGGGACATTGATTGTTCTCAATACAAATATCAGACATGCAGCCCATAGAAATGGCATCCTTTCCACTAATTCATTGACAAATTTGCTTAAATTAATGAACATGTTTTTCCCCAGTACATTTTGTGTATTATTACTGTTTGTATATTGTTATATCGTATAGTGTTATGCATGCCCAACGATAGAACTTCTAGATAATGTAGCCCATCTAGGTGGTGTTTCATATCAAAATACTCCTTGTTTATTGACTCGCACTTTGGTGGACATCACCATCTCATAGAATGCATTGTATGTTTGTTATATTTATCAGAGTATAAATGGACACAAACTACCAGCTCACTCACCTCATGCAAATGAGTTCACTTTCAAACAAAAGAACATTTCCCGCTTGGAAATTGCACTTTTCTCATTGGTCAAGCCAAAACTCAAAGGTGTGACTGCTGTAGAGGTTAAAAAGCCCCCAAGCAGATCACGCTTGGCTCTTCTGCCTTTGTTCTTGCTGATACTACTGATTGCTGCTCACATGAGACCCTACCCGGCCCCCGAGCCGGGCTGGCTGGCCTCATTCACTTCAAGCCATGCGCAAATTAACAGCACAAGTTCATCGTCATTTCTTCATTCAACACAGAAGGTATTGATTACAACTTCAGCACCATCAGACCGAACCATCAAGAATTTCTCCTGAGACTGCATATCCGGACACTCCTCAACAGCTAAGACATTTGCAAGTTTGAACACTAAACGGCAATTTAGTATTAAGTTGTGAACCCCTTTGTTAACAAAGGTGCTTTATAGTGAGAAACTGATCTGTTCTTCCAAACTGAAACTGTTCTTCCAGCTCGTTAAATGACTCTTTTCATAGCTCCATTTCCCTGTTATGCTACACTTTAATTTCATTTCCACTCTCATTTCCTGTGTATGTATGATTTGTATGTCTGTGTGTGTTTAGTCTAGCTATGTGTTCGTGATTTAGTTAAATAAAACTTGATTCTGATCTGCTTATAAACCGATGTCAATGATAACGACTACAATCACAGCTATATGCTAAGAAAGCGTTATTTTTCTGTGGCCATGGAAAATATATAGTTGATAGACGATCAATACTGAGTGTTCGCTGGCAGATGAATTTATTGTAATGTTAATTCAGCTACATCAAGTTAATTCGATTAACTGATTCAAATATTTATAATTAATTATAAAGAGTTATGATTATTCATATTTCCATTTTGAGCTAATTTGCTACAAATAAGTTCAAATAACTTAATGGTGCTGTAATGTTTTACATAATTTTGACATTTAGGCATTTTAGAACATTTAATATATATGAAATATAGTTTTGTTAAATCTTAGGTATTAAAGTTATTTCAAGACAAAACAACAACAACACATTGTCCTAATGTAGTACTTTGAATACTTTAAATTTAAATTACGTGCAAACAAATTAAAATGAGGTGGTTGTTTTGCAACAAGGTGGAGACAGTTCTGTTCATAACTGTAGACCTGATGAAGTGACACATAGTGAAAAAAAGAACACGAACACACACACACACACACACACACACACACACAAGGGAGAAACAAAGATATCAGGGGAAATGAAGAGAATGAAAAGGAAAATGGAAATGAAGATGCAAGAGAGAACCTTTAATTACTATTGTTTTTGTTTTTTGTTCGTTTGTTTTTTATGTGGTGGCTATACAAAAAAATAGGTTGTCCGTGGTTCCAAAATTTGTTGTGGGTGTATGGGATGGACAAGGCCCTGATAAGTAATGAAAATTCCACAGAATGACCAGTGCATTATAAAAAAAAAAAATATGCTTTTGTGCTTATTTTAAGAAAGTGGTTTCACTTTACAATAAGGTCTCATTTGTTAACATTAGTTAATGCATTAGCTAACATGAACCAATAATGAGCAATAGATTTTTTTTACAGCATTTGTTAATGTTTGTTAATAAAAATACAATTGTGCATTAACTAACAATAAAAAAATGTGACTTTTAATAATGTATAAGTAAACGCTGAAATTAACATTAAGATGAATACTATAGAAGTGCTGTTCATTGTTAGCTCATGTTAAAGGGGGACTCAGTAGTATTTCAAATACACTGTTTGGAAGTTAGTCGGGCCGATACCAACAACAAACGTCTAACCAATCAGCATTAGGGGGCGTGTGATGGTCGAGGAGAGAGAACAAGCAAGAGGGAGATTTGAAAATAAGAAGGAAAAAAAAAACTGCAGAACGAGAAATGGGACACAATACAAAAGAGCTCAAAAGCAGTGTTAACCCATTTGTGCCCAAATTTTTCTGAATGGTTTAATGCATATAGTCGTGTTAATAGTGTCCTGTGTGAACATGTTCTGCATTTATTTTCCCCAGGTTTTTGTTTTTTTCTTGAAAATCATATTTGAATGTGCGGCAACTATAGTTATATGCACCCGCTCAATGTAAAATTTAAATAGGAGAACATTTGGCATCTAACTCAAAATAACTGCTTTCAACAGATCAATCTTTATTCATAAACAGATTTATTATGTATAAAAGTCGAAGAACATTCGATGTGAACCCAAAAAGGCTGCAGCTTATAATCTCTTGAATATGGAAAAACAACAAACAACAAATCCATTTGTCTTAAAGTGGTGGAACATAGTGCAGATCAAAGTGCAGCCATTAAGTTGCCCCAACAGGGCAGTGTGTATCAAAAAGTTAAATGAAAAAAATAAATAAATAAAAATAAATAGAATGAAGAAAAAATTACACGGGACATGGGGGTGGGACAGTAGAGCTGTGGAAAGATTGCTCTCTCATCTCCTCCTTTTGACAGATTTATTCATTTTATTCTATTTATAGAGATGTCAGGGTGAAGTTACACTCTAAAAAATGCTGGGTTAAAAACAACCCAAAAAGTTGGGTTGAAAATGGACAAACCCAGCGGTTGGGTTAAATGTTTGCCCAACCTGCTGCAGTTTTATTTAACTCAACAATTGTTTAAAAATTACTGTATTGCTTGCTTAAAATGAACCCAAAGTATGTTGGAAATGAACCTTTATTTAATGTTTAATAAATGAGCATTTATTAATAAGTTAAATGAATAATAATTAAACAATATACATTTATTAAATTGCTTATTAATAAATGTTCACCTTTTGATTATTATTGTTGCCTCTAGTAATTATGTCTGATTTTTAATTTCCAAACTATTTTGGGTTCACTTTAAGTCAGCCATATAGTCATTTTTAAACAATAGTTTAAATAAAACTGCCCAGCACGTTGGGCAAAAATTTAACCCAATCGCTGGGTTTGTCCATTTTCAACCCAACTTGAGTTGTTTTTAACCCAGCATTTTTTAGAGTGTATGTTTTAAGTGGGATATTATGAAAGCAAAAAGCACTAAACAAGACCAATAACCTTGATTTATTAACCTATCCACAGTATACCCCATTTCCCCATGATATATGTACTTACAAGTCATTTGCCCACCGGCAACTATAGTTGCCGCTTGGACTTTTGACTAAGTATGCCAAAAACTATAGATCTCTTGTAAGATTTGTCTTGATTGGATGATTCTAGAGCCCTTCATGATTATGTAGATATATATGTGTCAACAAAAAATATTTATTAGTAACATGAAAATTACGTTTCTTTGGGAGGGTTTGCCTTCACCATGCTTCCTGGAAGTAGGGGTAGGAAGTTGACAGCCTCATGTGACAGGAAGGAAGTGAATACCTTTTTTTTGTTCTTGAAATCCTTTATTTGGTTGTTTTCTTGCATGTCATTGAGACATAAAACATGGATAACATCTTGAAAAATACTTACAAAAGGAAAATGACAACTATACACTGCAGCAACTATAGTTGCCGGTGGGTTAAAATGGGTTAATTTTGACAGCAAATTTTGATTTAGTTTTAGTCATAGTCTTTTGACTAAAATGCCATTTAGTTTTAGTCATATTTTAGTCATCGAAAATTTTTATTTTTAGTCTAGTTTTAGTCGACTAAATATCATAAGATTTTAGTCGGCTAAATCTACAGTAGATTTAACCAATGAAAATCTAATTTAGTTAAATTGTAATGCATTAAGTAAGCATTTCTCTAACAATACACATATCCAACACACTGATATACATCTGATATTCTCCAAACTGTTTATGGTCACTTAAGACAACCAACTGTACTTTACTCGCCAAAGCAGACGTTTTTTGACCGTTCAAGTGCAAAGACACGAAAGAGAGTTCAATTCAATTCTTGTCAGGGAGTGACACACTTATCATTGAGGTACTATTATAGTTTTTGTTTAAATTAGATTTGTTTTGATTAGATTTAATTTTTAGTTTTTCTGCTTTCATTGTAATTTTAGTTAAAAGTTTTAGTAATTTTTGTTATGTCTTTTAGTTTTTGCTTTTAAATGTCTATATAGTTTTTTATTTCTGTTTTAGTTATTTTTGTACATTAGGATAAGCTAAAGCTTAGAAACTAGATAAAATAAAATAAGTTTACATTTTTTATTTATTTATTTTTTATTTCAGTTAACGTTTATTTCAAGTAATGAAGATTTTTTATGGTTTTAGGTTTAGTTAACTATAATAACACTTATTCTTGTAAAATATATTGAATAATGTGTCAAATAATGTTCTTAGTCTTTCTTCCAGAAGATAGAAGACAGAAGATACAGTAGTTTACTATGAATTAAATAGAAATTAAATTAAATTAAATACAGTTTATTGTGTAAACAATAATGACAAGGAAAAAAATAATTATAAACCATCACGAAACACACCGTGTCTGCAGTCTGCACTGTAGCAGGCTGCAAATTTAAGTTCAGATTAGGGAGATAAAATATGCATTCTTACAACCATCTAAAACATATTACCATATAAACATTGTGTAGTAAACATTGTCATAATTCATCAACATTAGCTTATAAGCAATCGCTTGGCATAAATGTTCGCTATTCATTGATTGCGAACATAGACTGTAAAAAAATATGGACGTAGTGTCCGTGACGTCACCCGTTGATTTCTGAAGAGCATTTTTGAAGCGAAAATGAGGCCGCTGCCATCTTAGCAGCACGTCACCGCACGTCACTCCCGGATAACTGGAAATGGGCAAAGAGGCGGAACGTGGTTGGAACTGAGGTGCCTGGTAATGAAACCATGCCCACCTAGCTCAACGTGATCATGTTAGCAGGCTAAGGAGCTATCTATCTTAGATACTATCTAAAATATTAATAAAGATAACAAGTTATATCATTTGAAAGTTCTAAAGGTTTACTGTCAATCTACAGTGTCTTTTTTTACGATATAGATGCTCCAGCACCAGTAATTGTAATTTGTGTCGGGTGTGCAAATAACAACATGAAAAATCAAACGGGACTTCATACCTTTATAATGAAATAGCGATCGCGAGATGAATCCAATCCATGGCACTTGGGTAAAATGTCCATGAGTGTCCATTGAAAAACAAAAAACAGTACTTTTTTTCCACAAAAGCGTTAAATCCATGAAATATTGATATATTATCCATTGTTTGCATCACATTTCTTCTGAATGATCTGCTCTCCATCATCGTTCTTCAAGAAATTATGCAACCTGAGCAGCGTTTATGTTGTAAAACTGTATATATATAAAACTGTGTATATATCTCACAAACAAAAGAGCCCGCGTCCAAAGTATAATTTTTCAAAATGCAGCAGTTTTAGATCCAAGCAGTGCTGTCGGAGTTTTATATCCTCCTGCCATTGTCATTGTAGTAAATCTCAGGAACAAAACTTTTAGCCAATGCCACGATCCAACAACGTGTGTTCTGTTTATCTTCCGCATGCGTGCACATGTACACAGACGCACATCTGTCTCGACCATTAAAACACAGCAAGCCATATTATTTTATAATTGTATATATTATTATTTTATAATTGTATAAAATAATCCCAAAAAAAAAAGTACAAACACGGCAGAGATGACAAATTCAGCGGCTGGAATTAGTAACATGACGGCTCACAGACAGCAGCAGCAATCTACCTGTCACTCAAGTGACCACGCCCTTAATTATGCAGAACTTTAAGGCTTAATATAATTTAAACGGATGAGTTATAAAAAAATTCACCCCCCTCAGAGTTGTCATGAAGGGCAAAATTAGCTGTATAGACCAAAACCACAATTTGATCCAGGCTGTTAACATGTTTTAACATGGGACTCAATGAGACATGTTTTAACATGGGACTCAATGAGATTCTGCTCTCTTTTGGAGCCTGTCCCTAGCGGCCAGTCGATGAATCGCAGTTTAAGTCACTTCCGTACTGGCTTCAAGAGAAACTGGGGGAGGTTGCCGCTTGATTGCGAAGCCGTCTGAAGTGCTGATGCGCGAGCCTGTAGAGTGCGCAACAGCGTCGCATTTTCCCGCGGTTAGATCAGCACGTACGTTACACTTTAAATGTGCGCATCTTCCACACAGGACAGCAGCCCTGACTGGATATCTTCCCAAATCGTCCCTCTTTATCATTTTCGTCTCGTTTTTATTCATTGGCGAAAATTAGAGTGGATTTTCGTCATAGTTTTAGTCATTCAAAACAAATTTTTATTTAGTCATATTTAGTCGTCTCATTTTCGTCTGTGAAAAAATGTTGTTGACGAAAATTATGTCGAAAATTATTTGTCAACGAAATTAACACTGCTCAAAAGAATATCACTGGAATGAAGGTTTATGCCTGGGCAAGCGCTTTAGGACCCGCGTTTATATTAGAAAAGCTTTCCAGTGCTGGAGAGAGCTAAGTGGGAAGGCCTGAAGACAGACGCGGAGGCTGCTTTGATCCCGCTACTCATGTGAGTAACACTGGGTTTTGATTGTCTGGAGTTGCTGTGCTGTTTGCGACTAACAACGGACGCTTTGTATTTACTCTTGTGTACTGTACGTTCATTTTTTGTGCTTCCTTGTCGTTCGTTCATCATCTATGCTTTATTTTTTTAATTTTTAAAATTAATTTTAAATTTGCTTGATTGTAATGAAAGTAATGTCGCAATATGAAATAAAATTGTATTGTATCACATACAAAAAAAAGTTTCATTTTCTAGTACAATACAAAATTATGGCAATTTATAAGTGAATCATCTGAGGGAGGAAATGTGCTTAATGGTCATGAAAATAATGGCATGATGCAAAAGATGTTGAAATAAACAGCTTGAGTTTCACATGAAAGAAGGAAACGGCGTGTGTTTCACATGAAAGCACGACGCCCACCGTCTCAGGACATGTTTTGCCGGCTGTGAAGCATAATTTTTCTGAGCAGCAGCAGTCGGGAGTTGCATTCAGAAGCGCTACTGAAACACTTCCAGTCCACAGAGATCGACGAGGCCAAATTATATTCAGCCAGTTTTTCTCAGGCCGCTTGATCTAACGGTGGCTGTTGTTGTGACCTATTGTCTTGTCTGGAGTCTCGGGGCATCAATTATTCTTCGCTTTTTCTATTGGCTTGAAGAACAAAACGAAGCCTAAAGCAAAATGAGGGCTGGAGACGCAGGGCGGGAAATTAATGAAGGGCCCGTGAAGCAGTCCATCATGTGTTATGCTGGGCTTTGTGTTTCTGTCGCACACAGTCCGTCATCTCGCCAAATAAATCAGCAAGACGTGTGCGAAGAAATGTTTCATGTTTGCTCATAAATGCGATTTGCTGTTGTTTTCTGCCAACTTTTTTACTGACCTTTTAATGGTGTGTGGCTGCTGGTGGTGCAGCAAACCCAGCTTGTTTAAAAATGTATCTTTTGTTTTAAAATATTAACATTTAATTACATAGGCCTACATTGGACCTACATATCTTCATACACTTTAGTCAAAATAACTTCCCCACCCATCTCTTCTCTGATGGCGTGAGGGCGGGACATCCTGTCTCTCACATGATATCCACGAATAGCAAACAACCATCCATTCAACTCCCCATGGACAAACTTTTTTTTTCTCCGCCAAGATGGGTATTTTGACATAATTTTGTGTATTGTCCATTCAAGTGCAAGAACAGTGGAAAGAGAATTTCTTTATCGTCAAGCCCTATAATGTACCTGCACTTCGCATTACAGTGCTGACATCATTCATTATATCACACACCAACAGAGTGGTGAGGGTATACAAAAAACAGATGACTAAAGTAAATGAGGAAATATACATTTAAGTCCAAAGTATTTATTCAACCGAGATAGATAGCTTATGTTATATGCTAGACAATTTATATTACAGTTTTCTTGAGAACATTTTTTGTTGTTATTCACAGATGTACAGTATCTCACAAAAGTGAGTACAACCCTCACATTTCAGCAGCCATTTTAGTATATCTTCCCAAGGGACAATACTATAGAAATGAAACTTGGATATATTTTAGAGTAGTCAATGTGCTGCTTGTATAGCAGTATAGATTTACTGTCCTCTGAAAAAACATACAGCCATTATTGTCAAAATAGCTGGCAACAAAAGTGAGTACACCCTAAGTGATAACAGCTGTATGTTGTTTAACCATGCAAAGCCACATGTCCTATTCATCATGTTCATGTTTTTGTCTGCTTGACAGGACCATACAAATGTGTGGATCTTGTATTAGAGCAGTTAAAATTTGGTGCTTTGAGTACAATTCTCTCATACTGATCACTGGATGTTCAACATGGCACCTCATGGCAAAGAACTCTCTGAGGATTTGAGAATTAGAATTGTTGCTCTCCACAAAGATGGCCTAGGCTATAAGAAGATTGGAAGATAGTTACAGCACAGTGGCCAGGGTCATAGAGAGAAGTTTTCCAAGACGGGTTCCACTCGGAACAGGCCAAAGAAGTTGCATCAAAGAAGTTGAGACCTTGTGCTGTGTCAGGTGCAGAAGCTGGCTTCAAAAAACAGATGCATGAGTGCTGCCAGCATTGTTTTAGAGGTTGCAGAAGCGGAAGGTCAGCTTGTCAGTGCTCAGACCATACGCCGCACACTGCAACAAGTCGGTTTGCATGGCCGTCGTCCCAGAAGGAAGCCTCTTCTGAAGCTAGCTCACAAAAAAGCCCGCAAACAGTTTGCTGAAGACAACCTGTCCAAGAGCATGAATTACTGGAACCATGTCCTGTGGTCTGATGAGACTAAGATAAACTTCTTTGGTTCAGATGGTGTCCAGCATGTGTGGCGACGCCCTGGTGAGGAGTACCAAGAAAATTGTGTCTTGCCTACAGTCAAGCATGGTGGTGGTAGCATCATGGTCTGGGGCTGCATGATTGCTGCTGGTACTGGGGAGCTCTGCTTCATTGAGGGAAACATGGATTCCAACATGTACTGTGATATTCTGAAGCAGAATATGATGCCCTCCCTTCAGAAACTGGGCTGAACGGCATGATAATGACCCCAAACACACCGCCAAGATGACAACTGTCTTGCTGAGGAAGCTGAAGGTGAAGGTGAAGGTGATGGAGTGGCCAAGTATGTCTCCAGACCTGAACCCTATTGAGCACCTGTGGGACATCCTCAAGCGGAAGGTGGAGAAGCACCATGTGTCTAACATCCAGCAGCTCCGTGATGTCATTATGAAGAAGTGGAAGAGGATCCCAGCAACAACCTGTGCAGCTCTGGTGAATTCCATGCCCAGGAGGATTAAGGCAGTGCTAAATAACAGTGGTGCTCACAAAATATTGACACTTTGGTCACAGTTTTGACATGTTCACTTAGGGTGTACTCACTTTTGTTGCCAGTTCTTTAGACAATAATGGCTGTATGTTGAGTTATTTTCAGAGGACAGTAAATCTGTACTGCTATACAAGCTGCACATTGACTACTCTAAAATATATCAAATTTTAATTTCTATAGTATTGTCCCTTGAGAAGATATAATAAAATGGTTGCTGAAATGTGAGGGGTGTACTCACTTTTGTGAGATACTGTATGTTCCTGCATGCCTTAAATGATTTGATATATACATTTCAGGTTTATAATAAGCATTATTTTTCAAATTAGGACTTAAGTTTATATCTGAATGCGTGCAAGTGCATGTCGTCACAGTTTGAACGCTTGAGTAGAAGTTATCGCGATGTGCTTCATTCACAGCAAAGCAATGGTGTTGAGTTCTTATTTACTAATATTATCCGTTAACGTGCAAAACACACATACTGTACTGAATGTTCACTGTTCTCTATATGAATATTTAATGAAACATAAAGATTCCCAGGTTTTGCAGTGTTACAAAAGAAGAACCATTTTTTGGTTCCCCAAAGAACCTTTAATGGAACAGTTCTTAAAAGAACCATTATTTCTTAGTGTGAAGAGAATTTTAATAACCTAAGGAACCTTTTTTCCACACCTGTATTTGTAAAATGGAATGTACTGTTTTGTCATTTTGAAGGAAAAATAAAAAGCTTGAATCATAAAAAAAAGAACATTTTTTCCAGTAAAGAACCTTTTGTTAAATTAAAAGATTCTGTGGTTCTTCATGGTCACTATTTTGAATTAGTTCTTTCAGTGAAGCTGATAAACAGGTTAGAATCAATTGTACAGCTCACTGATGCACTGAATCATTTTGAGCCTTTTCTCACGTCCTAAAACAGTAACAAGATACTTTAGAGAACATCAGGAGCATGGAATGAATTGAATATTGACCCACAATCAATTGAAACCTACAAAAGCGTCCTATTGTTTTCAGTTACAACAAGTGAGAAACAAAAGTGTTTGGCATAAAATCTATGACTTGTGTTATGATACTTGGAAAAATGGCAGTGTTAACATTCTTCTAAACATCTCATTTTGTGTTCAATATAACACACTCTTACAAGAAAAGGTTCTGTCAGGCGCTTCATATAGAACCTTTTAGGGGTTCCATCATGGGATCATTTTATGGATTTAATTAATTCATTTGTTTTAATTTATTTTTAATTTTAAGTTTTATGAATTAAACAGCTTGAAAACACACTTTATCACTAGAAAAAAAAATTAAATAACCAATAAACATGAAAGTATTATATGTCCTTATATAGAACCATTTTGGCTTAAATGACTCTTTAAAATTGAGTCAAGATCCATATAGAACCCCAATAAACTTTTTTTAAAACAACTTTTTTAAAAGTGATACACTTTTAAACAAGACGGTAAGTAAAGTAAGAATTTTAATTCTTTGGCAAACTATCGACAATTCCTCAAAAGAGTAGTTTTTTTCAAGATGTTGGAAATATGTGGTTGAAAAGAGACCAAATGAACAACCTCACAACGTTAAAACTGCTATTACCGTGTTTCAAATTTAATCATCATTCATTAAACAAACCAACTGAGACCTTTTACAGACCTGTTAAGCATTTAAAATGCAAACTGTCAATTTCTTTGCAGACATGAAAATCAAACAATGATATAAGAAAGAGCTCATAAAGTTGATCTATTGCTGTGTGAGTTTGTGCGCCAGATTAATGGCTGCTTTAAATCTTAAAATATGTGTATGATGTCAGTTTTCAGCCGTCCAACACATGTTTCCCGGATGTGGATGAAGGCCACATGAGCGCAGTGAAAATCCAGCTTGACCCAGAAAATCTCTCTCTTTCAGTGATGAGTTTGACAGAAATGAGAAATGTCTTACATTTTTAATGGGTTCTAGCTAAAGCATGACAACTTGAATGGAAATATTAAAATTTGTTTAATTAGTACATTTTTCCTCATTTCCAAACTTAGACAGATACCATCACTTGTGTTGTCAGCCCGTTCATGTCTTTATCTTCTTGTGAGAACGTCTCTTTTTGTGCCGGAGATAAGGCGTTTAATTTCAGAGATTACTTTTTTGATGTGAGAAATGAGAACGAGAAGGAAACGCAAGATAATTTTTGTCAGCTGTGATCTTATTTTGTCTGTGTTTTATTTCTGATTTTGGAATCAAAGACAATTTTTATGAGACTGGAGATGATGAGGGTTTGATCGCCTTATCAGCTGCTGCTGGTTTCAGAACAGTTTCTTTATTCAGCTTATTTTATTATTTTGGATCAGAATTATCCTCAGTAATCAAAATCTAGCGGGCTGATGTCCTAGACAGCATTTCTACCCCTCAATGCAATCGAAAACGAAAAATGTTTCTTCCTCAGTGTTCATATTGAAAGGAACAGAAAATTCTGTCATTATTTACTTTCATTTGTGTCATTCCAAAAGAGCAAAATCTTTGAAGAATCTTAAAGGGGTCATGACATGAGAAATCAAAAAAAGAATTTTGAGGTCTTTGTACCATTAATAAATCCTGCAAGTTCCATAACTTAAAATGTCCTCCTCATCAATAAAAAAAGCATACTATCAAGCTGTAAAAATACTTAGTTTGAATCCGAGGTGGCATGTGACATCACAGAGGCACATTTGCATAGGACTGCCTCTGGAGCAAGACAACAACACCTACTTTTACATCGTTGCATCGTAAGCCCCGCCCACTGGTGTTCAGTCGATGAGCAGCAAGTGGATCTAAAGTAGGCCTAACATTAGTTGTTTACAATAAGATTGTGATAATAACAAGATTGCGATGCCACACAGACGTTGTGCTGTACCTGCTGTGGAAAAACATCATCTTTGCATGCCGATAGGATCCCGACGTCAGAGAAATATGGATTCAGTTTATTTTTACATTTCACTGTGGATTATTTGGTAATTCAGTTGCAATATCGATGCAGGCTTTGCAAACAGACTTTTACGATATGGATTCGACAGCAACGCCACAAACATGTAAGCAACAGTGTTCATTCTAATACCTGATCTGTGATCAGTGATATGATGTGTAAGTATTCAAGTTCAGGCAGATTTTCTTTGTTGTTTAATACTGTTTATACATCAGTAAATCAAGCCAGTGACTAAATGATCAACTTCACATTGTTTCTCTTAGTAGCATGAAAATAATCTGATTTTGTGATTAAATTACATTCAGAAAGCGATCAAAGTACGCTGAAGCTGTCAATCACACAGCGAGAGTTTTTATGTTTGCTGTTAGTTGTGGCAAAGTCATTTTGTGAGAGTGCAGGAAACGAGTTACAATGACGAGATCACTGCATTCACGTGATCAACAGACTGTCTGTCATCTGCTCAGTGCTCATCACTGCAATCTTTAATGTGATGGGAAAAGATCTAAATATAATAAGGCTATAATCAACACTTTTCAGGATTCATTAATCTAACGAATTTGTTAATTCATTAGTAGTAAATGTATCCGTGAGGGTTCCACATGTAATACTTCAAATGCAAAGATGTCAGCCAATCATAGCAATGGGCGTTTACATTGAAGTCTTGCAGCAGACACGCCCCTTCGAACAGAGCATTCAAGTCAGAGTGCTAAAATCAGGATCGAAAAAATGCCTTTTATTTCTAAATTATGACAATTTTTAATGTAAAAATCATATAAGTGCACCTCAGGGAACATAAAATAATAATAATAAAAAAAAATCCACTTCATGACCCCTTTAAGACAACTCTTTTCCATACAACAACAGTTCATAGTCATGAATTATGTGTCCAGAATCCAAAAATGTCAAATTCAGTTACTACAAATACAAGAACCAATGCCATTATTGCATTTGAGCTGCAGCGAATTGAGGAGATGGTTATCAATGAATGACGACTTAAATTTGGGCCTGTTTTCTCAAACAACATTGTCATGAACTGAGAACAATTCAAATATATAATGAATGAATATATAAACAATAAATGAAATATAGCTTGTATTACTTTTGGAGCTCAGCATTCATTATGAACTGTCATTGTATGGAAAGGAGCTGCATGAAAAATTCTTCAAAGATTTTTTTTTTTTTTTTTTTTTCATTTTTGTGTGAAATGAATGAACTCTCATTCATTGTGTGCCACTATTGTGTTGGTTATCGGTACATATTAAGGTAAAAAGGCAGATTTTGATAGTAAACGTAGGTATATTAGCATTATATTACTTCATGAAATATACGGTATTATGACCGTCTATGGTTAAGTCGTAATAATAACAATAATAAATGTAACAAAAGACTTGTACTGCACAAAAGAAAAGTGCAGTAGGTGTGTGTAGACTTCAGGTTGACCCATGGCCCAAATTAACAAACAAAAGGAGTCAATAAAAAAGAAAAGAAAAGAAAAAACTTCCCTCAAAAGATCAAAGAAAATAAATACAATTAATTTACCTAACTACACTATCAAAACAGAGCGAATGTTATCACACAAAAGAAAAGGGCAAGTCGCCCTTACAAAGAATCGCAAATGCCCCCCCGCTATTAAATTATTCTTATTATTATCATGCTACTTTTATTATTAAATTAATATTGCAATTAATTTGCCCCTCGATATCATAGGGCATCACCATAACCGACGCGCTGCGAGGATAATAAAATATTAGTTAGATAGCTTACTCCTCAATTAAAAACAACTTGTTTAACACGAAATACTTCTCGATTCACGAAAAATACACATTGTTTTCTCACTATGGGCCACAAGAGAAATTTTAAGAAAATAAATTAGATTCATCTCTCATTGTCTCCAAGAGGATATGCACCGTTAATGCAGCGTGCCAAAAGCTCAGTCAGTTTTTACTTTCAGTTTCTGTAGTAGTGAATAATTGACTGGAGTTTGAGACTTCTTCACCGGCATAACTCTCACGCAAAGTTTGCACATTGTTTGTGTGATATCCAGCGGCTCCCCTTCATGGTTTAAAATGGAAATATTTTCAATATTGCGACGTGGCATTTTTCTTTATCACCAGTTGCTCGCAAAATGATGGACAATGATTCACATATCGTCCGCGTTATTTCCCGTGATAATAAAATTAAGTGAATTATTAAATAAATGAGTAAATAAACAACAAGCAAACTTAAACTTGTTTGCTTAAAATTTCTGCAAATAATTTGCTGATGCAGGTACAAAAAGACGTTTTTCTCTGCATTTTTTTTTTTTTTTGCATAGTAAAAAAACAAACAAACAAACAAAAACAAAAACTGTAACTGTAGTTTGCCTTTTTTTTTTTGCCAAATAATTTTGCCAGATAAATACCTTAACCAAGTTTAGTGTTTTGTTAGTCCCTCATATTTAAACATATTTTGATGTTTTAATTGAATTTGTAGGTCATTAAAAACAAATGTCCCCTCCAGACATCACTTTTGGCCACTACTGTATATTACCAGATCTGATTAAACTAAATACCTTTGGTGCTCATGCGTCACGTAACCAGTTGAATACACTAAGGCTATGTTCAAACTGCAGGTAATTGTGGCCCAAATCTGATTTTTTTTTTCTTTTTTTTGCCCACATGTGACTCATAACTTTTTCCCCATGACAGTGTGAACAGTACAAACCACATGGAATCTGATCTTTTTAATTCCAGGTCTGATGTTTCGTAATGCAACCACAGTATGAACAGTCATATTGGAATTCATGTGGTTTTTACGTCACTCGAGATCAACATTCGTCACGATTCTGCGCTCATGGGAGGCTATTCAAAGATTTTACATACCCAACGTTATCAAGACAGTTGCAAAAGGTAGCCTAGTCAGTAGATGGGATGTGATGTGTCACAGTATGGTCTTGTTTAAGGGATCAAAATCCTTGTGACTACAGGCAGAGTGCCGGTGAAGTTTTGCAATGATGAAATTTTCAAAGGGGTTTCCATAGAAACCAAACAGTTTTCCTCTTTTGGCTCTTTATCAGTCAGTGAGTCATGCCACACCAGTGGAGTTGTTTGTGGTTGTGTGTGTGTTTCCAGTCAGACTGTTTTGGGATTTTATTTATTCATATTGACTTTGATTATAGGAACATATGACCAAAAAATTTTACTTACTCCCCTCCATCTCTCTCCGTCTGGCATTTTGTCTCACTCACTCGGTCATGGAGGTGCATCAGAAATAGGAAGCGTTGAGATGGTTGAGATGATGTCAGATGTTCTGCATGTGTTTGTGTGGATGCAGATAATAGATTTATTCTCTACTGAAAGCTGAAGAAACGCATAACCTGCATCCATTATTTAGGACCTGCTGTTGTGATGCAATATATGCAAATAATGGAATTTTTCAGAGTAAACCTTTATTGTGCAACACTTTGTTTGCCAAAAAATAAAAGGAATTGTTAATTTTCATTTGATTACATTTTAAAAGATTAAATTGTTAAATTGTTTATGCTCTCATTTGATTACCACCTTTTTTATACTAAAATTGTATTAAAGGGACAATATGTAAGATTTTTGTAATAAAATATCCAAAAACTACAGTGTGATATTTCATGCTTTACATTATCCCAAAAGTTCCCAAGGATTTGTAAATTCAGAGAAATTCCTATTTTAAATAATGGCTCATTCCTTGTCATTGCCGCCTATCAATGACATAATATCCGCGCTATCCCCAGTTTCCGCTTGTAGAAACTATGGCAACTCACATGAACTAAATGTAAAAGTGTTGGTTTTACAGCATCTAGCACATCTAGAAAAACATCAACATCAGAGAAATAAAACAAGGATCAATATTGGCGTGGCATTTTTGAGATGGAGAGAGCTTCACGACAAAACTTGGACTTGACAGAGACTCCACTCTTGCATGTTTTAATAGACAGGTAAGCAAATATATATTATTTATTGTGCAAGTAATAGTCATGTACAGATGATTTTAACAGATATGAATGTAATAGCACGTATAAACAATGCGAGATACAGTTATGACGTGACAGCTGATAATGCATAGGTAGATTCACTTGAAAAACTATAAAGTGTTCGTAATTACATAATTATGTGGGTTATGCTGATGAAATTACACATACAGTTATATTGCACTTTCTTTGTACTTCAGTAATGCTTTTTATCAAGTATGGTGACCACGTCTATGGCGAGGAAATTAAATGCAGTATGTGTTGCACAAAAATATTTAGCCATTACTTGCAAATACTGTGGGTTCTTTCAAATTTACTTTTAGTATGTTTGTTTAAAACACGTAAAACTGTGCAGCATTAACCCACCCAATCATTTGACCAATAGTCACATATCAGCTAATATAGCATTAAATTTCACATTCCTTGCAGCAAATTCATTACAATGACATAAAATAGTGTGGTCAAACGTACAGATAATCCAAAAACTAATTCATTACCTCATCTGTGAACATGATTTGTGAATTCCATACTTGGATGGTGAAAACGACATCTCCCATCGTTCCACTCTCATTCATAGCGTCATCAAGCTTCACCTTTGTTATTGTTTTGAAAATGCGACCTCTGGCAGCGAAAACATACATAGTGTGCCTTTAAATCATAAATCCTGAAAAATTAAAACAACACTATTATTGTAATTTATATATACATAAAAACATAATTTACTGAAAATAAAATGGAATTTAGGAAAAAATAAAATGGTTCCCTTTTCAAAGTGGAACTCAACACTGCATCTTCGATCGATGCTATGGGGATGCCATCAGTGTAACCGATGTCTGAAGCACATGTGAAGACACTCCAATTTCATTGGTTGACGATAGTCTGTGATGTCATTAGCGGAGTGCCCGAAAGTATAAAAGGGTGCCTTTGCTTTTTTGTCTTCAGGAGCCGTTTGTGTAGTTAGCGTGTGGTGAAGGTGTGTCTAAAAAGGAGACTCCAAGCAAGTGATTCAGGAAGTGTGTGTATCCGTGTCCCGGGTTTCTGACACCCGAGGACACACATCACTTGTGTGTTTACTGCTTGGGTGAGGAACACACACGTTCAGTGCTTGAGGGCAATGAATGCACCCATTGTGAGAAATTCACAATGTGGAAGCTCCATTCATGCCTGTCCTCATTCTTGGGAGATATAGGACAAGCACCTGCGCCCCGCGGCTTGGGTCCTGCTGTCGCCAAGGCACAGACGAGGCTCAAGTCGTGGGGATCGCAGGTTAAGCTGGCTGAGGAGTTTGAGAAATGTATGGTGATCCAGGTTATGCAGGTTAGGAACCTGACAAACAAGGCACTTATATAAATAAGCAGTCCCCTTTGTTATTCTGCACTTTTTTACCTTCAACAAAGTGATGGGAGTTTGCCAGGAGCTGAAATATCTCTCCCTGTGGCAGTTATACCCTAAGAGATGTGTCAAGCGGAAGACGCTGTCAAGCGGAAGAGGCAATTTTTATTCCTTAGACCTCTGCTTTTAGGGCTAGAAGAACCTGAAGGGGAGGGAGGAAGGTTGTATAGGCCGGGAATTCCCTCGCTATAAAGGCATAGAAGCTGAAATATCTTCCATATTTATGGGAGATAGTGGCTTAGGGAATGCTACCACTAGACAGTCTGTGTACGTCTTTTTTTTATGGACGTGCCTTGGATTGACGTTAAAATAATCTGTTGAGTCAATGTATGCTATGCCCACTGTGCTTGTGCATATTCTCACCTAATGAGGCAGGCATCCCCACGGCATGGCGGAGTGGGAATTTGTTCCCCATAACATTGATCCAAGATGCAGTGTTGAGTTCCACTTTGAAAGGGAATGTTTCAGGTTACGACTGTAACCATGGTTCCCTGAGAAGGGGAACGAGACACTGAGTCTCGTTGCCATGCCATTGGATCTGCCTGCACATCTAGTTCAGACAAAAAGTTGATGACATGTATCACGGGCGCCCTCTTATACTTCCGGGCGCTCCGCTAATGATGTCACGGACTGTCGCAAGCCAGTGAAATCAGAGTGTGTTCACACATGTTTTAGACACTGGTTACGCTGATTTCGACATCGACGCCCCATAGCAGTGCAGTGTCTCATTCCCCTTCTCAGGGAACGTCACAGGTTACCTGTGACGATTTCATAGGGCCATAAAAATGTCATTTTGTTAAACTTTTAATAGATTGTTGTTTAATAAGTTGTATAAGTTTAATGATTTATATTAATTAGCATGCTTTTTGATTATTACAATTTATTTTAACCTTTAAAACAGAATACAGAAAAAAAAGAAAGAAAGAAAAAAATGTAATCTCAAACATAAAACATATTTCATAAGGTCCTAGTGTTGTATAGAACAAGTGCAACATCACGTGATCCACATCAACACAGACTCAACAGTGGCAGAGCTAACCGACTAATCAACACAACCCTAGACACGCGCACACTGCCTATTCACAAATAACCTCAGCAAACTCACACAGCTGGAGTATTTTTCATTTGTACTAACACTTTCCTATTGCGTCTTTCATTCTCGCACCTAAGGAGAGCTGAGACCGTCTCAGAGCCACAGAAACATCTGTGGTGAATGCTGAGTAATTGCAGATTGATTTGAAGTTCAGTAACTGCTATACAGCGGCGCATCTGCCTGCATTCTCTCACAGCCCCGCTCACTGATTAGCTGTTATTCAGTGTGTTTATCTGTGTAAATGATGGGGTGAATATCAGGTTAAGTGTCTGAAGAGGCGCTGAGCCAAACGCTTCTCTCATACAACATTATAATAGAGAATTAGACTCCAAGACAGATGTTAGTCAAGCTGAATGCCGCGTTAACGGCACATTCACCTTCGTCTTCAGCCATTTCTTGTCAGACAGCATAATTTTATAGTTCATCTTTCACTACATTCATGAATTTAACATGAAGTTGGGCTGGTGACACATCAATTTGAACACTGAGGGCTGAATTCAACAAGCAGTTGCACTACTTCAGCGTAAAAACATGTATTCGCAAAACAGTCCAACTTGACCATGCAGCCGCTATATTTTTCTATTTAAACAATTATAATTTCGATATAATTTGTTTTTAATTTTTACTGTTTTCAATGTTTAATTAACCAATTTTAATTTCCTGATCTGTATTGTTCTTTTGCATCTCTCATTTAACATGCAACCTTGTTGCAACCTGCATGATTTACAAAAACAAGTAATATAACACATAAATAATGTTAAGTAAAGATTCTTCCGTTTTCATTTTTTATATAAACTGTATTGTTCATACTATTCATCAAACTCAACCATTCGTTTAACCAAAGTTTATCAAAACAAAACAAAAAAATAATTTCCAACCCTGTTACTTGTTTAGTTGTGTACTATTTACTTTACAGTTTACTATCATTTTAATTTTAGATATTTTGTCTATAACATTTTGATGTTTATTTAATTTTATACTATATTAATGTCCTACATTTTGTTAACAGGGTTGCTAAAATCACAAACAAGTATTCTTTCTAATGAGGCTTATTGCAGTGCTTCTCAACTGGTTAGGCCATGGGACCCACATTTTCCCATGGTAAAAGTCACGTTATGTAATTTACTGGTACTTTTTGGTAATTTCATGACTTGACAACAAAACTACAATGTTGCATGCTCATAATTTTTTGCCGCCTTATTTATAAAGAAGTGATATACAGTGAGCACCGTCGCATTTGCGGTGCAATTCCCAGTGCGCATTACAAGCAAAGTATAGTCTGATGCCACACATACATCACAGAGATGTCTATTTGATGTAGGCATTTACATCTGTTAGGTGTATTTTTTAGAGTCTCTAAGTAATATGTCTCTAAGACTTTTCTTGTCAGATGTTAAATAGACTGTTAAAAATGTCTTTAGTTTATGATTTAGAATGTATGTAAAACTGCTTTTTCTAAGACGTTTATCAGATGAAAAAAAAGAAAAATGGAGCGCAGCTGGAAGAAAACAAAACTAGACGTTTTTCGCATTTCGTGGAGAGAGAGAATGATTGAGTACAGAAAGGCCTTAAAAACTGCTAGATCTGCTTATTTCTCAAATCTTTTAGAAGAAAATAAATACAACCCTAGGTATTTATTTGATACAGTGGCTAAATTAACGAGAAATAGAGCTTCAACTTCCGATGTTTCCAAACAGCACAGCAGTAATGACTTTATGAACTTCTTTACTTGCAAGATTGACAATATTAGAGAGAAACTTATAACCATGCAACCGTCTACTACAGTATCATGTCAGACAGTGCACTGTAGTGTCCCTGAGGAAAAATTCCATTCATTCGTTGCTTTAGGACAGGAAGAATTGTCTAAACTTGTTAAATCATCAAAATCAACTACATGTATGTTAGACCCTATACCGACTAAGCTATTGAAAGAGATGCTTCCAGAGGTCATAGATCCTCTTCTTAATATTGTTAATTCATCTTTATCACTAGGATACGTACCGAAAACTTTTAAGCTGGCTATTATTAAACCTCTTATTAAAAAAACAAAACTTGATCCTAGAGAATATGTCAATAACAGGCCGATCTCGAATCGACCTTTTCTGTCAAAAATACTAGAAAAGGCAGTATCATCGCAACTACGTTCCTTCTTGGAAAGAAATGGTATCTGTGAGGATTTCCAGTCAGGATTTAGACCGTACCATAGTACTGAGACTGCTCTCATCAGAGTTACAAATGATTTACTCTTATCAATCGATCATGGTTGTATCTCTCTATTAGTGTTACTAGATCTCAGTGCTGCTTTTGACACTATCAACCACAATATTCTTTTGAATAGACTTTAAAAAATTATGTTGGCATTAGTGGAATTGCATTGGCATGGTTCAAATCTTACTTATCTGAACGTTCTCAGTTTGTAGTAGTAAACGAAGAGATGTCATATCGATCACAATATGGAGTACCGCAAGGCTCAGTACTAGGACCGTTGCTTTTCACTCTGTACATGCTACCCTTGGGAGATATCATTAGGAAGCATGGCGTTAGTTTTCACTGTTACGCTGATGATACTCAGCTCTATATTTCTTCGAGCCCTGACGAAACTTACCAATTCACTAAATTAACGGAATGCATAGCTGATATAAAAAATTGGATGACCAGTAATTTCTTACTATTAAATTCAGAAAAAATTCTAATTTTTGGACCAAAAACTTCTTCATGTAATAACCTAGAATACTGTCTAACACTTGATGGCTGCTCTGTTAAGTCTTCATCGTCAGTTAGGAACCTGGGTGTGCTCTTTGATACCAATCTTTCATTTGAAAGCCATGTTTCTAGCATCTGTAAAACCGCATTCTTCCATCTTAAAAATATATCTAAACTACGACATATGCTCTCAATGACGAATGCGTAACAGTTAGTTCATGCGTTCATGACCTCAAGGCTAGATTACTGTAACGCTCTACTGGGTGGTTGTTCTGCTCGCCTGTTAAACAAACTACAGCTGGTCCAAAACGCAGCAGCTAGAGTTCTTACTAGAACCAGGAAGTATGAACATATTAGCCCGGTTCTGTCAACACTGCATTGGCTCCCTATTAAACATCGTATAGATTTTAAAATCTTACTACTTACCTACAAAGCACTAAATGGTTTAGCTTCCCAGTACCTGAGCGAGCTCTTAATGCATTATAGTCCTTCACATCTATTGCGATCTCAGAATTCAAACCAGTTGATAATACCTAGATCCTTTTAGCACCTAAACTTTGGAACAGTCTTCCTATCGCTGTTCGGGAAGCAGACACACTCTTTCAGTATCCCAAGGTTTGCTGCAGCCTGCCAGATCCAGGCCATATCCAGATAAGATGAAGGACCTGCATCTAGACATGACGATAACGCAGCCCTGACGTTTCAACTAAACTATCCTCTGTGAAGGCCTCCTTCCCTTTCCTTTCCCTATGTATAGATAAAACCTTATCAAATTATTCCAGTTCGCATAGATCCGCGGACACAACAAATTTTTCTGTATTAACTTGGCAAATATCACTTTTTTTTTTAAAAAAAAGACCAAGCTTCTGCGCACATACACACTCAAACACGCAAACCTATAGACTAAACATGTAAATGAACAGCAAGAATGCATTAAAGGTATTCAGTTTTTCAGTAGGAAAGGTGTCATTTAAGTGGCCCCTAAAGTAATAATTAACAATTTTTACAATGGAAGTGATTCAATCAAAAACCAACTTTAGCTCGATAATAATTTTCCTATTGTCACTGTGAAGCTGCTTTGAAACAATATGTATTGTGAAAAGCGCTATATAAATGAAGATGACTTGACTTGACTTGAGATGTGTGTACACAACAAAATTTTTCCAGATTAAATGATGTTTCATTAACAAAGTTCGGGAGGAGCACATTCAAATGATCTATCCAATGAACATGTCATCAGCAATCAACACATCTATCCTATCAGCATGAGAGGAGGTCTATCCACCTTATTCCTACGCCCCATGACGCTTTGCGCGAATTATGGGTGAAACTTCCGTTAAGCTGTAAACAGTCAGTGAAAGGCTCGCTCTATGAACGCAATAATACGTTTTATTTTTAAACTGGGTACAATGAGATGACATTATTCTACTCACCCTTCAACCAATGAACATTAAAAGGACATTTAAAAGTGTAAAAGCATCAACAAGGTACTTTCAACAGGCCGTGAAAAAGCGCGATTCTTTCCACAGCAATGGACGGGTTAAATATAACTATAGTGATATATCATGATGTATTATGTAATATACGTTGCCTTAATAAAAAATGTTCATGAACTTCAGCATTGCGTGATACTATTTCAAAGTGATTTCCATCATTTTTACAGATAATAAATTGTATTTACCTGTGAAAACAAACCTGGAAAGAGACGTGAGGCTTTGAGGAGAAAAACGAGAGATTCTTCGTGCATTCCAGTGAATTATTAATGGGATATATCGTAAATTATATCGGGAGAACAGACCACAAATGTGCAGTATATGTTGTCCTTTTTCATACTATTACAGCGGTATGCAAAGGGACAAAAGAAAATAATCATGAGGATAGAAAGCAGCGACTGAAAAGAGCTCTTGCCATAGATATTCTTGTTATAACATTACGTTAAAATACCAAGCGTTACGTTATTCTCATGATGTCTGAAAATAAAACATGAAAGAAAAATTGACAGCTCATTCAGTAAAACTGACGGATAAGCTTTATTTGTAGGGCAAACTTATGATTTGAAACGATTCGTTTCAGTCTTTTTAAATGGAAGTTCCCCAAACCGGAAGTGGAACCCATAATTCGAAACGCAGTAGGCTAGTCAGGAATAAGGTGGATATATATGTACACATTCAACTCACCTACAGTACGTTCCTTGACAGTTTTTCAGCATCCCTCCACCACCCCAACTCCTCACTCTTGGCTGGTTCCTACCACAGCCAGAAATACTGGGGGAATACTCTAGATTTGGGCCAAATACCGAGCTTGGAGCCCTCTCCTCGGACAGCACGCCAAATATGCATACCATCTATTTGTATGTGCGAACTTGTGAAGTGCTCTTTAGCAAACATTAGAGATTTACCTGTGCTATCTGGGTAACGGCTGTCAGGACAGGAAAGTTTCTTTTTCTGAGGTGAGAGACTTTTTATTTCATAACAGGTTACGAAAATAATGTTAGAATAATGACACTGACATGGTGTCATGGGCAGTTGCAAATGAAGTTGAAACACATCTAATCGCAGCAGTTTTCCAGCTTTATTTTTACAAAACTCAGGATACTCAGAACACAGAACAGCCCCAGTAATACAACAATAACAGACAACTCAACTGAATGAAACACAGTGTTTAAATAGACAGACCAAACCACTCAAAGAAACGTGAAACACCTGAGACAACTTAATCAAACAATTGGTAACCTAGGCAACTACACAGCACAGGAAACTGATTGAAAACAAAGACACAGAACTGAAATACACAGAACAAAAAGCAGATTACCTGTAACATATGGGCTGTCAGGCAATGACTTAGTAGGCAGCATTTGCGGAGGAAGGTACCTCATGAAACTGATTTCAGACAGACTTCTGAGGTTTAATGACAGAAAAATTGAGTGAGCTTTAGTGATAACTAAGCAAATATTTAATTACTACAATAGTAATTTTCACTATATGACATGAGAAGTGGAAAACGGTCAAAAATGCACATTTACACACAAACTGACCACCAACCGCAACTTTCAGAAGCCGTATTTCTTTTTTTTTTCAACTGTCATAGAATGAAAAGCACAGGATTTTGGGATATCAAAGGCAGCGAAGGATACATCTGCGCTGCCTTCAAGCTGACAGTGGATTCGTGCCTTGATGCCTTCCTACATTGGAATGCATCCTCTGAAAGGCAGCATTTTTTTTAGTTTTTGGACGCAGCCATAGCCTGACCACATCTCATCTGACCGCAGATACTGAAGCAGGACAACCCGTTTTTCTCAGACATTCTTTAATTAAACTACATCTGCATGGTTGCCAAGTTTGCGTAACAAAACCAGCCCAATTTTTATTAAAAACCCGCTCAATCACGTTCCGTTCCCCGGTAAACCCGCTTCAACCTGCAGACTAAAAAACAACCCACGGCAACAGTGTAAAAGTACTCTTGGCAACTGTGCATCCTACAAAAGTGTCAACAGCTTTCACGCACGTCTTTCAAAATAAAAGTCTTGCATCAGAAAAACAGAATTACATTTGTTGTTGTTTCTTTGACTGCAGACTCCGTGACCCACCAGTTGAGAAACACTGGCTTGTCTTTTTTCATAGCTATTTGCCATGATTTAACTTTGCACTGTTTTTGTCCATGAAAGGCAAGAGATAAACATTTTAATTAAGGAGAGATGTTTAGCCTACATTTATTAGTGATCATAGTAGTGGTAATTCATCAAATGATGGAGAACAGTATTTCAATACACACCGATCAGCCATAACATCATGACCACTGACAGGTGAAGTGAATAACACTGATTATCTCTTCATCACGGCACCTGTTAGTGGGTGGGATATATTAGGCAGCAAGTTAACATTTTGTCCTCAAAGTTTGTGTTAGAACCAGGAAAAATGGGCAAGCGTAAGGATTTGAGCGAGTTTGACAAGAGCCAAATTGTGATGGCTAGACGACTGGGTCAGAGCATCTCCGAAACTGCAGCTCTTGTGGGGTGTTCCTGGTCTGCAGTGGTTATTATCTATCAAAAGTGGTCCAAGTAAGGAACAGTGGTGAGCCGGCGACAGGGTCATGGGCGGCCAAGACTCATTGATGCACATGGGGAGCGAAGGCTGGCCCGTGTGGTCCGATCCAACAGATGAGCTACTTTAGCTCAAATTGCTCAAGAAGTTAATGCTGGTTCTGATAGAAAGGTGTCAGAATACACAGTGCATCGCAGTTTGTTGCGTATGGGGCTGCATAGCCGCAGACCAGTCAGGGTGCCCATGCTGACCCCTGTCCACCACGAAAAGTGCCAACAGTGGGCATGTGAGCATCAAAACTGGACCACGGAGCAATGAAAAAAGGTGGCCTAGTCTGATGAATCACGTTTTCTTTTACATTCTTGAACACATGGCACCAGGATGCACTATGGGAAGAAGGCAAGCCAGCGGAGGCAGTGTGATGCTTTTGGCAATGTTCTGCTGGGAAACCTTGGGTCCTGCCATCCATGTGGATGATACTTTGACACGTACCACCTACCTAAGCATTGTTGCAGACCATGTACACCCTTTCATGGAAACAGTATTCCCTGGTGGCTGTGGCCTTTTTCAGCAGGATAATGTGCCCTGCCACAAAGCAAAAATGGTTCAGGAATGGTTTGAGAAGCACAACATCGAGTTTGAGGTGTTGACTTGGCCTCCAAATTTCCCAGATCTCAATCCAATCGAGCATCAGTGGGATGTGCTGAACAAACAAGTCTGACCCATAGAGGTCCCACCTCGCAACTTGCAGGACTTAAAAAATCTGCTGCTAACATCTTGGTGCGAGATACCACAGCACACCTTCAGGGGTCTAGTGGAGTCCATGCCTCAGGGCTGTTTTGGCAGCAAAAGGGGAACCAACACATATATTAGGAAGGTGGCCATAATGTTATGCCTGATCGGTGTATAATTAGTGTAATATAAAGTGGATTGTATATGTATTGCTTATATCCAGACACAGTGTGCAATCGAATGTAATTCGTTTGGCATTTTTAAGAGCTTATTCAGGCGTCTGAATTGAAGTACCAGTTCATGGACAGTCTGCTGCAGCCTCCACAAAACCGACCCACAATAACTGCACCATTCTGCACGGATTTCTTTCTTTTTGGCCATGTTTGCGTGTCTGATTTGTGTAATTAGGTGCTAAAACAATGTACAAATCAAACACACCATCAACGGGTGCAATTCTTGCTCATTAATTTCCTTGCGGTATGTTAATGGTTAATGCTGTAGCATTCTACAATGCTTATTCCTATAGAGAGACATATGCAATGATGGGGACGAGATCAGCTTTCTGGTCTTTGTAACAGATGACGGAAGCTCATCTGAAGCAGAAAAAAGCTGGCATTTCCATTGTGTATCAGGACACACGCCCCTAAAATGTGCAGCTCCTCCATTGTGTAACAGCCGAGCGAGTTTCTCTCTGCAGTGGGATAGACGCCATAATCTCTGGCACACCAGCTCTTCGTGATATTAATGAGGCATCTGAGCGAGTGCTGATGGATTCTGGGAGGGGAGGGCTGAATGTATATTTCTACTGAGATATTTCTACATCTGCTTTAGTATTAAAGGAACTGTTCGCCCAAATATGAAACGTCAGGCATTAATTGCTCACTCTCATGTCCAACGATAAACATTTTTCTTGGTATCTCTGTTGGCCGGTTACAACTTAGTCTTAATGCTCCTGTATGTCATAACTAGGCTATGTCTAAATTAATCCAGATACATATGAAATCGCTGTTTCATTTCAAAATGCTCTACACCATCACTAGCTTTTTTAATCGTTTTATCTACACTGAAACGTTGGAAAACACTAAAACCATGTTACTGTGCTTGTGTAAACTATAAAAAAAGCTCACTGAGATGATACCAAGTAACACATTTGGTAACACATTTCTTACACTTTTCTTCTAGCATGATCATTTTATTAGCACAATATCCCACTTGATGTATCCAGGTCACATTCACTCGCCACTCATTGTATGGTCTAAAACGCAATTGCCCTGTCATCTTTGCAGGTATGTAATATGAAGATTGTATAGTATAAATATTAAATAAAAACACAGATATCTAATGATGCAATATGTGTCATATGACATAACGTCATTTATACATCGTTCATGGAACGTTTTTTTAAAAGTTTTAGTTGGGTGTTCGTCTAACTTTTTTTTTTTTTAAATGTTACTACTTGTTTTTCGGAACATTTAAAGTAATGTTCCCATAATGTTTGCAAAATTATGTAATGTAATGTTCCTGTAATGTGTTTGCATAATCAAGAAAAAAAAAAAAAAAAAAAAACATTTTTAAAACATTTTTAAAAAATTGACGTTTTTAGTATTTAATGAAATGTGTCAACATTTTTGAATACCTCCCTTTTCACAGTTCACACTACAACACAAAAACAATGTTTTCAAATCTATCTACTTTGGAGATTATCTTTAAAAAGCTCAGTGTGCACGGAAGGCTAAAATGTAGAGAAAACATTTTCAAATGTATCCAGATTGGATCCAATATAGTCAGCAAAGCATCGTCTTTTAGTTTCAATCTTGCTGAAAATCCTGTGTCAAATTGTGCCTTGTTTGTAAATGAATCTGTGGTAAAATGAAGTGAACAAAGGACCAAGTTCGTACTGACGTGGTCTGGAACTTCATTAAAAATAAAGTTCATCCACTCTTTCCTAATGTTGGGATCAGAAGGAAGGCAATGCAAAGACTGTGTTTTACCACAGCTTGGCACTGCACAGCGTCTTTTTGTCTTCGGAACCATCTTTATCTTTTGGTTTCTGCGTAGACCTGTGTTTGCCTCTCTGGTTATTTACCTACTATGTGCGAATTGGTGGGCAGGGCTAAACAGGCAGGGATGTAGAAGCATGCGCTGATCTTCTTCTGTGGAGGCAGTGCTTAGCCACACTATTACGTCATAAAGTGGCACATTCCAGAACCTGTCATTTTGGCAGACTGGCTTCAATATAAGCTGTTTTTAGACTAAAGAGAACGTTTTAAGTTCTGAAACTTACAGGATGTTTTTTTATAGTACAATGACCTATTACATGTCAAAAGATCAAGGGAATTTTGATTTCTGTTCATGACCCTTTTGATGTAAACTTAGCCTAAATGTAAAAAACTTAAACTATGTATAAATATACATATAACATACAAAAACACTAGGTTTACTTTGTTAACATTAGTTGATACAAAGTTCTGTTATGAAACATGCGCTAAGAGCATAGAATGCATGATTCCCAGTCCGAGGACATGAACAGCTCCGAATATAACATCACATGTTGTCATCGTGAGACTGCACAATGAATCTCTTGTACATTGTGTCTACACTTTGTTTGTTATAATGAGAGAATTTGCGAGCGGACAAAACTCAGTTACCACTCACTACCACCAAAAAAGGCGCTTTGAGTGGTGAGTGGACGCGTGGTGCCCCCTGTCATTTTGCTCTCTAGGCAACCACAAGGTGGAAACGAGTATGTATCTCCCTCGTCCACTTGTGATCCGATCGACCAAAACGCATCATAATACCAGGCGGAAATAGGGCCTGTAAGTACATAGTAGTTAAGGACACCTAATATAAATTGGGCCCGAAGAAAGAATTTCATACAAATTTGGAAAAACTTGAGGGTGAGTAAATGATTTTCACGATTCACCTGTCACCTCTGCACTACATTTCTCATCATCCTCCCTGGCTTCCACCTGCATACACTCCATGATCACCCACACCTGCCAGCATTCTCCTCCTCGTGTGCATTCCCTATTTGTATGCTACCTGGATACCTGCCTGGATCTCAACGAGGTGTGTGCTCATCCTGGTTCACCATGTCCACGATCTCCACTCCACCTGCAAAACAGTAAACCCAGTTACCATTCTATCATCTTTCTGAACTGGTATATCAAAGACTCACATACCTGTTTATTCCTGTTTACATCTGCTGCAATAAACATTCACTGTTATTCAACATAATCCTCTGTCTGAGTCATTCTGTTACAGAAGACCAGACCAGTAAATTTTGCAGCATGAGCATTCCTCTCCACCTGGTGGACCGATACTCCCTCTCTCAAAATTGCTGTTCCCTTGCTCAATATGCTGAGGAATTCTGGGAGCTGGCCTCTGCCATGTATTTGGAAGATGATCTACTGCTGACAATCTTTGGATAAACCATTGGATAAACCACTGTATTCAATGATGCCCTGGGACACTAACAACTGCTCCTTATAGCAATATATCCTATATGCACTCTTCTTAGTCGATCCGCCTCCAAAATGCCACACCCTCTCTCATCATCTCCAGAGTTCAGTACAGTCCCAGAGTTTGTTTACGAGCCCGTTCCAGCCCCAGAATTCAGAGTCTACATTGGAGCCCACTCTTACCCCTGAATCTGCTTCAGAGCCCGCTCGTTCCTGTAAGATCACGCTAAATTCACTTCCAGTCCATGAGTCAGTACAAGAATTCCCCCCAGACCAAGAGTCTGCCCCTGACCAGATTCCAGTGATGGCTCCAGCCCCTGACCAGAGTCCAGTGATGGCTCCAGTCCCTGAGCATGGTACAGAGTCTGTTCCACTATGTTTTCCAGAGTTTGCTCCAGTATGTTCTCCAGTATCCACTTCAGCCCAGAAAGCACTGAACTCTCCATAATGGCTCTAACATTCATGTGTGTCTGGGCCACACACACACATCAGCTCCAGCCCCTGAGTCTGCTCCAGTGTTGGCTCCAGCCCCTGAGTCTGCTCCAGTGTTGGCTCCAGCCCCTGAGTCTGCTCCAGTGTTGGCTCCAGCCCCTGAGTCTGCTCCAGTGTTGGCTCCAACCCTTGAGGCCGCTCCAGTGCCGGTACCACCTTGGAGGCTGTCCATTCTGCCGGCACCGCCCTGGTCACCCGTTTCCTACAGGTCATTTTATCCGACACCCAGCCCTCCCTCCCTGGGTGGATTCTGTTTGGCAAGAGGTCATGCCTTCAGGGAGGGGGGGAGGAGTACTGTAACGATTCACCTGTCACCTCTGCACTACATTTCCTATTATCCTACCTGGCTTCCACCTGCACACACTCCACAATCACCCGCACCTGCCAGCAATCACCCTAATCAGCTCCAAACCATAAAAGCACACACCTCAAGCTCAGACATTGTATGGTCTCGTTTAGAGAAGGACTATTTACCTTTTCTCCACATTCTAGCAACGAATCCCCTACGATTACTCCAAGTTCCTGTTCCCCGTGTGTCTCCATTCTCCTCTTCGTGTACATCCCTATTTGTATGCTACTTACCTGGATACCTGCCTGGATCTCAACAAGGTGTGTGGTCATCCCTGGCTCACCATGTCCATGATCTCCACTCCACCTGCAAAACAGTAAACCCAGTTATCTTTCTATCATCTTTCTGAACTGGAATATCAAAGACTCACTTACCTGTTTATTCCTGTTTATATCTGCTGCAATAAACATTCACTGTTATTCAACATCATCCTCTGCCTGAGTCATTCCATTACAATGATGACAGAATTTTCATTTTTGGGTGAACTATCTGTTTAAAACTATTTTCTGTTTGTTACAATATTGATGTGGGACTGTTGTTGCCAAGTAAGCTTCATTTGTCCCCAGTTGTAAGCTTCTGTGCTCTCTAAACTGTCTGGGTGCTGCACTGTTTTTTGTTCCATCTTTGATCACGTTATTAACAGACGTTTAGAATATTGATTTTTGAAATTTATGAATCGATCCGAATCGCTAGAAAATTCATATGTGAATCGAATTTTTTTTTTTTTTTTTTTTTTCCCACTACTAGTTTATGATATTATTATCCTAAAACAGAAATGCTTAAGAATTATTTACCCTCCTGGTTTTTGTAACCACCACAACTCGAACATCTTGAGAGAAAATTCTTTAAAGATTTTCACACTCTGAAGTCCTGAAATACATCAAATTGAAAATCCTTCAAGCTGTCATGGTGTTTAATGGATGACGTGTGCCTGAACAGATGATTATGCTCCTGTAATGTGGAAGTTTGTTGTATAAAGTCAGTTTTATTAAGGACTCGTGCACACTGTGGTAACGGCCCGCGGCGACAGTGGCACAACCTCCCGATGAGATGATTGTCTTCTGCTGGCGGGAGGTCGCTCATCTCCACACACGCCTGAAATTGAAACCATTATACCTCCATTTTGTTATTCATGTTTGTTAACAGGATGAGCAGGGCTCATTTTCAGCCCGTCTGTTCTCAGGGTTTCTCTCGTTTATGCTCTTTGTCATTTGCTTTTTTTTATTATCATGGATGTAATGGGCTCCTGTGCTGTGACACTTTCCTGAAGACTTTCCACACTCATTTTCGAGTCAGCACAACATCATACACAAACGGGATTTGAGAATGACGTTTTACTCTTTTCTTTTCCCAAAGAGAAATGGCACTTTTCACAAACATGAAATTTGGGCAAAACTGCATTTTGTTTCTTAGTCAACAGTTGGTCATTGAAAGGAGCCGATTAACCTTTATATACTTTGTGCAGTTACTGTAAGAAAAAAGTATCAGACTTTATTACAAAACAAATTACTTTTCATGTTAATTTTATCTTGGATAATTATTTTTATAACATATATTAAAGTTCACAATAATAATAAATCAGTATATCATAGTGTGCTTGGTTATAGATTTGAGAGATGTTTAAGCACAAAGTTGATTAACATCTGCACAGAAAGCTTTCCTCTGCTGTACTGAAGCTCTTGTTTATGCAGGTAGGTGGTATCAGTAAAATTCTAAAAAAATAAAATAAAATAAAAAAAACCTAGTCTATCTTCTGTGTTTGCTGAATATCTTTTTATTTTCTGTTTTCTGTCTTTTGTGAAGAAAAAGTTGTTCAGTTCTGCCAAAGGCCACCAAAGCATGAAACAGCAGAGACTATTTGACAGGCCCATCTAGATGAGAAAATCATCTGTTTTTAGTTTATAATTATACAATCGAATCTATAGAACACTGAGTAATATGTTTGTATTGTTAGTTTTAGCTAAATTAAACATGTCATAGATTATGTAATGTGATGTATGTGTGTGCTGTGTCTGTCTCTGTCTGACAAGCTGTCATTCTTCACATGGCATGAAAATAACACTCATTCACACCAAACAGCCAATTACAAATAATTATCAGAGCTGACGCTCTTCTGCTGTCAACTCAGAGTGAACCACACAAACTAGCCATGAACCCTGTGTATGATATTACGCTCTGATGATTAGCACCATCTCCAATAATGAACTATCGGCATATTCACAACAACATACAGACAACTGACAGCATCAACATTCCAACATAATAGCATCGAACACTCAGACTATGACTTTTGCCAAAATGTGCAGCAATAGAGTAGTATAGAGTGTGATACTGCTTTTAAAGTGGTAGTTCACCCAAAAATGAAAATTATTCCTCCAAGGTTTATAATGGTTGTGAATGGCAGCCCAGATTTTGAAGACAAAAAAAAAAAAAAAAAAAAGAATCCATCCATAAAAAAATGAATCCATACGACTCCAGGAGGTTAATAAAGGCCTTCTGAAGTGAATCGATGCGTTTATTAACCCCCTGTAGTGGTATGGATTCATTTTTTTTTTTTTTTTTTCTTCAAAATCTGGGCAGCCATTCACAACCATTATAAACCTTGGATGTGGATGACTAAGGATATTTTTAAATATATCTCTGATTGTGTTCGTCTGAAAGAAGATAGTCATATACACCTTGGATGGCTTGAGGGTGAATAAATCATGGGATAATTTTCATTTTTGGGTGAACTATCCCTTTAAAAAGTTCCATACAAGAAGTCAATATCTTATTATATATTTCAGGCAAAATTTGTCCAGTCACACTGTTAAAAAAAAAAAAAAAAAGTAAGATTATTGGGCAACACTTTACAATAAGGTTTTATTTGTTAATTTTTTTTTGACTACATTAGTAACTAAGAATGAGCAATACTTCTACAGCATTTACTAATCTTAATTAATGTTAATCTAAACATAAAATATAAATGTCAAATGCATATAAAAGGAAGTGAATGGAACTATTGAATCTGCATAATGCACACTGTTGCGCATCTGCAGTCAACAGTAAGCTAGCAACTCCAAACATAGCCTATATAAAACAAAACGAGTCCAGCGCTTGAGCGAACAGGTCAACATTCCAGTGTTTGTCATAAAAGCCTCATACTGTCGCACTCACAAATCAGTCTCCACCACATGAAGAGCTGTGTCAACTGGCTCTGATACATGAAATGATGCTGTTGGTCAATATTAGTACAACATTTAAAAGCATAACAGTGTTTGGGTTCATGTGCTGGATTGAAAGGGTTTGGAAAGTTCTCATTCTATTTGGTCTTGATATTTCAGCATTGGTGGTCTCTGAAAATCCCAAACCACCATGATGTCATGTGAATGAGGCTGCGTTTGAGTTGCTGTGGCCTTCAGCATTGCCATACATTCATTCAGAGGGATTCAGATATGATTTTATATGTTGCTTGACCCCTGGGTACATACAAACACATGCGTCTCATTTTCCTGCTAAACATCTTGCTGATCAGCTCGCAGTCACCTATATCCGACCACAAATTAGCTGTGATCTTTACACTGGGAATTTCCTCAAAAACAAAAAAAAAAAAAAAAAAAGTCTGAGAAAGTTGGACCTAAAAAGAGGTCAAGGGTTCATTTAGTTATTGTCGTGATTCCCTGTGTCTGTTTTTAATGGACTCTTGTTTTGTCTTTTTGTGCCTATGTTCAGTTCCTGTGTATTTAGTACCTGTTTCCCTTTGCTTCCATTGTGTCTTAATAGTTTCTATAGCAACTAATAAGTTTGTTACCATGACAACTAATCACCTACACCTGTCCTTCATTTAGCCCTTTGTCATCTTGAGTAGATAAACCCCCAGTTCGATACGGTTCACTAGTATTGCATCGTAATTGACGCTATGGGAAAACTTATTTTTCTCCGAAACACTGAAGCCTGATTGAATCACGCAGTGAAACTACACTAACCTATGGTGCTGCAGCCTGCCAAATTGGGCGGGGCTACCCATCTATATAAGCGGGCAAATCTAGCCATAGGATTCAGAATCTTTCTCCTTCAGCATGAAAACCTTCTCCTTGCTGACTCCGAAGACAACACAGAAGCACCTCACAGCTTGCAGCTGACTCTCCCCTGCGGCTATCCGGCGAAAACACAGAAAGAAAGAAAGAACCATTTCTATCTAAAAGAGCAGCAACGTTTGATGCAAAATGTTGTGTCCTGACTGTAGCTTGGACGAGCTCCCAGAGTGTATCGCTTGCCTGGGACATGCCCACGCCATGTCTGCACTTACTGAGACCAGCTGATCGCACTGCGAGAACGAGAACAGTGCTGACAACTCGGCAGCTGAGGATGACGCTTCTCCCCTGCTACTATTAGTTGAGACTAATCGAGCATATTTCTCTCTAAAAGAGCATATTTTCGTCGATGTTTGCTTCAAAGTGCCACACCTCTGAACGCGTCGCTTGCTGGGGCTGCGTCCACGCCAAGCCACATTCATCAAAGACGGATGTTCTCATGCTTCTCTTGCTCTTCCTCTTGTTCTCCACCGTTCTCTTTCTCTCGAAGTCTGAGATGAAGAAACAATGGAGTTGCAGGCCGGAGTTCACGCCGGTTATATCCCGCGTGTCTCACTCTCCCTGCAGCAAGTGGATTCCCCAGTGCTGCTAGCACTGTGAGAACTGCGCTGACAGCTCGGCAACTGAGAATGATGTTCTACCCTGTGACTATCAGGCAAGACGTGCCCATGCCAAGCCGCATTCATTCAGTCTGTAGTACTTTAACCATTTGCCACTCGACTCTGGGCATGGGAGGCCATGCCCAGAATGTTGAGCTGGATTTTGAGGATAATAGAAGGCTACTCACTCCAATTCGTTCGCAGACCACCCTGCTTCAGAAAAACACAAATTTCCTTCCTGGGAGCAGTTCTCGATTTGGCCCAAATGTGGGTCTGGCTCACTCCAGAATGCGCACTGACAATTCAGCAGCTTGCGGCGTCATTCAGAGTCGGGGTTTCACTCCCCCTCAGAGCCTTTCAGAGGATGCTGGGCCTAATGGTGGCCACATAGTTCCACTGGGCCTGCTACACATGCTGCCCCTGCAGTATTGGCTGAAACCCTGTGTTCCAGCCCACGCTTAGCATCTCGGATGCCTCCGTATCAAGGTGGACCATGGCTGTGTCATGGCCCTGACCCCTTGGAAGGACCCTCATCTGTACCAGGCCGGCGCAGACCTGGGGTTGGTCTCCAGAAGGAAGGTAGTCTTGGCAGATGCCTCCATCACAGGTTGGGGAGCTCTGTCCGAGGGCAGGCCGACATTCTCCTGGTCAAGCACGGAGAAACAGCGGCATATAAACTGCCTAGAAACGCTGCCGGTTTTTCTGGCTCTCAAAACCTTCCGACCAGGCCTGAAAGGGCACCATGTCTTAGTCCACTCAGACAACATGGCAGTGGTGTCCTACATAAACCACCAAGGTGGACTCTGTACAAACTGGTGAGACGCCTCCTCTTATGGGCACAGCGCAACCTGCACTCACTGAGAGCGGCGCACGTGCCGAGCAAACTGAACCGAGGGGCAGACATGCTGTCCCGGGGCAATGTGTCCTCAGGAGAATGGACCCTCCATCCCCAGATGGTTCACATGATCTGGAGTATTTTTGGGAGGGCAGATGTCAACCTCTTCACCTCAGAAGACAACTCTCACTGCACAACATTTTTCTTGAAGGACAGGGACACACTGGCCCAAGAGTGGCCCAGCCTTCCCCTGTACACCTTTGCCCCAGTCGCACTGCTCCCTCAGGTCATCAGATGAATCAGGGAGGACAGACACGCAGTTCTTCTGGTGGCCCCTCTCTGGCAGAACCAATCATGGCTCCCTGAGTTGATGCAGCTGCTGGCAGCAGCTCCCTGGCCAATTTCCCTGAGAAAGGACCTAGGGGAACGACTTAGTGATTCATTTCTTGAAAGGGGCCAGAAGGCTGAACCTGCCTCGCCCCCTTACTATTCCAACATAGGAAATGTCTATGCGAGGATATTAAGTGCCATATCTGAGGCTAGAGTGCCATCTACTAGACACCTCTACGCCCTTAAATGATCTGTCTTCTCCGACTGGTGTACAATCCGGAATGAAGACCCACCAGCCTGTGACGTTTCACTGTTGCTGTCTTTCCTGCAGGAGCTACTAGACAAGGGGTACACCCCTTTCACACTCAAAGTTTACATGGCGGCCATAGCAGCAAACCACACTCTTGTGGCCAGCCAGTCTAAAGGCAGGAACGACTTAGTGATTCATTTCTTGAAAGGGGCCAGAAGGCTGAACCCACCTCGCCCCCTTACTATTCCAACATGAGACCTGTCTACGGTCCTTAGGGCCCTCAGAGGCCCGCCCTTCAAGCCGCTTTAGTCGGCCGAGTTACGGCCCCTTTTGCTGAAGATTGCCCTTCTGCTAGCCATAGCATTAGTCAAATGAGTGGATGACCTGCAAACGCTCTCGGTGACTGTGTCTTGCCTTAAGTTTGGGCCAAACAACTGTAAAGTCATCCTCAAACCAAGACATGGTTATGTACCAATGGTGCTCTCCACTCTGTTCAGAGCACAGGTCATTACTCTCTCCGCTCTTGCCACTTCTGAGGATGAGCGAGAGTTGCACTTACTCTGGTTTGGGCCTTAAGGATGTATATAGAGCGCTCTGCCCAGTTCAGGCAGTCAGAGCAGCTTTTTGTGTGCTTTGGAGGCCACACCAAAGGGCATCTGGTCACGAAGCAGAAATTGTCCCACTGGATAGTGGATGCAATTGCGCTGACTTAAGTGTCTGTGGGCCTTCAGTGCCCCATCAGAGTGAGAGCCCACTCTACCAGAGGCATGGCCTCCTCTTGGGCTTGGTCCAGCAGAGTTTCCATTGGCGACATCTGTATGGTCCTCGCCGTCCACCTTCGCCCGATTTTACAACTTGGACGTCCCTGCTCTGCAAGCACTGGTCCTGTCTGTTTAGTTGGGCTTTTACCTCTACGCGAACTCAACCCGCTCAGAACGTTATCTCTCAGGGCTCCGACTTTGTGATCTTAGCCACTTAGTTCTTCTGCGTCAAGCATCTTTTGTGGATTGTCATGTCTAGTCAGCATGTGACAGTTCTATAATAGATATTACACCAGTGCTTATTTTTGAAATAGATGAAACCATACTTAACAGCTCCAAAGTCATTAGTCACACAGTATTTATGGTAAAACATGTGCTCAGAACTAAACACCCATGAAAAGGATGGCAAGACTATTTATTATTAATAAATAAATAACAATACCAATTATTATTAAATTAGCACAGAATTATGATACTTGAATTATGATACCAGAATTATGATACTTTAGCACAGAATTATGATACTAATAATAATAATAATAATAATAATAATAATAATAATTATTATTATTATTATTATTATTATTATATTATCAAAGAAAAATAATAATAATAATAATAATAATAATAAAAGAGTATTTATTATTAATAAATAAATAACAATACTAATAATTATTAAATTAGCACAGAATTATGATACTTAATAATAAATGTATTTATTATTAATGAATAATAATAATAATAATAAAACAGAAAAAAATAATCATCATTTTTTTAGGTTAGGAGCAGTATACAACCTGGATAATGGATAGGGACAATGGCCCAAAAAAAAAAAAAAAAAAAAAATGCACATATTTATTGAAAATGTGTGCAAGTCATCATTTCAAGTCAATCAAAATTCAAACAAAAAACCTGCCCCTGTTGTGCTATTTGAAAGTTCCTAATTCTGTTTAGGGGATCTCATACAACAGGTTTACATGCATCAAATGTCAAAAACACTTTCATTTTCTCATAATATACATTGCACATCACCACATTTTTCAATGATTCTCAAAAGACTCGTCGGATGAATCAGTCTCTCTAAATCCTTTCTTTCGATGAACCTGCTCTGCTCTGATTAGCCAGATGGCCCAGTCTGTTGTGATTGGCCTACCGCTTACAGCTCCGGAGGCTTCCTAAAGCTCAGCGATTGTACACACTGTAAAGACATTAACGATGGCATCGATTTTACCATATCAATCCAAGCGCAAGTCAGATGATTAAATATTGAAAGAACTAGTTATTCAACCCAAACCTCCATCGCAAGGACGACTTGAACAGGACATTTCTCAGTACGCTACTCAGTTTGTCGTACATTATAAGATGTTGCAACTGTAATTCCTCACCATCAGCATTAACAAGTGTATGTCCATCAACAAACCAATGTGTATAATTCTAATGTATTGCGGTACACATGTGGGAACTGTATTATTAACAGTATTAATAACAGTGCATACGTTAGCTGAGCACTAATGTGAATGACTGATGTAACATTAAAGTTTGTAAAACAAATCTTGCTTTATCATTACTCAAAGTAATAAGAACGAAAGACAATCTGCATTAATGAACACAATTATAGGTAATAGTGGGCCCACAGCTGATTAGCAGAAATATTTCAGTAAGACAGTAATAACATGTGTTATTACTAGCCAGAGAAATACACAATATAGCTAAAACCCAAAACTATGTATTTTGAACAAAATACATCAATAATTAATCACATTTACAGGTTGTGATTCTGAGGAGCAAGTTGGTCCAAATAAAGCAGGTACTGCCCCATTTTTAACCACTGATTCTTCACAGCCTCATCCTTTGGAAGTAAAAATAAACAAAATTCCCTTTCACAGTGCAGAGCACAGCGTCTTGTCAACATGTTATCCACAATAACAAGCTACATCATTTGAGGGGGGTTCAAGTTTTTGCGGGATGTCCACGCAGAACGTAGGCGGGCATTATGCAAATATATTAACTTGTGACGTGAATTTCGCAGAAATGGGATTCGAATTACAAACGACTTGTTTAAGTGGTTCAGAGTCGACTCTTTCTTTTGAGAGACAGTAACTTTGTTTATGATGCACTTTCAGCTTTACAACTTTGCAGACTGTTTATATTCACATACAGCTACATTACACACTGCATGAAAGGTCATTTTCAAAAATCCATAATTGGGGCACTTTAAAGCATTTATCTGAGTTTCAGTGTTGGTGCAGTTACTACAGCTGTTTGATGACTGTATCCCTGAGTCAAGTCACCTTTATTTATATAGCGCTTTTTACAATGCAGATTGTGTCAAAGCAGCTTTACAGTGATAACTGGTATATAATTTTGGCTGCACAGCAGCTCTTAAAGAAAATGGTGTCATTGTCAGTAAATTCAGTATTGATTCATTCCGATGTAAGAATCAATAGTTATTAATTTAGTTAATTTATCTATATCAGCACTGGAGTGAACAGTGATGTCATCATCCAGCTCAGTTCAGTTCGCATACAATGGTGTCAATGCAGGCAGATCAAAACACTGTTGAATATCAAATGTCAAGTGTCCCCAACTAAGCAAGCCAAAGGCGACAGCGGCAAGGAACCCAGACTCCAACAGGTGACATCAGGTGGCAAACAGGTGTTAAAATGGAGAAAAAAACCTTGGGAGAAACCAGGCTCAGTCGGGGGGGCCAGTTCTCCTCTGGCCAACAGCGAACAGCTCTTTATTATGATTCAGGCAGCTATCATAAGTCCGATTGGGATCGCAACAGTCAAAGTATTTATTCCAGTTCCATCCAGTTGAGGATCGTATTCATCACGCCGGTATGGACGGTTTGTTGAGGAACTGTGCCACTGGCTGTCGTGTCGATGAGGACTTCACAGTGGATGATCTAGTTGACTCAATCTCTGCTGACACTTCAGGGCTGCGTTGTGGTTGTGTCAAGGCGCAGGTCCTCGATCTCACGTGGATACGGCCCGGATCCGGCTGACTACGGTAAACCTAGGGATAAACAGAGAGACTAATATTAGCGTAGATGCCATTCTTCTTCTGATGTAACGAGTACATCTGGTGTTATAGGAAGTGTTCCCGGTTCCGGCTGACCTAATTTATGCAGCCTAACAATCCTTTAACGGATTTGAAAACATAAATTGATAATGTGTTATGTGTATGCCAGATTAAAGAGATGCGTTTTTAGTCTAGATTTAAACTGACAGGATGTGTCTGCTTCCCGAACAATGCTAGGAAGATTGTTCCAGAGTTTAGGTGCCAAATAGGAGAAGGATCTACTGCCTGCGGTTGATTTTGATATTCTAGGTATTATCAACTGGCCTGAATTTTGAGATCGCAATAGACATGAAGGACTATGATGCGTTAAGAGCTCGCTCAGGTACTGGGGGGCTAAACCATTTAGTGCTTTGTAAGTAATTAGCAAGATTTTAAAATCTATACGATGTTTAACAGGAAGCCAATGCAGTGTTGACAGAACCGGGCTAAATATGGTCATACTTCCTAGTTCTAGTAAGAACTCTAGCTGCTGCATTTTGTACAAGCTGTAGTTTATTTATCAAGCCAGCAGGGCAACCACCCAGGAGAGCATTACAGTAATCTAGCCTTGAGGTCATGAACACATGAACTAACTGTTCTGCATTTGTCACTGAGAGCATATGTTGTAGTTTAGATATATTTTTAAGATGGAAGAATGCGGTTTTACAGATGCTAGAAACATGGCTTTCAAATGAAAGATTGGTCTCAAAGAGCACACCCAGGTTCCTAACTGACGACGAAGACTTAACAGAGCAGCCATCAAGTGTTAGACAGTATTCTAGGTTATTACGTGAAGAAGTTTTTGGTCCAAAAATTAAAATCTGTTTTTTCTGAATTTAGTAGTAGAAAATTACTGGTCATCCAATTTTTTATGTCAGCTATGCATTCCGTTAATTTTGTGAATTGATAAGTTTCGTCAGGGCGCGAAGAAATATGGAGCGGAGTATCATCAGCGTAACAGTGAAAACTAACGCCATGCTTCCTGAGTGAGGGACAGTAGCTGAAAAGATCAACATTTTATGTGCAATATGAACCAACAGCAGTTTTAGCAAAGCCATGAAGTCATAAAAATTCGGTGTACGAACACATGAATCAACAGTCAGGCAACAAATACTCAGACAGCCTAAATCACATCTCATAATCTGCTAACAAACCTGTCGCTCAAACCGTGCCATATTCCTGGAAGCCGTCACAGTAAGATAGAGTTAAACCTTAAACTCTTTGGAAAGCTTGGTTTTGATATCACGCATTGACCTTGAATGTATCATATTCTGCTATAGTTACTGTCTGTAGCAGGATGCTTATTTCAAAAATGGCAGTTTTCTGTTGATCCCTCCACATCATGTTACCTGCAAAATATGATTCTGTGAAATTTGATGCAGAATATTAGTGGCGATCAGACCGGCGTGTCTGTCAAACCCAAACTACTGTAGGTTCTACTGCATCATTTCCAGACACAACGCTTTATCCGCACACCTGTTTCACACTGCTGGGCCAGTAATTGGAAATTACTAACATAACTAAGGACCTGTTTACACCCGGTATTAGGATGTGTTGTGGTCAGTCCTTATTGTAGGACTCCTAAATTTTTGCTCTGAGAGTATTTCACAAACTATTTTAGCACTAAAACCTGGGGCCGTATGTATAAAGCCTCTCAGAGTAAAATTTTAGTCTTAAGTGTGTCAAAATTCTAAGAATGATGTAATTTTACTCTTATTCCCAAACTTAAGAATAAGTATGATTCATAAAGGTTCCTAAGTGTCCCAGCTAGGTCTTAGCTCCTAAATTATTTAGGAGAGCTGGAGAGGTCACATAACCTAGTTAGGAGTAACAAGATGGCAGCAAAGAAGAGGAGACACATGTTTTCCAATGAAGATGATGTATTGGAGTTATATGATGACACAGAGTTGATAAAACAATATAAACTTGATTGACAATTCTTTTTGTAACTGACCTAATAAAAATGTAATAACTTTAAATAAATGTAATAAATGTAATAAATATTACTTAAAAAAATAATAAGTTTAATGAATTTTAGTATATTTAATGACTTTGAATAAACTTTTTATAATTTTAAATGTAACAACTTCTCCCACTCTATAAATCAATGCTCTGACTGTAGAAATGAAATAATTACCTTTTTGGTAACTGGAAAAATGCAGCAGTGCACTTGAGCCCATCAGTCCACAGTAAGCAGGCTCTTAAAAAGTACTATTGCTAAACTTACCACACCAAACATAGTGGCCAAAATTGATGTGCAAAGGTTTTTTTTTTTTTTTTTTTTTAATGACCATTATAAATGCTTTATACCATCAAAATATGAGGAAAATATTTTAATTTTATGTTTATATTATTTAAATGTTTTAAAATAAGAGGGAAGAATAAAACACTAAACTAAGCAAAGGTATTTATCTGACAAAAAATTTGGCAAAAAAAAACAAAACAAAAACAAAGGAAAACTACAGCTACAGGTTTCAGAAAAACAAAAAAGCTCAGAAAAAAGCACACATTGACTACAACATAATCAGTTTTTAATATTTCATTGCTCCCCTTGTTTTTGCATGGGTTCATAATTTCTTTGTTGTATGATAGCCTGGCCAAAAATAATTTGAAATTTCATTTCATTATCACACATGAAACAACTGACTAGCACAGCTACACAATATGCTTACATCATTTAACACATTTTTAAAAATAATTTTAAATGAATTAAGGTTGAAGATGTCAATTTTCATATGGCTGGACATCACATTTGGCCACTATCTATGGCAGTTCATTGACTTTCCAACTGACCAGCAAACCATGCAGCAAAAGCAAGCCACTTTTATGTTGACAGTGGGCTTCCCTGGAGTTGTTGGAGCCGTTGATGGAATTCATGACACATCATTGCTCCAGTTGTAAATGAGGAGACATACAGTATATCAATTTAAAAAAAAAAAGATTCCACACCATCAATACTAATTTGTGATAATTTTGTATAATGCAAAGCTATTTTTAAAAATAAATTTAAATATTAAAATGTTTCAGTGCCTTTTTAAATGATTTTTTATTTATTTATTTATTTTTATAATAACATTAAATTATTGGTGTTGTGCTGCTGTGACTTCACCGTTGCAGGCTCGCTATTGGCTAATTCAGAGGTTGAGGGCGGCCATATTGAGTTGGCATCATTGTAGTCCTTAGTTCACAACACTTAAGTCAGCACTTAAGAATCAGAAATAGGCTTTACTAAAAGTTGCTTTTAGCATCTTTATAAAAGTCTCCTACTCTTAGAAAATTCCTACTTTTTACTAAGAATTTTTTGACACTTAAGTCAAAACTTAAGATTTATTCTTAAGAGCATTTCTGAGAAGTTTTATACATACGGGCCCTGACCCTAAATCTGTGAAAAGTTAGGGGTATTCAAGAGGACTCCTAAGTCACTAAGACCAAATCACAATCAATCCTAAAATGGCTGTTTCCAGCAATCCGCCCAAAGATACAATACACCTTTGAGGCAATAATATTTTGATTTATAGATTTTAATCTGTGATGACATAACATAAAGGTTAATTTATGTATAGGCAAAATCCATTGCAGTATGGAGAATATAACATTGCGGTCAAGTTGAAAATAATGTCCTATTGTCTGTGTCGATAGCCTTGTGGGCAGCATGGGTGACCCGAGTCCGAGTCCAACCCCCCCTTTTCTCACTCCCACTTCCCTTCCTGTCTACTCACTGTCCTATCATAATAAAAAAGGCAAAATTGCCCAAAAAATATGAAAAAAAATGTCAGAATACCTGTGGCAAATTGTTGAATAAAGTCATTATTTTGTTTTGTTTTTTGCACAAAAAAAGTATTTTCGTCGCTTCATAAAATTAAGATTGAACCACTGTAGTCACATGGACTATTTTAATGATGTCTTTACTACCTTTCTGAGCCTTGGTCATTAAATTGCTGCATGGAGGGGTCAGAGACCTCTCAGATTTCATCAAAAATATCTTAATTTGTGTTCTGAAGATGAATGAAGGTCTTACGTGTTTGGAACGACATGCGGGTGAGTAGTTAATGACAGAATGTCCATTTTTGGGTGAACTAACCCTTTAAGTAGAACTTAAGCATTTATGTCAAACTAAAATATACTTTAATGTAATTTCTATTGAAACATGTATGTCCCACCGCAGACACAGAGACACAGAGCCAGACTCGGCTGTGATGTGTGAGCCCACACTAGGAGTGAGTGAGCATGACATCGCAATGGAGCATAAGCGGAGCCTATCTGACCAGGTGTGCAAGCTGGCTGTCCCATCCATCGCCAAAGGTATGTGCGTGGAGTTTGAGGGTTTGGATTTGAGACCCGCCCACTCACCTGTCACTGAGAGTGAGTTGCTGGACTTGGATTTTCATTTAAACCTACTGTTCATGTCATGCCTGCCACGCCAGGGCCTGTTCACGCCATGCCTGCCACACCAGGGCCTGTTCACGCCATGCCTGTCACGCCAGGGCCTGTTCATGCCATACCAGAGCCTCGTGCCAAGATTGCCGCCATACCAGAGCCTCGTGCCAAGATGGCCGCCATACCAGAGCTTCGTCCCAAGATGGCCGCCATACCAGAGTTTCATCCCAAGATGGCCGCCATACCAGAGTCTCCAGAGGATGCAGCGCTGACCATTATGGCCACGGCCATGTTATGTGTGTATCGGCTCCAGCCCCTGACCAGTGTCCAGAGGGGACTACAGCCCCTGACCAGTGTCCAGAGGGGACTCCAGCCCCTGACCTGTGTCCTAAGATGGCTGTCACGCCTGAGCCCTCAGCCGAGATGGCTGTCACGCCTGAGCCCTCAGCCGAGATGGCTGCCACGCCTGAGCCCTCAGCCGAGATGGCTGCCACGCCTGAGCCCTCAGCCGAGATGGCTGCCACGCCTGAGCCCTCAGCCGAGATGGCTGCCACGCCTGAGCCCTCAGCCGAGATGGCTGCCACGCCAGAGCCTCGTCATGCCACGGCTGCCACGCCAGAGCCTCGTCACGCCACGGCTGCCACGCCAGAGCCTCGTCACGCCACGGCTGCCACTCCTGAGCCTCGTCATGCCATGGCTGCCATGCCAGACCTCCCTCATGTCATGTCTGTCCAAGTTTCCCCTGGCAATTTTTTGGGGGGGGGCTATAGGTACCAAGCTCCTGCGGATGCAGAGCTTGGCCCACCACTGCTCCATGGTACAGGCCTGCCAATGCTCCACAGCCTGTCACTGCATCATGATCCAGGCCCACCATTGCTCCATGATCCAGGCCCACCACTGCTCCAAGGTCTAAGTCTGCCCATGCTCCATGGACCAGGTCCACCCATGCTCTACGACCCAAGTCCACCCACGCTCCACGGTCCAGGTCCGCCCACGCTCCACGGCCCAGGTCCGCCCACGCTCCATGGACCTGGTCCGCCTTTACTCCATGACCCAGGCCCGCCATTGTCATGCCGCGGTCCAGGTCCTGTCCCCCTGCACGGGCCTGGCCCACCATCCCTCCCCCAAGACCGTCTCCGCTCCACCACCCTCCTGGACTTTTTGTATAATTTTGGTTTTGTTGGGGCGTCGGGAGCCGCCCTTAGAGGGGGGGATCTGTCATGTATAGTTTTGGTTTTGTGTTCATGGTTCATGTCTTTTATTTTGTAGTTTGATTCATGTTGCTTGTTTGTGCCATGCTTCCCTTGGTCCTCATGTTCTCCCTTAGTCTATGTGTCATGTTCTGATTGGTTGTTTATGGTCATGTGGTTTTCAGTTCTGTTCTGTCATTGGTTCCCTTGTTCCTTGTGTCACTTGCTCATTGGTTGTCTTAGTCATGTGTTCACTTAGTTCTTGTATTTAAAGCCATTGTCTTCCCCATGTTACTTTGGCGTGTATTGTTAATGTAACCCTACTGTTGGTGAGTGTCATGTCAAGTCTGTTCATAGTCAAGTCTGTTCATAGTCAAGTCTGTTCATAGTCAAGTCTGTTCATTGCCAAGTCTGCTCATGTTCAAGTCTGCTCATCGTCAAGTCTGCTTATGTTCATGTTCAAGTTGGTTGGTTTCTTTGGTTTGTTCACTTTGGATAATTCAATAAACTGCACTTGGATTCATCAAGCTCGCCTTCAGAGGACTAATCGTTACAGAGGTACACAACAGTTCTGCTGTAGCTTTATAGGTAGGCTAATATTTTCTTTTGCAAAATTTAGCAAAACCAGACAATTTGTGTCTAAAATATACCACAATAATAACTTATTGAACTGTTGTAAATCAATATCACACTTGCACTGGTGCTATTCAGAACAAAAACAGCACTCGTGTGATATTGCAGTCGTTGTCCGTGTAATATTGCTTAACTATATCATATGATATAAATATGTGACAAAAACTCATACTGGGCATTTTTGTCCTAATATCTTGAATTTTAGGGGCATTCTGTATGCATTCTATGGGCTCCATCACGCAGTGATTTGTTGCCCTGAATTCACTCCAGAGAATGACGCGTTGCGACATCAATTAGACACTGTTGGCTTGTCATTCACTTGTCCGATGTTGACTCAGGAAGCAACAGGAAACCAACCTGCATAATGCAGAGAACATATTACTCATTGACATTTACTTTATCTGAATTGGCAACAGATATCTCACATGAAATTACAGATCTTTCTCTTTTCTTTCTTCAGCTGCATATTAACTTTACAAAGAAAATCCTGGAAGAATATACCCACCTAATCAACATTAAACAGAGCAACATCTGACATATTATTATTGTATGACTCAAACACGAAATTAAACTGAATGTCATACATACGTCATCAAATAATCACACACTGGTTCTTTTTAACAGTATATCCCCAGAGTTGATTAACAATATCAAACTATGACAAATTGCTCCGTTTTGCATGAACTAATGCACATTAACTTGCATGTTACGCAGCTGATTTTAACATCACATTTGATTTAACTCTGATTGGTTTTATGACAAAACTATCCTTTATCTCTTGGTCACAACATGTATATTTCAATATTTATTAATCATCACAATTAGTTATCAATCATATTTGTTAAGACTTTTTTTTTTTTTTTTTTTGCTTTCAAATTAAGAGTCTGTTAACCACCCTAATTTAAAGGGGTTATAATACTTTTAAGATTTGAAGTACACTACTTGTGCACATTCAGTACAATTAAGCACATTTCAAAAGGGTGTTTGCCATGAATTACCATGGTGTTTTAGACATATTACCATGATATTCTTTGGAGTTCCATGAAAATACTATGGTATATCAAGATTTCTCACTGCTTCAATAAAATACTAGAACATTAAGTTCCAATCACTTTCAGAAAACAGTCTTCTGATATTTGGTATTTGGTTCTATTGTGGCATGTTAGAGCTGAATTCTTGTTTACAGATCTTGGTTTATGGTTATAGAAGATGAAATGAGGTGAAGATATTTTTAAGCATGTTCTTTTGAAATGATCTCACTCTGAGCGTGTTTATGTTGTGGGAACATTTGTTTGCACAGGAAACACAGCATGTCAAATAATGTTGAAAAATAGGATGCAATTTAGACGTGGAATAATATAATCCCGGTGAACATGACTTCATATTTTCCCTCTGTGGAAACTCTGTCTGGGAGCAATCAGTCGATCATGTATGTGTGTGTCCAGTGCTGTGTTTCTGTCATAATATTGAGTGTTATTCCAGTACACGGCTTATGAGGTTTGGGACTCCAGCGCTGGATATTTCATGGACAATCAACTCTCTTTTGTGCTGGTTGTCTGTGCTAGAGTCCATAAGTGCACAAATATTTATTAAAACATAGTTAACCAAATTTGTTAAGTACTATCCTTCCACTAGAACATCCAGTTCTGAAAAAGAACTTCCGAAAAAGAAGAACACTTTAGCATACTTTTAAAAAGAGTACTTATTATGGAAATATTCTTAAAGGGATAGTTCACCCAAAAATGGAAATTATCCCATGATTTACTTACCCTCAAGCCATCCAAATGACTATCTTCTTTCAGAGGAACACAATCAATGTTTTATTAAAAAAATATCCAGGTGGAAGAGTGACCTCTGACCAAACACATAACGTATTGACGAACACAGAAGCACAGAGGATAGAGCAAAACAAAACACTGGTCACAAATTTTTAAAGAGAAATGTTGGAGGATTTCGAAATAAGAGAAGAGGAACTTGAGTTTGTTGCCCAGCCCTATTTGTTTGAACCGTTTGGTCTTTATTAACTCCCTGGAGCCGTGTGGATTACATTTATGATGGATGCACTTTTTTGGGCTTCAAAATCTCGAGTGCCATTCACTACAATTATTGGAAGAGCCAGGATATATATATATTATTTATATATATATATATATATATATATATATATATATATAAAAATCCAGTTGTGTTTGGTGAGAAGATAGTCATATATACCAAGGATGGATTAAGGGCGAGTAAATCATGGGATAATAGAAATAGAAATGTGAAGCGATCTGGGAAAACCCGTCGGATGTCGCGATGGAACGTTTTCAGTAAAGTCAAAAAATAGGTCGAATGTCTTTTTTTTTTTTTTTTTTTTTTGTCAAAATTGGGTTTTCATAAAATTATTATTCTATAACATCTTGTCTATCATCTCTGAAAATATCTTGGCAAAATTCGCCTGTTAAGTGCAGAAAAATAGCGATTTATAGTGGCAAGCTGAAAAGACTGTCTTTCTCTAACGTTACTGTTTAAAAACACACCCGGCGGAGGTGAAAAAAAAATCGGCCATAGCTTTCCCTCTCTTAACACCACAAAGACAGTTCACCTATCAAAATAAACCACATAACATGTAAAATAAAAGTGTATTAATGCAAATTTCCCGCCAGTCCTGTGTAAACTACGACACGCAAAGATTTTTTTTTTTTTCCTAATAGGCCTACAAAAACATCGTGAGAAGGCGGAGCACAAGAGAACAACGGAGCTATGAACATACATGTTCTAATTATGTGTTTATTAGAGGTTGAATTCAAATCAAATAAGCTACTGCTCATACTACTTCTGAATAGGATGTCTACTTAGTAAAATGTATGAAAATATGGAAATATGGATCAGATCACTCAAATAAATGGAGGCGCCCTTACATGGTCAGTAATGGAGCTTGGATGTCATCTAGTGAAAACGTTTGGTACTGCGCCCAAACAAAATCTTACTGAAAGCTAATTTTTGAAATAGATCAACCTAAAATTTGGAACGTTGACATTTTTGGCTTTGATTTTCTTGCAGTTTAAGAGTAAAACATGTTTTGTAATATATTATTATAAAATATAAACTATTATATTTTTACAATTTCATAAACTTAAACTTTTTTTTATTTCACTTTCCTAATTTATTTCACTTCTAAAATAATCTGACAAGTGTCTTCTTTAAAAGAAGACCAACCTTAGGTCTATATTCCAAAGCATTCTTGAATTACAACCATTTAAGATTGGACAGTGCATTTCCATGTCTATGCGAAAAAAGGGGCTGAGAGTTATTTAAACCTGTTTTTCTCAAAATTCCGTTGCTGAAAATCAGAGCGATCAGCCAACTTCAGATAAGCATAACTTTTGCTACAGACAAGCTATGAAAGAAGTAAAAACAGATTTGGAAAGGGCTCCGAATCCAGCTTTCATATGATATTGAAACCTGTAGGTAACCTGTAGGTGTATAGGTAAAATTTCACCATGTGATGGGTTTTCGCAGATCACATCACAAATGTATTATAGTTTAAATTTATATTAAATGCAATTAGCTGTTAACTTTAGTGCTTTTTCACCCACTTAAGTGGGACTTGTACATCTTTATATATAATTTCATAATTGCTTATATTATGTCTTTGAAATATGATTAAAATGTACTGACAAACATTTACAGCAAACCTGTATGTTGTACACAGAATTTGAATAATTTTATAACACATTTGTAATGATGTTGCAATTTAGTACATTTAAAATATATTAACTTTAAATGTAATATTAAATAACACTACACACTATTTAAAATACTAAAAAGTACTTTACATCTGCTTTCGTATGTTAGTCAACACATGAAAATAAGTGTAATACTTAAAAACACAACAAACTATCATTAAAACAGTGATTTAAAATATAGCCTACTTTAAAGCAGTGTTGTAGTAGGCTACTCGAGACTCGGACTCGGTCTCGAGACCATACTGTAACGGTCTTGGTCTTGTCATGGACTGTGCATATTGACTCGGAATTGACTCGTACTCGACTCGTACTCGTACATATTAGGACTCGGACTCATTCCCGAGACCACTCGAGTCCCATTCAAAATATTTCATGACTATAACTCTATGTTAATGTTCGGGGGCAAAGAGCAATGATAATATTGTGGTCAATAAAACAAAATGCATTTGAATTATAATTAATATGACAATGTGCACAATAGTAACGAATCGCTCAAAAGTCGGAAAATTCCTATTATTTTTACATATCCGTCAGTGTGAGGCGTTGCCATAACGCGTTGCTATGGGTTGCGTGCGTGTGTGACTGACTGATTTTCCACAGTCTATTTGAAACCTAGGATCTCGAGCCATATATGGTTCTTTCTCTGAGTGCCTATGGCTCGACGGAAGAAAAAAATAAACCAAACTATTTTTTAAACTTTTTCACCCCCATCAATAATCAAAGCTAGCATGTTGTTTTAATTAAAAATCTATTTATTATATATTTTAAAATATTACATAATTCACCAATGCCGGTTTGTCATGTATAACACCCCAACCAATCGTGATTTGGCACAACAAGTTCAAATTTCATTGGACAAAGTGAAGTGGAAATGACATGGACAGACGAGCGATTTCTGCGGTTTGTCTCATTTTATAAATCAAATTGCATCGCTGACAAAATGGATGTTAACTGACTACAAAGCCAAAAGTCGCATTAATGGAAAGTAGTGTTCAATTCATTTAGTTGTTGATACACCGTTTACTACTTGATGAAACTATCAAGCCAAAGTGCCACCTACAGGTCTATTATGTAAAGTGTAGACTGGCGAAATGGTCACATGAAAGGACTTTTGTCTTTTATTATATTACTATTTTTGATAATTATTAACTTATGTGGCATTATGAAATAAGTCTCTTATGTTCATCAATTATCAAGCCTGCATTTATCTAATCAAAAACAGCAATATATATTTTAAAAATATTATTACAATTTAAAATAATGGTTTTCTATTTGAATATACTTTAAAATATAATTTATTTCTGATGCAAAGCTGAATTTTCAGCATCATTACTCCAGTCTTTAGTGTCACATGATCCTTCAGCAATCATTCTAATATGCTGATTAATTTTCAAAGTTGGAAAGTGGAAACAGTTGTGCTGCTTAATATTTTTTATAACATGCTGTGATTCTTTTTTTCAGTTGATTGATTTAAAAAAAAAAAAAGTTACCTTTACACCACCTACTATATTAATATACCCTTAACTGGTAATATTTTTTAAACCAATATCACTCAAAGTAAATAAAATACAGTGTACATGCCATGGTATATTTGATGAGTATGGTGCCAATTTTATTGTTTCCACCAAACATTTGCATATTCTTTTAGGTCTTTAGATTTCTTTAGGTCTTGTCTCAGACCCAGCCTTATGTGAACTTGAACTTGTCTTGGACTCGACCCTCTCTGGTCTTGGTCTCGACTCGGACTCGACCCTCTCTGGTCTCGGTCTCGACTCGGACTCGACCCTCTCTGGTCTCGGTCTTGACTCGGACTCGACCCTCTCTGGTCTCGGTCTTGACTCGGACTCGAATGAGCTGGTCTCGACTACAACACTGCTTTAAAGTAAAACTTTTAATCTGACAAAATGCACTACAAAAAACTTAAGTGTGTTAAGAAACAGTTATTATAGTATACACTCTTTAAATACACTTAAGCAGCCTTTTATTTCTTTAATATTATATTATCTGCAAGAACATACTTTTAGGATTTGAAGTACACTATAATTGAACATTCAATACAGTTAAGTGCACTTCTTATTCACAAGGGTTGCTATGCAACCAAAATAAAGATTAGCTGTGAGGGTCTGCGTAGTGAAATGGCTTAATAGATGTTATATCATATATTTTAGCATGGCTCTAAAACCCAACAACCACTGGATGTCAGTGTTTTTTGGGGGGCAGTGTAATAAAAGTTCTAAGATGTGATGTTTGTCCCCCTCAAATTTGCATTTGGTTTATCTAGTTGAAGAGCCTTACAGTAAAGCCACTTGAATCTTGAGTCCAACTGGAGCAAAAAAATTAAAAATAAATAAATTGTTCCAGATACACAAATATCTCTGAGAGGTCAGACTGGATCTGATGGCATTCCCTTGGCCATTCCTTCCTCTGTGCCGAACCACTTCCATTTCTTCATCCACAGAAACACAATAATTACTGTGTTAATTTTGGAACGTGCACAAAAGGATGTTCTCACCAATCTATCAGAATATCAATCTACCTATCAGTTATTACGCCAGAGCCATAATTGAGTGTAATTAAAAACTCCACTAAGTGCTATAATTAATGTCAGTTGTCAAGCGCTAAAAGCTTCTGGGGGGCGTAATGGCTCCATGCATCTGAGGGCCGAAGACCCTGAATGCCGCAAGATGCTTGAAAGCAATTAGAGGGCAACCACACAGACGGGCGATTTGATGAAATTGATTCAGGATCATTATGGTCAGCGAAGACGTTTTAGAGTAACCTCAATGATTTGTAATAAACAAATATGTGACGGACCATGTGAATGTTTCTGGTTTTGTTCAGTTCGGTTTTGGTGAAAAGGCAGATTGTTATTTTGATTCATGCTTTTAATGCTACATTCACTGAAGTCCTTTTGGATGAATTGATGGATGGATGGATGGATGGATGGATGGATCAACACAGAATTACAGGTGATAATAGTGTCCAATTACCTCTAAATTAAGTCTTTCTAAGTCTGTATATGTTCCCCATTCTAAAGTGAGGTCTTGCTCATAACTAATTGACTAGTAGTTTGACTTATTAACTTGTGGTATACTGCCTTTTAAGGCTTATACTGAGCAAAGCATATTAAGATTGTAATTCATGTACAACTGCCTTACTATCAATAAGCAGTAATTAGGAGCTTATTGAAAGAAAACTCTTAATTATGGCTTAGGACCACAATAATGGTCTATTAGTTGTACAACATGTTCATGTAGAATAAGGCAGTAATACTACTAAACAGCCAATATGCTAGTAATATGCATGCTAATAAACAAATACTTAATAGTGAGTACCTTATTATATTGGCCACATTTTAGATTTGGGTCCAATTCTCACTATTAACTAACCATTAACTATGACTTTTGCCTCAATAAACTCCTAATTAATGCTTATTAATAGTTAGTTGTTACAGTGTTGGTGTGGTAGAGATGAGGTGTACACGGACTTCCACAAAACTGGGTATTTAATCAACGAAGGAGCAGACATACAACCAATACACACTTTAACTAACAATAAGAACCGACAAGGAGTGAAGGGAGTGAGTCCATTATAAAGGGAGTGCAGATGATCAGGAGCAGGTGCAGGTAATCCGTGATGATGGGGAGATGACGAGGAAGTGAGTGCAGGTGATGAAACAAGGAGGATGATGGGAAGTGGAGTCCTACCCTCCCGGTAGGCGCGGCCTCGCGCCGTAGATGGAACAACCGGGGAGGGGGGTGGGTGCCCTGGAGACCTTCACGCAGGTGCGGGGGGAGGTGCAGACGAGTACGGAGGTCTCCAGGGCGGGTCTAGGAGCTTGGGCGGCCATGGCCGGTAGGGATCAGTGGTGGCAGGTAGGGATTTGTGGGCTGGAACGTATCGAAGGGCCGGAGCTGGCTCGTCGAAGGGCCGGAGCTGGCTCGTCGAAGGGCCGGAGCTGGCTCGTCGAAGGGCCGGAGCTGGCTCGTCGAAGGGCCGGAGCTGGCTCGCGGAGAATTGGAGCTTGCTCGTGGAGAACTTGAGCGGGGTCTGGAGTAGAAGTCCAGGACATCCCCTCATACTCAATTAAAAGTCCCAGGGGTACTGGTGTGGGCGCCGATAGGAGCCGAGGTTCAGGCTTAAATGGAGGCTCTGGCGCGGTAGCGGCCATTTTCCAAGGCCGTCTGGGCTTCGCGGTGGACCTCTTTTTGGGCGGCTTGGGCTTTGGGTCAGGCAGGACCACAGAGGAATACCCACTGGAGGGGCATGTGGAGGAGACTGGCGGTTGGTGAACTGACCAGGCCGCGTGCTTCTCTGAGGGGACTGGATGAGGATGATACGCTTTCTTTTGAACCTCTTCAATTTCGAAATCGGAACCATTTAAGAAGAGAATCAGATTAACCCTTTCAAGCGTGAGTTTAAAATATTCTAACTGACCCCCCAGAGTGAGTTTTTTTAAGGCGACCGTTATTTTAGAACGTTTGACCTTATTATTTCCTTGGCGACACGTGCGCTGAACGCAGCCACAATAACACTGTATGACAGATGGATCGCTATTATTTTGTTTTTCCTTTATTTAAAATATTCGCAAACTTGCTTACCATGTCATCAACTATATGATATTCCGATTCTCAAATATGTGTAAGTTAGTGTGTTTTGTCGTTTTAAAACCTTTATCAATGATCTTTATCTTGATCTATAATGCGAGATGGGCGCCGCCATCTTCATTTGCGCTGCAGTTCACAGAGTCCTGTCAGTCGGATTTAAAGCACGTGAATTCATCAGTTTCTCCCGAAATATATGCAAGTAAGTGGATGGTGAACTGGAAGAATAATAGAGTAAACTTTATAGTTACTTAGGCCCATTATGTGTGTCTGATATGAATATGTCGGCAAATTATATTTGAATGGATTGTTATTGCTGCTTCCACTGATGTCTGACATCAGTGTGTATTTTATAAACTCTGAATGTATTGTTTTACTGGTGCTTATGTGTATTTAAATGTCTGAAACCTTAAAAGAAACATTATGTGGCTGAAAACACTGCATAGCTGTGATATATGACAAGAGCTGCACGCGTCCATCTCACAGCCAAAGCGTGAAAGCACAGTTTGAATCTGGCAGTTATGTGACGTCGCTGAACGTTCTAAATCCCATATGTGGGACCGTACGCCCAGGGGCACAGAAATAAAAATCCCATATGTGGGACTGTACCGCTCAAAGGGTTAATAGACTCGACTAGGGAGAAGAGACAGGCGGGTTCAATATAGCGAACTGTGTCCTCATCCAGACCCCTCAGAAAACAGCTGTTAAGAATAGCATCTGGCCAGCTCACCTTGTAAGAAAGCTCAGCAAATACCTCTCCAGCGAGCGACCGTCCTGCCTGATTGTCCAAAGACGGTCCTCCACTGTAGGTATGCGTCGGTGGCTCTTTGGGGGTACCGGAACCAGGAATATACCCATTCTTTCGTTTGTGGAAATCCAGTCGGTTATGGTCGGTTCTTCTGTTACGGTGTTGGTATGGTAGAGATGAGGCGTACACAGACTTCCACAAAACTGGGTATTTAATCAATGAAGGAGCAGACATACAACCAATACACACTTTAACTAACAATAAGAACCGACAAGGAGTGAAGGGAGTGAGTCCATTATAAAGGGAGTGCAGATGATCAGGAGCAGGTGCAGGTAATCCGTGATGATGGGGAGATGACGAGGAAGTGAGTGCAGGTGATGAAACAAGGAGGATGATGGGAAATGGAGTCCATGAACGAAGGGAACTGTGACATTAGTAAGGTAGTTGTTGAGTTTACTTATTGGGTAGGATTAAGGAATGTAGAATATGGTCATGTAGAATAATATGTGTTTAAGTACCAATAAACAGCCAATATCCTAGTAATATGCATGCTAATAAGCAAGTTAATAGTGAGAATTAAACTAAAGTCTCACCATAACATTATATGTTATGTGGGAAACACATATAGGCCATAAATGAAAAGCAAATACTTAGTCTTATTTATCTTTAAAAATAGTAAACATTACTCAAAATTACTACTTAAATATTTATATGTTCAATATGTGTTCAATAAAAAATGTCTGAACATAAGCCAATAACACTGACAGAAAACATTTTACATTAAAAAAAGTTATTCAATATCTGAATTTTAAATTCATTAATTAATTTAAAAAGTAAGGATACAACAGATAAAATCAATAACCTGTACACAATTTTCTTTTACTCTGTAAAAGCGAAAGAACATAGTAAACATTGCCATCACACATACACTACTGAAACATTTAATAAGTATTTGTATGATGTAGGTTGTATAAGTGAGTATAAATGCAGTTTACCTTGAACAATCTGCTTCATTCAAAGCAAAAGGCTGAGACTTAACCAAAGTTCCCACCGGTTTAGATCTCACATTTACATGAATCGTCTTGCTAGTTACGCAGCACATAATCACCAGTCAGGCATTTGATGGTTTATTTGACTTTTCTGCGGTCTGAAGCGAACGATCTGATAGGAAATTAGATCTGGCTTTCAAGTCACACAACAGAATAAATGTGTGGTAACCAAGAATGTGTGTTGATGATGTCATTGCCCGTTCTAATCAGCACTTAATGATGTCATCCAGCATTTCAGCAACTCTTCACAGTTGTCAAAGTCCCTTCCAGACAGTTTCATAAGCAAAGGCATTGATTATGAAACCTGGTGTTCCACTGCAAATGATTGAATTACTTCAACATCAAAAATAACACCGCGAACAGCTGCTTCACTTACGCTCGGATTCCTAAATGTGCTGGTGTTTGGTTTCTCCGTACAGATGTGGAATGTTATTCCCACCTGGACACACTCACAATAAAAAAGCGTATTTCCTCCTTTGGGTACTTGCGTTTCATAGGCCAGATCATTAATCACTGCATTTTCTAACGAGGAATATGCATCAAAATGTCTCACTTCTCTCTGGAGTCCATTATAAAGTTTTTATTTGTTTGAAATGAGAGATGCTGCTCCAAAACCTAGTGAGCTGGCTGCCTAGACAGGTTTTTTTTTTTTTGGCTAAATTCTACAGTTTGGGGTCAGTGGGGTGTTTTTTTTGTTTTTTTGTTTTTTTTTTAGAAATGAATACTTTTTTTTAGAAAGTGTGCATTAAATTGATCAAAAGTGACAGTAAAGACATAATATGTTACAAAAGAATTCAATAAATGCTGTTCTTTTGAACTTTCTACTCATCAAAAGAATCCTAAAAGAATAAATAACAACAGCACAATTGTTTTCAACATTGATAATAATCAGAAATGTTTCCTGATCAGCAAATCAGCATATTAGAATGATTTCTGAAGGATCATGTGACACTAAAGACTGATGCAACGATGCTGAAAATTAAACTTTGTTCACAGGAATAAAATTACATTTTACAATATTCACATAGAAACAGTTATTTTGTTATTATTTTTTTTATTAAAAAAGTTATTAATTTTTTGTCCAAAAAAATCCTCTAATGTGTGGTGTCATTACGATTATTTAACTGCTCCCAATTGAGATGGAGCGCCCCCGATCTCAAAACGTAAATATCAAATATATCAAAATATTGATATTTACGACTCTTGATCAGACTAACTCTGACGTGATACCTGCGATAGCCAATAAGAGTGAGCGAGCGTCACCTACCAGATGTTGCGTGCTTCTTTAGTTGAAACTTGGCAGCCACAAACTTGCCACGAAAGTGGAGTATTGAGAAAGAAGATCACCCATATTCTTGTTTTTCTACTTTGTTTTTCACTGTAAAACAGAACATGCTCCAGGGCTGCGTTCCACTCCACTTTTAGACACGCGCTTGCGAACTGACCTAGGCACTTCCCCTTGGGGGAATTTTGAAGTGCGTTCCACTTCGTGAAGTGGACGAGGGAAGTTTATATGGACAGACCCTCGCCTACTTCATATGTACACTTCAGGCAGCTTCATATACCACAATGCAACACGATTGTGACGTCACTGCATATCGCGTTTAATTTACCCCACCACAAACAACTCTATGATATATTAATTTTTTTTTTAATATTTAAAACAACCTAAACACACCTATATACGTATAGAATGCTGCATTAAACAATTTCGTAAGGGGAAAAAAATTAAATAATAAATCAACTCCATAGCGGATTCCAAGTGATCAAGGGCTTAGGATGTTCCAATTCAGCCCATTGCAAAGGTTCCACCAGTAGTGGGCACTCATGCAACGTAAGCAATGACGTACATCCGAGTCAACGAGACTAAGGGAATCAGCAGCAACATGTATATAAACCACGCGGTATTAAAGAGACAGCTTGCACAATGGGTCCAAGTAAAGTCGTTTACAAATGTGTCCGCTGCAGCTCGGTATATACGCAACAATTGAAGATATTAGAAGACGTTTTTCGTATAAGTTTTATAGTAAAAATATAACATATATTGAGTCTCACACCAGGGATTTTTTGGAGTTGGCATGCCAGACACACTATCCAGACCACTCGCTTTGCGTGTTTTACATCTCAAGCCTCAGCGAGGGAGTGGTCCTCGTTACAGTTTTGCCACATTCATGGAATGGGTTCTGGTGAACAATGACTCGCCATTCACCATCATCCCCACGGAGGATGACATCGCCACCAGCCCCACTCCAGCACCGCCAGAGACCAGCCATCATCCACCAGCGAGCGACATGACAGATGTTGCGAGAACCCACCGCAGACAAGGGAGACCGGCCTGCCACGATCGACAAGCCTGATCCATCAGAGAGGACAGGCGAGGACATCGCCCTGGAGCCTGAGCCCCTAACAGTGTCTGACCAGGTGTGCGAGCCGGTAACACCGCTGATCGTCGAGGGAGTGCTTGTGGAGCTTGAGGGCTGGGAGGATAGCCCCGCCCACAACCCCGCTGCTGTGTGTGAGCTTAACAAGGCATATGGCTCTTATTTTGAGGAACTCAAGGATGTATTTCAGGAGGATTTAATTGACTTTTTTAGTGACATTATTCCCAGTTCCCGTGTATCTCCAGCACCCCCTCTATCTCCAGAATTCCTTGTATCTCCAGTGCCCCTTGTACCTCCAGAATTCCTAGTATCTCCAGCACCCCCTGTATCACCAGAGTTCCCAGTGTCTCAGCGCCCCCTCTGTCTCCAGAATTCCCACCCAGCCTCACTCTCCCACCTCCTCAAGCCAGTTCCTCGGCCCCACCTTCGCTGATGTCCTTCAGCCCCTCTGCAGCTCCCATGTGCTGTAAAGACCTGCCCAGTGTCTTCAGGCCATCAGCTTCACCCAGCACAGAGGATCCCCTGGTTCCACCTCTAGCCTCTGTACCCATCGCACCACCTCAGCCTTTTCACACTTCGGCTCCACCTTGGCTCCTCCCTCCCTCGGCTCCACCGGAAACCATCAGCCATACAGCTTCTCTGGGCTCCCTCATCCCTCCGGCTCCACCTTGGTCAGACGTCGACCTGCCTGCACCTGCTCCATCTTGCTCCGCCTTCCCCCTGGCTCCACCGTCGTCCTCGGTCCTACCGGCTTAGCCTCTGTCCTCTGGTATTCCGGCTCTCTGACGCTCGTCGCAGCGGCTCCACCTTGGCCTCCAGTATCATCGGTTTCGCGTGGGCTCGTTGGCTCCACCTGGGTCTCCATCACCTGTTGCTGCATCTCCGTCGGTCATCCCCAGGGGTGTTGCCTACCATCAAGTCATCTACACCATGGCTCCTCCTGCCTTCGACTCCGCCCTGGGGCCTCGTCTTGGCTGGTCTCTGGATATAATTCTGGCTCCCCCTGCTCCTGGCTTCCCCTTGGCTCCACCCAGCCTCCACTCCCCCATGAACTTATTCTTTGGACTTACTTTGGTTTTGCCCCTCTCTTGCTCCATGCCCTCCTCCAGAGCCCCCTCAGTTGAACCTTATTACGGAGCGAGGACGCACCTTTTCAGGCCTATGCTTAAAAACCGTTAGTTCTCACTTAGTCTCTGTCCGTCTTTGTCTATGTTTAACGTGTGTAAAGTTTATTCTGTGATATTCTCCTGAGTTTGTCATTAAATTCCTGTTTGCTATTTATTCTCCTTCGCCGTGTGATTTACTACACACCGTTCCGTGACAATCACATTCCCAAAGTCACTATATATTTAAAAAAATGTTTTCTGGAAAACAACATTAACATATTATGAAAAAGAACCAGCCTTTAAGGAATCAGCAGCTGATTACTGGTTGAGGTGAATTTCAAAACATGACCAAAACAATCTCCAGTTACCCACAAACTCTCACCAGTGCAATAAGAAAATGCAATAAAATGTAGTTCTAGCTTGGCCAAGCTAAATTATATATTTCTCTAACTTGATTTTGTTGTAATTGGGCAATTTTAAGTAGAGCCAGCACTTTTTACTCTCTCCCTCTCTTTTGATACCGGCTCCCATTCATGAGACGTGAGCTTGTATTTGGTGGCAGAACTTCAGTTTAGACTTTCTTAAACCCAGAGCAAAGTTCATTCCTCAACAATGCAGTCAAAGTGTTTTAAAAGAGCATGTCTCAGCCAATCACGCTGAGCTGTGACAGACGCACCGTGGCCTCCTCGAACCCTCAGCGCGCTCAGTCGAGCAGGAGGTGAAAACATGAGCTCATCCGGCTCTCGGCTTGCTTTCCCAGAAACTAAATGAAAAAGACTCAGACCTCTGTAACATTCACCTTTCTGCTGTCAGGACGTGGGCAGCACATCTGTTTTTTTTTTTTTTTCCCTTTTTTTTTTTCCCCCTTGAATGAATTATTGCGGTGGACTTTCTTTTGGGGGGGCTCTGAGTTTGTAGTTTCCAGATGTTTAGTAATCGGTGAGTTCATTGAGAGACTGTCAGAAGTATACCATCTATTTTACTCCTGCTCAATAAAATGAAATATGATGGGGAAAAAAAGGTCTTACCTTTGAACTCAAGTCTCACTTGTGAACGGAATATTTTTATTGTGCATTAGTTGTCAAAGTATGCAAGGTATGTGAGTCTGTTTAAAATGGTGATGTGTTTTGAGGACATTTACTTTCTAAAATCATCTATGTAGCCATATTACAGTTTTTTTTTTTTTTACAAGCACTAGATTTCTCTTACATACTTAGGTAATTTTTTCAAAAAATTTCACACAGTTCTCCTAACTTTCTGCTTGGCACAACAGTTGATTTCATTCATGTACATTCATGGCCTGTATGTTCAGAGTTTTGCTGTGTTTTAATGGAAAAGGAAAAAGGAATTAGTGTAATCTGAAAGATGTACCCAGGTGGAAAAAAAAGTGCATTAAAATACACTTTTTTTTCAGTACACTTCCATAATGTACTTAAAGTGCTCTATTTTCGTGCACTAATTTTGTACTTAATATACTAAAAATTCTTCTTCAGTACTTCTAAAGATAATCTTAAGTAACATCTAAGTGTACTCAACTGTGCTATTTTGAGACACCATGAATATGAACTAAAATGTGCTTTTAATATACTAGCTCTGTATTAAAAAGTATTTAGTTACCACTTGTAGTACACTTGAACCCATCTTTCATATATTTTTAAATATACTCATCAGACATAGAACATATACTTATGAATTATTTAAAATATAAGAATAATATGATAAATATATACAAATTGTATTTATAACGTATTGCCCACATATTTTTATACATTAATTTCAAATGTATTGTAACTATGTTAATATTCCCTTTATATGATATACTTAACTACATGTTAATGGTGTCTTTAAATAGTACTTTCACGTGAAATGAGGATTCAATAGCGAATACAGCAAATATCAGTTTATTAAGAAAAATAGCAGCAGGAATGATAGCAAGGGTCAGACGTCATGGGTGCAGATGGCAAAGTATTTCTTGGTAGTGTAGAGACTGCAATGGACAAACCAGTCCTCTGACAAGAATCCAACAGGTAATCCAAAAATGTCTCGACAGGAAATATCCAGAACAGGAACGAGGAACAAGAGACTCAAATACAGCCAGACCTTACACTGCACGAACACACCAATGATCTGACAACACAGGGCAGAATGCACAGACATTAAATAGCAGCGTTGATGAGCCCCAGCTGACGCTGATCAGCTCATCAGCAGCAACACATACAAGAGATTATTATAGGGAGATGAGAGGGTCTGTATCTCTTACAGCTGAAGAAAGCGTAAAGGCTAACTTGGATTACGTGCGGCACCTCTCACCTTATCGTGTAATGGCAGTGATATCAGTGCCCACCACCGTTCAAAGTTTTATGACAGTCACAGTTTACGTTAATCGGTTTCTTGTGGATCAGCACGCTGGTCTTGTGAATAAATGTTCTATATTTGGCGTTATATCGCTAGTAAATGTACAGTAGGACTGCATTGTTTGTGGAATGTGCTTTACTGAGCAGATATCTCTGTTAGCTGCAAAGTTAGGCGCATTAAAGCACATTTAAGAGTACACTAAAAACTTCATTGTAATTTAATACATATTTAATTCATTAATTATATATATTGTTTTACACAGCAGACTCATAAATCATTACAACACATGACTATTCTAGCAGCAATAGAAAGAATACTAATTTATTTTTTTTTTTTCATTAAACAACATACAATATAACACAATAATTAAATTATTCATTTTCTCTTTTTTCATTAAAATGCATAATATCGGCATCATGTGCATACATGCAGTTATAATAGTCATTACCATTCAAGTCTTATCATAACTGGTAAAACCTGAAAGCCAAAGAAAGAAAACATCAGTATTTTCTACTTTCTTTATACAATATACAATATCACTCAATATTACTATTAAATATTATGGTAATGCCGTAAATGAGCCCTACCTGTCGCAACATTCCCTACTCTACCTTCTCTTATAAAATAACCTTTTTATCATAGTAAATTCTACTTATCGTTCCCAACAAACATATTGTTTAACGTAAAACATGTTGAGGATTAGCAGTCGAGACAGGCAGTCGATTCATTAAATGGTAAGCTGTTTCTTCACAAAAGAGGTTTATTCAGTGTAGTGAAGCCTCTTCTCCACTGACATCCTTTCAAAAAAATAAGCAGCCTCTGGTCTCCTTTCCTGCCTACTGGCAGCCGAAGTGTTAGCATTAGCCGTTACGCTTTTTTGGCTAATGGTTGCAGGCTTGCCATCTAGTGGCTTTGCACATACTCACAGAGAGACAACCTGCGAGTGTGAGCCTGCGAACCGTGACAAGTACAATCAAGTACACTATTAGTATGTCATTAGCACTTTTTTCCTCTTTTAGCACTAGTTTCCACTTTTTATTAAAATATATAAAATATAGCACTTTAAGTACTTTATGCTAAAAGTATACTGTTAAATTACTGTTACTGTTAAATTGTGAATTTTAGTACACATTTAACTTGCATGTTTTATTTTTCATGAAAATCCTTTAAAATAGAACTTAGTGACAGTACATATATAAAAATCCACTAAAATGTTATGTAAAGCATTCATAGCGCACTTTTAAGTAATGCACTTATAATACACTTCTGTATATTTGGTTTACTTTATCTGATTACACTTAAAATCAATTTAAGTGTTAGTGCTAATTAGTGCATTTATATTAAGTGTACTTAAGTACCACGGTTGGGAAAATGTACTTATAACTAGTACATTAGTAATATATTTTTAATAAAATCAATTTAATTTAAATTTAGGATTACTATATAAAAGTCTACTAAGATTGAACTAATTTTTAAAGCATACAAAGCACACTTTAAGAAATACACTAATAAAACTCCTCTGTATATTTTTGCGGCAGTATTTCAATGCACTAAAAATCAGTTTAAGTATTAGTGATATTTAGTATCCTTTTTTAAGTGCGCTGAAGTACTACTGAAGTAATATAATTTACAGTATATTTATAGTGTATAACTTTTACAATTTTATTTAGCATAAAAAATAAGAATGTACTACAAATGTACTTGCTTGTATTTAAGTATTTTTTTTTAGTGCATTCAAGTATACTTTTTTTTTCACCTGGTGTAGTCCACGATCCACAGTTTAGACTGGCCACATAGACTGCTGTTGTGCTCATTGTGTGAAGAGTTTTGAAAAAGTGACTTAAGCATTAAGAAATATGACCTAGCGGGGAAAAAAAAAAAAAAAAAGTAAGGGGTTAAAAGTCTGTCGTGGAAATTCCCAATACTAATCTGACTTCACCACTGACAATTCAAACAACCTCCAGTTGTCAATATAATATAATACAATACTACAGTACAAAGACAGTACTACAGTACCTTTGAGGTAATTCCCGTCCCGAATATAATACAATATAATACTACAGCACCAACACAATACTACAGTACCTTCGAGGTAATTCCCGTTCCGAATATAATACAATATAATACTACAGTATCTCGAGGTAATTCCCTTCTCGAATACTTCTAATACATTTCCAATACTTCGAGGTAATTCCCTTCCCTAAGTAAGGTGACGGCGTCCCGTCAAGAAGCTACTATCACTACCTCAATCAAACATGAGCACACAGGTCTTTAGCATCTATACACTCCCACCGTCCTTCTCAGGTGTACGCTGGTCCGACACAGGATCATTAATAATAACTCCGAGTATTACAGCCTCACCCCGAGGGCGACTAGTCTTCCAACACTATCACTGTCTCTGCTGTGGTCTTTTGAACATAGAATCTTTATTACTTCTATTCTTTAGCTGCGCAGCATATACCTGACACAACTTCCAAGTTGCTCTTTGTAGAAATGAAGCTTTATTTACGGCCGGGAGATCACTGGTCACAACAACCAAGTGAGTCTCTGAACAGAAAGACACATACACATTTAAACCTTACAGCTGAGTAAAAATCAATGTCACTCAAGTCTTTTCAATGTGATTTGTTCTGGTGATTGGTTTATAATGATCTGAGCTAATCATGTGACTGTTAGTTCTACTGTGTTAAGTAAGTTTACATGATCTTTGACCTGAGCATCCTTAGTCTGCATTTTCTGTACATTTCATGTTGACATAAAATATTTCTATCACAAGTCTAATTTACACTAACATAAACAATGTCACAACGATCAGGCACAACATACTGTATAGGCCATGTTCAGATAATATTTATTATAGACAAAAATGTTTCAGTCATGTATATTGTTAGATGATTATTGCTCATATAGTCCATTAAACCAACATTTGACTCAATGTCAATGTGCAACCAAACCAATCAAAAACACCCGCCAAACAACTAATAATTCACATGGATGCAAATATGCAAATATTCAACTTTATCATAAAAATACAGAATGCTCTCTTTCTCCTGCAAACACACAGTGTCACTTTCCCAATGTCACTATATGATCAAGTACATGTAGGTGTGCTGCATCACTTTAATGAAATTCATGCACCATTAGAGATGTTAAAGAATATGATCGTTGTGAATCTCTGTCGAGACACCAGTTCATTTATCAGCTTTATTATTACTCTGAGAACATCGTCCATGAGAAATCAGCTGAAATGTACATTCATGTGGCTCAATTTTGAGAGACATCATGAGCCATCATGACTTTCACCTGATCTCACACTGACACTAACCAGACGCAGTGTAGCGAATTTCCGATAATGGTTTTTCTGTCCACGCTGAATGTGAAGCAGCTGCACGACACAGTCAGAGCCAATAGGAAGATATGCAATGTACAGTTATGTGTAGCTGTTTAGGAACCCATTAAAAACACGTAATATTGAGTAAAATTATTGATTTGAATGCACTGACACTATCGGATGAGAAAAAAAACTTGAACTGGGTTGAGCTGAATAATGACACTATAGTCTTTTAGAGCTGGATTTGTCTCATATTTGATTAAGTTTGCATCACTGATTCTGTTATTTTCCTGTTTATTAATGTGATGTAGCTTTGAAACAATCTGTTTCGTATAAAACACTATAAAAACAAAGGTGACTTGACAATGATATTTTACAACGGTTGGGTTACTCAGCATGACAGCACAGAAAAAGAAAGCAAGAGACCGACAAAACAACCTATCACTCTTTGCTGTCATGGCTGTGGTTTATTAACCAGCTAATAAGCCATAGTTTTGCCCAATTTTGTCATGTTGCATAAAAATACCGGAGTGGTACATATGCATACATTAAATATATTTGAGAACAATCACAGTATAAAACGACTTTGACCAACTCGTATTTACTATTTTTCTTAATTTACATTATTAAAGGAAATATTACTTACTATATATTTTATATAGACAGATATAGAAAAATAGACAGATTAATGGTGAAAGAGAGAAGGATTTTGAGAGAGAAGAAAATAATGAGGGACAAAAATATGATTGACAGCTCGGTCCATTAGGGCGTGGCTGAGCAAAGAAAAGAACGAATGAGAGTCTGACAGCAACAGATTTGCTCATTAACCCTGTGAAAGACATTTAGAGATGGCGAGAGAGAGAGAGAGAGAGAGAGAGAGAGAGAGAGATGGTTTCATTTCTCCATTTGCTCTTTTTTGAACATCTAAACGCAACCCAATGTTTCTACACCTGATATTTTTATTATGAGGCTCTGCCTCTTACTGACTCTGAATGTAAATGTACTCTGTGTTTCATTCATTCATTTACGTCAGTCCCTCGTTTCCTTCCCTCTGTGTCTCTGAACGAGCTCAATGTGAGACGGCTGAGCTCATGGCTGACAGTATCACTCCTGTGAGAGACAGACAGGTCTGACTTGCTCATTTCTTCTGCTTCATGAGACCCTGCAGTCAATGAAGTGAAAAAGGCCAACTCATTGTCTGTCGGTCTCAAACACTTCACTTCTCTTATTTTCTAAGTGACAGGTGCCCCTGTCTGTCTGTCTGTCTGTTTGGGAGTCAGTGTGAGCATTTCTGAGTTTATCTTATTTCTCTTTTTCTACTTAAAAGCCATAAGAACTCTCTTTGCTTAATGTTCTGATGACCAAACTTACATACTAAATGCCAATAATAAAATGCGACGAACCATGTAATTATGCATAACTAGAATAGCAAAATAAATAGACATTAATTTTTAAAACAAAACACTCTGTATTGTTTATTGTTGACGTCAAACAACAATCGTCCAATCAAACTCTTTATCTGTCACATGGTAGAAGCACAAAACCACGTTTTTCCATTCACAGTTTTTTTCAGTTGCTAACATACTTTTGTCCAATCTGTAGTCACATTTTCAAAACTCTAAACAAGCACGACTTCCGTCTGTTGTGACCATACAATTAACACAATTCATGTCGTTTTCACACAAAATGCAGTCAATTAACATTTCTAAAATGCTTAAATTTTCTTTTCACGCAAGCTTACCCAATACCAAAATCATGGATATTTCTGGTCTTATTTACAAATGCTTAAACACAGCATGTCAGAAATGAAGACCTAATGTTCCAAACCTTAAATATAGTATAAATCCTCCACTTCTGCAACAACAGCAGCTCAAAAGTACTGAAAAAAATATATATATTAAAATACTGAAACAACTGATAAGCATTTTTAGGTAACAGATCACTGAAATATTGAGAAATAGCTGATTCCAATCTTAGTCAGGTGTTGAAGTTTTTTCCATTACTTGGACATACACAGTAAAAAAAATGACTTTTTGATTTTGTTCAGTGTGGATGCTGAACAACTCAGAGAAGCAGAGAGAGAAAAAAATAATGTCTGGGTGAGGGAGTGGAAGAGTTTAAGGAGAAGAGGAGTAGTTGGATCAGGACAAGGGAGAAGAAGAGGTAGGGGAAAGGAGTACGAATGTGTGCTGAACTGTGCATCTGTATGTTTTCCCCCTTACACATGTGGGACCTATGAAAGCTTATTTCTGCCATGGAATAGAAAATACAAAAGGTAATTGTGACTTTTTATCTCACAATTCTGACTTTTTTTCTCTCAATTCCTAGTTTATAGCTCACAATTCAGAGGGAAAAAACTCAGAATTGTGAGATGTAACCTCGCAATTGCAAGAAAAAAAAAGACACAATTACCTTTTATACTTTTTTATTTTTTTTAATTTTTTTTTATTTTGTGGTGGTAAAAAGCCTCCATAGTAACCAAAGACCATGCATGTTGGATGTGTTGTTGATCAATGGCAGCAATTTCATGTTTTAATTTCAGTAAAAGCTTCATGTAAAGTTTTATTACAACAATTCCATATACAACTGTTCTATATATGCAGAATATGCAGTCTGCATAGGACATTAAGGGGGCACCATCCCATCCTCTATGGGGGCACCATCAACACCCCACCCCACCCCCAGAAAGCAATTTCAATGGAGGTAGCAACTGAAGTTCTGCATAAGGGACCCATTTTACCAGTGGCTGCCCTGAGCAATTCTGTTACTTTCTTCTTCTTTTTTTCTACTATACATTCTATAATGTAATGACTCATTTACTTTTAAATAGTATGTTGCTATGTTGCCAAGAATACACACATTCAACACTCAACCAAAAATTTAGAATGGCTTACATGTACGCATTCTACTTTTACTGCAGTAAAAGGAAATTTAATTATAAAAACAATAGATTTCATATTGTCTGCAGGTAGAACTGAAACATGACAAGTAATGCAGTTTTCATAATGCCATCAACTGTTAGTATTTCGACAGTCATTGCATTATGATTGACTATGTGCATGTTGGATAGACATCTAGTGCTAGTGTTTTGACAGAATGACTCGATTTTGAATCAGGTTTGCTGTGTTTTGATAGAGTTAGTATATGTAGAAAAAGGGTTTTAGCATTTTGAAATGCAGAGTTTGTATTTATTTAACAAAATATGGTTTGGGGCAGAAAATGAACTATTTGGCTAATTGTGTTATGTAGGTGTGTTGCTGTGTTAAGATTTTAGAAAAAGTACTTTAAGTATTGGTAAAAGTTGTTAGCAATTGTAAAAAACTGCAAAAATATGAGGAGTCAAGTATAACCTGACTAATTTCATGAACTGAATGAATTGCATGACAACTTCAGTTACACTTTAATGCATTTTATACACAGAAAGACAAAAATCAGTTCTATTTCATCATTGCCCAGGTGGGAAAAAAGTATACTTGAATGCACAAAAAAAAAAAAAAAAAAAAAACTTAAATACAAGCAAGTACATTTGTAGTACATTCTTTTTTTTTTTTTTTTGACCTAAATAAAAGTGTAAAATTTATACACTATAATTACACTAATTAAAAGTGTATTTCTACTTCAGTAGTACTTCACTGCACTTGAACAAAGTATACTAAATACCACTAATACTTAAACTGATTTTTAGTGCATTGAAATAATATACAGATATATACAGAGCAGTTTTATTAGTGTATTTCTTAAAAGTGTGCTTTGAATGCTTTAAAAATTTGTTCAATCTTAGTAGACTTTTATATAGTAATCCCAAGTTTAAATTAAATTGATTTTATTAAAATATATTACTAATGTACTAGTTATAAGTACAATTTCCCAACTGTGGTACTTAAGTACACTTAATATAAATTCACTAATAGCACTAACTCTTAAATTGATTTTAAGTGTAGTCAGATAAAGTAAACAAAATATACATGTGTTTTATATGTGCATTACTTAAAAGTGTGCTATGAATGCTTTACATAAAATTTTATATATACTGTCAGTACACTAACTATTTTAAAGGATTTTTATGACAAATAAAACATGCAGGTTAAATGTGTACTAAAATTAACAATGTAACAGTAAGTATACTTTTAGCATAAAATACTTTAAGTGCTATATTTTTATATATTTTAATGTGGGGAAAAAAGTGCTACTAATGACATACTAAGGCCTAGTCCACACGTACACGGGTATTTTTATAAAGAGGGTATTTTTCCTCCTCCGTTTTTTAAAAAACATCGCGTCCACACAAGCATGGTTTTAAAAAAATCTCCGTCCACATGAAAACGCAAAAACACACAATGAAGCACTGTCAAAAGCCATGTTGGCCAATCAGAAGCTAGGAAAAAAGTTTATTACCGGTTCTGGTAGGCTAACAACATTGTCATTTTATTAAGCATTTTATTACTATTATTATTATTATTAACTTATTATTAATTCCATAAACCAGAACAATACAATGAGACGTATTCATTCAAAGTAAAAAAATAAATAAATAAATAACATTGTCATGAGCAGTGACCTGCGTAGTATTGCTTCTGACGCCTCTGTTCCGCAATATAATGGGAGAACTGTGCATGTATCTGTAGACATGTTATAAGCCCTGTTAGCACAGTTATAAGCAGCAATATTTTGGCTACGTCCTTCATTGCACAGACTCGTCTCACGTAAACAACGGAGATAGTGGCGCACAATCTGACGTCAAACAAGGGAGATAACAGCGCGCACTCCGATGTCACTGGCCAGAATCTCCGGTTTCACCATCTACATGACCACGCTGTAACCGGAGTTTCTAAAAATCTTCACCCTGGCCGGAGTTTTCAAAAAAGTTCAGTTTCAGTATCCAGATACAGCGTTTGCGTGTGGACGAACGGCCAAACCGCATAGAAAAAGCTGCGGATTTGAAAATACCCGCATTCGTGTGGACAGGGCCTAATAGTGTACTTGATTGTACTTGTCACTGTTCGCGGGTTCACTCTGTCTTTCTGTGAGTATGTGTTGCTGCTGATGAGCTGATCAGCATCAGCTGTGGTTCATCAGCTCTTCTATTTAATGTCTGTGCATTTTGCCCTGTGTTGTCAGATCGTTGGTGTGTTTGTGCAGTCCTGGCTGTGTTTGAGTCTCTCGTTCCTCGTTCCTATTCTGGATATTCCCCTTCGCGGCAGTTTTGGATTACCTGTTGGACTCTTGTCTGGTTTGCCCATTACAGTCTCTGCGCTACCAAAAAAAAAAAAAAAATCTTTGCCCTCTGCACCCATGACGTCTGACCCTTGCTATCTTTCCTGCTGCTGTTTTTCTTAATAAAATGATATTTGCTGCATTCGCTATTGAATCCTCCTTATTTCACGTGACAGTACTATTTAAAGACACCATTAACATGTAGTTAATTACATCATATAAAGGGAATATTAATGTAGTTACAATACATTTGAAATGAATTATTTAATGTATGAAAATATGTGGGCAATACATTATAAATACATTTTGTATATATTTATCATATAATATTCTTATATTTTAAACAATTCATAAGTGTATTTTCTATCCCAGGTGAAAAAAGTGCACTAAAATACACTTTATTTTAGTACACTTAGTACACTTCCATAATGTACTTCCATAATGAAATTAAAATAATGATAGCTCTAAAATAATGTTTGGTTTGTGCTCGTCCTTTTAATGGCAGTGAAGAGTGACCTTCAAGCTTTAAAAAAGGATGAAAAGGTCTTACAAAATACTCCCGTGTGACTAGTGCATTATATTTCAAGTGTTCTGAGGAAATATAATTGGGTTTTGGTGAAAAACATACCAAAATTTGATTTAATCATGAAAATAATGAACATATTGATCTGACACTTCATGGTCTTAATTTTTCCTTTTTATTTATTTATTTATTTATTTTTTCGATCTTGGATAAGAACACAGTGCTTGCTCTGAAGAACTACAGACAATTTACTGTCTACAGGATGGGATCGTTGTTTCGAAATATTAATTGCACACTTGATCCTGATCTCATAGAACATTGGCATCCTCTTATGACCAAAGAAAATGTTCTGCTGTGCTATCAGATCTCTGTATGGACTCACTTACAGTATTAGTCCAAAGCAAACTGTTAGGTGTACACTAGCTTCTTCTATGAAACTACACAAAAAGAAGATTTAGCTTGAACAGCTGGAACTTGATGATCTGACCAGAGCCGCTCAGGAACTGTTACTTGTAATAGCTTGGATGGATGATTGGATGGATAAACAGCAGAAATCCATAAGGACTTTGGGTCTTTCACTGGATGGTATGTTTTTAGATTTTTTTAATGAGTTTACAGACACACACTCATTATCAGTTAGCTTAAGAACAGACATGTTGAACCCATTACAGGGTGTCTACAGATATGAACAAGTTAAATTTAAGACTTTTTAAGACCTTTTTAATACCATCTTACATGAAATTTAAGACCAAACCTGCGATGGAAATACACACACACACACACACACACACATACATACATACATACATACATACATATATATATATATATAAAATATAACAGGCATGTGATCAGCTAGAGATAAAAAAGCAGGAAAATCTGACCGCGCACCCGAACCATGCCCCGGCACTTCTTCGTTTTTTTTATTTTTTTAAATATATTTTATCATATTAAAATATATGTCTTATATTGTAATAATACATACTATTGTTCTGTAAAAATAAAAAGCAGCATTTAATAATCATGATAATAATTAATATATTATATAATATATTAAATGTATTAATAAAATTGTTATTAAAGTACCTGCGGAAAGTTTGGAAACAATTATTAATGATTTTAAAATAAGTCTCTTCTGCTCACCAGGGCTGCATTTATTTGATCAAAAATACAGTAAAAACAGCAACATTGTGAAATATTCTTACAAATAAAAAAAAAAGTTTTCTATTTTAATATATTATAAAATGTTATTTATTCCTGTGATGCAAAGCTGAATTTTCAGCATCATTACTCCAGTCTTCAGTGTCACATGATCCTTCAGAAATCATTACAATTTGATTTGATGGTCAAGAAACATTTCTGATTATTATCAATGTTGAAAACAGTTGTGCTGCTTGAGATTTTTGTGGAAATGGTGATACATTTTATTTTTCAGAATTCTTTAAAAAATAGAAAGTTCAATAAACAGCATTTATTTGAAATTATATTACATGTATTTATCAAATATATTACATTTATTAAAGCATTTATTAAATAGAAATATTTTGTAACATTTTTCACTCTTCACTCACTTTTTATCACTTTAATGTATAACGAATTAAAGTATTACTTTTTCTATTTTTTAAATCTTACCACAAATGTTTGAATTGTATCATTGTTTCCACAAAAATGTTAATCAGCAAAAACTGCATTTTAACATTGATAATAATAAATAGTGAATGTTTCTTGAGCAGAAAATCAGCGTTTCTGAAGGATCATGTGACACTGAAACTTCTCTTTGTAAACAACAACGGAATTATAAACGATTCTAATGACGAATGTTGCGTTCCCAAATGCAAATTTAAACGTCACAAACAAAGTAGCATTTACAGTGAATCGAAAATGAAAACACAGTACTGTTACAGCAAGCATGCAGCACGTCGGACTATACATCACAGCCATTGCGAATTTTATATTATAAAAAAGTGACCGGGCGAGTAACACGTTTCAGCGCTGATTCTACTCGCATTTATCGCGTTGAACCATTTGAACTCTTTTAGGGACCGTTCATATGTCACGTCTAAAAACGCATGGAAAACGCATCGGCGCCGCTTTCTCCTTTCCAAAGCGCTTGGGAGCTTGGCTCCGGGGGTATCTGCCGTTACTAAGCAACCATGAGCTACGCTCTCCATTTCGGCCAAGGATATATGGATTTCCAGCACCGAAAAGCACTTGCAGTAGCTCTGCTACAGCAGATTTATTTAAAAATGTGTATCTGTGCACAGCTCTGATCAGATATTCCTACATCTTGACTGAGCTTTGTCCTGCAGATGGCTCCGCGCGAGAGAAAAAAAAAAACTTCTGTCCAATGATCAGTCATTGGGTCTGTCAGACTATAAGGCAGGAACACACCAAGCCAACGGTTGGCCGTCGGGCAGTTTTTGTTCGTCGGCCGACTAAGTTTTCTCAGCGTGTTCAGCATTGTCGGCTGAAGTTGGTCCTCGTCGGCTTTTTTTTAGGCCGATTCGACATGTTGAATCGGCGTCGGAGCTCATCGGTCCATCGGGCCATCTGATCATTCTGATTGGCTGTTCAGCTACTGCCACCTGCTGGTGCGGAAAGGTATTTCATCTTACGCAGGCGCAGAACGGACGTGCTACTTGGCCGTCGGCTGTCGAGTGTTGGTTTGGTGTCAGGCCAACTTTGGACCCAGACGCTGCCGACATGAGCCAACCCCGCAGTCTGCTTTCGTCGCCACTAGTTCGTCGGCGTTGGTTTGGTGTGTTCCTGCCTATAGAAATTTTTGCGGTAATGCGACAAAAAATATTTAAGACCTAGCGAATCTGAATTTAAGACATTTTAAGACTTTTTGAGGCCTTTTATTAGGAAAAATATATTTAAGACTTTTTAAGGACCCGCGGCCACCCTGCATTATAATCAGTGATGCTGTCTGCGCTCAATGTGGCACGACGCAACAACATATTTCCGACATTAAACTAATGCCGTTTTGTTTCTGATGCACTTCAAGCGCGTGCACAACTTCTGACACAAAAGACAAATGGATTTGCAACGTTCGCTTTGACACATCAAGTGTAGACATCCTCAAAGGGGAATTCTGGAAGCTCTCACACATCTGCTCATTCTAGGTGGATCACAATGTTCAGAGAAATTGTGTCTTAAGGGTTATTTAAATCTGGACTTAATGGCCTTCATTACAATATTAACAGTGTCCAAAAGGATTCGACTCCCAGTGACAACAAAAGAGCTTTTGTTCTGTGGGCATGACAAGCTTAAAGCCAAAATTCTTAAAGAAAATTGGTAAATATAGCTAATAAATGAGAAAGAGTATGAAATTCAGCTCAGCCGTTGAGGAGTTCAGGGAGTTGTGACAGGCTCTGAATTTATCTGAGAGGTGTCAGAAGAATTAACCGAGATAAGAGCGGATGTGACAAAAACTTCTGAAGTGTCCAAGACCAAGAGAGAGAGAGAGCATGAGCGATATGACGGGTGGGTTGAATTCATTCATTGCATTCTGTTCATCAGTGCCTGGGGCCAATTGTATCTTTGCTCAGCCCAATATTAATCTCTGCCATTGGCTTTTTATTTCTCATTTAAGTGAAAAGGAAAGAGTGAGGAAGGGCGAGGGACGATTATTTAAAGTGATAGTTAATGCAAAACTGAAAATGCTGTCATCATTTATTCAGTTTCTTTTCATTACAACCTTAGCCGATTTTCAGACTTCTACGGGACACAAAGGGAGAAATTTTGAAGAATCTATATGCTGCTCTTTTGCATAGTTAACATGTCTATCAACCCTTGTGAAAAATATTTAACTGTATTTAATGTGCAATTTAAAAAAAAAAAAAAAACTGTTTGCATGCTTTCAGTTGCAGCTAATATGACAGTAATGAAAGGCCACTTAAAGGGGTACTTCACTGCTGGCAAAATGGCTTTCAATAAAACTTGGCTGGCTAAGCAGTAGAAAATTTAAATCAAAGATAGAATCTGAATCAGAGAAAGAGGCTGTTGTCTTTCGTTTACGCCACTGTACTCTGTTTAAAGAGTACACAAAGTATGACAAAATTTTCAGTAATAAACCTACCCTTACAATAACTGTTGCGTTTATAACCCTCTATCGATCCAACTGTCCGTGGGCGGGGATTCAAAAATGTGAAAATCTAATCTGTAGATTTCACAAAAGCTCTGAAGCTGTCATCCAGTGGATTCTTGCTGACAAATAAACGTGAATTTCTTGGTCCGGGTAACACAGAGAGCAAGTAAACATTGTTCAGTTACATATACTACCAACATTGTAAAAAACACAAAGTGGGTTGAAAATCGGTGAAGTTACACTTTAAGTGTACACTTTAAAAGAAAATACTTTCATGACTATATTCCTTAAAGGGTTAGTTCATCCAAAAATGAAAATTCTGTCATATGAGGTATATGACTCGTCCATAGACAGCAATATAACCACCACTTTCAAGATCCAGAAAAGTACTAAAGACATCGTTAAAAAAGTTAACCTGACTGCAGTGGTTCAACCTTAATGTTATGAAGTGACGAGAATACTTTTTGTGCGCAAAAACAAAACAAAACAAAACTAGCAACTTTATTCAACAATTTTTCCTTTTCCCTGTCAGTTTGTTATGCAGTTGGCACAGTAAACGCATTGCATAACTTCCGTGTTTATGTCCGAACGCGGGCTCGGTATTGGCCGAGGCTGTGTTGACACGATGCATGCGTGTGATGCTGACGCAGGAGCTGGCCAATGAGTCGGCATTCGGACGTAAACACGGAAGCTCTGCAATGTGTTCACTGCAGCATCTGCATAACAGAGAGTTATGAGATTCTTTCGGTCTCCTCCCCTTTTTTAAAGCCCAAGTGATGTTTAAATAATTTATTCATTCATTCACGCTGCAAAAATGCTTTTCTTACTGAGTATTTTTGTCTTATTTCAAGTACAGATATCTAAAAATTCCTAAATCAAGATGCATTTTCTATATAAGAAAATGAAATGAGATATTTAGTCTTGTTTCCTGGGGGGAATCTAAATTAAGTGCATTTTACTAAAATTATCTGCCAGTGTGGTAATAAAAAATAATCTTAATGTAAACGGAAAATAAGATTATCCAGAGTGTCTTACACTAAGTGCAAATTTACACTAACTCCACCCATCAATGTCACACAAGGTTAAAAACGACGCATGGGGTTTAACGATTTTAGTTGCGTAGGAAGTAGCGCATAAGGCGTGTAGAAGTAGCTTGTGATGCGATTGACCCAGATTCGAGTCCGCCTTTTGCCGAGCTCGCTCTTCTCCCTTTTCCTATCACATATCACAACAGAAAGGCATCAATAAAAATGAAGAAAATGTTCTAAAAGTGGAAGTAAAGCGCCTAATGAGTGTTTAATAATGATAAAACTATTTATAATTTTAATAAATATTATCATTTGCACTCTATTATTGCATCCTGTTAATGTACAACAATACTAAGATGCAAATAGTATGTATCTGCCAGTATAAAGTATAAATAGCATCTAATTGCTATTTACACTTATTGCAAGAAAAAACAACAACAACAAAAAAAAAAAACCTGCTACTTTTACATGGTAAATAGAATATCACTATTTTCCCTAATAGGAAATATTATAGTTATAGTTATTATAGTATCCCTAATATTTGCACTTACTGTAAATGGCATCTATCACTACGAAAATGTGCTATTTCCACCTAGTATAAATGGCCGCTGCCTTATTTTTCTAACCCTATTGGCAGAAAAAAAATGCGTTATTTTATTTATTTTTTTGGCATGGGATACCATGAAAATGAATATTAGTTCAATAACTTAAAGTTCTGCCAGTTTTCACCTCTGATATGATACGAATTCAACTTGTATTGCCCCGGAAGTATGCAGAAGTCTTTTTGTTGGGTGCTGTTGCCATGTTGAATCATAATATCAGAGCTCCATTGATCATGGCTTTTTATAGTCGTGCTTCACGCACTTAACTCAGAGTCAGTCTACTCAGAGTTGATTGAACTAACTCAATTCAGCTGTTCTGAAACCGAATTTTTAACCAGAAAAATCACAATTAGATGCAGCCCAGGTTGCTTCTGATATCAGCATGTTCACAGTTTTTTTGTTGTTGTTTTTTACAGGAACCAGATGCCACTGATGAGTCATGCTGAAACTGATTTTCTTTGAGAGCGATGTACCAACATCAGCAAGCTGCACTACACAAACATGGAAAAATGAAAAAACTAACACCTTGGAAATGACAGGTATGTTGAACAGGAACTGTTACAGGAATGGCACAAAGGTATGTGACTGTTCAAGTATCTTTCTTTAGATCAGTGTGCTCAATAATGTGTCTTTTGGTCTTTGTTATGTATATTTGGATTATGTTGTGTTTTAAATAAAATACAATCAAAAAGCCATTTTTTAAATCTCTTCATATTCTTTGTTCAAGTTCCCTCACAGTCCCATTCAGCTGACAGGGCCATTAGGTGAGGGTCTTTCTCTTCCCAGGTGTGAAACACATAATTATTCATAATCATTCACACCCTCCCGCATTCTGACACAAAACATGTCTTACAAATTTTAAATCAATAAATTGTTTTATGTGAATGAGTGGGAAGGATGATTTTCACATCGTTTTGAAGCAAAAATTCTAGCCTACATCATACATACAAGACAAAAGTCTTGAGAACAAATATTCAGTATGGGTTTTATGGCCTTATTTCAGTGACTTAATTTTTTTTTTCACAAACCACGCATAAACGTCATTTTCTTAAAACTACAAACTTTTACATATATGCTGCTCACATTACAACATTTCTAACATTTGTAAAACCACATTCTTCCATCTTAAAAATAGCTCCCCAGTACTTGAGCGAGCTCTTAACGCATTATAGTCCTACACGTCTATTGCGATCTCAGCATTCTGGCCAGTTGATAATACCTAGAATCTCAAAATCAATCATAGTGCTAGCTGCTAGCAGTGATTGGTGCTAGCAGTGGTTGGTGCTAGCTGCCTTTATGAAGCAGCACCGAACGCCAATTCAAACGCACAAATCAACTGTTGACAAGTCACTGTCTGAACAAGTCTGAAATAGAAGTTTGTCACCATAGAAAACCACCTCTTCAGTGGACGGCTGCTTTTGTGAAGGCGCCGCTCCACTGCTGTGTTGTGGTGAGAAGCCGTACAAGAAGCTGAGCTCGTGATGCGCTGTAGAGCTGTGACTGTGGATGATACCTCAAAGGCAGTGTTACAGTAGTGGTTAGCGGCTTACTGTTTACAGAAGGTGAGGAAACAACACACTGATAATGGTGGACTTATGGGACACACAGATTTAATGTGTCCCTCAGATCTGCAGTATAAACAAATGCTGGGTAAGCATCTTTCGGTGGAGGATAGGTGGAAAGCATCTATTTGCCTCTGCTCCATCTCTGGTTCTGGAGAGGCTGACAGAGCTGGTTGGCGAAGTGTTGGAGTTGACTGCAAGGCAGGTTGATCTTCCTGGCAACTCCTCATGTGACAGGCAACCTGAATCAACAACTGAATGAATCGCTCTAGCCTCATGGTGTTGTTATAGGCCGCGGGTTGCTGATGCAGAGCTGGATTCAGTCCATGACGATAAGCAGTAAGCAGTGCTGGTTTGTCCCATCTGCTAGCACCAGTTGAGTTCTGAAAGCGTTTGTAACATTATAAACGTCTTTACTGTCACTTTTGATCAGTTTAATGCATCCTTGCTGAATAAAAGTATTAATATCTTTAATTCCTTTAATTCCTTTCCAAAACAAAAATGTACAAAAGCTTTCTATTTCAGATAAATGGAAAGTTACAAAAGCTTTCTATTTTAGATAAATGCTATTCTTTTGAACTTTCTATTAATCAACGAATCCTGAAAAAAAAATGTTGATCAATATTGATAATAATAATAAATGTTTCTTGAGCAGCAAATCAGCATATTAGAATGATTTCTGAAGGATCATGTGACACTGAGGACTGGAGTGATGATGCTGAAAATTCAGCTTTGCCAACACAGGAATAAATTACATTTTAAAATGTATTCAATTTTTTTTTTTTTGCTGTATTTTGGATCAAATAAATGCTCCCGTGAGCAGAAGAGACATTAAAAAAATCTTACCAATCTAAAACTTTTCAATGGTATTGTATATTTATTAAATTAATAAAGAAATATTTTACTGTTGCAATAATACAAGTATTTATTTTTTTACGGATTCAGCCATTGCATCAGCGTCAGAATACTGATTCCCTGCACCTGTCACCAATTACCTAGGACCTGCATATAAACCCACACTTACCTTCACTGAGTTTTCTGGTCTTGTCTCTCACCAAGGTGCAAGACTTACCCGACTCTCTACTTGCCCGTTCGTTGGTCATCATCGTCTTCATCCTTGGACAGCCTCCTTCTTCATCTGTCCTTGTCCATCCTGCAGAATACAAGAACTATTATCTACAAGTTAAGTCATTCGAGTGCCTATCAACACTCATTGATAATTGATTACTGGGTTGTTTCTGTATTTATCCTGTTGCCTGTGTTTCAGTAACTGTGACAAATAAAAACATACACCGATCAGGCATAACATTATGGCCACCTTCCTAATATTGTGTTGTTCCCACCCTGTCACTGGTTCACCACTGTTCCTTCCTTGGACCACTTTTGACAGATACTGACAACTGCAGACCGGGAACACCCCACAAGAGCTGCAGTTTTGGAGATGCTCTTACCCAGTCGTCTAGCCATCACAATTTGGCCCTTGTCAAACTCGTCAAATTGTCAAATTCCTGTTTCTAACGCATCAATTTTGAAGACAAAATGTTCACTTGCTGCCTAATATATCCCACCCACTAACAAGGTGCCGTGATGAAGAGATAATCAGTGTTATTCACTTCACGTCTCAGTAGTTATAATGTTATGCCTGATCGGTGTATTACATTATAATACAATATATGTTATAATAAAACTGTTTAAACAGCTTGTTTGCATCTCTGTACTGCTAAGGGAGAGGCACCCTGTTAACCAGAAGAATGGTACTGTGGTGAACCTCCCCAAAACAAGAAATCTCAATAAAGATGAAATGTCACTGTTACAAAAAGGTCTTTCTCTCATACCAAAAGGAGCGGGGATGGTTAGTGGGCATTGGAATAAATTAGATGCCGGTTTAATGCCTTACCATAGGAGACTTAAGTTAGCCATCTTTTTTGAGGGAGAGGAAGGGGGGCTAGACGGAGGAGTGAGGGCACCATTTACCACCAGTTCAGGATGGGAGCCGAGGAAGAGTCAGGCGCCAGAGTTCTTGTGGAGGATAGTAGAGGATGACGACGACAGAGGTAGAGGATGACGACAATAGAGGCAGAGGAGGATTGGAATTTGTCCAGAGGGGAATGGGAGGCCTTAAAGAGGTTGAGGAGGGACAACACTGTTGTAATTAAGTTGGCGGATAAGGGCAGTGTTGTAGTGGTGATGGATAGGGAACAATACGAAATTGAGGCAATGTGGCAGTTACAGGATGGGAAGTTTTACAAATTCTTGGACAAGCCAATAATCCTGGAGTCCACAGACATAATTGCAGAGAAGTTAGAACAACTACGCCAACAAGGTTACTTGACAGAGAGACATATGCAGTATGTGAGGGGACAGGATAAAGATAGAGTCTCATGGCCTTTTCCATATGTTCCCCCAGGTAGGCCAATCATATCGGACTGTGGAAGTGAGAGTTATAGAGAGTCAGAGTTTATTGGATTTTTCCTTAATCTGCTTTCCACGAGATATGTGAGATATCTAAAAGACAAGTATAATTTCTTGCAGAAGATACGGGATGTGAGAATCAGGAAGGACGCAAAACTCTTCTCGATGGATATTGATAGCCTCTACATGAACATCAAGACACAGAGGGGCTCGGCAGTGGTAAAGAGGTGTTTCGAAAAATATCCGGACAGAGAAAGGCCAGACGGGGCAATATTGAGACTGTTGGAGCTAAGTCTCACAAAGAATACCTTTGAGCTCAATGGCTGGTATTTTCTTCAGATCAAAGGTATGGCCATGGGTAAAAAGTTTGGCCTATGCAAATATAAATATGGCTGAGTGGGAAGAGACAGTTTACTGGAGATATCTGGATGATGATGATGATGTACGGAAGAAGAGTTTGTGGATATTTTAAATCGACATCACACCTCCATTAGAATTAAGTGGGAAATCACACAGGAGAAGACTGATTTGAAAAGGGGGTGGTAGGGGAGAAAATGCTTAAGAAATTAAATGCTTAAGAAGAGGATACTGCCACTTACAGTACAATTCTCCCAGACAGCAAATGGGCTAGCGATATTCATTAGGAGGAAGTTTTAAAAGAGGACTCAGGGAAGCCGGTTGGGAGAGCAGTACAGAATGGTGGCAGCCTTCAAGAAAGGAAAGAACCTGAAAGATATGCTGGTCCATAGCAGGTTGGGACCAACAAATCAGAGAAGGTGGACAGACAGATGAGGATGACGGCACACAGATATTCAATAAGAAAAGGATTGGTGGACAAAGGGCATATTGTGCCACATTTTGAGAGACATGGGATACAGTACATAAGAGTATGCGGGTTGGAACATGATATCAATTGGAAGAAGGCGGAGAGACTAAGGAGGGAAAGGCACTGGATTAAAAAGCTGGACACAGTATTCCCGAGGGGGTTGAATGAAAGAACCAAGTAAAGAGTATGAAGATATAAATAAATAAAGTGTTTGAAAAACAATTGGGAGTGTGTGAGTTTCATAAGACTGAGGTTGATTGGGTGGGCTATGCACAAACATTTACTACTTTGTAAACTACTTTGTACTTTGAGTGGATGTTCATTTTTGTCATGATTGTATTGATTTAATCAATAATTATTTTATTTACTATTTTAAACAAATCCTGTTAATAAAACAAAAAAAGCCCATTTTTCAACGACATCGTCTTCCAGGAAGTGACATCATTCATTGGAGGGAAAACAGCAGCAGACATCAGTCATTATCAATGGATCTGATGAATCCTGGAATGTTTTGTGTCTCTTTAAAACATTTATCCTGTTTGATCAAATGACACAAATCAGTTGATCAAAATAGCCATATATTTTCTTTTTTTTAGATAGACTCCTGTTCTGGTCCACAAAGAAAATGAAAGTTTTCAAGTTTTCCGGTTAATTAATGCATTTGGGAACACATAGTTAAAGATGGCAGCAGCTACTAAAAAAGGTATTATTTACATGTTAATAAAGGATTTAATGGAATGACCCACATCTGCAAATCTGAGCAAAAACCAATAAACGTCTCTCCTACAGTAAGATAAGAAAGACGCCTTATATTCAAATCAATCTTTAGACATTTATCCATGGAACATTTGTGTTAAACTCATAAATTAATGAAAAATTAATGAAACCAGTGATCGTACCTGTAAATGACACAATATTAGTCATACGCAGCTGTTTTTTTTTTGTTGTTTTTTTTTTAAGGCTCTTTGCACATTCAATCCGAGACTATTGGAGTGTTTTTAAAGTGATTTTAAGGAAACAGCAATGGCAGACTGTGTTTTTGAAGTGATTTTGTATAATGTGATCTCTGGAGAATCTCTTTGTGTGAAAGAACATTCACAGAGTGTTTTATCAAAGGAAAGACTGTATTTCTGACAACCTCTGATGGTGCAAGAACATCCTGCAAATTTGTGCCTCTTTGGTTTTGTCAACAGCCCCATGCTGCCGATTGCAGAAAGAGCTTGATGTTTTATTCACGATTCAAAGTGTTGTACATCACTGACAGGACGATCACATCTGAAAAACAGCATGTTATGACTCTCATGTAAAACACTGAGATAGTTGGATTAGTTTCTGGTGTGACGTGCAGATGGAACATGCTGAAACGTTGTGTATCTCTTCAAACGCTCACGCTTAAGGCCCAAATATTCTTGCAGCGAAGTTCATTTTCATTCATTATTTAGGGGTAAAAGAGGTTTGAAATATCAGTGATATATACTGTAAACTAACATACCGATGCCACCCACATTTAGATGAATGTTAATATGTGCTGCAGCAGTGAGAAAACGTGGATATGTTTGCATGAGCTTTGCAAGAGAATTGCACAGCTGGTGCAAACATATCCACATCCCTATGATACTTTCTTAACTAAAATAACAGCGGTGAGAAAACAGCACTTGTGTGCTTATTTTGTTATTGAGGGGAAAGCGTGCAGCACATATTTACATTCATCTAAATGTCACTCTCATCAGTGTGGATGGCTTTGGGATGTTCACTAACAGTATATCGCTGGTCAAGTTTCAGACTTCTTTTTACCCCTAAACAAAGAAGGAAAAAGAACCTTGCTGTGAGTATATCAGGGCCTTCAGCTGTTTCAAACTCCAGAAACAAACTCCAAACCAACTTTGTTTTGGCCTGATTTTGTTTGAAATGACATCATGCCAGATCGTTCTTCAATCTCGCTTGAAGTGTATTGGGGCCTTGATTAGAAACCTCACTGCAAACATCCAGATATGCTCCAGAATCAGTAGCTTCTCGCAGAACTAATGTAAAGCCTGAGCTCTAGCCGAAGACATATTTCATGTTTGGTTGGTGTTTACGTTTCTGCTTATTATGTTTTTTCTTTATTTGTTTAATCTAAATTATTGGCAAAAATTTTGAGAATGACTTATTCACAGAAGTTACACCATGTGAATATTATTCACTTTCAAGAGAAAAAAGCAAATCACTACATCTTAAAAATAACTATTTTATTTAAAAAAAAAAAAAAAAAAATGTTATTTTATTTAAAACAAACAGCAACATAAGTAAATAATATAACACATTTTTTTTTTTTTTCAATGAGGTTCCATTTATTTATATTAGGTAACATGAACTATGAAAAATACTTCTAAAGCATTTATTTATCTTAGGTCTTGTCCATTTTAACATTTCAAAGAATCTACCTATGACCCTTAAAATAACACTAAACTCGCAAGTAAGATGTCAGACACTGTAATATGCTCTAACCCCCTCCCTGCTCACCTAGGTGACGATATACATAGCAGACTGTCGTCACTCAATGGCTGTTTGTCTAAGTGGTGTCCACAGAATAATACAGGGTTCATAGACAATAGAGGCAAAGGGGGAAGTGTTGCTGTAATTTATAGTAGTATTTTCAATATTACTCAGAGGTCTATTTCAATTATAAATCTTTTGAAGTGATGGTGCTTTATGTAACGCTATCTAGTGCAAGTAATAAATCCCATTTGACATTTGTACTGGCTACTGTATACAGGCCACAAGAACACCATACAGATTTTATCAAAGAATTTGTTAATTTTCTATTGGAGTTAGTACTGGCTGCAGATAAAGTCTTAATTGTTGGTGATTTTAATATCCATGTGGATAATGAAAAATACGCATTGAGATTGGTATTTATAGACATTCTAAACTCTATTGGCGCTAGACAACACGTGTCAGGACCCACTCATTGTCATAATCATACTTTAGATCTAATATTGTCACATGGAATCACCCTTGAAATTCTGCAGCAGAGCGAGGACAGCTCAGATTATTATCTAGTCTCATGTTAGCCAAGGCTGCAAAACCAACTCCCTGTTACAAATATGGTAGAACTATCACTTCTACCACTAAAAATTGCTTTATAAATAATCTTCCTGATCAGTTTCAACTCCTCAGCATACCAGATAACTTAGAACTCAATGTTGCAACAGATAATATTGACTCTCTTTTCCAGCTCTTTAGACATGGTATCTCCTTTGTGCTTAAAGAATATTAAGGAAAATAGTTTGATGCCATGGTACAACGAGCACACTCACCCCCTCAAGAGAGCAGCCTGAGAAATGAAGCACAGCTGGAAGAAAACAAACTTAGACGTATTTCACATTTTGTAGAAGGACAGTGTTACTACGTACAGAAAGGCCTTAACCCTTTTACACGCAAGTTTAAAATATGCTGGCTGAGCCCCCAGCACAAGTTTTTCAAGGCAACCGTTATTTAGAATGTATCAATTTATTGTTTCCATGGTGATGCGTCATTGCTTGTCACGTGACACGCCGCAGCCACAATAGCGCTGTAGGACTGATAATCTGCTTTTATTTAATTTTTCCTTTTTTATTCAAAATATTCACAAATTTGTTAACTATAGCATTAAAAATATCTGATATACAGTCAAATATGTGCAAGTGGATGTGCTTTTCTGTTAAACACCTTTATAATGATCGCATTAGCTATGGAAAGTCCCCATAAAACATGAAAACCCAACCTCTCTCTGTCTCTAAAGCCAATGAAAAACTAAATGACAGTTTATAGTCACTTCGAAGACAAATAAAATTATAATAATATTAATAAACATTAATGTTCATAAAATATTAACGTTAGAATTTGTAGCTCTGTATTTTAGCTTTGAAATGCTTTCACAAATTTCACAACCTGGCACACAACTAAGTCATGGGGTTGATATAGCTGATATCTTTCAAGACTTGTTGTCCACTGACGTCCAGCTCCGTTTTCTTTTGTATCGCTCTTATGGTACTTTGATGTCATACACCGATTGCACACTTTATGAACGCTTTGGCTGTGAAAACTTGACTTGTTGCCTCGCTAGCTTATCAGGTGATGACTTTGTAAGCAGCGTGTGCGCACAAAGGTACCTCACGAAACTGATTTTAGACAGACTTCTGAGGCGGCATAACAGTATAATGATCTACAGCAAAATAGAGTGAGCTTTAGTGATTAATAAGCACATATTTAATTACTATAATAGTAATTTCTCACTAGAAATGACATCAGAAGTGGAAAACGTTGGTCAAAACTCGTTGGTCCACCAACCGCAACTTTCAGATGCGATCTTTATTTTTTTTTAGCTCAACTGTCACAGAATGGTGGGATTGTCACAGGATTGTGGAATATCAAAGGCAGCGAAGGATACAGCCCTTGTGCTGAACGTAGAACACAAAAAAATTTAGATGGTACATTTATATCAGAGGAAGAGCAGCAAACAGGTGGGAACTAACAGATCAATTTCTTTCTATAATCCGATGAGTTTTAAAAGCTAACAAGGTAGTTTTGACTTTTAATCCGTGTTAAAATGAAGCTGAGCTGTGATCAGCCCACAGTTTCCATGCCGATAATCTGATCTACTCCCACAGATCTCGCAGCCGAGAGCGTTTGAGTGAAATGCGTTTCGGGACGTTCGTTCCTGGACATTCGGTCCAACACTCCAGTGTTTTATGGGTTCATGCAGGCAGCGGAATCTTTGTTATTTTTCACACTCGTTTAGAGTCCAGAGAGCCATTTTTAATCCTGTGAATTTATCACGCTGCAACGGGATGAAGAATTTCGGGGGAGGTGATTGCCCAAAAAAATCTATAAAATCGAATCCTATTAAAGCACATAAACAAGCAAACGGTGCTTCCTACACACACACACGCACAGTGTAAGAGAAATGCATCTCTGTCTCCGTCTCTCGATAAATCACGACTGTGTGTCGCTGTCGTGCTGCTGTGGCTGTTTTTTCTCATGTATATGTTTGATGGTTCATACTTCTAAGAGATGGATCATATTCTCTGCCGTCTCTCTGTCCGAGTGCATGCTCAGAGTGAGTGAGTGAGTGGTGCTCTGAACAAGTGTTGCATTTTTCTATTGTTCTGTGTTAGAGTAAATCTTTTGCACGCTTTTACAGAAGCAACAACACCACCAGACTAAAGACTTGTGTTCAGATCAGTATCGTAAGCCAGTTTCTCTTCTACAGACTGGTGTTGTATATGAAATGGGAATGTGAAAGTATAAATTTTCAAAATGGATTAGTCGAGTAGTGTTTTTTTCTGAACAACTACACATGTGAAAAGAATAGCCTAATGTATTTTAAAATAATATACTTAAGTGTAAACGGGATGTAATGTTTTCAGACACTTAATTGGATGTTAATTGCAATTAAATTAAAAGGTTTTGGCCTATAATTTAAATTAATATTAAGTGCAGTTGAACATAAGTGTGTGTTTTTGACCCACTTAAGTAGGACTTAAAGCTGCAGTCTGTAACTTTTTTTGGTTAAAAATTATTCAAAATCAAATTTTGAGCAAGTACATAACCAGCCAGTGTTCAAAACTATCTAATTACCTTAGCCTGATTAACAACGCTAAGCTTGTAATAATGTTTCCTATTCCGGATGGTACTGGTGGGTTTTCGCGGGAAATTCGAGCATGCAGCCGTTTGTCTTTGTGTCATTACGTCACATCTGCTTACATAGAGAAGGAGTCCCAGCTAGTAGGCTATAAGGCATGTGGACAATGCTACAGGCGGCGGATCATTTATAGCCTTTTCTCACAGCAGCTGCAATAATTAAACTTATTTTGATGGCGGATTGTAATCCAGAAAGGTCCAATTGACAGTCATCAGTGACAACTGGAGATTCACCTGTAGTCAAAAGCAAAAGACTTCGAACTGCGAAGTGTCTACAGAAATTGAAATCTACAGGTAACGCTAATACACACTAAATATACAAAGTCACGCAATGCTGATGTTGTTAATGTAGATCATTGTGATAATTTATCTGTTCAGAAATACAATGATTTGTGTATTCTAATGTGCCGCAATTTAAATATGTGTTGGGTTCTTTAAGAACGTCCTCCTACCCCCCTGTGCGGATGTACTAGGAACACACGAGAGCTATGTTCATGTGTGATATGTGTGTGTGTGACACGAGCTCTGTTAATAAATATCATTGCGCTCACCTGTGGCTGTCACTGTGTTAATCTATCAGACAAACAACAGTTAACATTAACAATTTGAGAACAAAGTATAACAATAACAATAATTTGCACGGTTTGACGTGATCCGAGCTAAGCGATCGTTAGACTTAATCACCACTGGCAGCGCGATTTATTGCTTTTTTTCCTCAGTTGGTCAGAACAAAAGTGGCAGACACGTTACCTACTTGTTCAGATGACATTTTCTGGTGAAAATTCTTATTTTGGTCATACTTCCAAGACGTAGAATCTGTGATTCCGAAGTACAGTATCCACACATGTGGTGACTGACAGCAAACATTTGATTAATTTGCCGACAGAGGCAAAACTTACAGACTGCAGCTTATAGTAGGCTACATCTTCATATTTAATTTCATAATTACTTCTATTGTCTTGAAATATGGTTAAAGTGTACTGCCGAATATACTGAAGCATTTAAACTAATATATTCTTTAATGTAATTTCTATTGAAGCTTGTATACAATGTATTTAAATATATTTGTAATGATGAAGTTACAATTTAGAACATTTAAAATAATATATTAACTTTAAATGTAATAGCCTATTGAGTACTTTAAATGTGCTTTAGTATGTTAGTCAACACATCAAATTGTACATAGCACAACAAAAGATTATTAAAACAATGATTTAAAATGTACTTTAAAGTAAATCTGTTATATTAATTATCATTTCACATAATTACAAAGAGAACTTTGTACTTGTGTTAAGAAACAGTTGTGCAGAAACAGTAGTCTTGGAAAAATCACATTATGAAATAAATGTTTTTCTCCAAAACACTTTGGCCACAATTATTGGCACCCTTATATTCAAAACTTTTTGCAACCTCCTTTTGCCAAGATAACAGCTCTAAATTGTCTTCTATAATGCCTGATGAGTTTAGAGAAGACCTGACAAGAGATCAGAGACCATTTCTTCATGCAGAATCTCTCCAGATCCTTCAGATTCCCAGCTCCATGTTGGTGCTTCTTCTCTTCAGTTCACTCCACTCATTTTCTTTAGGGTTCAGGTCAGGGAACTGGGACGACCATGGCAGAAGCTTCATTTTGTGCTCAGTGACACATTTTTGTGTTGGTTTTGATGTTTGTTTTGGATCATTGTCCTGATGGAAGATCCAACCACGGCCCATTATTGGATTTCTAGCAGAAGCGGTCAGGTTTTGATTTTTTATCTGTTGGTATTTGCTAGAATCCATGATACCATGTATCTGAACAAGATGTCCAGGACCTCCAGCAGAAAAATAGGCCCACAACATTAAAGATCCAGCAGTATATTTAACCGTGGGCATGGGGTACTTTTTATCCATGTATGCACCAAACCCATCTGGTGGGTTTGCTGCCAAAAAGCTCTTTTTTTTTTAGTTTCATCTGACCATAGAAGCCGGTCCCATTTGAAGTTCCAGTCTTGACTGACAACTGAATATGCTGGAGATTGTTTCTGGGTGAGAGCAGAGGATTTTTCTTGAAACCCTCCTGAACAACTTGTGGGGATGTAGGTGCTATTTGATCATTTGTTTTAGACTTTCTGAGACTCAAGACTCAACTAATCTCTGCAATTCTCCAGCTGTGATCCTTGGAGAGTCTTTGGCCACTCAAACTTTCCTCCTCACTTCACATTAGGATGATTTAGACACGTCCTCTTCCAGGCAGATTTGTAACATCTTTAGTTGATGGGAACTTCTTAATTATTGCCCTGATAGTGGAAATGGGGATTTTCAATGCTTTAGCTATTTTCTTACAGCCACCTTCTATTTTGTGAAGCTCAACAATCTTTTGCTGCACATCAGAACTATATTCTTTGGTTTTACTCATTATGATGAATGATTAAGGGAATTTGGCCTTTGTGTTTCCTCATGTTTATACTCCTGTGGAACAGGAAGTCATGGCTGGACAATTTCAAGCTCCTAGTCACCCTGGTGTGCTAAAAAAAATGGAAATATGAATGGAAATATACTTAATATCATAAGAATTTCTAGAGGTGCCAATAATTGTGGCCAACGTGTTTTGGAGAAAAACATTTATTTCTTAATGTGAGTTTCCCCCCACTTTCAATTGTTTTACTTAGATGAAAGGTTAGAATTTTGTGAATTTTTTGAATGAAAGATCAAAAGGATAAACAATGCAGATTTATTTTCACAGCCACCTTTGCTCATATTTACTAAGGGTCCCAATAATTGTGGAGGGCACTGTAAGTATATATATATATATGTATATATGTATATATATATATATATATATATATATATATATGTGTGTGTGTGTGTGTGTATATATATATATATATATATATACACACACACACACACACACACACACACATATGTGTGTGTAGTTTTATTTTTATATATTTATTTATTATTTAATGCACATTTTAAGGGTGTCTAAACAAGTGGCTGCATCAGCTGCAGCACTGCATATTCAGTGCTTTGTAAGCGACACACTTAAAGTGTTACATCACAGACGTTAACCATGATTTGGTTCTTGCTGGTTGTTTGCAGGGGAGGAGCATCTTCATTCTAAAATTTGACAATAATTTGACTGGGCAATACGAGGAATCAGTATTTTTTGGTATGCTGAGACATGGACTAACAAGCCACAAAACTCATTGCCTCTCGGGCAAAACATGAACTCCCTAATGAATTCAGTCATTTAGCCGTTTTATTCCATTTGTTATTTCTGGTCGAAGGCCTCTGTTAAATATGGAGTTTATACATATAGACTTATGTTTTCAAGTAGTTTACTAATGCAACACATCAGTAGTAACTCACTGCTCATTTACACAACTAGCCTACGTTTCAAAACAAACTGGTGCAATCGACATCTTGGCATTTAGCAAGACAAATGGATTTTTGTAACTGCCAGAAATTAAGCAAATCCCCTTAAATAACAGGTGGGTTGGTGTTTTCTACATGTATGTAAATATGGTCAGATTCAGAACTCTTGCATGTATCTGTGTCAGTCCGCTCTCAGTCTCAACAGTTATCGCAGCTCTTCTCTCAGCATGAGCTGCAGTACTTTCTGATAACGAGAGAAATGCATTCTGGGTGGGGAGTCACATAATTTATCCACCACTGTGACTAAGACATTTGCTGGTTGGAAAAAAAAAAAAAAAAAAAAGTAGTATTTGAAATGTCTGGCCTGTATGACATTTCAAATTTTCATAATTTAAGATATAATCTGTAATCATGGGGGTCTGGATTAATTGCTGCAATCATATTTTTTGTTCATATAAATATATATTGCAGATCTTATATGAATCTTATATTTTCATTTCATTAACGTGAAGTCGGACACTTTCTGTTTCCCGTAGTGACGCTTGCACTGTGTTTGCATACTTTTATCACAGATGAAGTGGATTAGATGCTATATTTATCAAAAACACAACATTTCAGATGTTTTCATGAAACAACAAACACTTATCATTCAACACTTTGCTAGTGGGACGTTTGCCATTATAAACTTAAAACAATAATATATTAGTCTAAACCTAAAATGTTGACAAACTATATATCATTTGAAAGCTTACAAATTGTAGTTTTCATATTTGTAGTTTTCTGATTTTCAAGACAAATAACAGAGGAACAGTAATTTATTAATTTGCATTCACTATTTAATAATTAATTCACATTCGCTATTTAATTTTGAAATGGCAATGAAAATGAATTCAAATACTGCCATTCTGATACTACTGAATAGGATGTCAGTTTCATAAATTGTATGAATATTTGGAAATAAATGGTTCAGGTCACTCAAATCATAGTCTATATGGAAATGGAAGAGTCCTTATGTGGTCACCAATGGAGCCTGGATGTTATATAGTGGAAAAGTTTGGTACTGCGCCCAAACAAAATCTTACTGAAGGCTCAATTTTTGAGATATCAACCTAAAATTTGAAACAACTTGATTAGAATTTAGATTTTGGCTTTGATTTTCTTGCAGTTTTAGAGTAAAACAGTTTTGTAAAATATATATTTTATATAAATAAGAAATCATTTTTACATTTTACATTTTCTTAAACTAAAACTTCAATGACTATTTTTTTCCCCACTTTCATGTTTTCTTTCACTTCTAAAATAATCTGCCAAGTTTCCCATTTGTAAGGAGACCAAACTTAAAGGGATAGTTCACCCAAAAATGAAAATTCTGTCATCATTTACTCACCCTAAAGTTGTTCCAAACCTGTATAAATTTCTTTGTTCTGCTGGACACAAAGGAAGATATTTTTGTAACCATTTTGTAACCAGGCCACTTTGGGGCACCACTGATTTCCATAGTAGGGAAAAAAAAAAAATACTATGGAAGTCAATGGTGCCCCAGAACTGTTCAGTTTCCCACATTCTTCAAAATATCTTCCTTTGTGTTCAACAGAACAAAGAAATGTATACAGGTTTGGAACAACCAGAGGGTGAGTAAATGATGACAGAATTTTCATTTTTGGGTGAACTATCCCTTTAAGTCTGTGCTCAAAAGTATTCAAGATTTAAAACAATTTAAGTTGGGGTCTGTTCTGCAAAAATGGGAGTGATAGTGTTACTACGGTGCCAGTACAAGCATAAAGTTCAACATAAGTCTATAGTACTATTTAAATTCACATTTATTTGTATAGCGCTTGCCCCTTTTCACAATACATATCATTTCAAAGCAGCTTTATGCATGTCAAAATTACAGTTTAGAGTAATCTGTTATCAGAGGTGATCGACTGTGTCCAAATTATGTAATTTCAGGAATGTACACATACAAATCACGCAGTTAGCAAACAATGTATTTATTTAAGCAATGTATTAATTTAAGGTAGAAACAATGAGCTCATATTTAACCCTTAAATGCATGAATGTTTTGCCAATCATTCTTACATATTCGGGTCTTTAGTGACCCAGATCTATATCTAACACGGATGGATCTCTACCTGTCGCGATAATATAAAACTCCTTTGATATTAGAGTAACAATTACATGTGACCTTCTGTGCACCTTCTCCACAATGTTTACAAATATATAGCTGGACAATCAAACTAAATTAATATCTAGATGCACTGTAGGCCAATACAGAAATTCTACTATATATCCTAATTAAAGGACAGAAATGGGTGCTGGTGTAATAAATAACACTTTATTTCTTATTACACAATGTACATCAATTAATACCGAGTTTTACTCCAAACAGGACACATTAAAATTGCATAATGGAAGACACATGGGCAAGGCAACAATAAACCCCATACATGTTAAAAAACCCCAATACACACAATACTTCACACATAAATAGTCAAACCAGAAATTGATCCATCTCCTTTAACTTGATACACTGCAAACAGCACAATACTGTGATAATCGTGATGGGAATTATTGCACACTACCCAATAATACTAAAAAAAAAAAAAAAAAAAACACAAGTATAATATTAGATACAATAATAAACAAACCAAAAAAAATATAATAATAATAATAATTAAAAAATAAATAAATAAATAAATAAACAAACAATACAATCCAAAAATACACGCACCAAAAAAGGGAAAAATACAATACAGAGAAAATAAAATACAAAACAGTCTCTTTCCCCGCGTCTCACAACGCGCCCTCCTGGACTCTAAGTCTAATTAACCAAGAATAAACAAGATCAGTACATTAAAGGCATGGAGGCAAAAGAAAACAGTGGCTGACAAACTCCCCTGGAACATGAATGAGGACTGCCCCCCGTATCCTTGAAAACGCGATCTCACGCCACTTTACTGTTATGCAGAAGCAACAAATCAAAATACAAAAGAAATCACAATAATTCAAGAACATCTCATGTAGTGTAAAACTCTGTATACCTGTATCGATTCATTTAGAGTCAAACATCCCCAAAATGGCCAATTACCAGTCACATCAAACAAAACGGTTTCTGTAAACAATTAACGTCTCCACAACAGTCACGAATAAGGCTTCAAACAATGTCTGCAAATAATTAACCAAAGCAGTCTTTAAAAACACCACTCATAATCTCATGTTCACGACAACACTTTCAGCATAAATATTCAAATTTACCGCATTTTCATTCCCCTGCACTGTTGAAACGTGTCAAAACGCGGCAATAACTAGCTCAATTGGCCGTCACTTTATAGACGACTGGCCTTGAGTCACGTTTGCTAATGCCACCCACCTAACCTGATTTCCCATTTACCATATACAGAAGAATAAAATAAAGCATATTTTGTTACCTTTTGGAGCTTGGAAGGGCTCAGTTTGAGCAGATGGTTTATGCCATCATCACTGGCATAAAACATTCAGCCGATAGTTTTGAGAAGATCGCGAATATGAGCCCATTCGCGATCTCAAAAAACTATATAATTTTCAACATCTTCAATATCAATATTTTGATTGCTGACAGCTTCAATAGATCCATCAAGTGACAGTCATATTTGACTGTGTTCAGTACTTGCTCTGCAGTAAATCGCTGCCATTTCACGTTTTGCAAATGACACTTCCTATTCTTTCGTTTTCTGTCTGAATGAAACGTCACTTCATCATTGTGTATCAGACATTGCCACCTTGTGGAATAAAGGTGAACTGCACTTATTCCGTCATCAAAGATTATCCCTGCGTCCCAATGTCCATACTATCCATCCTAAATAGTATGTGAGATTAAAATAAGTGTGTCCCAAAGCATAGTATGTTGAAAAGAGTATGCCAAAAGTCCCCGGATGGTCTACAATTTCTGGTAGATTTTCGAAGTGTGGATCCGTGCACACTATAAAGGCTAATATTGCCCACAACCCACTGCGCTTTGGATGAGGATTCAGTTCAGAACTACAAACACGAGTGAAAAGTGTTAAAAAAAACTACAAAACATGGCGGATATGCGCGACCGACGGTGAGAGGTTTGAGTGACTAATAATCAGTTTAACCTGATAGAAAATATTTATTTAATGTTATCCGTGTTATATATCTTATATTAATCTTATGCAGGCGCAGAATGGACGTGCTACTTGGCCGTTGGCTGTCGAGCGTCGGTTGTGTCAGGGCAACTTTGGACCCAGACACTGCCAACGTGAGCCAACCCCGCAGTCTGCTTTCGTCGCCACTAGTTCGTCGGCGTCGGCTTGGTGTGTTCCTGCCTTAAGAAGGTTGATGTCTATCTTTAAAAAATGAATGAGGAGGAGGGTAGTGAATGACGTCCCAGGTCGATAAAAGATCTGAGGTATGCATTTAAGGGTTAAACATCAAAGTGGGGGTTGTTTTATATGTATATGTTTTATCAGATTTATTTTGATAAACATGTACAGTATGCAAAAAAAAAAAAAAAAATCTTTTAGTGTTAAAAAAACACCGATTAGTGGAACTAAAGGTATCAGAATAAACAAAACACACGTGATCTTTGTCATCTGTGAATCTGGAAAATTGTGAAACAGCTGTTACATCATCACAGCTTGTGCAATGGTTCTGAAGAAACTATGCAGCATGAACCACCTGGCAGCTCAAAATGCTCTCAGTACCTTGATGGCATAGTTCTACTTTTGAAAATACATGCAAAGAATTAAATGCATCTTGATATAACACATAAGGAAAACAACTGAAAGCAGTACCCTAAACATTGAAAAATGTGACCCTGGACCACAACGATTTTTCTTTTATGCCAAAAATCATTAGGATATTAAGTAAAGATCATGTTTCATGAAGATATTTTTTAAATTTCCTACCATAAATATATCAAAAAAATATTTTTGTGAGTGGATATGCATTGCTAAGGACTTCATTTGGACAACTTTAAAGGCAATTTTCTCAATATTTTGATTTTTTTGCACCCTCAGATTCCAGATTTTCAAATAATTGTATCTCGGACAAATATTGTCCTTTCCTAACAAACAATACATCAATGGAAATCTTATTTATTCAGCTTTCAGAATCACTCTTTTAAAAAAAAAAAAAAAAATCTTTAAATGCCAAGGAGTCCTGACCAGCGTCCATATGTGACCAGTTGGGAGTGAGAATGTGTTGGCATTGTGTGATCGGTGCGGTGGCCGTGATGACACTGTTCCTGTCATGATGGTCATTTCCAATGCGTAGGTGTTTGCGGTTTCACACTGAATCAAACACCTCCAGACCTCCTGCTCATATTTCCGCAGCTGATTGATGCTCTTGTTCTCTCCCATCGACTTCCAGCGGAGATCATTACAGCTGCCAAACAGCATGCTGAGACACCAAAGAGACAATTCCAGACGCACGCTTTAGACTTCAATGTAATTGTAGGAGAGTCAGTGAGAAAGCCACTTTACATTAGGTGTGTTTCTGCAAATGTCACACACTGTACAATTATACTGGGTCGCCGCACTCAGGTGTGCCGTCAATCACTTTGACACCTGTCACCTCATGACTGTTGCCATAGAGACACTCCTTCACCTCTGCCTGACACGCATCAGTCCGGCCGTCTCTCGTACCGCCCACCCTTCTAAACGGCACTCGTGCATGATGGTTAATGAAGGAGTGCAATTACCTGCTTTTAATAAAGGTTAATTGTTTTCTCTCAGAATATGATTCATGCTGTTCCTTTATGTGTGTCATAAACAAGGAGGAAAGATCTGTTTCTTTTTAAATAGTACTGCAGGTTTATAAGAGCCATTCTACCAAATTTACTGCAGCCAAAGTAAAAAAAAAAACTATTACGAATTCAGCCCTTGGGTATTCCTTAAGGATATGCTATAATGGTCTACGTAAACCCAAAGTATTAATCAAGTCATTTTTTTAGTATTGTATTTTTTAAATTTCCTTTTTCATTTCTAAGTAAAAATCAAGAATTATATTCTATTGAGCTTTCTTTTTTTTTTTTTTTCTCCACATTACTACCCAGATAGCAAGAACTTTTTGGCCAAATATGGAAGACAGCTGTCAAAACTGGCCTAAATATGACATGGCTGATCACAAGTGGGCCAAGTGTTCACCGTATGTTTTGCCATTGCTTTAGAATTGGAGGAAATTTTCTTTTGGAATATCATTTGCATATGGCCAAGATTATGGCACACAACTGAAAGCCATGCATGGCTTAGCTATGGCACACTATGGAAAACTCTAATTAGCTTCAGGTAACAACATTGGTGTTTACAAAATATTATTAAGTTTGTATTAATAATTATTAAGTATATTATTAAGTATTATATGTCTAAAAATGGCCTGTTCCTTGGGTAGTCTTCATTTTGAATGACGAGGAAGGCAATTTAGCTAATATTTTCTTCAGTAAAAAAAATGGTTAAACAGCAGCACTTGGGTGGTATAAACATACAGAATGTGATGTGTATAGTGTTGATAGCAAATATTAATAATATGTGCTTGTTTTAATATCCAGAATAAAAGTAGCAAGAACTTCTGGGCTAAATGTGGACATGTGGGCCAAATTTTCACCAAATATGTTTTGCCATGTTTTTAGAATTGTGGGGAATTTTATTTTGGATCACATTTGTATTGAGGTATATTGAAACAAAAAGTTTTAGTCCATTGGTTGAGCCTGATTTTATCCACATAAAAGTTTTTTTTTTTTTTTAATAAAGTTTTGTTTGTTATTTTGGCCCAGTCAGCTCCTGAATGAGTCCCAATTTAAGACAATAAATTCATCATTGTTGTTCTAAATTCACTGCATTCCAGAGTATTTCATGTTGCACCATTTTCCCTAGACGGGGTGTAACAGTAATAATCATACGTTTCAAAAGAGAAAGACATTCTTTGTCCTAAATTTTCTTTAAAATATCACCTTTTCAAAATGAAAAATAGTAAGGGTGAGCGGGGCGCAACCTAACCTATAGTTGTAACACATGGTTTAAACGTTTCCACACATGCTAGCATGACGAAACTTAGTGTATTTGCTAATTGCCATATCAACACTATATAAAGAAAAAAAAAATAAAAAATATGCCAAAGTTCAAAAATATTTGGAGGATATCGCTGAACCTTTATTTAACCACAGCAAAAGTAAATTTCTAACTGAAGTTAACTTTTTACATATTAATTATGTAATAATAATATTACATATTGTTTCCTATCAAATCCAGTTCAAACAAAAGTGATATTGTAACTGGTTGTATAGTGAGAGATAGGAAATCATCCATCCATCCATTATTTATACCACTAATAACCTGTTCAACCTGCTATTATTTTCTCGACTGTTATTACTTAGTCCACCACTCTGTTATTACTTTGTTGTTAATTATTGTAAAAAAAATAATAAATAATAATAATAATAATAATAATAAAAAAAATACTTTCATAAAAATAGCAAAAAAAAAAAAAAACAAAACAACAACTAATAATTACCCAATTAGTGACAAAGAAAATTAGAGTAGCCTATCACAGTAAACAAAAAATGCCTGATAATTTTTAGTGTGAATTTCTCTCTCTCTCTCTCTCTCTCTCTCTCTCCCCTGCGTTCATTGTGTCGTCCTGCGTTTGTTCCCGGCTTGTCTGCGTTAGTGTAATGCGACCATCACACCGTGTCACAGCGGAACATTCTGGAATGTTCTGAAGCCGCAGACGCGCAGCAGCGGGGCAGAGAAGCGTCTCCTAGACGACACGACTGTCTACGGCGTTTCTTCACCGCTCCGCTGCCTCAGGTAGGACATCATCGCTCCGAGAGGAAAATGGAATTCGCTTCAGACGGCAGAGGCCCGGATGAGTTGAGCGCCGCGGAGGCTATCAATTTCACAGCGTCACAAAACAGCTCTCCGGGCACCGGCACGAGCTCCGGCTGACTGACAGACGCGTAACGAGGTGGGGCTGTGGAGAATTTATAAATGTTCACCTGTGCCCGTAGAAAAAGCCAACACTTCTGAAAGCTTGTCCAGCAAAGCAAACGCTCACGCTCAGAATCAAACGGGTTATTATTCCTCTTGTATTCAGTAAACACATGAAACCGCAAAATAGAAGCCTATTTCTGCCACATAAGAAAAAAAATCATGCTTGGGTAAAATGTATGACATACTAATAATTGATATTAAAAAATAGAAATCAACAACAACAACAACAACAACAAAAAGTCGAAATAATGACATACTAAGTCAGTTATAACTACAGGGGTTGAACAACGAAACTGAAATACTGGCCAATATAGTTCTGGAGGTGTCACCTCTATGCACAGTGGCCAATCTTCACAAATTTACATTCCATCAGTAAAAGCAGAGTGTGAAGGTTGAATTAGCAGAGCAATAGCACAGCTGTACATAAAATATTGCAATCGACACAACATATTGGGAGAAATACTGTATCAGAGTTCAAAAGAGGACAAATTGTTGGTGCATGTCTCGCTGGTGCATTTGTGACCAGGACAGCAAGTTTTTGTGGTGTATGGAGAGCTGTGGTATCCACGGTAATGTCGGCATACCACCACATAGGACGAACAACATCCAACAGGAGTAACTGTGGAGGCAAGAGGAAGCTGCCTGAAAGGGATGCCCAGGTACTAACATGGATTGCATCCAAAGTAAAACCACACCTGCCCAGTGGCGGCTCCAGGATTTTTTTCTTGGGGGTGCTAAGGGAGGGCTTAGAAGTTCAAAGGGGGTGCTAAGAAAAAAAATTATGTACATCAATAACTTAGTAACTTCAATACCCTGCATTTATTGCATTTTACTTTTTAAATTTTTCATTTTACCTTAAACTATACCTTTACAAGGTCTCATTGAAAAGTGTACACAGTTACTAAGCACAGTAGCCTATCAATTTTGCTTAACACCTTTATTATTTATCAGCTCTTTCAACAACGGTTTAATAAAACTTGTCGACTACAGTCTCATAGACACATAGGCGTACGTACGTATACTGTAGTGAGCTAAATGAAGGAACGTGCTTGTGATTTTAAAACGCAAACAACATGGTAAAGAGCGCAGGGTGTCGGGTGACGTGTTTTCAAAAGTTGAACTTGACATGGCGTTTTAAAACGCGGCGCGAGAAACTGAAAATCAGATGAGATGCGGTCAAAGACGCCTGTTTAACGCATTAATCTGTGTGTTTAGATGGAAAACGACATTTTCTCTTTATTTTTTCATCACCACTAGGCTAACTAGGACGAACAAAGCGCAAGAATTTATACTAAAATCTATATTATTTGACGTTTATAACATGAGTGAATATTCAAAAGGGTAGCTATACTCACCAATAGCAGATTACAATACAAGAGAAGAAGACTATCTCTGTTGTTATCTTCTGAAATATTCCGAGATGTGTCTAAAGTCTGCGGTCTTTTGCTTCATATTTCATTGCTCTCCAATATAATGGCTGTTGACGAGGCGCTTGATTGCTATTCTTAACGCGCCTGAACGTGAACCTGAACGTGCAATGACTCCTCCCCCAGTAAAACCCAACATGTTCTCCAACCAATACGCCTATATAGGTTGTTTGTCACTTCCCTGAAATACGACCCATAGGAGCGTTTACTAAAGTTGCGCCCCTATCGGCAACAGGACACTTTCATTTTAATGCATTGTTCCCTTTTATCTGCGTCACATTTCGGGTTTCGCGTAGCTCAGTTGGCAGAGCATTGTAATATAGCCTATAACAATATGCAATCATGTGATCACGCGATCGTGGGTTCGATCCCAGGGAACGCATGTGCTCATAAAGAGTGTATGCACTATAAATCACTAAGGGTGGGGTGGGTTTAGTCGTTAATAATAATAATAATAAAAAGTTTTGCTAAATGGAAATAGGACAAATGGTGTAAAAAGTCCACACATTGCATTTAAATGAACATACATTTTGATTGGTAACGACAGTCATACGTCATTTCATGACGACAGACGTAACACGACATTGTCATTATTTTTACGCCGCTAGAGGGCGCATGACTTTAAAGGGGTGGTTCACTGTTTTTTTTCTAGGCTTGATTGTGTTTATGGGGCGCAGTTTAACATGCTTCGTTTTTTTAAAAAACGCTGTATTTTTCATATATTTTACCTTTATTCTACACCGCTGTTTCCATTGCCATTTGAACGGCCGGATTGACTTCCTGCTTCTGTGATACCACTCCCTCCGAAAAACGCAATGTGCTCAGATTGGTTAGCTGGCCCAGTGTATTGTGATTCGCTGAAGCGTCCAGAAACGCCACGCCCCTTACCATCAGTTGATATATGTGCTTCAGTGGAAATGTAAATAATGGCGTCCATATGATCAAATTGAGCCCGAATCAGACCCAGATAACAGTAATGATGAAAAGGGTCAAGCAGAACCTCTGCAAGCACGGTTTATTTCCGTTTGTATTTGTGTCAAAGTGTTTAGATATGCTGTCACTTGTAAATGTTACTGCTGTTTGTAAGCTTTTAATATATGGTTTTATCCCGATTAAAGCTTTACTGTAGCCGAATACATGAATACATGAGTAGTAGCATTTATGTAAAGGTAGCGTTTAATTTATAGCATGAACAACTATTTGTCTATGAACATAGAAGTTTGTTGGTGTTTGTTGACGTTTGTTGGAGAAGCATGCAATAGAATTTAGCTAACTGGCTAGCGAAGCAAAAACGCGTTGGGTCTTTGTTTACGTCCTTGATGCAACCAAAAAATAGCAACAGAACTATACATTTAAAAAACATGTACAAACAATAAAACGTACTTACAGTTAAGGGGCCATAAACAGCAGTTTCTGCTTTTAAAGTGGGAACTGCTTCATCTTTCAGTAATAGCCTTGGTGCAAATCCAGCATTGAACTCGTGTAGATTCTGGAAGCTGTCTTCCGCGCCGCATCCAGTGTAGACAGTGTTTTTTACAGTCTATGGTGTAGTAGACAATATCACTGATTATTATAATGGGTTCTATTATCTTTTGAAGCGTCATGTCCAGTGTAGACAACTGTTCCGCTTCCATATGCGCGCGACATGGCCTCGCCCACTTTGTTGCGTGTTCCCGGGGACAGTGTTTTGCAGGGTTTATGATGTCACCAACCGGGGAAGAAGCTCGTTGTAATCCAAACCGGTCGTTTTTGTAGGCATTAAACTGCCATAACTTTAAAAGACAATAACTCCGTTTGCAATGAACTTTCAGCGCTGTAACTTTGCAGATACTGTTTATGCTCAAGCAGCAACATTACACACTAACTAAAGTTAAAAAAGTGAAATCGCAATGAACCACCCCTTTAAAACGTAAATATAGGTCGTAATAAGGTGCTGGAAAAACGACCTATAGGGTCGGTTTTTTTGGAGGACAGTCTGGTAAAACCATTGTTTATAGGCACATTTACAATTTTATTTTATTTTTTAGGTTTTAATGACTTTAATGAAAGTGAAGCGCCCCGACCTAGTGCCCCCAGCAAGCCCCGGCCTAGCGCCGCCACTGCACCTGCCCAAATCACTGCAGAATTAAATGCGCACCTCAACTCTCCTGTTCCACAAAAACTTTTGGTCACTCGTGCCAATGCCAAACGTCAGTTTCAATGGTGCCAACAGTGCAAATCTTGGGCTGTGGACAATGTGAATGTATTGTTCTTTAATGAGTCCACCTTCACTGTCTTTCCCATATCCAGGAGAGTTACAGTTTCACGAGTTCACACTTACAAATAATCAGATAACTAATAGTATGCGTATCGGATAGTAATAGTATGCGTATCTGCCTTTATATATAGGTCTCCACTCATGCTGATTGGATATATATGTTGATTACTGATTGATGACTGCTGGTTGGAGTGATGTGATGATTAGTTAGATCATTTGAATGTGTTCCTCCCAAACTTTGTTAATAAAACATCATGTTAAGAAGCCCCAAAGAAACTTGCCACCCGGACTGTTGCGTGCCCAGAGTGAAGCACGGGTGGATCGGTGATGGTTTTGGCTGAAATATCATGGCATTCCTTGATGGGTGCATCAGTGCCAAGGACTACCAAACCATTCTGTGGGAGCATGTGCATCTAATGTTTCAAACATTGAACATCTCCCATGGCCTGCACAGTCACCACATCTAAATATTTTTGAGCAACATCAGGGTATTTTAGAGGAGCAAGTCAGAAAATGTTTTCCTTGCATCGATCGCATAGTGACCTGGCCACTGTTCTGGAAGAGAAATGGCTCAAAATCCCTCTGGCCACTGTGAAGGACTTCAGTATCTGTCATTCACACAACGAACTGATGCTGTATTGGCCGCAAAAGGAGGCCATACACCATACTATTAAATTATTAGGGCTATTCACACTGCGCTTAACACCAGGTTATCGTTATAAACAGCGCTTTTAGCCCCGGGTAAAGGAACGTTTTCAGTTTTCAGAAGCGGGGTTAGCACAGGGTTATGGCCAAAGCTTATGTAAACAGGTCACGTGCTGCGTTTATCCAATCAGTGAATGACACTGCAAATATGCAAATAAGAACATTAACCCAGGGTTTAGGAATGTACAATGTGAAACGCCAGCTTATGAATACCTAGGAATAATTGTTAACCCCGGGTAAATTATGAGCCGTGTGAAACGTGAAGCAAGATAACCCAGGATTTAGTTTACCCGGGGTTTATTTATTTATTTATTTTTTTACATTTTTGATGCGTCTGTTTTTTTTTTTTTTTTTTTTTTGTTACTACTGTAGTTTCTGAATGTTTAAAGAGCATTCAAAACTAACATTCCCTTAATAATGTTTGCAAAAATTATAAAATGGTATGTTCAAGTTCCTTTAATGTTCGCATAACCAAGACATTAAAAAAAAACAGACGTTGTGAACGTTCAGAGAACATTTAAAAATAAGGTTTTCGTAATTTAATGTAAACGTTAGCAAAATGATCTTAGAACATGCTTTAGGGGAAACATTAGTATGAAAGCTGAGGAGGCACATCAGATTACCCAAGTAAAGGTTGCAAATGATGTTTGAGCATGGAAAGTGCATGTGACAAATTTTCATTCAGTGTCACATGATCAAACGTGCAGCTGTTCAAACGCACAATCCGTGAGAGCTTCTGCAACCAGTGGTTACATCGCAGCAGTTTTATTTCTAATTAATATTCCGTCCAGGCTTCCAGAAAAACCCTGATAGGGTTCCAGCAGGGCCGACTATCAGCTGAAATTATCCCAAACTCCAAACCGCCTCTGACTGTCACAGGAAATAAAAAGATCAGCACTTGACATCTTATTTGAATTAGAGGCTGATTCTCTCGCTGCAGGGAACAGGAACTGTGAAGTTCCCACTCGATTTTCTACACACCATCCCGGAGAAACGGACTTTTCTCATTAGCTGTTTGGTCACAGCCGTTTTTATGGCCGAAACGTGGGTCGTCGTGTCCTCGACTGCGGTCGAGCAGCGTATCGCGGATTCTCCGGCCAGACTTGCGCTGGAACGCTGACTTGCCACATCTGCTCCCGCTATAATGGATTTGCCTGCCGTTAAGAGGCCGCGGGTCTCCGGGGAAACGGCAAAGAGCTTAACGCCGCTCACTTTCTGCTGCTCTGGTGATTTATTTTGATTAGGCTGATGAAGTCTTCGCTGTTGCCAGCCTGGAATAATCGACACCGTGTGCCCGGAGGTCAAAGCGAACTGCGAGGGCTTTATTCTTGGCTGCAGCGCTCAGGTGGAAAGAGATTCACGGGATTATTACCGAACGCTGCGCAACGTCACGGGACGCTTTAATCGATATAAACCGACTGCATCTTCATGAGTGTGATGGAGCCAATTAAACATCAACAGAAAGCACAGAAACGCAAGATTTAAATCACACGTGTTAACTACCCTTATGAAAAGTAGAACGCTTTAGAATAGACTACTAAAAAAAAAAAAAAAAAAAAAAAATAGTAGGCCTACTTAGGCTATTTTGAGCTAGAGTGCTCAAACGTTTATATATATATATATATATATATATATATATAAACCACCCACATTTGATTACTACAAAAAACAAATTCAAACCTCTGCAAGATACAGCCCTTTTGAGTTGATGTCAAATACATGGTGTGCTTTTGTTAGAATCTACCCCACTACTGGGTAACACATGCTGGGGTAAATTGTTACAATTTAACAAAAAGAGCAAAAACAGAGGACAAGCAACCAGATATCATGGTAATTCGTAAGTATTCTCCGAGGTGGTGAATTCGTATGAATTTAAAAAAAAAAAAAAAGTCACCAAGAAGGACTACCCCTTACCCTGCCCCTAAACTTACCTTTCACTGGGGTCTAAACAAATTGTGTGAAAATGTAAGAGTGAGGTCGTATGAATTTGTCACTTCGTAAAATACTTACAAATTGCTGTGAGATTGCATTGGGACACATGTAATATGCTTCAAAAACAGGTTCATTGAAACAGTCCATAAGAACAAACAATCCAAAACAATGCCACTCTCTGTGACTGACCCTAAATTAAATCCACTTTCTATTTGACTCAGGGGTGTGTGTTGTATGTGTAAATTAGTCTACTAGAACAAACTTTCTTAATGGTATTTATGCTTAATGAACACTCAACTCCAGGGTACCTGTGTAAAGAACATGTAGGTCTAACAGTTTGTGAGTTTATGTGTCTATGTGTGGATATTCTCAATCAGAGTTACAATGCTGACAAATTAATGTTGTTAACCCTGGAGTGCAGGCTTGGTGGGCCCAGAAACTGCATAGGGCACATTTTACCCACACTCCTTTTGGCTTTTAGTTGCAAAATGGCTCCATACAAACAATTTCATTCAACAGTTTCATTGTCTGAGGTCTCATAATCCTCACCACTGGCTTTCAACATTATTATTATTATTATTATTATTATTATTATTATTTTTTTTGCAACTGATCTGACTGATGGAAATATAAAAAAAAATAGTGCAAATGTACTGACAAGCATTTATGGTAAACTAATGTCATTTCTATTAAAACTTGTATAGCATGTATTCAAATATATTTGTAATTAAACATTTTTATGGACAGTAAGCTAAACTTTTAAACAAGACTTAACTACATGATTGAATCATTTACCTCTTCTCTGTCAGTTTACTGTATATCTAACTTTCAGCTTGTTGTCATGACAGCATAACTTGCGAAAACCGGGTAACCTTCAAATGATAACTATAAGGATTCCTGAATGGAACATGACGTTCCTCTCTTTAAAGCCATTTACATGGTGTGAATTTGCTGCAACCAGGAATACAAGACTAGACTTTCATCCACCTCTTTACTGATTTAGACACTTTGCAGAACAAATTATAAATGGCATTTTACTGAATAATTCATACTCACAGAAATACAAACTTCACACATTAAACCCTCTGGAGTGCTTTCACTAGATGTGACTGTAACTGCTGTTTTCTTTTCTGCTAGACAACCTGAAGGAGAGCAAGAGTGTTTTAAACAAAGAACAGAGGCATTGTGGGATTTGTGCACATGGCAGTCTGGAATCATTAACGTTCATTTCAGTTACTCCTGCCCCGTTTTCTCTTTCAGATCTACATTTTTTTCTCATAAGTGTCTTTCATTAGATCATCCTCGCTCAATTTTGCTCAGACTCTCTTCTCATGTGACATAAAACCGCATTGACATAAAACATCACAAATCTCTCCAGGATTGGACAGGACACTTATCGGGGGCATTTACACTCACTTCATGCGCCTTGATTCATTGGATTTCTATTCAGCTGGATCTGTTTACGCTCGGCTTCGTAAAACAAATATAAATGTGCTCTACTATTCTTGCGCAACATTCTGAAGATGGTTAAAAATATGACAATGAGTGAAATATGGAAAATCATGCTCCTTTTTTTTTCTTGCAAACAACAAACCAGCTTAAAAATAGACATTTTGAACTGTTTTTTTTTAACTTGACACCAAAACATGTTTAACTGAATAACCTAACAGAATGCTAATGTAGATATGCACAGTAAAATCTATGCGTCAGTAGTATTTTACTTAAACTGTGACCTAATAATAATGCAAATAAAATAAAAATGCCACTGTGATTTTATCATAACAGAGTTGAAGTATTAAGCGATTTATTCCCGTTGATCGCCCAGGCTCAGAGGAGAAAAGGAAGGAAACGCATGTGCATAACACTTACATTTTTTAATAGAATTCATTTATAACAAATGGAACTTGTGTCAGCAAAGTACAGAAGGACGGCTTCTCGTACAGATGTGTCTTTTCACCAATGTCATCTAAGTATGAAAATAAAAAGCACTCCATTCATTCAGAGAGGAAAAAAAAAATCAAATCAAATCAAAAAACATTTTACATTTACAACTAATTAGAGGTAATTTTATGATTCTTTTTTTAACAAGCCATTTTTTCTTTACAACTGAATTGAATTAATTTCAGTCTATGCATCCAGATGTGAGAGTAACAGGGAGCTTAGAAACACCACGTGCACGTTTGCGTTCGTGACGCTTCAGTCTTTCAACCGGCTGAACGGGGGAAGAAGTGACACTTCGAAATCACCTGCTAAAGATGCTCTTTTCGCAACCGATTAGCTTTTTCTTAATCTTTTTTTTCTTCTTTTTCTCTTATTACTTGGGTAGTCTCTTTTCTGTGTTATTTACATACACACCAAGTGAAGTTTGAAGGAGATTCGTACGTTGGGTTCAAGTAAAATCCGTAATGGGTGCGGAATCAGTAGGGCAGTGCATAGAGATAAAGAGATACAAAGTGCAATTCTTCCTACTCGCCCCCACTGCAGTTGAACTCATGCATATTCAAATAAGATCCAGAACAGTGAAAGAAAAGCCGACGTGGAGCAGATTGCACATTGAATCGCTGAACACTAGGTGGCGCTGACAGTTACATGAGGCTATGCAACAGCTGCTTGTTGCTCGACATTGTGACCCAAGTGAGATGAAAACATTTGAAATAAACAACAAAATAAGCAAAAACATTGATTTCGGACTGACAATAAAATGCTTCATCTATTCGAAACAAGAAAGGGGGGAAAAAAGCATCTGGAATGCACATCCACAAAGCCAGTGAGGTTCAAGTGTCAAATAATATTCTTGTCTCAAAATTCGCATGTTAAAATACTTAGTATCTTATCACCTAGAGCTCTGCAGGATTTTCAGAATAAATTGGTTCTTTGAACTAGAGGTTTTGAGGTTCATTTTCCACTGCCGAAAATTCACAAAAATGACAGGGGCATTTGACGCTAAAGCTTGGTCTTTAAAAAGACAGAAAGTCAGTCATTTTTCCCAGGATTCTGCTTGTGCCATTTGGGAACTCAAAAGTTTATAATGAGTAATATAAAAGAAATGATTTAACAGTATCGGGCCAGACGGTTATCGAACGCTTTTCTTTCTTTTTCGTACCCTTGTCGTGTTTTTTTTTTTTCTTTTCTTTTTTTTTTTTTCTCTGAGCCAAATTAAGGCCACAGAAAATTAAACAGTAATGATGGAATTACGTATTTGCATATATAATTTCATATAATATAAATCCGTATGCGTGGGAAATCAATCGATAAATACTCGAACATGAACTACTGAAACTATACAAGTCGTTAAATGAATATCGTAAAAAAGAACAGGCATAAATATAAGGCACTCTAAATGCAAAAGAATGAACACGTGGATGTCTTGTGGCCTAACAGATGCAAGACGATGACCTTTGACCCATGAGGTTGTGAATATGACGACAATCACCCCGTCCTCATTAAACAAACGAGAATCGAACCCTCTGGCTGTAAAACATCGATTTATTGCACAAGAAAAGATGCTTTAAACGTAGTCTGTGTCCGTCTGTCCGTCCGTCTGATGTGCATTCCAGCGGAAAACGTCCTTCCAACGGATGTACAGAAACCCACCATCATTTCCATATATTATATTTATATATCTATATCTCCTCGCATATTAGTCATGTTTTGTGAATATACATTTTAATGTTATATAAATAAAGACATCATCTCTTTTAATATCTCTCTCTGGAAGAACTGAGATATCTTCTAACCTTTATACTCTGCCCACCCCATGATTCAGTGTGTGTGTGTGTGTGTGTGTGTGTGTGTGTGCTCACAAAACAAAATGCCACAAACCACCAGCAAAACAATGAAATAAAGAAGAGCACAGAGGTGCGAACATCAGGGCATCAGAAAAAAAAGAAAAAGAAACTAAAACAAACATTGTTTAAAAAAATACGGTCAGTTTGAACTGATTTCTGTCATTAAAAAAAATGAAGCACAGTCACAGAACTTAAAACAAAAGCTGTGTTATTTGTGTAATTTCTTCAGACATCTAATCTAACGATCAGCGTGTCGTAGTTATTACTTTCAGCTCTGTCCGTTTGTTTAGTTTTCTTTTATGATGATGATGGTGGTGGTGGTGATGAAGTCTCCTCTCTTCATCAGTGACGTATCCTCGTATTGATTGTGGAACAAAACCAACTCTCTTTACATTGTGTATCGAGCTCCCCGTCTCACAGCGTCTCTTCGTTTATTGACTCCACAATGTTCCATTATGATTTGTATTCATGAATCCTCGAATCAACGATTATTTCTGTGCGATGCTTCAGCAGTCTTGATTCACCTGTCTGAAATTATTATTATTATTACTATTTATTTATTCATTATTCACTTTTTGAAATCAGATCGGGGTGATTTTTCTTGGTCCACCTGGATATTTGTCTTTTATTGTCGTTTTTAGTATTTCTAGGTTTACGTTGCACATCCAACATGTAATCGAAGAGTTTAAGTTCTTTTCACAAGCAGGTATTTATGGCTCAGAAGAATTAAATGACCGCTGGATGTCCGATGGCCGATCTGTCTCCCTGACAGCGTGACGAAGATCTTATGTTGCATAGTGGTCGAAGCTCCCGAGATACTCCAACCCAGCTCTGTAACAAAACTGGTACTGATCCTGAGAGACAGAGAGAAATGGGTGAAATCAGTGCCACGTCAAACACTCACACGTCAGATCCATTATGTGCATTAATTCATCGTATTTTTAATGGAGATTTATTAAGAATCTTAATATATGTTGGCCATAATTCAGAAAGAATTATGGGAATTAACAGAGAATTAACAGGAATTAAAGGGTTAGTTCACCCAAAAATGAAAATTCTGTCATTAATTACTCACCCTCATGTCGTTCCACACCCATAAGACCTTTGTTCATCTTCGGAACACAAATTAAGATATTTTTCATAAAATCCGATGGCTCAGTGAGGCCTGCATTGCCAGCAAGACAATTAACACTTTCAGATGCCCAGAAAGCTACTAAAGACGTATTTAAAACAGTTCATGTGACTACAGTGGTTCAATCTCAATGTTATGAAGCGACGAGAATACTTTTTGTGCGCCAAAAAACAAAACAAAATAACGGCTTTATTCAACAATATTTAGTGATTGGCGATTTCAAAACACCGCTTCATGAAGCTTCGAAGCTTTACGAATCTTTTGTTTCGAATCAGTGGTTCGGAGCGCGCATCAAACTGCCAAAGTCACGTGATTTCAGTAAATGAGGCTTTGTTGCGTGATAAGTGTTTCTAAATTTCAGCGGTTCACCATTGGGGGGGCGTGACTTTGGCAGTATGATACGCGCTCTGAACCACTGATTCAAAACAAAAGATTCGTAAAGCTTCGAAGCTTCATGAAGCGGTGTTTTGAAATCGCCCATCACTAGATATTGTTGAATAAAGTAGTTATTTTGTTTTTTTGGCACACAAAAAGTATTCTCGTCACTTCATAACATTGAGATTGAACCACTGTAGTCACATGAACCGTTTTAAATATGTCTTTAGTAGCTTTCTGGGCATTGAAAGTGTTAATTGTCTCGCTGGCAATGCAGGCCTCACTGAGCCATCGGATTTTATGAAAAATATCTTAATTTGTGTTCCGAATATGGATGAAGGTCTTACGGGTGTGGAACGACATGAAGGTGAGTAATTAATGACAGAATTTTCATTTTTGGGTGAACTAACCCTTTAAACAGGGTTGATGGTAGCAGCTGTGAAAGTTTTACATTTTCACATAATTTTGATGTGAAACTTTTGACAATTTAGTTCTGATATTTTTACATATATAAACGTTTTAGTTATTAACCATTTACTATACAAAATCATGGTATTAGGGCTTACATTTGAATATAATCCCTTACTGACAAGCATAACACAAAAAAAAGTTAATTCAATACTTAATTGTATTGAATGTGCAGTAGTAGTGTACTCCAAATCTTGAAAGTATATATATAAAAAACACTGTATTTGCAGATAATATTAATGAAATAAAAGGCTACTTGAGTGTACATAAAGTTAATCAAAAAGCACTCCAAATTTCAGCTAATTGTATTTAATATAAATTCATTTGTTTAACTGCAATTAACATGCATTTAAGTGTTTGAAAACACTGCATTTAGTTCGCATTTAGTTCACTTTACAGTAAGGTTCCATTAGTTATCTAAAATAGTTAACAAGGACTAATGATGAGAATGCCTCTAAAGCACTTATTAATCTTAGTTAATTTTAATTCCAACATTTACAAATACATTATTGAAATCAAAAGTTGTGTCCGTTAATATTATTTACACTAACAATGAACTAACAATGAACAGTAAACAAAGATTAATAAACACTGTAAACAAATGTATTGCTCGTTGTTAGTTAATGCAACTAATGTGACCTTAAGGGATTACCATATATTCTTTTAAAGTATTATTTCCATAATGTAGCCTTTTTTGAATTATTCTAAAGTGTACTTCTTTTTTACAAGGGGGGAAAAAATGGGCTTGTCCTCAGAGTGTTTATATCTTGAAATAATGGTCGAGTTTTTTGTTTGTTTTTCAATGTATGATTATAGTACATATTTTAATATATGTATAATGTTAACAGTGTTGATTTGTAACCTGAGAACACAAATTCAGGTCTTTTTAATACTGCATTGTTAACCATAATCTAATAATATATAGAGAGAGAATAAATACAAAATACTAGATTATATGGTCATATATGTTGTTCTCAATAAATGTGCATATTTAATGATATAACAGAAAGTTGGGAAAACAGAAAACTCAGAAAGTTTGCTAGACTTCATGGACTTCAATTTACTGGGAAGTGTATATGATAGGCAGTTAAAAATAATAAAAAAAATCCAATGGCATTATTTTTATTGCAAAATGAAAACCTAAGCAGGATTTAAACAGAAAGAAACTATGACTCGACGTTTGAAATGCAATCTTTTTGGTAAAGCACATCAGTGATGTAATGTGACATCTTCTGAGCAGATTTTATGGATTTCTCGGTGAATTCACGGATGCGTGGCTCCTCTCATCTCCATAGCAACACATCAGTTCAGCGGTCTGCGACGTGAAGGCTTGCGCGCGCAGCTCTAATGCCGCTGCTTTTGTGTCGCGCATCTCGCTGCCGCTCCGAGGTGAAAAGGAGGGATTGTGTTGTGCCGAGCGTGATATTTCGAGCCTCATCACTTCGCTGTCGCATTGAACGTGGAAAATAATTTTACCCCATTGACGCTGGAAAAGGCCATTGTGGGGGTTAGCTGTGAAATTGCTTATCTGAACCAATTTGCATGGCTAACCTGAAGGGTTTGTCGTTATAAATGAGAATGAGCGTTTGCGGGCCGAACAAAGCCACGTTCTTTTCCTCATCAGTGTCACAAACTCAATGCACACATGTCTCTTCATCGAACTAAAATCATAGAGGACATCTGAAAGATGAATCACTAAACTGACCTGCATGTTATTAGCTGTTTTAATTTGATACACTGCTGAATGCTTGAGGAAGAGAAAGTATTTTTGATCCTGATTTAACCTGTTAACTGTCTTAAACTGAACTTGGTTGTAATTTATGAATGCTTTGGAACACAGATCTAAGGTTGGTTTCATTTTAAGGAGGGCACTCGTTATTTGCAGAAGCATTTGAAAAACATAAAAAGTTATTTGAAAGAATATTTGAAAGCATAAAAAGTTAAAAAAAAGTTACAGAAGTTTAAGTATACTGAAAAGCAAATGTTCTGAACTAAACATTTTTTTTATAAAAAATATATATTTTACAAAATAATTTTGTTGTGTACCAAATTTGAAGTTGATATCACAAAAACTGAGCTGCTAAAATGTTTTAAAGTAGCGTTTCCATGGTCCAATTTCAAAATGGTTTTCACATGATGAAATTTGAGTGTTTAAGCTTTTGAATGAAAGGCAATAAAAAGCACACCAACTGTACCAGGACACTGACAGTTAACGAGTTAGTATTTTAAGCCAAAGTGTGAATCTGTTACGTACTTCGGTCTGGACCATCGCCGGCCGCTGTGTTCTTAACATCTTGACCGTCTGGAAGATGTCCACCACGCCTTCATACCGCATCCGCTCGAGAACGATACTGAGCGTGATGAAGACTCCTGTCCGGCCCACGCCAGCACTGCAGAGACATTCAACAAACCAATCAAAACACAGAATAATCTGATTCATAATTTGAAGAGTCTTCAGATGATGCCTCACAACATTTGTCCAATGGATTTTTGATATTTCAAACCGTTTTCTTGTAACATGCAAACAAAATTTACTGAACCTAACAAGTGTCTACTGGCAATATTTTTGCTAATTTAAAGGCAAAACCATTGTTTTTCATGCACTGGTCAGTCTTGAGGACTCTTTTGCTTCATAACATGTCTTCTTTTAGACTAGTGGAAAGAAAACATCCAAAATACACATTTAGATGTTTATTTTATTTACACTTTATCTATTTGTTTCTGCAGATTTCAATTACAATTTTCAGTGCGACTGTTTGCCAAAATTGTACGTCCTGATCGTCTATTAGAATTACTATAAGAATTTTCAAGCAAGAAATTTAGGAGGTGTGTGCCACTGTGCCCCACTTTCTAACAGGTGATGACTCACACAATCTCTGTGTTGTTTGTTTGGGAGTGGAGCACGCTCAGTCAGTTTACGAGGGTGTTCACTGTGCATAGCATACGCAGCATATATTGAAGCATACCATTATAGAGTTCTTCCTTTCGGTCTACCCTTATTGCCTTGCACCTTCACAAAGTGCATGGATGCGACTCTAGCTCCATTGTGACTCTAGAGCATCTGTGTTCTGAATTACACCCACGACTGGCTGTTAGTGGTCCAGTCGGAGGAATTAGCAGTTCACCATCGAGATGTCGTTCTCACAGCAACATAATTACCATCATTCAAAGTCCAGAAAAGTAGTAAAGACATAGTTAAAATAGTGAACTACTGTTAATTTCGTTAACGAAATCTATGACGAAAAATGTTCGTCAACAAAGTTTTTTTTCCCCTGACTAAGACGAGACGATAATAAGGCCGTTAAACAATAACTGTGACTATATCAACATGCAATATTGTTGATGAAAAAATATGAGACTAAAATGTAGTTAGAAGAACAAATACTTTCCCAAAAACTTTATTTTTGTTGAAAAAAGAGGAGCCAAAACATTTCAGACTGCTGTACAAGACTCTATTAGGCGAGCTTTCATGTTTGCAGTTGCCAGATATCAAGAGCTCAAATCCCCCAATCAAAGCTTTTCTGTTAAATGGATATGTGCCCGGCTTTTTGCTTTATGCAATCTGGCAACCATTCACACACGCTCTCTGCGGAGGTGCCATGATCTGAAAACACTGACATACGGTATACTGTACAAGTAAGCTGGAGTTCAGCGATCTCCATTTGATGTATTATGCTTAAATGAAAGTGTCATACAGTCGGTCTGTGTTCTGTCATGGATCTCGACTGTATTGTTTGCTAATTAAGTTGCTTTCTATGGGGGATAAAAAACCTCTTGGATTTCATCAAAGATATCTTAATTTGTGTTCCGAAGATGAATGAAGGTCTTACGGGTTTGGAATGACATGAGGGTGAGTACTTAATGACAGAAATTTCATTTTGGGGTGAACTAACCCTTTAAGGTGTTTGGGCTTGAGATTGAACCTCAAGAAGAATTTGTTTGTCTCAGAGAACAACTTTTCTGGGGGTTATTTCCCACTCGGATGGAGTCGATCCTTGTCACTATAGGCAACGTCAGGTTAAGGCAGGGTATTTTTGTCCGCCAATACCAGAAGCTACTGGGGCTTATAGTTGTTTCAGCATTAAGCTTGCTGCACATGAGACCATTCCAGTGGTGTTTGTTGAGCAGGGGGCTGTGCAACCCCCTATGGTTTATAAGGGTTTTGCGCAGAGGTCTTCGTACCCTTTATCTGTGGGAAGACCCCGGTTTCTAACTCAGGGTCCTGCGCTGGGGGAAAATTACCATTGCAGAACTTTAGGGTTTAAACACTTTCTTCCACGTCTCATTTGGGTCACAGGGTTATGCGCAGTTTGACAGACCACAGCTTCAACCTTGTGTCCCATGCTTGGGGCATGCTGCCATCGCAAGTGTTACAACGGATGCCCTCCTCATGACCTGGAGTACGGTCTGGAATCACCACCCAGCTTATATAATATGGTCTGGAATGACCTCCCAGTTTATAACATAAGGGTTACAACGCCATGAACATTTGGGGTAATGTGTGTAACCCATTTCCCTGAGAAGGGAACAAGATGCTGCGTCTTCTTTGCCTCACTTCATGCATGCCTGCATGGCTGCTTCAGACAAATCGAATTGGGGGATTCCATGATGTATATGCCATTTTTTTTGGTCTTGATGACTTGCTACACTTTGTAATCTGACCTCCGTTGGGTCAACAGAACTGACGTGATTTCCTGCAGTCAGTTTTTACAGTTTTATTTCAAACTTTACAGTTTTATATAGTTATCTACTGTGTACTCTGAACATTTTACAGAAGGGGTTTGTTCACATATATAGAATTATAGAATTATATAAATTATTATAAAATGTATAATATTTTAAATATATAAAATGAGGTATTTGTTATTAGATAATATTTTGTCTAACACATTTAATAGTTGTCTGAATAAAAGACAGGAGTTTTGTGTACTGATAGAAAGTGACTGCTCGACTCTGTTTTTCTCACACAGACTTGTGTCTTTCTTACCTACAGTGGACCGATATGGGTCCATCCTGACCAAACTGCTCTTTCGTTTTATGCACTTGGCCGATGAAGTCGATGAAGCCTTCCCCTGACTTTGGCACGCCTTGTTCTGGCCAGTCTGTGAACTGGAACTGCCTGACAGTCCGTGACTGTCCGTCCTGAAAGCAGAGAGAGACACAAACCAACATAAAGGAGCTGCAGTGGCTCCCTGACACATTACACCAATCCATTACATTCACATTTATGGCCGGCAGACGCTGCGCTTGTCAAACACTGACGAGAACATGACCCATACTGAATGAGAGCTGAAAAGCCCAAGAAACAACAATAATTAAATATATATATATACACACACACACACACACACACTGAAAACAATCATTCAAGATTTGGGGTCAGTAAGATTTTACTTATTTTTTTAATTAAATTGATGCATTTATTCAGTATGGACACATTAAATTGATTAAAAGTGACAGTAACGATTTCTATTTCAAATAAACGCTGTTCTTTTGAACTGTCTATTGATCAAAGAATCCTGAAAAATAAAATGCATCATGGTTTCCACAAAAATTTGAAACAGCACAACATAGATAATAATGAAGAAAAAAAAAAAAAAACATTTCTTGAGCAGCAAATCAGCATAATAGAATGACTTCTGAAGGATCATGTGAACTGAAGACTGGAGCAATGATGCTGAAAATTCAGTTTTGATCACAGGAATAAATTACATTTTATAGTATTTTCACATAGAATACAGTTATTTTAAATTGTAATAACATTTCACTGTTTTACAGTCTTTTTGATCAAATAAATGTAGCCTTGGTAAGCAGAAGAGACTTCTCTCAAAAAATCTTACAGACCCCAATCTTTTGAACAGTAGAGCATTAGTTGGAGCAGATAGTAAAGGAAAAGCATCAAGTATATATGGTGATACACCAAGAACAGAAACATAGTATCACCAGTTTTCAGTGTTTTTCTGTTAGAGGGATATGAGGCTTTAGCCACCCACAGCTCAGACGCGTGCCGCTTCACCTGAGCATGCGAATGAGTGATTCCAGACACTAATTCCTCTGATGTGGGCGGCTGAAAAGCTCCTGATGAGAAGCTTGGAGAGTTCGCCTTTCTTTACTGATTTTGTATATCCCAGATAAGCAACGCAAAAGACAGAGACAGATATAAAATGGCACGAAGGTGCGAGTGAGGGTGTTTATCAGAATAAACGCTGTGAGGGAATTAAGACTCCTGATGACAGATACTCTCAGGCTGAACATGCAATATAACACCCAAACAACAGTAGAGTCCAAGGGTCTAGGGTCTTACCCTGGCGTCCGTCACTTTGAACTCTCTCAGGATGTACTGGGGCATGTTGTATTCGGCCATTGGATCCACAACAAAGTACTGATACCTGGCTGAACGCTCTGCTGGCCAGTATTGATGGCACTTTTCCTGATGGACAGACACAATACAACAGTCTGTAAGCCTAAAGCATTGGTACAAATAACAGCACTGGCAGGAGCAATCATTGACATTGGGTTTCAGCAAAGGGAAAAGTGAAGAAAATGAAAAGAAATCTGCTGTTTTCTCAATGGTGTCACAATCAAGTGGATCACGTCATATCTAAACAGATGGAATTTGAATTTTCTTGGCAGACGGCTCCGTAGGCTTTCGAATCGCTCTTGTGGTATTTTGATGTTGAAACAAATTTGAAGTTGAAATCATGTGACAATTTTGATATTTGATTGTAGTAGGTTTTACAATAAAAATACTATTTCAGTCTTTCTACTTCAAAATATGTTACTTGCCATCTCTTTGTAATTATTTGTTAAATTCACTAGCAATTTCTGAGTGAAAATTGTTTCTACACCAAATTTTGTTTCAGTGTACTTCACAAAAACTGTAAAAAAAAAAATAAAAAAATACAGAGAATATTTGTTTATACAGAGAATATATGTATAAAATACAGATAATATATTTTAAGTTTATTTTTCTTCCCCCATTTGCAAATTGTCCACTTGCAAGCACAAACCTCAAGTCCAACTGCAAGGACATTTAGTCAGATTTTGATGATCAACAGATTTAGAAGTTTAGACGAACAGTTGTCAAACACTCACTCTGCCCATTTCTCTGAGTTTGGTCAGCATCACTACAATGGTGGAGTTGTGTTCCCAAAGCATCCTCCAGAAATCTTCTGTAGTTTCGGCTAAAGGACCCTGCGTTGCGATGTAAGCCTTCTGTTGCCTGATGATACGGTGAGAAAAGAAACACATTTACCATTACATAAACATGCACACACAGACAGACAGATCTAGGCTTTTCTGCTTACCTGTATCCATCAATAAAGCTGGCATTGATGTAATCGGAGCCCTCAACTCCTCTGATTGGCTGCAGACAGACACGTGTGGACTCGTAGGGCATGATGTTAACCAGTCGGTTTTTGAATTTGTTGCAGGGCAGGTTGGCACTGATGAACCGTGAGGTGTGAGCTTTTGTGTTAGCTAACCGCTGCAAGAAACAAACGTAAATGGCATTAAAATAAAAACTAGCAAAAGTTTGTCTAGATACACACTGATTTTGGCTTGACAACAGATATGATGCTAAAGAGCTTATTAAGGTCTTGTGGATATTTTGGGTAGTTTGAAGAATTTGAGATGCAGACTGAATGCTTTCAGATGTACTACAATATACTAGACAGACACAATTTGCTAAGTGGTTGCTAGGGCTTTTTTAGATTGACAGACAGACAGATTGAATGACAGAAGAACAGATGGATAGATGGATGGATGGATGGATGGATGGACAGACAGACAAATTTTCAGTATGTTGACGTTAAACCAGTGCACAAACACAAACAGTGTTTCAGCAGAGGTTTAATGTCTTTAACTGTTTTGAACTTGGTCATGAAAACAAGAAAGTGAAAGCAAATGTGGCTCATGGTGAAAAAAAGGGAGCAAAGTAATGTTTGGTGCTAGTGTGAGAACGGCACAGGGATCTCTGGGCTCCTGAAGGAGAAACCACAGGCCCCACACTGTCTCTGCAGCTGGTGGAGAGAGAGCTGGAAAGCCAGCGTGTGGTGGTTTGAGACGGTCCAGACACCATCAGCCAAGCCTCACCAGCGGGGTCAACTTCAGGGCCGGGGCTTTGCTCGCTCAGCGATCATGATGTGGCGTGACATTTGATCACCTTCTTACTGTGGGTAAATAGATTTCTGTTTGACAAACTGCAGGCCGTGTAAAATGCGGCGGGGTTTGAATAACAGAAGAGAGACAAGCAGCTTCCTGTGGGAAAGCTGGCGGTTCTGCTGCAGTCATTTCAGGAAGGAGGGGCCAGAGCTTGCGGTCGGATGTCTGTAAATATGTGACATGATCGGACCGTTTTGAGGCCCCTTCCTTTCAGATGCGAGTTTGATCTAGAGTAATCAGATGAGTCAGTGGTTGGGACACTAGACAGATAAGCTTAACAAGATACTGCACCATTTTAATAACCTTTCTTTGCTAGTAGTGATGAGAAGGGCAACCCTTTATTTGTGAGCCGATTCATCCAAACAGTTTGCTTCTATGAATAATTATGAAGACAGACAGATAAAATGATAGACAGACAGATGTGGATAGACAGACAGACAGATAGAGTGATGGATAGAAAGACTGACATGGAATGATATATAGATAGAATGATAGATAGGACTATAGAACGAAAGAACAAATGGATGGATGGATAGATGGATAGATGGGTTTTTGAATTTTACATCTTTGTCATTATAGTGACAAACATTGGTTAACAATCCCAACTCTCGTTAACATCCATCTTACCTTAAACTCCAGCTCCATTCCGGTAACATTCTCTCCGGACTCGATCTGCGTGAGCTTCTGGATGTAAGCGTACAAGTTCCGGGCAGGAACCTCAGTGGTCCCGCAAGTGACGGCCTCCTGGAGTGCGTCGTGAATGAAGACGTACTGGTCTTCCGTCTGGACCATGTAGTTCCTCTGTGCACGCATGAGCGTCACGTGACCGTAGATGTCCACCGTCTTCTCATGTTTAATTCGCTCCAGCATGGCATCGATGACGATGAAGCAGCCAGTCCGACCCACACCGGCACTGTCAGTCGAAATGGATGAAAAACAAGAGGACAGAGGTTTTGTGTAGTTTGTGTTCAGGTACTTTGATACCCCTTTTCCACCGGCATGGTTCCGGTGCGGGTTCCCGGCCTGTGTCCGTTCTCAAACCTGAACTGGCCAGATAGACCAGTTCAACTCTGGTCTCGAACGGAGCCAGGGGAGCGGGGGGCTGTCTATGGTGGTCTCATGAGCAATGTAATAACATTGCACTACATTGCTCTCTATATCTAAATATATAAAACTGTGCGCACGAGAGAGACCCAGTGTGTGAGAAAGCGAGCGAATCAACGGTTTCAGTTTTAATGTATCTCCAAAAAGGACATATGAGAGTACTCGGAGTGTATACGAGCTGCCGGTTTTGTGCCGAAATTCTGACCCCAGCCAAATTATTACCCCTCTAGTATTGGTAGGTTTAGGATTAGGAGTGGGGGAGGGGTTAGGATTAGGCAATCAGGTAGCGACTTCAACGAGGGGGGTAATAATTTGGCATGAAGTCGAAATTCGGCACACCGGTATGCTAGAATCACTCCCGGGACTGTGAACAGCAAAACAGAAGTGCCGCACTGCCTGCACAAACACCGAACGTGCACTGTTTGGTTTTAGACTGGTTATAGTCAGGTAAACAACATGTAGCAGCATTCATTCCTCAAGTCTGTGGAAACACGTGGCTCCAGTTTGCATGGCCAAGAACAGGCTCAGGCTCCAGAACTCAAACCATTCTGGTAGAAAAGGGGTATGATTGGTTTTGTTGACAATGACTACATCTACATGCACCCTCATAATGAAATTATAATGAGATTTAGGCAATATAATTGTAGTAAAACATGTGGCAAATGCTGAATTTAATCTCAATAAACAGGCATGTAAACACTTTAATCGCATCTATTTCACTTTGACCAAAGTGCACGTGCTTGTGGGGCACATGTATGACTGTGCTGAAGAAACTGAGTTCAAATTGACAGCATTTCACAACATGAATATAATGCAGTATATTGATGGTCGAAAACATCGTCGACTTTTTAGGCGCTTCAACAAAAAAATCCAATACATCCATAGAAATGTGTTCTGCATTTGACGCAAGCAGATTAAAACAGTGACCAGTAATACACAAACTGTATGTGAGTTCATCATTTGTGTTGTGCATTGGTGTTATGTGAAATACGCAGTAAAAATAATGAAAATTCATGTAAACGGGAGTGAAGAGGTTTGCTCATGTCATGCCAACATCTTACTGCGATTAAGTCCTTACTCTGATTATTGGAAATAATCACATTATTGGTGCACATGTAAGCATAGTCAGTGAGTGACATGCCAAAGCTGCACTATATTTCTGTCATAAATGTAAAACATTTGCCGCAGTCAAACAGTATTTAATGGCAGAGATTTTGCCGAGTGGATGAAGCCGTTCTTGACTCGGTTTGATTGCTGTACACCTGTGCTCGCTATCAGAGGAAAACAAGCCCTCCATTTAGCCTCTCACCCTCTCTAACCTCCATCTACAGACTCTAAAAGCCTCCATCTACTTTCCTCTTTCCATCACTTTTAAGAGGCCAAAGCTTTGCTAACTTCCTGAAGCGCCGCAGTTGACGTCAACCACCGACACCTGAGATCAGAGCCCTTCATTAAAGACTACATACGCTCATATTAGTGCTCTTCCTGCATGAAGACGTGAGCACAGTAAGAAATCTTAAGCAACGACACATTTTAGCTAGAATAACACACAGGGAACTTTCATTAATACATACATAAAGTTTCCAAAAGCGATTTTGAAGAGCTCCTGACAAGAAGACCATTCACAAAGTCTTATTCAGGATTCTTATTTCTTATTATTTCAGCTCTTTTTGGCTAAATTCCAAAGCAGCATCACATGTAACATTAGCAGATAAGGCAAACCCAGAATGCATTGCAACAAGCCTAAACCCATCCACTTGTCCTTACAGACAATTTAGTGTCTCCAATAGACAACTGTCTTTGGATGTGGGGGAAACCATGGGGGAAGATGGACAAGCATAAATATACTACATAAATATACTTAATATGCAATCAATACTAAAATAAGTATCAATATAGATCAAATCTAATTAAAACGGACTGTTTTACCAAATATTTGTGTTTATTTTTACGCTTCTCTTGTATGCTTCATGTGCCGAGCACTGGTTGTATGAATCATTGAGCTGCTGTCCAAATCATTCACAAGACAAAACAAGCATTAAAATAAGACAAAGCAAATAAAAAAACATGAGATTTCTTATTTTAATTTACCCCCTAATTTAATTTTCTTTTAAGAACCAGGAGTCTTAGGAAACCTGATATGAGGTAGTCTAATTCTAAGTGTGATTTCTAACAAAATCGAAAACTCCATGAGCATTTTTATAACGAATATAAGTTTTTCTAGTTATGTCAAGCTGTAAAATATTTTATTGGGCAGAAATTGTGAGTTAAATATATTATTCAGTAAATTACCAAGAAAAAAAAAATCTGATACAAGGGCTAGTTGTCACACAAGGTGGTTTCACAAGTTTCCTCTCAGTAAATAGCAGGTTTTAAGGTTGTCAAAAAAGGCAATAATGTTCAAAAACGTTGTAGCCAGTTGTCAGGGTCTTGTCGTGTTTGTGTGAGTGTATGGCTTTGGGGTTGTTCTCTGGGCCGTGCGCTCTTACAGTATGTCTGTGTCTTGAGAGAGAGAGAGCACATTTTGAAAAATGTTGTTTTTGAAATATTACACCCCTTACCATAACCATGAGTTTCAACACACTACTAACTACTGGTCAACCGATATATCGCCAAGGCCAATATATTGGCCGATATTTGGTAAGTTTGTTTGGCCGGTGTGTCGGAAGTACAACTTTTATTTTGACAGCGCTGAGAATGTCAGCGCTTGAGCACACAGCACTCCCAGTCTTCATTAGTTTACGGCAGGGGTGTCAAACTCATTTCAGGTTGAGGGCCGGATAGGAAAAAATGTAACCATGTGTGGGCCGAATTACCTTTTTTAAACCTTAGTGCGCTGACAGTACTTTTATTTAATACAAGTATTATTTTTATTTACTTTTTATTGACTTTTATTTAATATTACTTTTATTTAATATTTTTTTATTAGTGATGCACTGATTTAGATTTTTCATGGCCAAGTCCAATTTTTTTTACAAGCAAATTTGCCGATTCTGTAGCATGAGCAGTTGTTTTTTATTTAAATTTGATTATATAATTTCAAGATTTACAGCAAAAACAGCATGGTCTGACTATAGTTTTGTGAAATTATGCTATATAAGACACATGCGCAAAATAAAAATTGCAGATGGACTGAATGAAAATGCAAATTCACTCTCTGTCAGTAGGTGGCGCTTGTGGAACATCAGCGATATAGCGTTTCCTTGGTTACCACTGTACACAAAGCAGCGCTGCGCTTGAAAACACAACTTTATACAGAGATAAAGAGGAAAAGAAAATGCCTTCGAAACTTTTCTGTCAGTTCACTTCAGAGATACATTTATATAAACCTCAATATTTATATTTTTCTTCCTATATTTGAGCTTGTGCCCGGTACCGTATTTTCCGCATCTGTGTTCTCCTCTTTGTGTCCGTATTCAGCGTTTGCCTGTTTTAACGTCCTGTTTACAGACTTCATAATATTTCCACACAAATGACAGTCTGGGAAATGATTGCAAAGCAGTTTGCTTGCAAGTCCAGAATAGAGATTGGCCAAAATAAAACTAAAAACCACTGGGATTTATGGCTGGTGCCATACATCTCTATTTTTTTTTTTTTTTGTATTATTGTTCAATTCATTCCCCGGGCCGGTTTGGACACCTTTGTGGGCCATATTCTGCCCGCAGGCCGTATGTTTGACACCCCTGGTTTACAGTATCTGTTTAACAGTTCTTTCTAATTTGTTATTACATAGAACTGTTAAACAAAGAAAGTAAATGGAATAAAAAACAAAAAACCAAAAAAAAAAACCAAAAAAAAAAAACTATTACAGTGTTTGCTTTTATATTATTAGTAATAAAAAAGGCAAACACTATAATACTTTCTCATTTACCATCAGCATTGAGCAAATACACATTTAAAGGATATCATTTGTATATCAATATGTACTGTGTGCATAACCGTCAGTCCGTATGGACAGGAGGAGAGATCGGCTGTTACTGTCACACACGATTGACAAACTTTAAACCCTTGATTTCAAACTATGCTGCGCTATATCCAGTTTCCCACTGTCATATTCATGTCATTTTCGCTTTGTGCTGTATGTAAAATTAGTGTTACCTTGTCTTTAATTGAAAAATTATGATTCCCAGTGCACACCACATTGTTTACTTATTGTGAAAAATACTGTAATGGGATTACAGAATCAAGCAGTTGCCATATAAAGTATAAGTCTGATTATTTTACGGATTTATTTTTTATTCATTTTCAAAATATTTATTTTTAATTTATATAGCCTATCTATATTAATATACATATATCAGCCATCACCCACCGTGCTCTCTAAGATATCAGCATCAGCCATCAAAAAAATCAATCAGTCGACCACTATGACTAATGCAACTAAACCAGGCCTCGCCTCTTTATTTTGCATATGCCTTGGGTGGGAATTACTTAAATGAGGAATATTGTGACGTGTTCGTTCCCGGAAGAAAACTCAAGGCTACATTCGAGGCGATTCAGGGAGTTTAGAAACAGTGCTTACTAATATAGAGAATTACTCCCCTTTGTGCTTTGTAACATTTCAGATCTTTTTCCTGCTCAAACAGCAACATTACACACTAAAGAAATTTAAAGGCACAGTAGCATCATAGAAACCCTTTAAATAAACTAAAGAAACTGACTTAAAATAAAACTGCCCTGAAATATCCACTGATTTTAGCAAGGCTTCATTTTCCGTGGTGAAATTTGATGAGGGTGTGTTCTTGACAGGTTTCACGAGATTCACTCAAACATACTTTAGAAATCAGCGCTGTGTCTGATTTACCCCTCACAAACCCTACGTCCGTCTCTTGGTCAGTGACCTCTGTGACATTCAATCATGCGACTGAATGGACTTTCTCTTTTGTTGCAATAACGGCTGACTGGCTGCGTGTCTGCGGTGACCCGTGGGTTACAGGTCACGACGGTAAACGCCCTCTTTACAGCTAACACTGCCCACAGCGAGAGGACACGTATGGCTATCAGCATCGATTCGTCAAATTTCACGAAAGCATTGTAAGCATATGCAATCTGAATTTTCATCCTGTGCCGGGCAAATCGTTTAACAGCGATAAATGCCTCCAGTGCGGTTAATTACCCACAAGAGCTTTTGTTTTGCCTGACAAACAGCACATATAATCTCCTGCCCACACGTTAGCGTCACATGCAAAGCTTAAAACTTTCTCTGCTCTTCCCGAAGGATGCGTCAACTTTCTGACACTAGCCACGAAATGAAAGAATGAGGTTTTTTAATGGTCAGGCGAGAGCTCGCGGAGGGGGACGGTGTTTTAGAAAGGATTAACGTCTCGCTGTCGAGCTGTTATCTGATCTGAGCCGAAAGGAATTCAAAATCTCCATCCCAATGAATGATATTAATTCCTGTATTCAGCACACAAGCCAGCCAGAGAAAAGAGGGGAAATAAGGATTTTTTCAATTTCAAGCGCTCCGCTGGGAGCTCTAATTAACTGCCGTATGTGTTATTTTTAAGGGTTTACTAATCCTTGTTTTCTATCTGGCAGTTTTCCGATGGAAGCTTGTGGCTTGCTTTTTTTGCATGCCTCTCGCTGCCTGATGTTTTTGTGCCGCTTTCGCTTAGAGGGGAATTTAACAGATGGTTTCATATCTGGTTTTCCATAAATGCAAGAGTGCCTCATGTTGTGCCATGCACCAAAATCATGTTTCTTTGTACAGAGACACAAAGGCGAAGTGTGCGTTTAAAACTTGAGACCAAGAACGGGACTGACCAATACAATTTTTTTTTTTTTCCAAGTTCTACTTCAGATATCAGATATCAGTGCATTAATATGGGTTACACCACCTGTGAGACATACGCTAACTTTTGTAAGATAGGCCTAATGTTTGCTTGAGTTATTCAATGTTTTACATAAAACTAAAAGCTTAGCAGATAAATAGCGGCCAAAAAAAAAAGAAAAAAAAAAAAAGAAGATGAAATCTGGATTTGGAAACACTACCGTTCCAATGTTTTTTTTTTTAAAAAAAAAAAGAAACGAAAAAAAAAAAGTCTCTTCTACTCATCAAGGCTGCATTTATTTGATCAAAAATACAGTAAAAACAGTTAAATATTACTACAATTTAAAATAACTTTTCTATGTGAATGTATTTTAAAATGTAATTTATTCCTGTGATACAAAGCTGAATTTTTATCAACCTTACTCAAGTCATCAGTCCATCCTTCAGAAATCATTCCAATATGCTGATTTTAATATGCCCAATTACCATTTATTTTTCTTGCTCAATTATTAATAAAACTTATTATTATTATCAATTTCAAAAAGAGTTTTTTTTTTTTTTTTTGCTTAATATTTTTGTGGAAAATGTGATGCATTTTTTCAACATTCTTTGATGAATAGAAAGTTGAAAAGAACAGCATTTATTTGAAATATAAATGTTTTGTAACATTATACATGCCTTTACTGTCACTTCTGATCAATTGAATGCGTCCTTGCTAAAAAAACAAGTATTAAATTAAAAAAAAAAAAAGATCCCAAATTTTTGAACGGTGAACAATAAAATTTTTTACATATTACCAACAACATATAATGCATATTACATTCATTGTTGGAGTTTCATGATCATTTTCATTGTGTTATTAATAATATAAATATAAATAAAACACAATAATAATAATAATAATAATAATAATAATAATGTAAAAACAATGAAAAAGATCTTTACAGACCTGCAATGCACCACCATTGGTCCAGCGTCTGGCGGGTTGCAGGATTTGACCCTGCGCAGGAAGGCCAGGAACGGCGTGGGATGTTCCGGGACGCCGTGATCCGGCCACGCCGTGAACTGGAACTGCCGCACCTCGCGCTTCTCGCTAGATCCGTTCTAAATTCAAGAGTAAAATGCTCACAGCACAGATGAAATATTTCAGTTTTGGGTGAACGATCCCTGAAACACTCACATACCTTGTAAAGTGCAAACGTTCGAACGCAGTACGTCGCCAACTCGACCGTGTCTAGCAGTGTGACCTGAATGAGTCCGTACGTCTCCGTCCCTCTGTTTGGCCAGTACTGGTCACACTTCACCTGCAAAAACACACACACACACACACATCTCCATCAAACCTGCATCATGTTCATTTAAAGCAAGAGAATAACTGCAGCGAGCAACACGATTCCCATTTCCTGCTGACAAGCGGATTTCTCAACACATGAGCAGGTTTTCCATGAGCCTGACAGACGCTATAATTACTATCTCAAGCGCTCTGTCGCAATCACATTAAAGCTGGGCCCTTATTACCATTATAGATGTTGGTTGCATTGTGAGTCGCTATAAAATAGCGTCGCATTACTGTATAGCAGCCACCCTGTCAGGAGGAAAAGAATAAAAAAGACGGAAAACACGATTACAAGAAGAAAATCGACGTGCATCGCGTGTTCAATGCAGGTCCGTCTAAATGCAAACAAGAGCAGGATCTGAATGATTATACTGTGCTGATAACATATTCGTTAGGACATTGTTTAGCTGTGAATATCTTGATGCTGAGCTTATTAAAATGCATTGAAACGTTCTAGATGACCACATGACCGAAACCATGAAAGGGTGCACGTTACAGCCACATAAAGAGCGCAGGAGAGCTGCTTTATGTGACCCTCCAGTCCATCTTTAAAGATTAGACCAGCAAGACAGAGCAGAAGCGTCAGTCTATGGATTCATGCAAAGGAAAATTCACATCACAAACAATAAATGCAAGAAAATCAAAGCATGAATTTAACTGCAACTTATAATGGCAGCTGAAGACGACATGATGCTCTGTCTCTTGCCTTAGAGAAGAAATTAGAAGGAATCTGAGAAAACACACACACACACACACACACACATCAATGGTGCAAATGAGGAAAAGATGAAATTAAATGTGGGTAAAATCTGCAAAAATTGTGGATGACATGGATTGAAATATTAATTAGACCAGCAATCGGTTTGACAAAAATGACAAAAGCTTTTAAACCTCTGTTTGAAAACAGCTCATTTTGCCATTAATTAACGTAATTTGTTAAAAATAATACTGTTATAGCTGTGTGCTTTTCACAAATATGGTACGAAATAGGGCCAGAACAAACAGTCAGTAAAAAAAAAAAAGATGCTTTACCATCAGAAAAACATCAGGAGGAGAAACAAAATATTATTTGAGCTGTTTACTTTCTATTAATATGATGTTTACAGTTTTTCCAACCCTGCTACCAAAGTTTAAGACATACTGTTTAACACCCTGGTTTGTGGTTTCGCCCTGATTGTCACTTATTTGCCAATAAATCTTAAATAAATATCAGTATTAAATAGAAAAAAACAAAAAACAAAAAACAAAAAAAAACAAAAAAAACAAAACAAAACAAAAAAAAAACAACAACACTATAAAGTACTTAATTTGTTAATTTATTTCCCATAAAAACGTATACTCAGAATGTGCAACAGTTAAATGTTTTTGGTAATTAATATTAGTTAATAATTAATATTTCTTTACTCCAATTATTTGAATATCAATTTAACACGTCAAAATTACGGCTTTGTTGTATCATTTTAAATTGTTAATTGAGAACTTTAAGCTAGGTTTATTTTATGTGAGATAATAGTTTATCAAAATTTTATAATAGTTCTCAAAAAAAAAAAAAAAAAAAAAATATCATGGGACACCACACTGTACAATATTCATGACAAGTTCCTTTTATAAAAATAATTATTATTAATTAAACTGTTTTACTGTTGTTGGTTCAAAAAATAAGCAATTAATCATTAATTAAAAAAACAAACAAAAAAAAACAGAACTGCATATTGAAACGGAATCCAGTATTGATTAACTGGACACAGTCTGACAGCGACAAACATGTGACAAAGATTGTAGTATGTGAGTATGTATTTTAAATAATGTTAAAATGTTATTAATTTATACACTTATCAGTTTCGTTGTGAGACAGCAGTACGCTTGCAGAGAGACTCCGCCCATGTGCTCTTCTGACTGATTTGTCACATCGCGTCGGGCGTGAACAGACAATGGTGTAAGCCAATCAAATCAACAGATGAGTAGTGATGTCACAGCAAATCATACCCTGGATCTTTCCTCCAGTTTGGTCATCATGACGATATTTGCACTCCGCTGCTCCCAGATCATACGCCAAAAATCGCCGAAGGTCTCCGGCAGCGCACCTTGAGTGGCGATGTAGGCGTTCTGTTTGCGGTAACCGTCAATGTAGTTTGCGTTGATGTAATCACTCCCTGGAATACCTGCAAAAACAACACAACATACAGAACACAGTGAGAACAAGACGACTACGGAACAATGTGTTTTTAGGACATGGCTACTTGGGTGCTAAAGTATTCTGCTTCAGTCTAGCTTTAAAACAAAACCATTGATTTTTCATGCACTGGTCGATTTTGGTCTATTTTGCTTCCATAACATGTCTTCTTTCTAACTATTGGGAAAAAAAAAAAAAAAAAGAAAAGAAAAAAAAAATCTAAAATACACATTTAAGTGTTTATTTTATTGCACTTCATATGTTTGCATCTGTAGTTTTCATTTACAAATACATATCTTTAAAGTCTATTAGTTTTTTCTCCACCTCAGCAGCACTTGCATACACCAAACTTTAATATGTTAACAAAATCAAACAATCAAATCATTTTGAATCTGGCTTTCAGATTTCTGTTCTGGAAATTCATGCAAATTAGTGCAAGTAGATAGTGTCTCGTTTGCAAATTTCAGAATAGCATTTTCAGAAAACTTGTAATACAGAACAATTGTCTTAATGTACTGTGATTAATCAACTGTAAGTATGGTGATATTTATTAGTTGTAATTCATATCTATTCACCTGTAAAAAAAAAAGATGCTCTAGATGAGGGTCGCTCAGACTGACTTTCATTTAGAGACATGTTGACTTTTTGTCATACATTTAGTTATCAAAAGAAAATCCTTTAAAAACAAAACAGTTTCATGATAATGTTGCACATATTAGAATGACAGATCAGTGAGATTGTCAAACTTCAGATGGGAAGTTTCCGCAAAATGGCCCCAAATCTTCGTTTTATATATACTGTGTGATTTCTGATGAGCAGACCTTCATTCTCCATTAGAAAAAAATAAATAAAACAGTGGAATAAATTGAATCTAAGTGAAAAAGTGTGAGAAATCTGAAGAAAACAGAGCAAGGCTTGATTTCTGCTGTTAAAGGGCTGACAGCGTGTCAATGCTGCAGCTCCAGCTCAGCTCACACATGCAGCGGAGAGATAAAACTCATCCCAGCGTTCCCTCGTCCGCCCTACGCCTCCTCTCACTCACTGTCTCTCCCTCTCTCTGTCTGTCTGTCTCTCTTCCATGTGAATTATTTCACTAAGAATTAAATAAATTAAAAACTCCATGTTTTTCATTTTCTCGTTCATTCTGTGACTGACAGGATAGAAAGACAATTAATCCTGTATTTCCTTCCTTCTGTTGGAGACAAAAGAGGCCAAAATGACACATAGATATCAAAAATTAGTAATGAACAGATATGTGTTTGTGTATATGTGTGTGTGTGTGTGTGTGTGTGTGTGTGTGCGTTTTTGTGATTTATTAGGACACAAATTTGTATAATGACATGGGTATTACACTGGTATTACGACGTAAACATGACATATGAGGACATTTCATGAGTCCTCATATTTAAAATAGCTTTAAAAACATACTAAACAATGTTTTATTAAAAATGTAAAAACGCAGAATGTTTTCTGTGAAGGGTAGGTTTAGGAGTAGGGGTAGTGTAGGGGGATAGAATGTACAGTTTGTACAGTATAAAAACCATTACGCCTATGGAATGTCCCCACAAAGATAGCGAACCAGACGTGTGTGCGCGCGCACGTGTGTGTACTAATAATATTAATAACTAAAATGAAAATGAAAACTGAAAAAATAAAAATAAATGCTAAATATTATAATTAAAATATTAATAAATACTATAATAGTATATAAAGAATACTAAAACAACACTGACTAAAGGAAAATGGCAACAATACTAATTAAGAAAGTGATTTCTTGTAGCTTATTACAGTATCATGCTACTGCCATACTCCATTGGAATCAACTGTAAGTTGAGTCAATGATGTTCCATTAGCATTAGGATGCTGCCTTACACTGTAACTCCCTACATATGCAGTAAACATCAAGAGAGCTTACTAGGTTTAAGAACACAGCCATTATTTCTCCATCATGTGTCTCAGATTGTCTTGTCTCAGACTGAATGTGAGCAGGGCGGTGGAGAAGCAGCTCCATCAGTGTTTGTGGTGTGTGAATGAAGCGAGTCTGAGTTTGATGTGGATTTTCTGCAGCAGTTCATCACACTGTTTCATTTCTCATTGTGATACACAAAGCGGGCGCATTTATCAGGGCTGGACACAGCAGATGGGCATTTATTTGTTTCATTGTTCGCTGGTTGAATATGTTATTTGACACAGTTTGAAGGGGAAATTAGATGTTTTTTTTTGGGAATGATTTTTTTTTTTTTTTTATGAGGAGAAAACATTGAATATGAATGTGTAATGCTGCTGTAGACACTGCAAAATTAGTTTCTTAATCAGTATTTTTGTCTTGTTTCCAATAAAATGATTTGAACATCCTTAAAAAAAAAGCAACAGCATAAAATATGAAGAATTGGGTTATATACTGTATATATCTTGAATTAAGTTTATTATTAAAATTAGTTTATTTTGCTTGTTTAGACATATAATTTGTACATTTATTCATTAATCTATTTGTTAATTTGTAAGACATTTGTCATAACTTTTTCGTTAATTATTTTTATTTATAGTTATTTATAGTTTTGTGCATTAATTGTTGAATTTGTTCATTTATTTGACCAAAACAAGAGCATGAATAATTCTGAAATGCTACGATGATCAAAAACTAATGAGAAGAGATCGTACCATCGATGGCGGAGAGCAGGACCCTGGAGTGATCGTAGGCGATGACGTTAGCGTATCTGTTCTTTGGTTTATTCACCTCCAGGTTTGAATGTTCCCACGTAAACTGCTGACCAGGATCAATTGACTAAGGAAAAAATGAGGAAAACAGATTAATTAATGGGCACACATTAGTCATCAGAGCAAAACAAAGTCACACCGATGCATTTCATTTGCACCCCACATATGCTAACCGTTGGCTCGGACACAACATACTCTTGAGTGCCTCATGACCAGAAATATCTATCTGAAATAGAAAGACGCATCCTGACCCACACTGTTATGATCAGCATTCAGTGTCTGTAAAAATAGAGCGGCGACTGTAACACGTCATATAACAAGAACGTCATATAACAGAAATAAACGCTGGTGCTGGGTGGTGAAACGCGGGAAAATGCTTTATCACAAACTTCTTCTGTCCTAAAATATATAAACGACCAATGAATTACCGCGACTGTCATTGCAAAAGACATCAGTACACATTAATGAATGAATGAACAAATGAATGAATGATTAAACAAATGAACAAATGAATGAATTGAGTAACAAATGGACAAATCTTTTCAGAAATGAAGGAATAAAGGTGCAAAAGGTGATTCTCTACAGAAACATTTTTTGTTATACTGGTTGAACGTCTCCTCATATCCTGATAGCAATCACTATGTTAAACGGTCTAAATGTATTTTTATATATATCATCTGTGGAAGGCATAGGTCCATAAAATGTTTATCCAATCATTATATTCGGTCTGAATGAAATATGATGTCCTACCAGCTTCAATGTAAGTTTTTACACACCCGCGTGCACCCTGTTCACGCAGACTTACGTCATCAGTGCGTTTCATGCTATGCGGAGTACAGACAGACTTCGGTCACGGAGCACCGCAAACAAACAGCAGCCACCTTTTACAGTTTTTCTAAAACAACAAGCTTATGCTACGTTTGCACCATGACTACCGTAATTAAGAGATGGAAACCCGTGACGTTCTAACCGGAGCTGTTCACGTCCTCAGACTCGGAATTATGCGTTTCCATGTCAACAGTATCAACACCGAAATGAATCTGCAGCAGTCAGGTACAAGCTCTCTAAAGCCGAGCTCACACTAGAGGAGTTTTTAAATCCTAACCGAATATGAAATCTGGTTGCAGCACAGACATAAGGAGAATCCTCACAGATTTTATTCTCACAAATCTCAAACATGCACACACTACAAGATTTAAAATTTGTAGCGCAGCACACACTACAGGATATTATTAAGATTATCATACCCAGAAGCGCACCTCACGTGATTTCATTGGGAAGCGGATGTAAACATATTCGTCACTGACAAAAACAGGTATGTTTACATTTGCTAGCAGCTTTCTACACTCACCCGGTATGTTCAAAACCACAACGATTTCTCCTCAGCTTTTTTCTTTGTCCGTACGGTTGTGTCATGTTTTTGAAGACACGTTATTCAAGGAGTTGTGTTGTTGCAACACTTCAACGCACCTTTCCACCATCTCCACTGTCCAACGGACCCATACAGCAGCTGGTTTCGCGGTCGCAATTTCAAAAGCACTCTCATTCACTTCTCTCATTGGCTGTTGTTAAAGAACTGACGTAATCTTCCCGATTTAAAATCGTAAATATCAAACATGTTTGATATGATCGGGGCGGCCCCGATTTGTGTGAGAGCAGATCAGGAGGTGCAAGATTTGATATGTGAACGCCTCACATTACCAGGTAATCTGCGCCGAACATCGGAGCCAATTGAGGTCCTCAACAAGATTTTTTCTCCGATTCTCGGGAGGGGAAAATTGGGCATAAATCGGCCTAAAACTCCTTTAGTGTGAGCCAGGCATAAGTTGTTTACGTTCATTATTACTGTAATGTTATGTGCTTTGAGATATGAGGTAGTTTAATGCCGTCTCTTGTGACGCTTTGCCGAGAGCAGCTGTGTGTGTGTGCTGTGTGCGTGTGTTCATGTGTTTTGGAGGAGGCGTGGCTTTGGAGACGCTCTGAAGGGAGGGGGGGATGTTATGATTTGAAAGCTAGCTTGCTATTGCTAGCCTCTACGAAATTGTCCTATTGCACCTTTAATGCACAAACGAATGTATGCATGAATGCATATATCTATTTGAATGAAATAATTCTAAATAATTAATGAAAAGAGTTATGACAAATGTCTAACAAGTTAACAAATTAATAATTTAACAGAATTTTAACAAGTTAAACAGATGTATGAAAGCATATATAATCCACATATGGGTGAATAAATTAATTAAAGTGATGAATAAATGAATGGAGGAAATGAACTGAAAAGAGAATGAATGAAAGAATGAATGAATGAATGAATGAATGAATAGATTAAAGAACAAATGTACAATTTAAATTAACAAATGGACAAATGAACAAATTAATATTGCACAAAAGAAAGAAAGAAAGAAAGAAAGAAAGAAAGAAAGAAAGAAAGCATTTATAATCGATTTATAGGCAAATAAATTAAAGAAAAATGAACTGACAAAAATAGAAAATGAATGAATGAATGAACAGAATAATGAATCAATGTACAAATTAATTTAACAAATGCATGAATGGACAAATGAATAAACACATTAATAAATTAATGCACAAAAATAAAGAAAGAAAGAAAGAAAGAAAGAAAGAAATTAAGAATATATAATCCATTTACAAATTAATTAAATTATGAAATGAAATGACAAAAAAAAATATAGGAAAGAACAAAGGACCGACTGAATGAATGAATGAATGAATAGATTAAAGAACAAATGTACAATTTAAATTAACAAATGCATGAATTAACAAATGAATGAACAAATTGATATTGCACAAAAAGGAAAGAAAGAAAGAAAGAAAGAAAGAAAGAAAGAAAGAAAGAAAGAAAGAAAGAAAGAAAGAAAGAAAGAAAGAAAGAAAGAAAGGATCCATTTACTGGCAAATTAATTATCAAAAAAAAAAAAAAAATCAATGGATGAAATGAAATGACATAAAAATATATAGGAATGAACAAAGGACCAAATGAATGAATGAATGAATGAATAGTTTACACACTGCAGTCCATCTCCACATCTCCACATATAAATCTTTCTGCAGTGATGCTCCTCTATACATTTCGTCAGGAAGTCACACGATTGAAGGTTTCAGTACTGAGCATTAAAAACAGGTGTCGGCATGAAAGCCCTGGAGAACGCAGGATGAGTCTGCCAGTGAAAGAGCTTTTGTGCACAATATGACCTCAGCGTCAGTCTTATGTGCAGTTTGCAATTTTTTCCCATTTACTTTAATAATGAAATTATTCAGTCTCCGCAGTGTCTTTTGAAAATGAAAAGATGATACGCATCTGCCTGCGAGCCAGCTCTCCGCGTTGACAAATTTCAAATTACAGTTTTCAGAGGAGCGTTGAATGAATGAAAATTGGTCCCGTAAGCGTAGAGGGGAAAGTAATGTCTTCATGCCTTGAATAGATTTTAAAGGATCACACAGAGATGTGCTCCCTTTCAAACGGCGCTTTTGTCCACTGATGTGCCCTTTCAAACGAGAGCAGACGACTGCAAACAAATCGCAGCCCCACTTGGACAAATTACACTCCAAAATAGCAAAACGATAAACGCTCTGAGATTGTCAATAGCCAAAGCAGATATTTCACATTCGCAGTCTGAGTTTGGCTGTTGAGAGAAGAGGAGAACGCTGCTGTTTTAGCAGTAAAGTGCTCGTGCTTGTTTGTGTAACCTCTACAATAAGCAAACGGGGCCCAATATGAAAAACCGTAAATTGACAGTGGTGCTATTTTTCTGCCAGGGCGAGTCGCCGCGCTGCACCATAAAGCGTCACTAAAGATGACAAATCTCCAGTTAAGCCGCGTCATTCTGCCCAGATCTTTTGAAACATTGCTTGTGAACTTGCCTGCTTCATTGTGCTGCTGAAATTACTTTCCGTGCCCATGCAAAACCACCCCAGAATGACAATCCCGTGTGTTTTAGCTCAGCTCTGGCAGTCGTCTTGGCGGAGCTCCACGTCTGACCTCATGCTCAGTAACCGCAGACTGAGGGGCCTGAAAAGAGTGACGAACCCTCGCTCTCACAGCCCTGCTCTGCTCAAATAACAACCCATCGGGAAACAAAACAGAGTATAATGTTTTGGCCCTGTGATCTCAATGACATGTCTCTCCCAACTAGATAACAAGATTACACCGAGAAACATCCTACCTGACCTTTCCTATGCTGGCACGTTAAATGACGGCTGATAGGCGGCTGGAGATACGGACGGGAAATGTTTCATTGTGGTTGGCGGGGAGCTGTGAGCGTGACCGATACGATCGCGTTTGTGAGCGCTGAACGTTCATCAGGTCAAAACCGAATAGTGGTGGTCCATCTGAATGCTACACCTGCACACACATGGTGCGCAGGAACGCTTGCCAGAGCGTTTCTAGGATGTTTCTTATCAAATCAGTGTGAGTAACAGTGATAGAAATGCGTGACCTTAAAACTACCAGTAATAACGTTGAAAATCATTCAATTTGTTGTTCTGAAGCATTTTAACATTTCAAATAATCTCAAATAAATCTGGGATTCAAATATAAAGTTTTTTTTTAAGATTTTAATACTGCAAAACAAACAAAATCATGCTCGAGAACATGATCATCTGTTTCCGTTCATGTAGTTGCTTCTGTAAATAAAACTACACACACAAAATACTCAGACATTCTCAAATTCATGTTCATTTTCAAATTATGCTGATAATATCATTTTCATTACCATTAGAAAAATGTTAAACAGAAGCTTTTTATCCAGTGGTTCTCAACTAGTGGGCCTCACCACACCTCCATGGTGGCCACAAGATGGCTTAAATGGTTTAAAGTAAGTCAAAACAAGGTTGAAAATTAGATACAACAGATAAAAACATTAAGATGTAAACTTGCATCATATTTCTTATTTTAACTTGAAGGGATAGTTCACAAAAAATGTTGGTAACCAGTTGATGGTAGCCATTGACTTCCATAGTAGTAAAAAAATACGATGGAAGTCAATGGCTACCATCAACTGTCTGGTTACAAACATTCTTCAAAATATATTCTTTTGTGTTCATCAGAAGAAAGAAACTCATACAGTTTTGGAACAACATGAGTGTGAGTAAATGATGCCAGATCAGGGTTCTAAAATATTTTATCCTAGAAATAGCTATTTGTAATATATATATATATATATATATATATAAAATATATATATTTAAAACTGTAATCACAAAGGATTAGAAGAGTCATGTAAATTAGTTGGTAATAAAATGAGAAGCTATTGCAACTTAAGGAATTATCTAAAAAAAAAATTATACATATTTTATTTATTATTTTAATATATTACCACTCCTACAGTCTTAAAAATAAAAGTTTTTTATTGGCATCAATGGTTTCATGAAGAACCTTTAACATCCATGTATCCTTTCCATTGCACAAAAGGTTCTTAAAAATAGGAAAAGTTCTTTAGATTATTAAAACTGTTCACTGAAAGGTTCTTCGGGGAACCAAAAATGGTTCTTCTATGTCATCACTGCAAAAAAAAAAAAAAAAAAAAAAATTATGAAACTTTATTTTTAATAGTGTAGCTCCTGTAAATAAAGAAAAGTTTGAAAACTTTACCATTACAGCAGAAAACACCAGAAATATTGTCTTTGACAATGGGCGGCCTTGGAGTCAAAAAGGTTGAAAACAAAAACAGCTTTTTTTTCCCTGTAGAAAGTAATACAAAAGCTGATGAATACCTCATATTCCTGCGAAAACTTCAAGTTGTCGTTTGCTTTCAGGCGCTCGATATGATCAGCCAGCTCCATGACCGGAATGGGAGGGTGACTGGCCATCCCTGCAGACAGAAGACAAACAAATAGTCCTGATGTAAGTGCTAGTGAATCTGAGTGCACACCGAGAGATGAGCGTTATAGAGGATGGAGAATGTGAGGTTTTTATTTGGCCTGTATGATTGGACGAAGCAGCCACATGCTTGAAGAAAATGGACACAAAAGCCGCACAGAGCATTCCTAATGAAGAGAAGAATGTTATTCGTCCGCAAACGTTAACATGGTGGAAAGATGAAATAGAGAAGAACATTAGGGGCTGGATATTAAAGTTTGAGCCGGCCATGAGTCTAAAGGATGCGACATATCAAACCCCGCCTCCTGCGTTGGCGTGAGGCAAAGCGGTGTGAGGTGATGAACGCATAAATAAATGAGACAATCAAGAGAGCAATTGAAGGAAATGAACAGACACAGTGGCATATGTAGAAACAAGAACGACTAACTTGACAAATGGAGGTTACTGGGGTAAACCGATGTGGCTGAACCTGCAAAGGAAAAGGGGACGGGGATAAATCATACTAGCTGACGTTAAAACAAGCAAATGTGGTGATCGGTCACTATCAGAACTAAAAAGAGGCAGTAGAAACACAGTCTGAAATGACAATAGACAGTTCGCAAACAACGCTTCAACTTTGTTGATCTTTAAGTTTGTTTGTTAGTAAAAACAAATTCACGCATGCCAATGGCTAACATACGACAAGCATGCGGAAATGAGGATAACAAGTTCGGAAGAGGAACCAAGAAAAAGAAAAAAAACAAATGTCAAAACAAACAAACAAATGTAACAAGGAGAAAGAAGATGGCGTGCACGTTTATCATGCGCATGTTTGTTGTTCTCTTCAGTAACGAAGGCGCATGTCAGTGAGAGAAAGAGTTTGTGTTTGCACTGCAGAGGATGCTTTTGAATAGTCGAGGAGCAGAAGCTGCTCTCTGATAACCGGTTTGCATAACAACAGCCTGCGTGCCACAGAAAAAGAGTCCGTACGCTTGGACGTGGCGCTGCGGTTCTTTCATCTCTGGGCTGATAGAAGAGGGCATTAGCTAATGGAGGCAGCAGGAGAGAGCTGCCATCCACCGCCTCTCAAGACCCATTACCAGCCGCGGTGACAATGAAACTGCCATTCGGAGAAACGCGTCGGAGCGACATCAAGCACCCTCAAGATGAAAATTGAGATGGGGGGGAGGGGGGTGACCGCACGATGGCATCAAGGGTTTGAAGAGAGGAGGGCTAATGCAGAGGCCGTTCTCACTGAAGAGAGGGATCTTCAGCTGTCGAGAGCCTGCGTTAGGCTGCCTGAAGGGAAAATGGAGGATGCAAACCTTCTCTAAGAGGCTGTTTGCGAAAGAGGGGCATGAGTCCACTAATAAAGAGCTGCTGAGAGGATTGAGTGCATGGAACATCGCTCTTGAAACCATGTTGCAATGCAAACCCGGCACGTGAATACTGTATGAGTCTTGCCATGTTTGTGTCGTAGATGAATATCAAACTGAACACCGGCTGCGGTACATGGATGGGAATCAAGTTAATGATTTTGGATCCTTAACAACTTTTTATCTGGCACTTGATGAATGGTTCAAGAAGAAAACCAAGCTTGAACCAGCTTGAGGTGGTTGACTGGTCTCGCTTTAGCTAGTTTCCCAGACTACCCTGTTGATGAGCCCAAAAGCACTGAATGGTCCTAAATCAAAGACCAGCTAAACACAGGCTGACCCTAACAGATGTTCATCAAGATCAACAGTCGTGTTGACCTTGCAACACTTCCCGCATTCGTCAGTCATGCTTATGTGGTTTCAAACATGATGGGAAGTCTACATGTGTGTGCCTTGATTCCCCAACAGAATATACAATAACCAATAGAGCTTATAAGGGTTTTGGTTAGCAACAAATGACAATGCTCAGAATAAACTCACTAGCTATGCTTACATGCACCCAAATAATCCATTTATAATTGGATAGAGGAAATCCGATTGAAGAAAATTAGTAAACATTCCTTGTGAGCTGTTATGAATTGTGTTGGGAACTGAGTTTTTGGGGTTGGCTGGTTGGTCTCCCAAGCCCCTTTAAAACCATCAAAACAGACCAGCCTGACTAGTGGAAAAAAGCTTGGTAGCAAGCTAACATCAGCAAATGCTGGTCTAAGCTGTTTTTATCCGAAAGGTGAACTGTTTCCCTCCAGTCCATCTGTCTTGCTCTTGCAGTCCAGCTGTTTCTGACAGACAGACAGATGGACTCAGTTCAGTGTGTTTAGAGCTAGTCTCGCTGGCACCAGGTTCTCCTCTGAGAAACTAATGGAGCAACTGTTGTCACCGCTGTTCTGCCCCTCAGAAAATAAATCTATAGGTCTTCACGGCTGGTCGCTTTAGAACCGAGTGCACTTCACCTTGTTCACCAAGGTCAGGAGGGAGCAGCCCGCTCAACAATTCCCAGATTCCTCTACGACTCGTTCACACTCCACTGATTTCAAGCACAATGGCCCGCCTACGTGTGTGTATGTGTGTCTTGTTTCACCAACAGAATATACAATCACCAACAGAGGTTATATTGAATATATATCTCCATGGTCTTCTTACGCTGGCTTCAATTAGCGACAGGCCTTGCTCTTCAGGTAAACTGAGCTGTTATGAATGTGTTGCGAGGAGTTCTTGGGTCAGCTGTAAAGCTGCAATTCCTGAGTCCAGAGGGATTTCCTGCCCTTTTGTCTGTCCTGAAGCCACCTGTTCTGTGCGTTTGTGAGCACTCAGCCTGGTTCCTCGAGATGTCTGCTCTCTATTCTTGGCTCCATATGGCTAACAGACCCTCGCATTACACCTTTAATATGCTGAGCAAAACAAGAGAACGGCTTTGACCTTTCTACTCTGTTTGTGTCCACAGACTCATTTAAGACTGTGTTTCTGAATGACACTGAGGCGCCAACAAGCTGACCAATGTGACACCAACATAACCGAGACAGTATCTCTGCTCCCAAAACCAGTGAGCTGCCTTGTTGTCTACTGATTTGACGTATTCTACATATGCAGCACCACACAATTAGATATCATCTTGCTGATAAGCTAGAGACAAAGAAATACAGAAATATCAGGTAAAACAGACCTTGTATTCTCTCTTATGGATGACATTTTTTTCAGCTTGTCGCAATGCGTTCTGTAAAGGCGAAATGCAATGCTGCCATACATTTTGGTGAAATGCAATGCTGCAATTATAGTGAAGCAACACATGCATTACTGCAGGCCTTTTGAGCAGCTTTCAAGTCTGGACTGAACCAATGACATCATCCAAAATGCTGCCTAGGTAGGCAGCTCACTAGGTTTTGGAACAGAGCTAATGTGTTTTAGACCAGTGGTTCCCAACCTTGATCCTGGAGTTCCCCAAAACTGCACATTTTGTTAGTCTCACTAATCAAAAATATCTGATTCAACTCACCAGCTTGTTAATTGTTAGAGACACTCAATCCTGAAATAAGCACGTCAGATAAGGGAGGCATCCAAAATTGTGAGTACCAGGGTTGGAAAGCACTGCTCTGGACTATCATGCTCCTCATGATTCAATATATATATATATATAAATACTTCACTTTCTATTTTATACTTCAATTCAAGGAAAAATAGTAGGAATCAAAACCTTTTGTTGAAGCTTCCTAGGTCACTATGTTTCAAACTAGAGGAGTTTGGTTGATGGTTTGTGTTTGGTTTGTGTTTGTGTTAAGCAGCACTTACCTGGAGTCTGAAAGTTCAGACGGCGTAACTCTACAGGGTCGGTGGGGTGATGAGAAGGCATTTCTTTACCACTGGGCAGACTGCCTTTCCTTGCCTCTGACTCTGCCCTTTTCCTGGAAAAAATAATAATAATAATGATAAAAAAAAAAAAAAAAACATAATATACTCAAAGACAAAATTAACTGTGCTTGGACTATCGGAGCAGCACTGCAAGTGGTCAAGCAAATACGCTTTTGATCGAAATTGAAACGAGACACGTCCTGGTGTTCAGTGCACTCGACTGTGCCATGACCACTGCATGTGTCTCAGGTACAGCTCTTCTAATGCTCTTACCTGTCTGGTTGACTGCTCCAGTGAAAGCGGCAGGAGGGGAGAACAGAGGTTAGTATGCAAGACAGACAGAACTCCTCATCAGTTCTGCTGATATTCAGAGGGGTTTTGCATTTGTTCATTTTCATCTGATCTGTTGTGGTAAGACACACATCCACTGTGCCACTGATCCTAACTAAATCTGGTGTGAGAAAAAAGTCTTTGTCTCACATAGTCTTGTTTCTCAATTAATTTTGTGTTTTTTTGAAGTGTGCCAACAGGACTTTGGGTCATGAAAGAGGCTCTTAGTTTAAAATAGTTTAAGGAAGCCCTGATCTATTTGATGAGCAAAACCAATTATAAAACGAATAATGAATATACACTACTGTTCAAAAGTTTGGGGTCAGTAAGATTTTTAATGTAGCACCATGACTCCTGTCTTCAGTGTCACATGATCCTTCAGAAATCATTCCAATATACTGATTTGCTGCTCAAGAAACATTTCTTTTTATTATCAATGTTGAAAACAGTTGTGCTGCTCATATCATAAACATATATGATTGATGTAATAATATTTTAATAATAATATAATATTGTCATGACCCCAGCCTGTGTTCCCCTGTCTTGTGTGAGGACTTTTGTTATTTCCTGTGTTGTGCCATGTTTTGTAGTTCTTTGTAGTCTTTCTTGTTGATTAGTTTTCCCCAGGTGTTGTCTATTAGCCACTTTCTTGTAAACCTTGTTTCCCTTTGTGTATTTATACCCTTGTGCTTCTCTAGTTGGGTTTTCAGTCGTTGTTTTTCGCTATATCTTGTTCCTGTCCTGTGTTTCTTAGTTTGCTCTGGCTACCCGATGTTTGTTTATCTTGTGGATTGTTTCCCAGACAGCAACATAGTGTGGCCCAGATCCGGCCCACATCTGGTACATGTGGATTACATGTGGACCAGATGTGGGCCGGATCTGCGCCAACACTATGTTGCTGTAAGGGTTGCTATTAAACTTTACTGCACGTGGATCTGCTTCCAGCCTGTTCCTTTGCCTGCCTGATGGTTCCCTCGTTACAAATATAATATAATATAATATAATATAATATAATATGACTTTTCCAACCTGGCTGAAAAATCTGTTTTAATCCCCTGATATTTACAGGTTTTTCAACTCACTTTGTACATATCTTGACAGCAGGAATTGCTCATGTGAAACTGTTTGTTTGGATTGAATTGGTGCATCATGGGCAGCGAGTGTGTTGTGTTGTTGACATTGTAATATTACACTATGAGATGTGTGCATGAGCCCGTGACATTGATTCTGTGATTAACAAATAAATCTGCCATCAGAAGACATCAAATAACCCTGGATATATGAAGGACCTCATCACAATAGATGTTCAACTCAATGTCTGACTGTAATTTACAGCAGATGATCAGATCAGTCTATATTCAAATGAGGGCCACAGATTATTGAAGATACTTACAATGCATAAACACATATACACACACACAAAGGCTTAAAGTCAACAATCCAAATCCAAATGACTTTCTTAGCCCAATTTTCAGCTCTTATTGTGAATAATTCATCAGTAAATGTATTCCAATGACCAGCTCACATTCATAATCTTTCACCCTAATAACTCGGAATTGAATCATTAAATAATGATAATAATAATAATAATAATAATAATAATAATAATAATAATAATGTTAACCAACTGCCAACCATCTCACCATGCTTTCTTATTTTTACTGTTTCACTGAGAAATATGTCACATTATAAGTCAAATGATGTGCAAACGTTATTGAGAGTGTGTGTTTCTCCACGGTTTCTACCTCTTGTACAGCAGGATGGCAATGACAATACAGATGATGAAGATGACGGCCAGCACGGGCCCCACGACCCAGATCAGACCCTCCTCTTCATCGATTATGGGCTGTGGGTCGATATCAGCAAACACCACCGGATCAGAGTATGGACTTGCCGCATACAACATCTGAAAGAAAACCCAGAACAATGACAGTGACATCTGAATCGCGAATTCAAGAAACCCTGAATTCACACTTTCACACCAAATACTCTCTAAATTAAATGAAACCCCTTGGTTTGCTGTCGATTACCACAGAAAACAATCATGACATGACCCTCAGCTTGTAAAAAGAGCTGAAATATTATTTAAAGTAACGCACTTACAATGGGCATCTATGGGACGAGAGTAGCAGAGGGTTTCGAACTGAAGCCAAGTCTTTATTTTGCAAGTGCTTTATACAATACAAATTGTTTCAAAGCAGCTTCACAGCAATAAACAGGAAAATAACAGAATCCGCAGTGCAAACTTCATCAAATCTGTGGCAAATTTGGCTGTAAAGCAGCTTTGAAAAGACAATACCAGCTAACAGGAAACATTCTCAGAACTTCAGCTATATTTTGGCAAGGTTCCCTCAAATTATGAACAAATGTTCTTCCAGTAATGTTAACAGACCATTTGTTCAAAGTTATCTGGTCTTTAGTAATGTTCTCAAAAAGTTAGCACAAAAATGTTATTTACATGTTCATGGACATACATGTTCATTTTTTAACAGAAATGTTTTAGTTGGACATTTTTTATATGTTACTTTTTGTTTCAGAACGTTCAGAGAACATTCAAATGTAATGTTCCCATAATGTTTGAAAATGATAAAATGGAATGTTCCCTTAATGTTCACATTAAGAAAAAAAAAAAAAAAAAAAAAAAATCAAAAAAACATTTTTATAACTTAATGGGAATGTAAGCAAAACATTCTTGGAACATTTTTGTTAGCTTGGAAAGTGTCATTATTCAGCTCAATTCAGTTCAGTTCAATAACTGTGTAAAGTTCAGAAGCATAAATGTGAAGCTTGTAGTCTTGTTAAAGCACTTACATGAATTATTCAGCAGAACAAAAGAGTTTGTTATTTGATCTGTAAAGTGCCTAAATCATTCCTTTGTGGTGAAACTGCTTTTCTAGGTGAATGAATGAATTATTCTCACATTATTTTTCACATTACTCTCACATAAACCGTACATATAATTGTAATTACGTATGGATAGGTTTCTGGTATGTTTCTTTAAAGCAGTCCTTGCAATCAATGGCAACGTATTATTATTCAAGTACACAGTCAAACAGCCTGGATGCGCTGGAAACAATTAACGGAAACAATTAAACGGAACTATATAAATACGATTATATAAAAACACTGTCAGAGGTCTGAAATCCTGTTATGACTCTGATTAATGTAATATTCATCAGTGTGTGTTGCGATGTGTTCAGTGATGTGAGTTACGAACTACATTCAGTGATTAGCATCTAATTTACTCTCAAATCATCAGCACAAGCAGATAAACAGAGACATTAGACGCAACACACACACACACACACACACACACACACACACACACACACACACACACACACACATTTCTCAGGCATTATATTCAGATAAGTCTCTTCTGCTCACCAAGGCTGCATTTATTTGATCAAATGTACAGTAAAAACAGTAATATTCTGAAATATTGCAATTTAAAATAACTCTTTTTTTTTATGTGAATACTGTATACATTACTCCAGTCTTCAGTGTCACATAATGAAATAGTTATAATATGCTGATTTTCTACTCAAGGAACATTACTTTTTATTATCAATGTTGAAAACAGTTGTGTTAATTAATATTTTTGTGGAAACCATTATAATTGTCAGGATTCTTTTATCAACAGAAACTTCATAAGAACAGCATTTATTTGAAATAGAAAATTTTGTAACAACATAAATGTCTTTATTGTCACTTTTGATCAATTCAATGCATCCTTGTTGAATAAAAGCATTAATTTATTTTAATTTCTTTCTTTATTTCTATTTGTGCATAACTGGTTTATCCAATTTATACATGAGACTGACAGAGAAACATGGAGGAAAGTGAAAATACAGAGTGGTTCGGTCACTGCGTCTAGCTCTACTGTCTTCCCAGTGCTCAGTGAATGCCGTCTCACTGCTTTCACAGAGCTAATCATTCCTCTGTCTGTCTGTATGTGTGTCTGTCTCTCTGCAGTGCAGTTGATAAGACTCTGCTGCTATTAAAGAGAAGGCGTTTATCTCACAGTCCCGCCGCTGACAGCTCTTCAGGGCTTTCCCTGTGAGAGACACACAGACAGCCGGAGAGAGACAGACATGCCGCTCTTATTCCCAGCAGGCTGTGTGCTGATAGAGTTCAGCCTGGTTTTCTCGCTCTGACCGCATCACGTGACTCTGACACCAATACCAGCGATCGTTTGGACACGAGACAAAGGAGATTTGGCCCCAAGCACAGCAGTAAAGCAATTTTATTCATCAGTATTTTGGCTAAATATTTATACATCCTTAAAACAAGATACATTTAGTTGAGAAGAAAAATGTGTACGATAATAAGCCTGGTGTTTAGAGAATATATATTAAGCATAAACAGTTCAGTTTAGTGTGGATTATGCTCAGAAAAATGGCTAAGAAAAATTGGTAACACTTTATTTTAGAGTTGCATATTAGCATGCATATTACTAGAATATTGGCTGTTTATTAGTACTTATTAAACACATACTAATGCCTTATTCTGCATGAACTTATTCTACATTCTTAATTCTGCCCAATACCTAAACTTAACAACTACCTTACTAACTATTAATAAGCAGTAATTTAGGAGTTTATTGAGGGAAAAGTCGTAGTTAATAGTGAATATGTGTTCCCTATACTAAAGTGATACTGAAAAATTAGATATATTCACAGTTTTGCTTCTCATATAACTGCATCTTGTTTTATGGATATTAGCATATCGGTAACATTTTACAATATGGTTCCATTAATCAACATTAGTTGATGCATTAACTAACATTAACGAACAATGAGCAATACATTTCTTACAGTATGTACCTCTGTTAATATACTTTAATAAAAATACAACGGTTCATTGTTAGTTCATGTTAACTGAGGTTCATTAAATAATATTAACAGATGCAACTTTTGATTTTAATAATGTATTAGTAAATATTGAAATGAACATGAACTAAGATTAATAAATGCTTTAGAAATATTTTTTTATTGTTAGTTCGTGTTAACTAATATAGTTAACTAATGTTAACAAATGAAACCTTATTGTAAAGTGTTACCAAAATATTTTAAATGAAGAATATAACTGCACACTGACTTATAAGTTATTTTTATAATATATTCTTCTTTACAAAGTATTTTTCCTTAACTTGCACAATCATAAGGTGTGCGTTTCCTTTAATTCTTTGTTAAAGGAATTATTTATTTTTTTATTTTTTTATTTTTTAACATAAGACCAAAAGAAAGCGGAGAATGAGACTCACGTTGTCTGAGATCTCCAGCACAGCCAGCACGAAGAACACATACTCCTGTCCATTCAGCAGCTGCTTGTTCTCGAAGTCTCCATACGTCTTTGCATCGCCCAGTGTGAACTCCGTCGGCAGTTCGTGGAAATACGCGGCGATGTACGGCTTCAGCTCCATCTGCCTGCGGAACCGAAGAGCGCGACTCGTTCGGTTGATTTCTCGCAACAGCTATAAAAGAAACAGAGACAAATGCTTGATCAGTTCAGTTTTAATCAGTGCTGAATTTTGTCTGACTGTGAAGAGTCCAGTGATATTTTAGTATTATTTATATAAAATTATAGTATTTTATTATTTTTTTATTTTATTTTTATTAGCTTTTATTTTTATATTTTCAGTGTTGGTTTTAGTTTCAGTTTTAGCAATTTTGTTATGTGCTTTTGTCAGTTTTATTAGTTTTTTGTAGTAACACTTCACAGTATAAAATCTTTACGGTAACTTTTGAAGGGGGTGGCTTCTGGAATCCGCTTCCGCTTCAATATATCTTTTGAGTGATTTATAATCAAGTTATTAATCAATATTTATCTTCTAAATATTAAATTATTTGAATGACTTTTTCAATGTATGTTAAAGCATTTATTTTACTTTTCCATCTTCATTCACTAGAATGTCTGTACCTCTTACTTTGAGCGTTGAGAACATGTTATCAGTATGTTTTGGAAAAGTACATTGAAGTTGGCTATGTATCTGTGCGCTAGTATCCTTTGTTACAGATCAGTATTGGTGAAATGAACAACCAACAACTTGCACCCTGGATGATGGAATGACTTGTTTTTCCCGACAAATTGGCACCTAGAAGGGCAGTCACTCTCAACCAGTCAACCAGGGTTTTGTAGTCATCTGTATAATCTATGGAGACATGCTTATGTCTATCAATCCATGTGTGGACAATTTTTAACTTTATCTATTTCTTAACCAATCAGAATCATTCAACCTGAAGTAATGACGTAGTTAGTGGACTCTGTTAGAGTATAATTGTTGTGAAAATGTAAATGTACGCAGAGCGGCCTACAAACTCTTTGTGAGTGTTGAAGCTGAACTATTCTTCAGTAAAATTTTCTTCAATTTATTTTTTAAACTCTGACTTTATGTCTTCATTCATCATATCTGGTTATTGGGTGTAAAATTTCCCTACACTTTACAGTATAAAAATCATTATGTCTATGCACATCCCCATAAAACATGAAAACCCAACTTGTGTGTGTGTGTGCGCATGTGTGTGTAGTTATCCGCAGGCATTTGCTGTGAGATGGAGGGCCGCTCTGATAAAGCTTTCTATCAATCCTGTTCAAGCTGTCAAAACTGCTTCAGTTCTTCTGCCCTTGAGCCACTTTGTACAGGCGACTTCAAATATTGACAGTAAAATAAATTGAGTGTGTGTGTGTGTGTGTGTATATATATATATATATATATATCGTTTTGTTTGATGATGGCGGTTGCAATGCTGACGGTGTGTTTTCTTTATTAACAGAACTATCAGCTTCATTGTAACCAGGTTTGCAGAACCGCCTCAGGCCAGCTGGTGGGGGGAGGGGCAGGTCCAGCTGTCAGCCAATCAGAAAGGAGATCCCTGCATGGTGCCGTCCCCTCCCAAGCTGCAGCTCAGCGTATGTGACGCGGTTGGCAGTTCGACTGGCACAATTCTGGGGAAAGCACTCGCCTTTCAAATATTTACTCTGGCTAAAAATAATATTGTTCGGCTCTATCTCTCGCCCGTTCGTCCTGCCCTTCAGAGGAGAACGCCTTTTGTTCCCATCTCCATTAGCAGGCAGGAACCGATTTGCATATGAAGGGATCTGGTAGAACTGCAAGGTCTCACGGCTTTCTTTTCAAATCAGCTGCTTGTAGTTGTGTTGGGACTGATGTCCTTACATGGGCTGCTGCCATGATCAATAATGTTTCTAAAATGGGCCTAATTTATCGACGCAGTGACTTTAATGTTTATGTGTAAGGTGTCTGTTACCTCTTCCAGATTCATCTCATCCGGATTGTCCCAGAGTTTGATGAATTTTCCAGGCCGTTGTTTCTTCAGCGGTACCACCACAATGTAGTATCCCCTATAGAGAGAGCGAGAAAAAGTGTCTCAGTGGTCGAGATTCGGCTGCCGGCAAAGGCGTTAGGACATCCATCAAGATTAGCTCCAATCAATCTGGACTTTCCAATCCACTTCGGATGACACTGGATTAACGACATGTTTGACGAAAGAGAGAAACCCTCGGTAAACACATCAATAACCTGCCAACTTCCCCTCACTTTAGTCTGGTTTCACTTCGAGGCTGGTGCTTCAGACACACTAATGAGGGTCTCTCTGGTAGAGATGATGGCCGGTTTACTTTACTAAAAAAAAAAAAAAAATCTTTTACTAAAAAATCTTTTACTTTTTACATTCTGTTATATATATATATATATATATATAACAGTTATTACTGGTTCTTGAATCTGATTGGCTTGGCTGATGATTTTCCAATCATGCGATATTCTGCTAATATCACACAGAAGTTGTTTCACTATTTGTATCACTCCGCTTGTTTCTGCCGGATCTATATAGCATTTCTCACAGTGAGCATCAATGGCAGAGGAGGAAATCCACTATAATTTTAGAAATACAAAACTACAACTGTTATTGTGTCACAGAATGTAGTTTTAAGAGATTTTTGAGAAAATGTAGCTGTTTAGACCTTAAATATTCACTTTACATATAAACGCCTATTTAAAAATTTGTTTAAACATTTTCAGAGATGAGAGCACCAGGCCGTCAACAGCCAGTCCTATGCAAATCTGCCTCTAGCTGCTTTTGTACTGTTTGACTGAATTGTTTGCTTGTGTTCATTTCCTATTATACAAACTTCTTACACTTTTTTAATGGCTATTATTGTTCATTTAAATATTATTGTTCAATAAATAATATTTTATTTTATTTTTTAAATAATATGCCGTATTTGGTATTGAGAAAGGGTCTGTTATTGATTGTGATATCGATATTCAGTGAAAGTTACATTATTACACCATCTGTCTTTATGAGTGAGTCAGTAGCAAAGACGTTTAGGCTACGTCTACATTAATCCGGAGACATTTGAAAATGGAGTTTTCATTTAAAAACGCTCCTCATCCACACTAGCGTTTTCAAGCATTTTCCAAAAGTTGCTTAAAACGCTTAAATCACCTTACTGCACATGCGTAAAACATACTAGCTCACGAGATGATGCAGAGAGAGCAGATATTAGGGATGCACCGATCCGATACTCAGATTGGGTATCGGCTCCGATACTGCCATTTTTTCCGGATCGGGTATCGGCCGGATGGAACCGATCCAAATCCGATATTGTGCGTGTAGGCTACTATTCTGTGTTATTGTTAAGCTCCACAAAAGGCACAAAAACATTAAAAAGCACCATAAAGTTTCCGTGCACTATATTCCAAGTGTTCTGAAGCCATTCCATAGTTTAATTTGAGGTACAGATAAATATTTAAGTCGTTAAATTAAAGTTCACGTAAATGCCTCCCTCCGCTGCGGCTGTCAGTCATTCTCCATTCAGCATTCAAACTGCGTGTCGCGTTCGGTTACGACAGTCAACACAATGAAACTCTCTCCAAGATGAACCAATGTTTCTATTATTATACTTCATCTGTAGACAACGATACCGGTAATACAATACGCATCAATAAATCTTCACTTTGTGCTTTGAACTTTTCAATGCGGAGCGCTGCCGCTGAGCGCTGTGACTCTTTAAGCGCATCATGCTTCAAGCGCATCATTCTGCACACAGGATGCGCATAAGCGCTTTGTGCCGCTCTGGATGGGAGCCGTTCATATTATAATACTTTTGCGCAATGAAAAATTGTTAATAGCATTTTTTGTTCTGTCCTATCTATTATATGTTGCTGCCTCATTTAAAAAAAAAAAAAACTCCGCTATAAATTTAAAAGAAATGTCTTTTAATTTTATAGTATAGCCTATATTTATATATAAATATATTTAGTTTATGTCATGTATGACTCAAACATTCATGAAAAATAAGTTTTGAGTCATGGATGAAGGAATCAGCTGGACTCCTGTTTATTTTGAATGTCCACCAAGCTAGTGAAGCTATTGGTTTATTTACAGTTGTTGCACTGATGCACAATTATTTAATAAATAATTCACTACATTTGTGTCTGTTTGTTATTTTGTTTTACAAAGTTACGAAAGTAATGTTTAAGTCAAGCCTGATACCTTGCACAAAAGAATGATCCCAGTTTCTTCCACACAGTGAGGCATACAGTTTATTAGGTAATTTAGCACTTTTTTTATTATTACTTGAATATCGGATCGGTATCGGTATCGGCCGATACTGAATCCCAGGTATCGGAAACGGTATCGGAAGTGAAAAAAGGTGGATCGGTGCATCCCTAGCAGATATAATAAACAAGTTCTCATTTTATTAGCATAATATCGCATCACTCACTGTTGCATCCAGGTCGTGCTCAAAAACGCAACTGTCATCATATTTTGCCACGCAGAACAGTAAATGTGAGTAAATTCTCTGTCATCTTTGCAGGAATGTAATACGAAGATTCTAAAAAGGAGCATTTATCTTGAGCAATACTGTTAATGTAAATAGCAGGCACAACAATGCCGGTATAACTATAGATATCTATGGGTACAATATGCGTTACATTAAACATGCGTCATCGTTTTCATATACCTCCATTTTCATCATCCACACTACAATGCGAAAATGGTGTTTTCAAATTTATCCACTTTGGAGAGTGTTTAAAAAAAAAAAAAAGCTCAATTTTCCTTCACAGAAACGCCGTCTCAGTATGGATGGAAGGCAAAAACGGAGAGATTGCTAAGAACACTAATACGAAAATGTATTAGTGTGGACAAGGCCTTATATTGAAAGGGACTAAAACAAGGTTGTAAACAAGGACATTATTTTTACTTTAAACAACATCTTATAAGATGTAACCAACAAATGCATTGACTAGCGCTGTACTGGGAAATCCCCTTCAACAGTTACTAGGATACTAAGCAGTGGTGTAGTCTACATGATATGCAGGTATACGCCGTATACTCACTAGGAAAGGTCAAGGATTTCCGTATACCCACTTAAAAAAGCGCAAGGATATGTAACCATCCAATAATCGCAATAAGCTTTGTGCTTTGTTGCTTTTGACATGAAACAAAGTCTCGTATTTCAAATTCTTCCCATTTTACTACGAAATAAAAAACATAAATACCGTTTTGGCGCCCTTTAATGTGTCGTGACGCTGTAGCGCCTCATCAGTTCAAGAGAAGCGGCGTGTGAAGCGCACGTGAACTGATCCTCTCCTCCGCTTTAATACCAGTTACAGCGCGAAATAAACATGAATGAACTTCTGAAGGTATGTTAAAAGATACAGTACAACTTAACGAAATCCGTATCATGTCTCGTGTATTCGCGTAATCGGTGTTTCAATCGCGGAAAGACGTTAATAAAACAGCTTGTAAACAATGTCACGTAACGTCACATTTAGGCTAACATTACCTCAGAACAAACAGTGACCATAAACTCATTAGTCAGCTAGAAAAATGAACTCTAGAGAGGAACATTTAGCTAAATATATGCACCATATTACATATTAATTATAATTTTTAATGTTCTTCAATAGCATATATAATGCATGTTTGAATAAATCTGTCAAGTTGACAGCCACCATTTAAATGTTTTATATTTCAAAAAACGAATTGGAGTACAAATAATCTAAATTTAGTAGGCCTATAACATTAGTTGAAAGATTTTTTTCTTGAGAAAATTTGCCATGTACTGTACCTGATACAGTATATCCAAAATAACTGACATCGAATCGAATTGCAAGTTAGTGAATTGAAATGCATAAGTATGATGACAGACTGGCAGGAAATGGTGCAAAACAGAAAACAAAGTCCAAACGGGGTGATATTGTGACATACTGATAATCCTCATCTTTCCATTATTGTTACACTCTAAAAAATGCTGGGTTAAAAACAACCCAAGTTGGGTTGAAAATGGACAAACCCAGCGATTGGGTTGTTTTAACCCAGCACTTTGCCCAACCTGCTGGGTAGTTTTATTTAACTCAACTATTGTTTAAAAATGACTGTGGCTGGCCAAAATGAACCCAAAAATAGGTTGGCAATTAAAAATCAGACACAATTACTAGAGGCAACAATAATAATCAAAAGGTGATCATTTATTAATAAACAATTTAATAAATGTTTATTGTTTAATTATTATATTTAATATTAATAAATGTTAATTTCCAACATATTTTGGGTTCATTTTAAGCAAGCAATACAGCAATTTTTACACAATAGTTGGGTTAAATAAAACTACTCAGCACGTTGGGCAAACATTTAACCCAACCGCTGGGTTAAAACAACACAACCACTGGGTTTGTCCATTGTCAACCCAACTTGGGTTGTTTTTAACCCAGCATTTTGTAATAATAGTTGCAACTTGCACTCTTAAATGTGCACTGAAACTTGCCAGCTGATAAAACCTATGATCCAGAGACCATATTCATATAACATCTAAGGCTAAATGTAGATCTTAACTGGCTGAGTTAGATGGTGATTGACACTAAACAGTAGAAAATCAGTCCAGTCTCTTCAGCTGTCCAGTCACTCCCCTCACACTCTCCCTACAGATGTCACCTCATCCCTTCTTCTCGTAAACTTTTGAGTGAGAGTTCTTCTCTGGGCGCACACTCGAAGTCCCTCCCGACCTGGTTAATTGACCCACATGGTGACATGACATCAATGACGTTACGTGCAAATGAGTGGTAAAAACCCGATCGCGCATTCGTTTTTTTATTTCTTGCGCGGGTGCCCCGTGCCTCCCCTGGCAAGATGCCGCCCTGGGCCGTTACTCATGCCTAAATCCGCCACTGACTGGTTTTAAGGAAAAAGGTACTCAGTTTAGTACATTTGGCCACGTCAACAGTTTCTAGAGCATCCATATTTCAATCCAGTGCCATGACAACACCGGCCCTCGCGGCCAAAAAAACAGACCGGCCCACCGGGAATTCTCCCAGTGCTCCCGATTAGCCAATCCGGGCCTGAAGGATACTATGATACTAGGATACTACTTAGGATACTAAGACAAAAATATTGCTTTCCTTAGCAGACATTCAAATTGATTTTTTATTATTAATATAAGAATTACCTGAAAAATAAATGCAATATCAGATGCAGGTAATACACTCGCGTAGTCGATTCATGGCCGATGATGTTTCATGATATTTCATGGCATCTGCCTTTAAAAAATCCATATAAGTCATCCACTACTGTAAATACTTCAGTCCACATTCATTGTAATTACATGGAATTAATGACTTGCACAACAAATGCTGCAATTACATTTAGATTTACTTATACTAAATATAAGCAAATACTTATACTTATACCTATATACTAAATTAGAAATAAATATATCTGCAAGCAGCAATGCGGGGCCAAGCACCAAAACAGACTATTACAGTAAGTAGCATACAGAGCCAAACAGACACAAATGAGAGAAATAGAACATAGGATATTATAAATTACAAAGATGTTGTAGCAAGCAAGATTCAAACCTCAAACCTTGTGATCTGATATCCTGTTACTTAGCATGAAGCACCACATACAGAACATGTTTGTTCTGATGTTGAGGAGATTTTCAAAATGAGAATAAACACAAAAATATTTTTTTGCACACTAAAAAAACAAAAAAACAAAAGCACATTGCTGAGCTGAAAGAATACAAGGAATACAATACACATGGCATTTATACAACTCAGAATCAAACCTGTAACTCTTTGGGCCAGTGCGCATTGCTTATCATGGACAACCACATGGAAGACACTTGTGGAGTCGTTTTGCTAACTAAATGTGTATTAAAAGCGTTTGCTTAAGTTAGAGATTATTTTAAGGTGAACTTGAACTGTCTGAGAATAGCCCACATCTGCTGTTTATTTCTCTCAGTGTGCACACTTTTATAGCATTAAAATGTTTTGTTTTGTAAACTAAATGTGTATTAACAGCATTTGCTTAAGTTAAATAAGTTAGAGATCAGTTAAAGTGGTGTTTATTATTAGTCTTTGAGGCTACTTGCTAACTTGAACTGTCTGAAATAGCCAGCATCTGCCGTTTATTTCTCAAAAGAAGAATAGACACTTGTTTAACTTGATAGCAAGGAGTGCTTTCAAAGTGACAATCACACACAAAAGCATTAGTCAGCATGTTAGGCTAATGCAGTTTACGGTTAACCTGATAGCATAAGAGCCATATTAGAAAGAATGACAAATGTTTAGCTTGCTAATATTTTCAAAATGTACAAGCATTTTTTGGAAAAAAGCCTTATATCTTTTAAATGCTAGGTGGGGGCATCTTCAGGACACACTGTCAATGATAAAGTGTGTCCTGAAGTGAATAAGTGTAGCACTAAATCTGGTAAAATGTTACACATTGCTCTTTGTAGCCTATTGTTATAATATACATTCATGAAAAACTAGTCTATATATATATATATATATATATATACACAGTTGTGCTCAAAAGTTTACATACCCCTTGCAGAATCTGCAAAATGTTAATTATTTTAACAAAATAAGAGGGATCATGCAAAATGTGTGTTATTTTTTAGTTAGTACTGTCCTGAATAAGATATTTTGCATAAGAGATGTTTACATATAGTCAAAAAATAGCTGAATTTATAAAAAATGACCCGTTCAAAAATTTATATACCCTTGATTCTTAATACTGTGTGTGGTTACCTGGATGATCCACGACTGTTTTTATGTTTTGTGATGGTTGTTCATGAGTCTCTTGTTTGTTCTGAGCAGTTAAACTGCCCAACATTCTTCAGAAAAATCCTTCAGGTCCTGCAAATTCTTCAGTTTTCCAGCATCTTTTGCATATTTGAACCCTTTCCAGCAGTGACTGTGTGATTTTGAGATCCATCTTTTCACATTGAGGACGACTGAGGGACTCAAACACAACTATTAAAAAAGGTTCAAACATTCACTGATGCTCCAGAAGAAAACATGATGCATTAAGAACCAGGGGGTGAAAACTTTTGAACAAGATGAAGATACAGAAGATACTCATGTTTCCCAGAAGACAAATTAAGTAAAATTTATCTTGATCTTCAAATTCAAAAAAGTTTTCACCCCCCGGCTCTTAATGCATCGCGTTTCCTTCTGGAGCATCAGTGAATGTTTGAACCTTTTTTAATAGTTGTGTTTGAGTCCCTCAGTCGTCCTCAGTGTGAAAAGATGGATCTCAAAATCACACAGTCACTGCTGGAAAGGGTTCAAATATGCAAAAGATGCTGGAAAACTGAAGAATTTGCAGGATCTGGAGGATTTTTCTGAAGAACGTTGGTCAGTTTAACTGTTCAGGACAAACAAGAGACTTATGAACAACCATCACAACACATAAAAACAGTCGTGGATCATCCAGGTAATCACACACAGTATTAAGAATCAAGGGTATGTAAATTTTTGAACTGGTCATTTTTATAAATTCAGCTATTTTTTGACTATATGTAAACATCTTTTATGCAAAACATCTTATTCAGGACAGTACTAAATAAAAAATAACACACATTTTGCATGATCCCTCTTATTTTGTTAAAATAATTAACATTTTGCAGATTCTGCAAGGAGTATGTAAACTTTTGAGCACAACCGTATATACTCTAAAATTAAAAGACATTTCTTTTAAATGTATAGTACAGCTTTTTAATGAGGCAGATATGATAGATAGGTCAGAACAAGAAAGGTTATTAATAATCTTTCATTGGGCAAAAGTATTATAATATGAAAGGCTCTAATACAGTGCAGCACAAAGCGCTTATGCACATCCCGTGCGGAGAATGATTTGCTTGAAGCAACATGGAGTCACAGCGTGCAGCGCTGCGCATTGAAAATTTCAAAGCACAAAGGGTAGAGGTATTGATGCGTAGTGTATTATATCTATGCAACAGTTTATTGAGCCTTTTCTTTTAACAGTTTTAAATTTCAGTTACTGAGCGTGTGAAGAACAATTCATAGTGCTCTGCTCTCTACTTCAATGTTGTGATCTAACAGACACACAGTAGAAAATAACATGATTTAGAAACAGCAATAAACAGCAAGATAAAGTCGTTTTATGCAAAACCATTGACCTTTATCTACAGATCAAGTATAATAATAACACTGAATCATCTTGGAGAGAGTTTCATCGTGTTGACTGTCATAACGCGACACGCAGTTTGAATGCTGAATGGAGAATGACTGACAGCCGCAGCGAAGGGGAGCGTTTATGTGAGCTTGAATTTAACGACTTAAATATTCATCTGTACCTCACAATAAGCTATGGAATAGCTTCGGAAGACAAAAACTTTATGGTGCTTTATAATGTTCTTGTGCCTTTTGTGGGGCTTAACAATAACACAGAATAGTATAAGCATAATATCGGATTTGGATCGGTCTCGTCTGACTGATACCAGTTCCTGCAAAAAAATGGCACTATCGGAGCCGATACCAATTCTGATTATCAGATCTGCACATCCCTAACAAAAATAGCCATTTTCCAGATTTCATGTCCCATAGGTGGTGCTCTCCCCAAAATTGGCAGGTACCCTCAGATCATGGTGTTAATGAAGCATACACAGCTTAGTTTCAATAGATTAAAGAGTTGCTGAGATATAGCCTCTCATCCAATTTTGGGTCAACATCATTTATTGTAACTTTTGAACAGAGTTGAAAAACAAAATTCTGTCTGGTAAGCCCTACGCAGCTTAGTCTAATGGTCATCTAAGCCAAGTTTGGTGAGAACTGGACAAAATTTAAAAGCGGAATAAAATAAAACCAAAATGCAGTACATTTCAAAATGGCAGCTACTGTAATGGACAAACTCTTAATGCAAGACACTGAATGTGATCAGCATGAGAAAAGTAATCTTAGAACTTGGTGGAAACAGGAGAGTTGGGGTGCGCATTTAATTCTGCAGTGATTTGGGCAGCTGGTTTTATGTTTTTTGGATACAATCCGGGTTAATACCTGAACAACCCTTTCAGACAGCTTCCTCTTGCATCAACAGTTACTCCTGTTGGATGTGGTTTGTTCTACGTGGTGGTATGCCGACATTACCCTGGACACCATAGCCCTCGATAGACTACAAAGACTTGCTGCCCTGGTCACAGATGAGCCAGCGAGACATGCACCAACAATTTGTCTCCTTCTGAACTTTGATATGTATGTCTCCCATTATGCTGTGTGGATTGCAATATTTTATGTAAAGCTGTGCTGTTGCTCTCCTAATCCGACCTTCACACTCTGCTCTTACTGATGGAATGTAAAAGCAGTGAAGATTGGCCTCCAGGCCACGCATATATAGGCATAAACCCTCCAACACAATATTTGACAGTGTTTCAGTTTCATTGAAACACTGTCAAATATCAGCCAAATATTCAGCCAAACAAAAAAACGTATCGGCTAATGCTGATAATTTTAATTTAAAAATGCCAAATATCAGCTGATATTTATTGGCCTTGGTGAAATTGCAGTCGACCACTAGTTCAACAAGAATGCAAAAGCACAATTGAAAAGGATTTTTTTTTTTTTTTTTACTTATAACTTCAGAAGACATGGAGTACAAGGAATGAGAAGTACATAATAGTTTTAAGACACTTTTATGGTGATTTTGTGTCCTTTTTAAAGCTTCAAATCATTTTCCTACATGGAAAGGAGAAAACACACAGGAACAGAAATCATACATGTCTGGAATGACATGAGCTAAATGATGAAAATAAATAAATAAATAAAAAATGTCAGAATTGTCATTTTTGGGTGAACTACCCCTTTAATAATGACAGACAGCCCTGCTAGAATTCCCATAATCCAACATAGCCATTATGATAACAAGCTCAAAATTACTTGTCAACCAACATGGCCTTGAATGTGGTTGAAATATTTGCCACTAACTAGTACAGGGTTAATCCAGTGGTGCAATGGAGGTTGCTTAACCATTTTTGTTTGCCTCATTTTTTTTTTTTTTTTCCCGAATGTATATGTATATATTTTATTTACAGCAACCTCAATATCTCAGGACGCTCCTAAGCTACTTAAAAGAAAAACTGATCTCTAATGCACCAGGATTATTATTGCTAATTAAAACTAAAACCATAAAAAAATTTTTACTTGAGGCAACTGAAAATAAAATAAACTTAATAAAAAAACAATAAAAAACAACTTTAAACTTTAACTTTATTTCATAGTTCCAAAGGCAACATTCTAGTTTAAGTACTAAAATAACTAAAACGATATATATATATATATATATATATATATATATATATATATATATAGTGATTAGTAATTATTGATTACTTCTATGTGTTTTTATTAGTGCTGTCAATCGCGATTGAAAAAAAAAAAAAAACATTGGAGTTTTTATTATTTTTATATTGTAATAATTTCACAGTTACTCTCCAAATTAATGTAGAAAAAACTTATAGACAGCATATTTTAAATATTTGTTTAATGGCATCTTTGTATAAATGAAGGCCAGTATCAATGAATACTGGTAGCCTACTGATGTCTCTATGAAGATGATTTTTTTTTTAAAAAAACATTAATTATAGACACTAAACATTACAGTATAACTGAAATCTATCAATTTCAATATTTATTAGGCTTTAAAAAAGAACTTTTAATTTAAGTGAACTTAAAACAATCTTTACATAAACCCATTACAATAAATGTCATATTTACCTGTGGCCTTTCTACATGTCTACAGGTAGGAAATATACAGAGATTGAATAAAGTTATTAAACACTTCTTCACTGTCTTCACAGTCTTCACTGCATAAATTATAAATTAAACATAGATTAATACTTATTAAAGTTACAGTTTTCTCTGTTACCTACATTAATGACAGACATCATAGCAACTGGTTTATTAGGCTGCTGTGACTTTAAGACCTGCCACTGCCAAACATGATTCGAATCTGACACGCATCTCATTTTTTCACAACTCCGTAAATTAATTTAAGACGTTATTTAACTCACTTAAGACTGCTCTTATGAGGATACTCGACAAAACGGGCATTTTGGCATAATTATGTGTGTTTGTTCAAGCACGAAAGAGAACTCGATACTGGCGTGCGTCTTTCTGAGTAAACGAGTCGTGTGTGTGTGTCACACAGACACGACATTCACAGACACCCTTGTGTTGCGCCTGAAAGGTTTAAAAGCATTTGCGTGAATAAGAGCGTGATCATATAATGTAACGCTAGCCAAATTATGATGAAAAAAAACATTTTGAGAGAGAGAGAGAGAGAGAGAGAGAGAGAGAGAGAGAGAGAGGATGCGGTACTGCTGAATCACTCTCACTGTTTGTGAAATTACGTCTCACAGAGAGTTTTAAAACTACTGATTGGCTCTGATAATCTGTTTGGGTTCAACCTACATGCTATAGTGCATAAATGTTCGGTACAATCGGTATATACAGTACTGTAGAAAAACAAGTACCGTCAGAATAAGTTGGTATCAATTTTAAAAATGTTGATACAAACTTCATGACATCCCTAGCACAAACAAATGTGGAAAAGATTAAAAGGCCAATGGAGAGGGATGAAATGATCAACTAGATAGGTCTGTCTGCAAAGCCCATGGTGCTTCTCTCAATAAAAACAAAACCCAAGAAATCGTACTCACTTGACTTTCTCTGCTGTCTGTACCGTCGGCAGCTCAACCGTGACCATGCCGTCCGAATTGGTCTTGCCGATCAGGTACGGTTTGGTGCGAAGTATGTCAGGCGCTGTCATGGTGGAGACACGGTGCTGCAGACCTCCGGCGCTGTTCCCACGGTTGGTGAGCAGGAATGAATACTGAGTCTCTGGCTGAAGGTTGGTGATGAGCTTCTGCGTCAGCTTCCCATCCACCTCCACACTTTGACCATTATCGTATAAGATCTAGAAGAAACCAGTGTTACGTTAACCAAACATCAAACGTTATGTAAGTTTTAATGTGATAGATAGAGCATTTTAAGGGATGCAAAGGCTGCTCCTAAAGATAGGCAACATTATGAAAATACCATTTCCATCATTCAGAAAACAAGCCTTAGAAGGTCTCTTGTGAAAAAGACGTACACTTCAGCATACTCTTTAAAAGAGTGCTTATTATGGAAGAAATATACTATATAAAAAAAGTGTAACTTCACTGATTTTCAAGTCACTATGTATTGTTATCCAGACTGCATTTGCAGGTTTTCTCAGTTTCTCTTACCGTAAAGGGCTGCGCAGGGTTGTAGTTTTCGGGAATCTCCCACGTCAGCAGCACTGAGGTCTTCATGGCAGCTCTCACGTGGAAATTTTTTGCAAACACTGCTAAAAGAAAGTTGGGGCAGATAAATTAGACACGGAGCCGGAGCAGTTCTCTCACCACCTTTTAGGAAGGCAGCTAGTCATCAACAGCCTTACCTGCGAAGAATTTCGCCTGCTACCTCATGAGGACTAGTCCAGAACTAGAACCTTACCTTGTGGCTTACCATTGACTCTCCGTAGGATGCTATTTGACATGAGCTAACTATGCTAGGGGCATTTTCATATTCGATTTGGTCTTGAGAACCACACTCTTTCTCAAAGGTTGTAGAAGAGGGCAAACGTGGGCCGAGAGGGTGTTTTGAGCCCCCTACCTTGGTTGACGGGTTGCGTTCTGAACTGGACGCTAGGACTGTAAGGACCGGGGCCCTTACTGGTGAAGGCACACATTTTAATATCATAAGTCGTGTCTGCTTTAAGGCCGTCCAGCGTGACAGTGGACTCGGGTGCTGTGATGAACAGTTCTGAGGGACTGCGAGGGCTGTTGATGTCTTTGTATTGAAGAGCGTATTTGATAATGGCTCCATTGCGCTCGGCTAATGCCACCGGCTGCCAGCTGACTTGCATGGTGGTCGTTGTGCTACTTTCGGCTATGATCCCTTGCGGGTAACCAGACGGTGTGTCCTCGGATGTTGTGATCTCCTTCACCGTCTCCTCTCCGAATCCCACCTTATTGCGGGCCGAGAGGCGGAACGTGTAGGATGCCCCCTTGTGGATCTCTTTGGTGGTGTAGTGGTTCTCACGCTCTGAGAACTCGATTACCGTTAGCGGCTCGACATCCTTACGGCCGAATCTGAGGCGGTAGCCTTGCAGTGGGCCGTAGGTGTTGGGCGGCGGGTGCCACTGCAGGAGCGCTGTGCCCATGTTTGTCGGACTCACCATGAGACGAGGCTTTTCCGGAACTGAGGATGGACAGACGACAAAACAGGGTTATTATTGTTAATTAAAACTATGACTGAAACTATTAAAAAACATTTCTGTTAATTAAAAAAAGCTGAAATAAAATAAAATATAATGTAAAATAAAACTAAATGATAATTAGAAATGTTGCCTTGGCAATAAATTGAAATAAACACTAAAGTTATTAACTGGAATGCTAAACTAAAACTAAAGCTAAAATAATTTGATAAAGTCAGTACAGTTAAATTAATAATATTTCTGAAAATTAATTGTCAATAGAACAAAGATACAAATGTAAAAAAGAGTGATTTATGTTCCCTTTCGAATGGGAACTCTCACTGCGTCCTAGGATGCTAGAGGCGTTCCCCAAAGCGTCATAGGATGCAGTGTCTTATTCCCTTTCTCAGGGAACCAGGGTAACATTTGTAACCAAGAAATTTTTTAGGTAGGTCTATCTAATACTAGAGATGTAATCAAATGTAAAATAAACAAACAAACAAACAAACACTGCATAGCCTTCACTGAATATACAATGATTCTTATTAGGCTGCCGTCATTTTAAGACGGATATATGGATCTAATATACTGACACACATGTGGTTTCCTCCCAACTGCTTCTTTTAATTTGAGACATAAGCATATGTTTTTATGTCATTACTCACCAAGCCAGACATTTGTGCAAAATAAGCAGTTAAAAAGAACTCAATTCAGTAGTCATGCACTGTGTAAAAGGCAGCTTTATGGGTATGCGCGAGTACCGACATGAGTTTCCTTCATGTCTTATTGCGTTTGAGCAGTTTAAAATTGCTTAAATATTTAAACTGGCAAGACTTATAAATGCACTGCACTGTCACATGCAATTAGTACTATCACAATTATTGATCACTGATCTATCTATCTATCTATCTATCTATCTATCTATCTATCCATCATCATTAAAGTAAATGATATGGGCCTAATTTTTTTTATTTAGGCTTATACTGTAAGTGACATGAATAAAACAGAACTAAATCCTTAATCGCAATTATTTGTATGACAATTAACAGTCAGCACAAATTTAATCATCGTGACAGGCCTATGTGCAATGTAACCATGATAAAGACAATAGTCCGAAATTTCTACCGATTTAAATTTAGGTTGGTAATGTTTTGGCCTCGAAAACTACATTGAAATTCACTGATATAACATACTTTAATGGATCCTCAATATTGTACCTGCGCTGCTGTATCTATACTCCAAATTCTCCAGTCAAAAACGCTGCGAGTTTGACAATTTGTAATGATACAATATCAAATAGATATCAACAGTGATATCGTGTGCTTTTTCACAGTTGTGCACTCAAGGACAAAAATGAAATAAAAGGCCTTTCAGGGAGCTGAATAACAGCACAATTAGAGGTACAACAGAAAAGCGCCTGTACTTATAAGCGATTTTGCGTTTCGAGCCTTTCAGTGATAATCCAGACAGTACGCAGTATTCTTTTCTTTTGAAAAAGTCTATTTTCCTGACAGATTTTTCCATTATTTCCTTAACCCCTGTGAGCATTTCAAAGTCAGAGCCGTAGGTGAGTGGAATTACAATCGCCTTCATCACTGCGAGGGCAATTATAGGCATTCACTCATAATGGCTGCAGGGAGAGGCCTGCTGGATACTACATAGTTGACAGGAACAGAGGCGTGAACTGCTCTGAACCTACCGGCTCCGGTGGTGGTGACCAGCTTGGGTTTGCTGCGCGCTCCGTCACCCTTGGTGGTGTAAGCGGCAACGGTTACTGAGTACGTGGTCTCAGCGTGTAAGTCAGTGAGGACTAATTCCTGGAAAAACATAAGGACGTTTTTAACACTGACTGCAAAAACAATTTTAAAATCATACAGAAAAATAAGCATGTGTTTAAGAATGTGTTTTTTTTTGTTTTTTTTTTTTTACAAAATTTGTAGTATAAGAAACATCAATAAAAAGATTTTTCTTACTCTTGTTCTAAAGTTCATGAATCTGGATTGTACTAAATAAACATATGCATGTCTCTATGTAGTAATTAGCATAAATGCCATAAATAAACATTTAAAGCAGCGGTTCTCAACCTTTCTGACTCGAAGGTCCTACATTGTCAAAGACAATGTTTGAAGGCCCACCCAAGATATTTCGGGTACTTCTTCTATAAAGAAAAAGCTGCTCATTTTCAAATTGTATTATTTAATAAAACAAGTAGAGGCAAAATCATTTAATAAAATATGTATACATGTATACATAAATATATATAACATTTACTTTAATGGTGGAATTGTATTACTTTATAATTTTTATAATTTTATAATTATTTTATTAAATTAATTTCAGAAACAGTTTTAATAACTAAATGTTTTTCAGGGTTACATGACTTTTCATGTGTGAATCAAGGGTTTTTCTTTTTCTCTCAAAAAGCAGCTTCTCAGCAATTTTTTACCAGATACAATATTTTAGAGCTTGACAATAACTAGAAAAATGTATGTTATGGAAATGTCCATGACATTTTAAGATTTTGAAAATTCCTCATATATCCAGGTTTTCCAAGACTGGTTCCAAAACTGGTTAACCCTGGTTCTTAATGACAGGTGTTGAGGGAATTAATTAAAAAAAAAAAAAAAAAAAAAAAAAAAAAAAGATAATATGACAGCAGCTTATATCTTGAGTTTTAGCCATTTTAGCTTATTTTAAAGTATATTTGGTCTTATTTTAAATCATTTTAAGCTGTCCCCTATGGGACCTGACCCCTGGTTGAGAACCACTGATGTAAAGCCTTTCATCCATCCATGTAAAAGGTCATTCATCACTCATTGCATAGATTCAACTACAATGCACATTATTTTGTTTAAATAAGAAATCATAAAGACTTACTGGGTATTCAATTTCTTATGATAATATTATGCAGAAACATTTTCAATGAACACATTTCATGTGTCTGTGAGTTTCCATGTGTTTGCTGGTGTACAGTTTATGTGTGATTTGTATCATTTTATTGCAAATTTATTGAAAAATCATGATTTCTATGTGATAACATTTGTATACAGGTGTTATTATTCACAAAAAAATTAAGAATGAGATCCAATGTTGTCTTCATATGGTTATGGCAAAATAATATTAAACATCTAGCAAATGATGTGTATGTTTGCAAATCATGCATGGAATGAAATACAGTGAATGTGCAGAATTGAATACAATTGTTTTCTCAAATGTACTCACATGTTCAGCTGAATCATCATATTCCCACTGTTGCCCAGACCAGAGAACAGAAGGTGGAAAAAAACAAACAGACAAACAAGAAAAGAAGTTCAATTATACTTGAAGACACGAGAGTTTTAGATGAACATAAGGTGTGTCTCTTATGTTTCCGTGAGTGAGCAGATGTTGGAATGATGAATGATTCATAATTCTGGAGGATTCAAACAGCGTGTCGCTGTCTCCACACTGCACTCTGAGGTCAGGATGAGATGTGTTGTGTGAAATCAGATCGGCCAGTCTCATTGTCTAACATGAAGTCACATATAATCAAGCAGATAACAGGTCTATGCTGTATATGTAATTCATGGCTGGTTATGGCACATCATCATTAACCTCACATGGGAAAATTAATGTCTAGGGAAAGTCTTTACGTCAGTCTTTTAAGATATGAAAAGAAAGGATATTTGAAAATGTGCATGTCATAAGAATAAATTTGCTGCCTACATTCTTAGTTATTAGGGTCATTCAGTGAAAATATACCCCTCATTTACTCACAGTATATACAAATAATGACTTTAATAATGAATAGGTGTGTGTTATTATATATATATATTTTTTTTAACATCCATTTTATTTTAGCTGTCTTCATTTTCCATTAACTTTTTTTTTTTTTTTTTTTTTTTTTCTCCAGTTTGTCCCCAGTACTGTCATCTGGATACTCAATATTGATTGGTTAATGCACATTTTAAACAGTTTATTTCACAGGTTAATCACTATTCTAAGCGAATGTGCTGCCACATTGTAGCACATGCACGCACGCACACGCACACACACACACACACACACACACATCCTGCCCCCCATTGACTACCATAGTATTTATTTTTCCTACTATGGTAGTCAGTGGGTGGTGAGATCTGTTTGGTTACTGACATTCTTCCAAATATCTTCCTTTGTGTACAGCAGAACAAAGAAATTCATACAGGTTTGGAACTACTTGAGGGTGAGTAAATGATAACAGAATTTTCATTTTTGGGTGAACTATCGCTTTAAGCTAATGTTAGTGCCAATAAACTTTTCTCCTAGTATTGTGTAATTATTTTTCATTATAGATTTGTACAGGCAGCCAGTCTACAAGTGTCGCTCTGATGAGTGCTTATCTCAACATAGCAACCATCATGATCGGCCTAGCACCCATTTAGGACCATGCACAGCCCATATCTGTGCACCAGAACAGCGTAGTAACCTATGTCCTTAAAATCTTTCACTCTCATCAAAATTTGTTCACAAACTCTAGCCTCTAGTTTATAATTGGCATCAATGCAGTAAAAGCTGGTAGCTGGTTTCCACCTGCACTTAACTGGTCAAAAATGGTAGACCATCTTAGACCAGAAACAACCAGGTGGTCATACCCATTTCCATTTAGAAACCACCTTCCATGTTCCAAACTACAGCTATCACCTATAACCATTTTCCAGCAGTGATTTCTTTCAACTTGCAGGTTTTTTTTTTTTCTCTCAATGGCCGTATTGAAATGCATGCTGGGATTGCCAAAACAAGCCTACCTTCAGTCAACTAGGTACGCAGCTCACTAGTTTGTGGAAGAGCGAAAAAGTTCCTATTTGCATTTCGTTTTATTGTGACATACACCGAAATCAAAATAGTTGGCAAAAGCTTGTAAAGGCTGACTTGAGAAATAGTGCAGCTGTGCAGGTGGGTGCCTACCTGAGCGTCATCGATCAGGATGTCCTTGATGACAGGGTGCCCAACGGGTTCCCCATTAACCATCCTCACATAGTGCACCTGGTACCCACGGATCTGCCCGTGCTGTCTGCTCGGCACCGGCGACCGCCACAGCACTTTAACAGACGTGGAGTTGACAGCCTCCACCTCGACTTTACGAGGAGGGCCACTCGGCACTGAGAGAATTATGGGATAGAAGACAAAAAGGTCAAGCTTAAAGAGGACACTTCCCGTCCGACTGGACATCTCTCATGAGAAAGTGGTGAAGCAGACAAAAATCTACAAAATGGGTATATACCACTAACAAGTACTGGATAACACTAATATCTCAACAATGGGAAGTCAAAAACAAAAAACAAAAAGAGAAAAAACAAAACAAAAACAATCCCCAAAAACAGGTCACACAGCTGACCTAATTTTTTTTTTTCTCTGAAAAATGGGTTTAGTGGATTCAAAATATGGAATAAAAATAACAAGCAAAAAAGCCAAGAGGAGTGTTTCAGAGGTTTGAAGCACTCGAAAGGAGTTTGGCTATGATAGAGTGAAGACAAAAAGAAAAACAAATGGAAAAATTTAAGAAAAATGTCATTAGCGTGGGACATTTGAGAAAAAAAAAAGCCCCATTTTTTGAGGATTCACTGTCGATTTAGGCGTCTTTTCTCATGTATGAAAATGAGTTTAACTCCATTAAAAAAGCCATTTCATTTATCTTATTAAGAAAATGGGGGGAAAAACAGCAAAACATTTGGGATTGTTGGAAGTTTAAGGTTGTCAGAAGAACATGCCATGAAATTTCCATGAAAGTCTGGTCAAGCAAAAAGATTCAAAAATTCTCTTGAAAATTCTCCCAAAATAAATGTTGGCTCGGTGAAAGGTCACAAAAAATCCTGGTTAGTAGAGTTAGTGTAAATACAGGGAACTAGAGGGGCGAGGGGGTTTTGGGGTGCCTTGGGCAGAAGTCTGCCCAGAAGTAGGGCATGTTTTAAGGGTAAAGACATTAGTATTGGGTCACAGTGGCGTGTGGGTAAGACATACCATCCTCCTCTGTACGGATTAGCTGAGGTAAACTCTCAGGGCCTTCCCCTGCTTCTGTGTGGGCGCTCACTGTCACACGGTACTCTGTCCATTTGTCCAAGTTTTCCAACAGATAATGGTACTTTTCCGGCGGTATGTCCGATATTTGTTGCAACGAGGTATCGTCGCCTTCAGTCGCCGCATACTGGACGGTGTATTTGGTCATGATTCCATTTTGAAGCTCCACTGGTGGCGGTTTCCAACTTACCAGAATGCTGGTAGAACTGGGACTAGTACACTTGACTTCCTGGGGTGGAGCTGAGGGCTCTGATTGGAGGATCAGAGGATTGTGGGAGGAGTAGAATAGTCATTGAATTGGATTCAAGTGGTTTTGGAGTTTGGTTGGATCCAGGTGAGGTTCACGGGGTTGAGGTAAGAGGATTTTTTTGTTTTTGTGGTGGAGGTGGAGATGATGTTGATGGACAAAAACAAAAACAAAAAAGGAACATAAAATGAGGATGGACCACAAAGACTACATTTATTAAAAAAAAAAAAAAAAATGATGACATGAAAATAAATTTAAATTAAGCTTAAAAAGATGAACAAAAGGGACAGAAATGTCACAGACTTCTCATAAAGGAGGTAGAAAAAATAAAACAAATTCACAAATTGTGTGGGTGGGACTGGTGTAGACACTAAAAGTAAAGAACCTACCTTAGTAATTCTACATATGTTATTTTTTCCTAAATATATCCTAAAATTTAGGGCACAAATTTCATTTTCTCTCATCATACTTCAAAAGCAGTTTCCAAACATTTGAAATATCTAAATGAGCTGCATTTAACAGGGCCCTGTTTCCTCCAAGCAGTTACCATCAATCCAAAATTTCAAAGGTTGATGTGTCAGCTCTGTATAAACAGGAAATTCATTGCTCACCAACCTTTCCGAGGCCTGTTGGTTTGAGGTAAAAGCCTGGTTGGTCCAAGAGTTCATGACTGACGTTTCTAGACTTGGACATGCAAACACTCTACCAGATAAACAGCCCTCCAAGATACTTACCTGGCATGTTCTCAGAGGACCTCAGATTTATTCAGATTACCTCAAATTGTGAAGCACAGTCAAGCTTGTCAGCATCAATTATGCATCAAATTATGCAAGATTAATGAACGGGCTGATCTAAAGGTTTGGTTACAGTTCGACTTGAATGAATGGATAATAAATATGAGGTCTTCTGGGAATGCAATTCTCTTTTCTAGCTATGTATCATTGCATTTGAGCTTACAACAAGGCTCCAGGAGAAGGAACCTTTCCAAATTTGGTAAATCTTTCAAATGCAGTGTGGTATACTATAGCCAAAGTCAAAAAACAAGGCACCCTGAAGCTGAACAACTGCAGCCAAACAGATGAATAATTCACTCTCATCTCCCACTTGGCTTACTTATATGACACCAAATTCAACAAAGTGACCTTGTCATTTGACATTTCCCACAGGTCGACTTTCATTAAAACAAGTTGTGCGCTAACAAGATGTTTGCAGAAATGCCTCCATCTCTCAAAAATCTCTCAGTGTAAACCACTGTTCAAAGAAATTCGGGATTTACATTAGCAAACACTGTTAAGAAATGGAGGATTTCTGCTTCAGCAAGTGCAGCTCCTGTTCTTGGACCGCATGGGTATAGGAAAGACAGTAAAGACAGAAGAAGACCTACGTGTCTGAGGGGTTTCGGCTGAGATCTCATTGGTGTATGCGCCAATGCCATGTTTGCTGCGAGCAGCCAGCTGAAATGTGTATGTAGTGAATGGCTTCAGATCTTTCAGTAAATAGGTTGTGGTGGGCTCAAAGCTAACACGTTTCTAAGGAAAGGAACAACAAAACAAAGGTTAAAACCCTAGAAAATACAGTTCATACAATCATCCTGAGCCATGACAAAGATTGCAATTCTGGTTTGATGTAGGCAAGTGAAGGAGTTTGCTAATGACTGTTGATATTCAGACCTCCTCTTTGTCATCTCCTTTCTTATAGAGCAGCTCGTATCCGATTATTTGATTGTCCTGGCCTGTCTGAGTGGGGGGGTTCCATGACAACAGGATGCTTGTCTCAGATTTGGCTTCACCTTTGAAGTCCATCGGTTGAGAGGGCACTATAAAACGTTATAATAAATAACATAAATTATACAAACTGTAATTTTCAAAGTGTAAGTGCAGTAATTTTCATGTTTGTATTGTGGGAATACATTGGTGGATAAGCAGACATTTATCTCACTACAGGCTTAGTTCTCCTGGAATAATCTGAGGTTCAGTGTATGTGGTAGTTTACAGTCTGTACCATAACAGACTCAATTGCGTTTTTCACAAAGTGGTTTCACTTTGTGTCTATCAAAGTTTTGGTTTGTATCCACCAAGTTACAATTTTTATGTTAAATTTCCAGCAAAAAGAACCAAAATGTCATATAAAATGTTGTTAAATAATCATGGTAAAAAGCAAACTGGACATTGTCCTCTTTATAATTCCTATAATTTCCAAAACCCACCTCCAGTTTTGGCTATGATCTGCAAATCAGATGAGAGCGGTCCATCTCCTACAGAGGTGAAGGCCAGGACCTTGATGTAGTAAGTTTTATTGGGCGTCAGGCTTGGAATGGTGAGGAAGTTGGAAGTCCTTACAATCTGTTTTTCCCATTGGTTGACATGCTGGCTGGGATCGGTGGTATAGTAAACCCTGTAGCCCGTAATCTGCCCATTGGCCTCCTCAGGTTCGTCCCAGTGGATTATAGCGGTCGTGGCACTTAGCATGCGTCCTCTGACTTGCCGTGGGGCGGTACTTGGTGCTTGCTCCGCTGTTTTGGCCTCGATGGCTTCACTGGGAGGCCCACGTCCAATGTTGTTTACGGCGACTACTCTAAATTGGTAGTCGGAGTAAGGACTCAGCCCGCCCACACTGTATCGAGTGGTGGCGACTCCATCAATCTCTTTATAAGAGTCCTCAGAGTTTTTGGGCTTGTGCTGGATGATGTAATAAGAAACAGGTTCGGGATTTCCAGAATCCCATGTGAGCGTGATGCTTGTTGCCGTGCGTTCTGTTACCTGGGGAACACCTGGCGGCTTCGGTAAAGCTGGAGCATCAATAAAGAATCAGTTAATTTCAATTATTTGGAAAATGGAAAATCCACTGCAATTAGTTACTAATGATTATTTGAGACTGTAGGGGGAATTCACTAAGATTGAATGGTGCCCGCTGATAGTGTGGTTTATTTGCACACACTGTCTACTATGTTTTAGTGCCTGATTCACTAAAGGAAATATGCAAATCAGGTAAACTACTTGCCCTGGACAAGTGTTAATGTCGAGCCCTGAGGTGCATTCTATAATGAGCCTAATTTACTTACAAAATGTAGCATTTTAGCACTTTTAGTGCTTTACTGTTTACTGCACAACATGCACACAACAGTTTAGTGAATTCGCCCCTCACTGTCAAAGGGCATAAACATACACCATCAATAAAGTTAATTCTAAAAACTGGAAAACTATCATTCAGATGTGAAACTATTCTTCCCTTGGTTTATAGAAAATGCATTCGTTGTGTGTGCAATCGTATTTTTAAGCTAAGCAGTGTCGTACGGCTTTGTCATCAGCATTCATGGACCATGTGCTCTTCCCTTGGGATACTAGCCGAAGGTTAAAGTGTCAGCTTGCTCTGCCAACACACAAACAGTAGGCGTGTGTTATAGCACCATTTACTGCTAATGTAATACAGCAAAAGAGCTCTGAGTCTTGACAGTACCTCCGTGATAAGGAGGAAACCAAGTTCCCCCAGAGGAAAGTGAGACTTTGCGGTTTGTTTAGAACTTGTCTTAAATATTCCACAGGCTGTAATTTATTGCTTTAATTCAGAGCGCATTAGGTGAGGTTGGCAATAGGACAGATAATGTTTAGTCTTCGCGTGCTGTCTCTTGGGGCATATTATGACTAATGTGGTTTGTTGTGTCTGCTAGAGACAATGGCTTTGTGTGTATGGATATAAACAGCTGTAAGTGTGTCTGCATGTTTGAGCGAACAAGTGTGGCAACAGTAGGAGCTCATGGATTCATCTGCAGAATGTGATAAGACGGATCAAATAACAGCAGCTTGGTGCCGGTTGGAATGTTAAATATCGAGCCGTCTCTTGGATTCTCACCTTTGACCGTAATCTGTGCGACTGCCTCTATAACGCCCAGCGTTGACATAGCGACGCACGTATAGTTGGCCGACTGTCGGACGTCAGTGAGTTCCAGCACATTTCGCCCAATGGGCATGTCATCTTCAGGGGTCAAATCCTCCGACCCCAGCATCCATTTCACGTAGGGCATTGGTGACCCAACGGCCACGCAGGTGATGTTAACACTGCCACCGGGCATGATTTCATTGTCCGTTGGGGGAATGGAGAACCGGGGTGGAACCCGTCTCACTGCAAGAGAACATAAGGACCGGTAACTTCCCGTACAGGCGTAGGTTGACGAAACATTCGGGAACATTTAACAGATGAAGAACTGACAAAGAATTAGCATACAAAGAACTGGCGGATTTCACCACTACACTGTTTCAACTGATTGATATATGGCAGGAACCCACAGGAAACTGACGCACATGTAGAAGACACAAACATTTCGCCTCACTCCCTTTGGACTGGGACACTGAAACAGACACCATGCACAGGTGACCCACGCGTGACAGACGGGCGGCAGCACACGGGGGAACTGGAGGGCCACAGCATGCAGGAGTTGCGTGTGTTTGTACAACTTCGATGCTGCGTTCTCTTCCAGTTGATGTGAAGAAATGTGCCGAATCACATTGCCACATCACACACACAGCGACGAGCCCTGCGAGAGGGACGCTGCTAAACTAACAACAGGTAGAGACCAGCTGTGACTGTTTGTCTGTGACTGGCTGCCATTCAAAAAGTGGACAGACGTGTCAACGTAAATGGTCTTGAAACCGATAATAAACAAATGTGATGACAATGAAAGGGTGAATTTGAAAACGATTCAAAATTTTAAAAAATGAACAGATGCAGTAAACAAATTAATGGACGACCAAAAGGTATACCCTCAGTGCAAATGGGGCATGGGGGGGCATTCCTGAATCTGTCATGCAAACAAGCACATTGCTCATTACACAGGAAAAAGTTTGGGAATTAGAGAGAAAAGAGGAAGAACAAGAGTAAAGAGGAAAGGAGACGAGGATAAGAGGGGAGGAGTAGTAGAGTCAGATAACAGTAAATCAACAGGGCTATTAAAAGCAGGAGTCTCCAAGACAGAAAGAGAGAGAGAGAAGAGAGAGAGAGAGAGAGAGAGAGAGAGAGAGAGAGAGAGAGAGAGAGAGAGAGAGAGAGATACTATCCACCAGCTCCTCAGAAAAGGGATTATGGGACAGCAGAAGGGTGGGAGAAGATTCAGGAGTCCAAAATAACTGAACCGATGTCAGTGTTACTGCTTACATACTGTCAGTCTCAGATGGCATTGGCTGATGTATAATGCACACAACAGTGGCAGGGGCATTCTCGAAGTGAAAGGCTCCGTCCGCTTTACGCAGCTTCTGGGAGTCAGTGTGCAGCGGTTTATATCAGTCCTGCTACAATGAGCCCGTCTGAAGACAATGAATCACTAGATTTGACAAAGTTTGTAAGGTTCATCACAACAAATCCTTCAAGATTTTCATAGAGTTTTGATTGAAACAGTAAACTAGAGCAGTGTTTGCGAAACTTGTTCCTGGAGGCATACCGATAGTACACATCTTCAAACTTTTCTTAAAGAGATTCAATTCTCTTTTTAGACTCTTAGAGCTGAAATGGATGGGTCAGACAAGATAGATGTCCAAAAGGTGTACTGTTGGTGTGCAACCATGAACAGGGTAGGGAAAAAATAAATAGATGTCTGAGTAGAATGTTAAATTCCACTATGGCAGGGCTCTCAAATCCCCCACTGATTTGCAGAGTTTAGTTCCAACCCTAATCAAAGATATCTGAGCAAGCTGATCAATGTCTTCAAAATTAAAGGTAGGTGAGTTGATCAGGGTTTGACCTAAACTCTGTAGGGTGAGATTTGAGGAACCCTGCACTATGGTCAGGGTTAAATCCCATTTACCTGCTCCTATTCGTGCTAGTCCAACCATGCCCTCCTGTTTAAGACCATAGGTGTTCCTTAGCTAGGATCTTTATTGTACCACTTACAATTAAACTAACAAAAGGATGAACCTAAAAAAAAATGTTTCATGTGGAGTTTATTTAAGTCTCTGTGTAAAACCATCAGAAATGGAAGGAAAAGAAGGAAAGATAAGAATTTCGACGACTGATGGCATGCATTCGACCGGAGATGTCGCGCTTCTCTGGAGATGAAATCTCTAATTATTGCAAACAGATTTTCAATCCTATTGCAATTAATTTCCAATTGAAACGCTGTTCCAGGAGACATGATGTTTTTCCTTTCATCTGAATACCGTTCCGTTTGTTGGGTCTTGAGAACAACGCTCTACATGCATCAATTGTCCTTTATTAGCAGCTTGTTAGGTGGAAAGGAAAGAAAATATCTGATCTCACAGACCTACGGAGCATGACTCATTGTAGTTTGTACCGTGCAAGGTCAGAGCATGGAGTTTTTTCTAGGTGTTAGGAAGGCACAAGTCGGTCAAAGTAACGAAGCAGGACCACTGACATGTGGGTGAAGACAGACAACTTCAGCATGACCAATCCACCATGCAAACCCCCCAACAAACTGCGCACATTCTGACTGACATGCACCACTTTTTTGTCAAGCAGTACAGCGGAGAGCAGGGCATTCATTCAGACCACAACAAAAGGAAATAAAGAAGAAACTGTCCAAAACATAAAACATAAGGAACCAAAAGCAGAATTTAATCATAGACACGCAAATGCAGCTACAATAATTTTTTTTCGTACTCTTTGGAATTGTGAATAGCGTTTGTATCGTTTTTTTTTTTGTTGTTTTTTTTTGTTTTTTTTTCAGAGTTTGAAGATGGTTAGAAAGAAAAAACACACCAACCTTCTCGCAGCTCTGAGGGATGTAGGGAATTGATGCGGAAACAAAATAAAATGAGGAGAAAAACAAGGGAAAATACAGAGAGAGTAAAACAGGCCACATTCAACCCAGAGAATTGCTGCTAGAGACAGAATGTCTAGGAAAAGAAAAGTGTGCTGCATTTTACAGGCCTTTTAATACGCTGCCCATTAAACAATATGACACAGGTCCAGTTATGAGCTTTACATGCCATCAGCAGTTACTGTGGTTTGGACTGACTTTCCTCTGGAGTTTTGTTCATTTGACATATATATTTTGGTACTTCATGTAAACCACATGACTGGGACCTGTGCTTGAATTCAGCCACACTCCTTAAAGCAGTAGTTGACATCAGGCCTTCAAGGTTTATAAGATGGAACATATTTTGGCAGCTGATTATGACAAATTTGGGGTTAAAGTCAACATGAAATCAAAAGCACACTGTTTTCTGACTAATATGAGATATTTAGTGGTGTACGTGGTGGCTGTTGACCTACAGTGACCAGTCAAACTTATTTTTAACCCTTTATTTTTTAACCACTTTTTGCCATCCAATAAATTCCTTAAGGATAAAATCAAGCCCTTTTTTAAAATCTTGTTTCATTATGAAATACATCACAGTATTAAAGTAAAATTGTCTGAGAATGCAGTTTCATGTTGACTTTACTGTGCCAGATTATACAGATTTAAACTTGAACTAAAGAATGCACACAAAGGCAAATGCCCCATCATAAGTCAATATCATTAAATATTTTACATTTATACAGTGGAGTGATTCTTCAGTTAGAGGACCTTCTGACTGCTTGAAAAAAATGAAAATTCATTAAATTAAATTGGAAGTTATAACTCTGAAGTAAAAAACATGGATTGTCAGTTCTAAAATACTGACACATTAGGTAATGGCATCTAATAAAGATACTCTCAAATCATGATGTAAAAATCTTAAAATGAATGACATTACAAAATGTAATTTCTCATTCCCTGCATAACCACATATATACCCAAATGTAGGGCAGAAGTATTGGGTAATTGTATTGATAATTCTATTGCAACATATATATATATATATATATATATATATATATAAAAATAAGGCTATGATAATCTGTCCTTTAAAACTAAGATTTTTGTTTGTTTGTTTTTACTGAACATTATTTATTTATTTAATCATCCTAGGGTACAGAAGTGTTCACTTAATTGAAGAATCACCCATATACATTACATTATAGCCTTTTATACTACATTACAGATTAAAGATTGCACTGAATGTGTTACATTTTCAAAAATTAAATAATAAAATAATAACATAAAAAACTCTTCTTTTGTTCTAAAATAAATTAAAATAGCATTATTTGCCAGTATAAAGAGAGATGAAAAATAGAGCGGTCAGACATTTTCTGTAGAGAGGAAAGAGGTTAAACTCAATCTGTCATTCCTGTTATCTTAAGAGTCAGTCATATAGCATACACAACAAGCATTCGAGTCAATAAAGGTTAAATTGAAATTAAACACCAGACAGGCAGAAAATCAAGGCGGCAGCAAATGTCATACTTGCAAAAAATGCTCAGGAAACCAAAGGGATCCAAACAACAGAACTGACCCGCTAACTGGCTCAATTTGATTCAAATGTGTGTGCGTCTAGAGTTTTTATGTTCTTTTGTTGGTTTTGTTTACCGCCGTGAGCTGTTCCTACCTCTGACATACAGGTTGGCAGGTGCAGAATAGCGCGTGCCGTCGTTGTTGGTTGCGACACATTCGTACTTCCCTTGGTCCGATTCCTCACTTTGTTCGATTTGCAGCGCTCCTACACAGTGGGAGAGAACACGAAGCAGAAAAAGATAATTACAATAATAATACAAGCCATTAAAAAACTTCCACTAAAATCGCACGCTAGGCCTATTTCTCTCTATGAATTGGAATATTTGTTCTGTTTAGGTCTCCATAAGGGTGGACGCAACAGAAGGACTTCAGCTAAAGGAAGTTTACTGCCAACTGACTGCTGCTATACTGATGTTTAACCCTGAGAGGCGACATCTGCAGGCATGCCTCACATTGGAGAGGTTCGTATAGACTTAACCAGTTTATGCAAGCTAAGCTCCTGGAAGCTGGGGGTAGAAATGTTTCCCCTTAAAATGTCTAATGCAGTATTTCATTCTCTAGGCCCGATGCATCACGGGAAAGCAATTTCAGCACTAAAGATGGATTTCACGGTGGATTCGCGATGCATATTATGATTTTGCAGGAATGGAGTAATTTCGAGGTGCTTAAATCGAAGTGTGTTGCGAGCTAGTATCTCGCCCTACAAACTATCTTGCATCAGTTGCACTGGGAAGCGGGTCTAGAGAATAGCATGGCAAACACTGCAGTAGATATTTGAGAGGGTACACAGAAAGAAAACAAAAAGAGACTTTGCAGCATTAATTATCTTGGACATTTTACAACCACATCAATGGAGAGGAAAACATACAGTACAAGATACATGTTGCAGGGTTTCTAAAGGCACTTAATCGTAAGGGTGTTTCAAAATAGTTTGAGCATTACTGTTTAGAAAAACAGCTGTGATAATAATCAATAATAATACTGATCGATTATTAATTGAAAGGTCTACAAAAGGTGAGGGGGGAGGGTAGCCCTGCAATATTATTACACATCTCACAGGACTGTTCATTATGGGAATGAGTGAAAACTGCAATACAGCAGCATATGACTCAAATAAAAAAGGTTTACAGTATACAAAAGCAGCATAAAAGGGGGAGGACAATATAAAAAAAGAAATTTGGCTAATAAAATTTGGTGTTAAATTTAATTCAAATTCATCCATCAATAAAATGGCCAAAGATTCAGAGGGTGGAAATCAGTAAAAATTGCAGCATTCTCAGGAAAAAAAATACGCTGCTTGAATCGTAAAAATAGAAGAAGAAGAAAAAAATCTGTTGGGAGAATTATCGTTACCAGTATATGAACCTCTAGCACATGCAAATCTTTCCAAAGAACAAGAAATGTGTGTCGGCACAACTTACAACCTTTTGACAACCCTTAGCTGAAAAATAAAATGCAATTGTATTAGAAAATTCAAAACGGCCACCGCCGACAAGAAAGCAACCAATCACTGCCATAGCTTACGCAAAGCTACAAATGACACCCATAAAAATCCACAAATGGGATCAGCAGTGTGGTGTCACATGACCCAGGGAAAAACATTTCTTGTAGTGCACTGAACCGCAGCGGACACCGCCTCCTGAGTAGCTTGACAAAAAAAACAAAAAATGACACAAAATGGCCACCTCGGTATCGTCTGCCAGACCCACTGTTATCTTTTCCCCAACCCTGAAGAATGGAAAAAATAAAAACATCAAAAAGGAAAACAGCCTTCAACCCAAGAAATGCAAGAAGGAAAAAATAGGTGGAAGAAGAAAAAAAGCACCGCAGAAACTTTATCAAAAAAGTAGTTGTTTGGGCTTTTTTAGCTTGTTTTGAGAAGGGTATAGGTAGAGGAAAGCAAATGGAGGACGAAGAGCAAAAAAAGAAGTTTGTAAAGACAGAAAGATGCTTTTTGGGGAAAAATCGTGGCAGAGAGGTCTCCGGTGTGTCTCCGACATCTGGGCTCATGTGCGGCTGAACAAGAACAGCTAAGGGGGGAAAAATGTTTGGCTGTTTTAGTTGGACGAAAAAAGGGACACATGATCTGCTATGGCCAAAAGATAAAAAAAATAAAAATATATAAAAAAGAAATAAATAATAATAATAATAATAAAATAATGAAATAGAAGACATATAGGATATGCTTCTTTGGGCTGCAGTAAGCATATCGGCTCGGAAGAGAAAAAAAAATACAAGAGGCTTTCTTAAACTGAAAGAAAACCAAACGAAAGAAAGAAAAAACGCTTACGCAAAAATGATGATAGATGGGTGGTGGGAACAGAACGGGATGGGGGGGGGAGGGGTGACAATGGGGAAGATGCCGGGGCGTTTCATGGATGCAGACACATGTGGGACAGGAAGAATGAAGTCAGTTGTTCATTCTGTGAACTTGAGTTGAGCACTCTTACCTCTTATTGGCGTACCACCTGGGTGGATTATATGAATGCAAATAAGATTAAGAAAGAAGAGTCGTTAGTACGAGAAGAGAGTCTGGCCGCTTTGGAAGAAGAATCAAATTAGCTTTGCTTTGCTTTCTTACAGACTTTATTAGGCTACAACAGGAAAGAGAGACTCAGAAAAGACAGCCATTGGCTCTAGTGGAGAAAAGCACAGGATTGAGCATTGGTCACTTTAGGAGGTCAAAGAGCAACTGGTACAGTGGATGAAGCACAAGGGGCCATTTTGAGACCTGCTGTGGCCGTGATCTAGCGGGAAGGGAACTAAGGATTGATTGGGATCTTGGAGTGAAACAGTGGAGAGTCTTTGAGCTGTGATTTGAGACAAAGATGGAGTGACAGTGTCGGTGCGTGGCCCTGACCAGCTGCTCGTGTTGGTGTGTGCTTTACTGCTAGTCAACTAGTGTGTGTGTTCTGCTAGTTTATCGACACTGTTAGTAAAATGCATGCCATGCATTTTAACAGTAGTTTGAGAAACATGGAACATTAGTGGGAGGCATGTGTGCTCAGATCTACAAACTTACCAAATGACTCTGGAGATTTACAAAACAGAGAGAAGAAAGACAGCATAAAAAATATGATTATATTCCTTACGTTTGCTCTTGTTGACACACTTAAATCTGACACTCTATTGCACAGGGTTATAAACGGCTAGGAAAATCAAGAGAGAAATCAGACAACGAAAGAAAACAGGACAAGGGCAGAGCGGAGAACTCTGGGAAGACATATTGTACCATATTGAGTGCTGGAAAACACATTGTATTCAACTCAACCATTACATATTCACAATGTGCGTCAATTGCAAAACGAAAGAGGGGTTGAGGGGAGCGTTACGAGAGAGACCGCAGACAAAGAGAAGGAACGTCTACTGCGGCTCCCAATTCAACGGAAAAGAATCACCAACATTTTCAGCCCTGAATTTAGTCAATTGGATGCGCAAACACACAACAAAGGTCACACACACAGGGACGGACATCTCCTCTTTTTTTTTTCTCTTGTTTTTCTTTTTTTTTTTTCTTTTTTTGGATGTAATTGAAGTTTTCTAGGCTGCTGGTACATGTGCATCATGACATGAAAGCAACAAACAAAACAACTTTGATGATTCTTTTGAGAGCAGTGAATGAAGCCAGATTGTACTAATTGCGCTTTTTTATAGGAAGATAAATAAGGACATGTAGAACGACAGTTATTTATTATGCATGGTTCGGCTGCTTTTTGCAACTAAGTGTTAGAATGGAAACAAAACAAAGCCCAATTTAAGCTGGCCAAAAATGCAGTCATAGCAGTGAATCATGGGTAATAAATTAAACAGACAGGAACACAAGACACATCACAGACAGTGGGGGACGTAGACGGCGATGCCGTTTCCTACAGAAAACAAAAAAAATGCTCCATGAGAAAGAACAGAAACTCAAACGTAAAGGAGGACAATAGCGGCTCTTGTCGCTGCTTTTCTTCTGGCGTTATGGAGCCCAAGGGCTTGGAGGACAATTACCTGATCGGAGCTGTTTGATGCGTCCATTGTTGTTACTCGTGTTGACCGGGAGGAAGTCTTTGAACCAGGAAATGTCTGGGTCGGGGTTACCGCTAGCAGCACAGAGCATAGTGGCGGTACGGGTGCGCTCGACCACCTTAAGCTGAGGGCCCATGTCTATGGTGGGGAAACCTGCGGGCAGCTGATCCTCTGAAACACAGCAACATCAGCATAGTTACACACACAAACACACACATGCACTTCCATTGCTCTTTATCACAAGTTGCAGTAAGAAACTCGAGAAACTCGGGGGTTTGGTCCCAGCTAACAGGGAACATTCTCAGCACTGTGGCTAACATTTTGGCAAGGTTTTCTCAAAGTTCTCTCAAAGTTGGATGGTTAAACTGCACCTTTAACCATCCAAATTCATAATACTGTTGAGTTAACTATTTGTAATTGTTTAGCAACATTTAGGGGCCATTTACACAACACTGTTTTCAATTTTTTGGACATTCATTTATACGACAACACGTTTTGGGGGCCTGGAAATGCAAACTTTTGAAAACGGGTTTCAAAGTGCATGTTTTTGAAAACGATACAGTCATCATCTCCGTGTAAACTACAAAAGCACACATTTGTGAAAACAATGATGTCATGCTACTCAGTCTATAGGTGCATAGTGTTTCTATAAAAAGTGACATCGCCAACTACTGGCCTGGCATACACAATACAGCGTTTTTAGTCATTTTCATAGATCCGTGTGAACGGGGATAGTTTTGACAATGTTGTCGTCTGCACGTGAAAAACAGAAAGGAAAACTTTTCTATTTTTTATGTATCGTTGCCAGGTAAACATACCCTTAGTCATTAAAATATGCTAGAATGGGTAACTGGGTTGCCAATCACTAGGAGCTAACTATTTCAGGACCGAATGGTTGGTTTGGTTTGTAGATAAATTATATTTCCCTTGAATTGTTAAATTCAATTTATGGAAAAAAGAATGTGATTATTTATTTTTATAAAGGGTTCAGACATCTTTCAAACTGCAATATATTATTTCAATAAACATATACAAAAATTAGGTACAATGACATTCTTGTCATCTCTCGAACATTGAAAGTAAACTTAACAGTGCAAAAGTGTTAAATCACTTTCAGCAGACCATAAATAAAGTCTTATTCACACCTAGATGTATCAACGTACGCAACCATTCAACCCGGATGTGATGTATTCTAATCAAAACTTTAAGCATGAGGTGAGAATTACCAATATTTACCAATAAAACTATAATCTTCAAGCACTATATAATGGATGGTTATAAATAATTATACCCAAAATAATTATTTATGACATAATTATTTATGTTGATTAGCCCGAGAAAACCTGCAAAGCCTTTACTTTCATCATATTGTTGGTCATTTGTTTTGTGTGGATATATTCATACATTCTTTATTCACTTATTTTACCATGGTGAATAAGCAGAGGGTAACGGCTGCTTCACGACCTGTTTAAAAGGAATCCTGATAAATAAAGTCCCCCATAAAGATACCAAAACAAACGTGTGTGTGTGTGTGTGTGTCAACCTACAGCAAACACAAGCAATCTAAAACTAAACAAGAACTCAACAAGCCTCTAGGGGACATTACCAACACACACGCACACACGCTGTGATTACCACTGAACTACCTAAACATCTCCTGGGATTCATTTTCTATGAACTGAAAACACCTCAGCTCAGGTATACAAAACCACATTAATGCAAAAATATATTGTTTCACTATTGCAACTGCCTCAGCTGCATCATTTTACAATACTTTTGGATAATTTGTATAAAATGTGATTAAAAATGCAATGATTTACTGTAGATTTACATTAGAATAGAGCAAATGAGCCACTGTGATGTAGCTGCTGTATCACTGTTTAGTTCCAGCTTGCATGTTGACAGATCCTGGGACATTTTCTCTTGTTTCCAGAAAACAGTGAAGAATTTGAATGAATGTGTGATAGACAACGGAATAATATCCCTGTCTAAATAGTGACTAAAGACTGATTATGACACTTCATCGCCTCAGAGGGAGGCATCTGCTGTAATGGAGGATTTCCTGCAGCTCATAAAGAGCTTGAAATGCTCCTCATTGTCTCTGAAATCATTATAACACTCTTTCAGAGTGCTGTGATTCAGTGAAGATTTAAAGATGTCCTTAATTTATGCCAACCAAGTGCCAAGGTCTGGGTTTTGAAATTTGTACATCTCAAGGTTTAATTCATAATTTAACATCCCAGTAAAAGGAAACAATCTCAGTAGAAGAGGGCGCTTAATTGTCATGTAATGTCACGATGCAATAATAATAATAATAAAAAAATGTTATTCATTTTCTTTATGCAAAATACAATTTGTGATTTCTGTCTTTTGATTTTGGGGGGAAATATGACCTGGACATGTTCTTGGCAGGTTTCATGTCCAGAATTTCTTGATGTTTCCTATGTTATCCATTTAAAACATTTCCAGTAATCTTCCCTTGTGCATTAACACAAATTTCCATATCTTTCTGCAAACATTCTAATCTATATCCTCTTGTGACCTTCACAGGCTGCAAGCTTCATAACGCAGTGGATGGGCGTCTAATTTTAGCTCTTCTGTGGTGTGTAGGCATCGTCTGTTATGAGCTACTTGGCAGCTAAAGTTACATGTCAGTCTGTTTTTCTAAGCATGCAGGTATAAAATTACTACAAAAGCTACAGAAAGCTGCTGAGGGATCATTCTGAAGTCTGCCAAACTATACTTGTGTCTGTCCCCAACATGGTGTCATACTAGCTGATACCAGGTTTAATCTGTTGTTGGTGAGTTTAGACACTTTCACAATTACGCTAAACTAGATTTTGCTTAACATAAGCATATATATGGATCAGTTTAGCAATTTACCTCACCTCTGTACTTCTGTATATTATTTCTGCCACCCACTGAACTCCATTCCTACTTATTATCAGTGGTGGATGAAGCACACAAATCAAGCCGTTGAGTAAAAGCACAGATACCTTAATACAATATTACTCCAGTGTATATAGAAGTACTCATTTTCAATTTTATTGAGTAAAAGTACAAAAGAACTAGATTTTTTTTTTTTTTTTTTTTTTAATATATTTGAGTACTAAAAGTACTTATGGATAAATCATGTTTATTATTTATTCTAGCTGGCACTAGTCAGACTAGTCATTAGTTAATTAATAAGAAATATTAGTGCAGAATCTGCAGACCTTTAATATGTGTTATCTGCAAATAAGCAAACTTTTTTATTATAAAAAGTATTATATTATTAATAGTATTTATTTTATTAAAATGTATTATACATATTATCAAAACATTGAAACTTTACTAAAATATGGATTTAAGTTAATGATAATTCAAGTGAGTTACCGAAAACAAGTGAAATCATATACCATATAGTATTTTTAAAATGAGGAAAAATAAAATTTGTGTAAAATGTGGCAAAATTAGTATATGGGGCAAAATGTGGGGAGGAACATTATGCAAACATATTAGTTTTATATCATTTGAGATGCATGGGCATTCATTTTTGTTATTTAACCAAAAATTCTTAAGTTCTTGACTCAAAAATGGCTGCAATCGGATCAGTCTGATTCACGAATTAGTCATTCAGTGTGATCTGTGAAATGTAGTAATGTGAAAGCAAAATATTATGCTTTGGAATGTAGTGAAGTAAACGTTTCCCAGAATAAAAACACTCTTTCAAGTACAGGTACTTGAAAATTGTACTTAAGTACGGTAACATGGTAAAAATACTTTGTTATAGTCCACCACTGTTTATTGTTATCCTAACTGGATACTACTGGAATGCTTTAGGGTTCAGGGTTAGGGCAATTTCTCTTCTCAATATACACAACAGAGCCAATTATAAAGGCACATCAGTCTACAATCTCAGCTTGTATCACAGCCTACCTTTCAGACATTTTCATTTCTAGCTTACCTTTAAAAATTTGCCCTTTCAGCACTGCTAATAGTGTTGGCTCATTTATGACAAACTGCTAAGATAAACTGTCAATCCAGAAATTACCAGATTCATGCTCACTCACAATAAACTCTGCTAATTTATTTACAAGCTTTATGGAAAGGCCAACAAATAACGTACAAGACACTTATCCAAAGCTCAGCACAACGTTAATTGCGTACTGGCTCTGGGTGTGTTTAAGTCTTCAAAGCAATGCCAAGGTCGACGTGTGAATCAAGCTCTTTAAACGAGCCAAATTTCACCTGCCATAAAGCCAAGTGCCTGCAGTCAGCCTTAGAGGAACAGAGGCAATGCTGCTAATAATTATTGAACATGACAATCCATGCTGCTTAAAAAATCAATGCCTTTCAGGCTATATGTATTGTTGGAAATCAAAATATGCCTGTGAGACTGTATGTTTTCTCTTTTGAGAGGAATCGATCTTTAATATCCGCTTTACAATACAGAACCTCAAATTCTCCTTCCACCAAACAGCAAGAACTCTTCAAGTTTAGCCAAATACATTTGTCCTTGGTCCGCTCCGGGCATGAGGGAGGTTTTTCCCTGGGACATTTTCTATTCATATTTCTCAAGCTAAAGGCAAAATACTTTTTGTAGCTCTGCTGCATAATTAAATATGGATTTCTGGAGTCAGGCATTGTTTTAGCAGCATTTTCTATGAATACAGTACACTTTGGTGTCCCTTTCTTTTAAAGCAGAGGCACATTGTTTTCTGATGTGTGACATATTAGATTCATTAGACGAACTACGGTCTAACAGAAAATTAATGTAGTGTGAAAAATAGTTATCAAATGCTGATTTTGATCTGTATCTAACAATTAAAATCATGAATACTCTCACATAATCTATGGGACTGATATTCCATTCACAGTGGCTTTTTACAATAAAGGAAACTCATTCGGTAACATGTCAGGGATTCATTTGGGACAGTTTTATAATACAAACCCTCCCAAATAAATCTCAAACATTTTACTATGAGTTTCCCTCATTGCAAAGACCACATTTTGACATCAAGGAACAGATTTTTTTTTTTTTTTTTTTTTCATTAATAAAATGATATAAATGTTGTCAATGGATTTTTTTTTTTAATTTAATGTTCATTTTTTTATGGCTAAAACAAAACAATAAACAAATAAATAACATTATTTACTTGCACCTTTCTTACGTTAACAATTGAGACAATTGTCAATTGCACCTCATTCACGGAAAGTGCTGCTTACAACAGTGGCATGTATATACATGTATATGTATATGAAGACATGAAAGGTATTAGGAAAATAGGAAATGTCTCGAGCTGTTAATAGACACTTTTGGATTCCTCTTCATTTTCATCTTAAAATTGGCATCTACATAGAAATCAAACCCATTTCACAAAGATCAGTGGTGTATTTTTAACACAATCAAGTAAAGTCAGTGATAGTTTGGTTTCCAACAAGAAATCTCTCCACACACACACACACAAATTAATCAGCATTACATTTTTAAATCACCTCACAAATTAAACGGTACTTCACTCTGCCAGTTCTCTGATTAACTGCAGAAAAAACGCCACAGCAGTGGCAGAGATGCGTCCTCAAGCTAACAGCGAGCAAATAACCGCCGTTAATTGTTATTTAAGTTGTGCTCTCCACATGATTGTAAGTTTTTCGAGGAGAAAGGTTATTGACGAAAACATTTCAAAGCATAAATTAATTGAGCTGCGTTTGCCATATGCTATGTTAGCACTTCTGCTCACGGCCACGATGAGGTTTTTCTGCTGGAGGACGAATAAATCACGCCGACGAGAGAAAAACAGCTGTGTAGGTCAATCGAGAAGGTGAGAGAAAGAGAAATTCAGGGTTTCTGAGGTCAAAAAGCGATAATACGAGAGGGGAATTTTAAACATTAAATTAAAAGTTAGAAGTGCATTGAGATCATTTTTCCCAGCGACATGCATTTACCATCTTTAACATCAAGGGCAAAACGGATCCCAAGCGCTCATCTTAACTCTCATTATACACTAGAGTACAGTATATCTCCCTTCCTCACGTCACTTGGCACAGTATAATGGTGCGGTCGCCCTGTGAAGAGAGTCGCTAGGAGCCGCAGGCCGAACGAAAACCCCCTGGTGACCATTTACACACATTAATGACGCTCAGGTCATCGAGCAACCAATGGATGTCCTGCCTAATACGCTGCTGATGGGGGGAAAGCAGCTATGACTAGCAAGAGCCTTTAGTTGTGTCTAAATCAGTGTTATTTTATATTATTTATTTATATACTATTACACTTTTTATTAAAATTTTAAATTAGCTTTTATTTTTTATATTCTCAGTTTTCACATTAATTAGTTAACATTAGTAATAGGGCTGCATGATTTATCGCATGATACAAAAAATAGCATTGAATCACGTACTAAGAATCACGTTTATCGCTTAAACGTGATTATTAGTGCGATTATGAAATCGCAAAGACTGCGATTATTTTTTACGCGCAGCTTGTCAATGAAGTATGGCTCCAAATGCTAATCCATCTGAAAGCACTGCGAGTTTGAGTCGCTTATAATGTACATTTGAAAAATCAACGCGCGTCAAACATCTTTCCAGACATGAGAAGCATTTATTAATGCTAATATTTGTTGTCTAACAAAAGACAACATTTAATAACATGTTTTTACTCCAAACTCACTTCATAACGACAGTTGAGCATCCTTCTGTGAGATGATGTGGCTTCTTACACAGAATAAGGCAGTTGTGTGTTTATTAGTCATGTTTAATAAATCAAAGTGTTTCAAGCTTCTGTTAATTCAGCTACAGTGATATGAAGCGTGTCATCTTCTTCTGCGGCAGGGCATATTTAGAGTTTCTGTGCAAGAGCGCCCTCTGGCTTTCAGATGGAGAAGCATTTACTACTGATCACAGAGCCATACAGCTCTGACAAGCTGCGCATAAAATAATCACAGCCTTTGCCAAATCGCGTGCGGTTTAATCGCTATAAACCGTGCAGCCCTAGTTAGTAACAATGAAAAAATACTTCTAAATCATGTATTAACCCTAGTTAATGTTATACAATTAACAGCTGTATGTTAATAACTAACATTAATACAGGGTTTTTTTTACTCTTTTTTCATTTTTACTAAATTTAGTACTTCACTTATTTTATTTCATTTAGGTGCCAATGTAACATTTTTAATTTACATTTTCTCTCTAATATTTGTAGTTATATTTTGTTTCATTTATATTTTTTTATCTTTATTTCAATTAGCAAAAAATAGTGAATAACAACAACACTGGTCTAAATATTTTCTAGGCCCACTGTATACATTTAGACCACATTAGTGTAGCCGTTGCTACTAAAATGGCAGCGCCACTCTCTCGTTAGACGCAAAACTACCTAACGCGCTGATCTAATCGCAGCAGACTACAGAGGACGACACACTAATTAAATACAGCTAATTGAGTCTCTGCGGACCGGCCAAACGTGATTAGTTACTGTTTACCCGCTCAAGTTAGCAGGGTTTGTTTAACTGACAATGAGCGAAGCCAGAGGAGGCCGATGTGGCGCACACACGCAGCTGGAAATTAAAAGGCCGTGCGGCGTAATTGATTCTTTTGCTTATCTGCAAGAAATGCTGTGAGCGAGATCCCAAGTATTCTTTCTGTTGGCTGCGGAGCTCAAAAACACACAGAGCTGCAGACAGTTAATGGATTTTGGTTGGGAATCGATCAGCAACATTGCCCGACTGATGCACGTATTAGATTGAGCTTCGCTTCAGCGTCGTCGGCGCTGCCGGCAGATGTTTTTTTTTTTTCCCCCTGGATGAGGTTATTCGCTGTGGAAAATCCCCCACGGCCATAATAAGATATATTTGTTGGACGTTTTGAGCGAAGGCAATCTCCTTAGAGCCGCTGTCACAGGTCAGCTGGTGTAAAGACGCATTGTGCTGCGGTCATCCCTCCCACCGCAAAAGCGCAGATTACCAACAGAGACAAATAGCAGGAAACCCTTCAAGTATGACTGCCATCCCAGCCGTATTTTCCGCTTCCTTTGGCGCTTTTGTGCTGAGCGGCGGGCCGAGGCGGGTTAGGCTGGGCTTGTGTTTGCTTCACTTCGCTCTAGATAAGTTTGCACTGTTTTTTTCAGCCTGCAACAAAAGGGCAGAGAAACGCTTTCTCTCCTGGACTGTGACGGCAGTCAATGTTGGTGGATTCGTCCTGAATTCCAGCTGAACCCCAGAGACGTGGCTACGGCATATTGATACGGGATTTGCTAGCTGTAAAGGAAGCAGCGGTGGTGAGGGAAACTCTACCGTCATCTTCTGTTTCTGATGAAGGCTGATGGCTGTGTGTGTGTGTGTGTGTGTGTGTGTGTGTGTGTGTGTGTGTGTGTGTGTGTAATTAGCCCCCTGCACTAATTAATACATTAATTGTGCTCTGGAACAGTGAGTCACAACCATAACAAATGGACAAACTGAACACAGAGGGCGAATAAGGCTGGGAATCAACAACTGCTTATTTTTCAGGATCCAGGAACCATATTTGTTTGCCAATATCATTTTTATTTAAAGTGAGTAAGGTGACATGATATGTTCTTTTTAGGAAGTCTATCTGTACCTCTATTCACATTCAACTTATTGTATCACTCTTATTTTATCATCTGTCACTACACCCACTTGCACAAGATGGTGTTTGTTCCACTTGGTTTCATATACTGATGACAAAAAAAAAAGAAAAAAAAAGATTTAAATAGCTAAATAGAAAAAAAAAAAATTAAAAAAAGACAAAATCACAAAATTATTAAAACTAAAATAAAAATTATAAATATAAAATAAAAATATACAAATTAAAATTCATATTCAAAATATTAATAAATACTATAATAGTTTATAAATTATATTAAAATAACACCTGATGAATAAAAATGACTCTTTTATGCTACATATAAAACATCATCAAAATATATTTTTTTTAAAGTTTTTTTTTTTTTTTTTTTTTTTTATCTTTATATTTTGTTTGTGACATTTCTGTCCATACAATCAAGAGATATCAAACACAGACACAAGGACCTTCCCAAAAATCCCCCAAACTAAAGTGATATCTGACTATGTGACTGGTTGACAATGATATACATTTGTGTAAAAACGTTTCGTTCTTACTCAGTATGTTTGTAAGTTTACTTGAGATGCAAAAAAGAATTAAAGAAAAAAAAAAAAAAAAAAAAAAAAAAAAAATATATATATATATATATATATATGATTTGAGTGATTTTATTTTGATTGTTTTAACCAAGAAAAAGTGTCTGCCAATGGGTTTAGAAAATAAAGTTGTTTTTCCTTTTGACTAATACTTTCCCAACCCTTTTAATGGTTTCTCCAGAAAACAAGACTTAACAAGACTCATTTTGTTTCTCAAGCAAATGTATCTTAATTAAAGAATATTTAGATATTTGTACTGGAAAACAATACAAAAATACTAAGCACGAAAACTTTTTTTTTTTTCTTTTGCAGAATGAATTATACTGATGTTCCTCAAAGGTGCTAAAAGAACTGGGACGGCGGTCCATTATACAGTTTAGTGCATTATAGAGAAATATTTGTTCAAGTATTCCAGAGATCCGTGAGAATATCTCAGCGAGATGAGACATCCGATAACCGTCAGAAATAAAGCTCTTAAAAATCACGTCGGTCGATTGCGTGTGCGTTTGCATTTTCCACCCCCTCTCAGGCTCTCCTTTTTCCCTCCTCCGTCTCCAGCGTTCTCATTTACGCCCCCCTAATGTATTCTGTTGTTTTCTTTGGCATGGTTCAGCGTGGCCTGTTAATTACGCTTTTGTTCCGTCTCGAACAGAATCACTCCAGCGAATGTAAGAGCTCTCCATTAACGACACAGACGCTTCCTCTGCAGCAGAACTTGCCTTCAGCTTCTTTCTGTTTGCTGTTATTTTCCTCTTCTTCATGTGACACTTGTTCTGTGATAATAAAGGTTATCTTTTACATTTGGCTGCTCCGTAAATGACAGGCAGCTAATCCGGCCACCAGTGCGTTTATCAGTGCGTTCCAGCTGCTGTATAATCTTGCAAGCGCTTTTGCCGAGATGGAGAGCAAAAAAAATAAAAAATAAAAATTTGCAACGTTTCCATCAATCATGTCTCTCATAAGTCAGAAATTTGACCTGTTCAGGAATGCCGACCTCAGGCGAACAGAGTGTCGCTCATGGGAAGCGCAGATGTTCACAACTGTCTCTGTCTGGACACGGAGAACGCTGCTGTACATTTGGGATGTGTGATTCTTTCTGTCTTACAGATTCTCAAAATGAAAACAGATGTCAGTTTTATTTCAGATATATCTGAAAAAATGAAGGCCATTTGTAGATGATAGTCCTCGATTCATATGTGACATTCGACCATATTAAAGGTGCAGCTTAGTCCAAGTCTTTAATTTAGGCTTTAATTTACATGCAAACATTAATCATCATACATAGCATTTACCACATACTGCAAAATACTGGAAGTAACACTTAACTATTTTTCATTGTTAACTAATCCAGTTAACTAATGGAACCTTATTGTAAAGTGTTACCATCATAGCATAGTTTACTAGTAATGTTAGTAATAGGTGCACCATTTTAGGGTGCTTTCACACCTGCCTCTATTGGAGCATTTGTTTCGGAACCTCGTGCGTTTTCTCGCTTAGTTAGGTTCGTTTTTCGTTTCGGCATATATGAACACAGCAATCGAGCTCGGATCCACACCAAAACAATCGCTCCGAGATGGCCTGAACAAGGTGGTCTCGGCCCAATCGCAAACAAACTCTGGAACGGTTTGGTTAACCAACGAACCAAGTGGTATCAAAATCCAAAACGGCAAATATTCTTAAAATGTTGTGTAATTGCTCTTCTCCGTACACTGCAAGAATGCAGTCCCGGCAAAGCCTTGCTTCCCACTCTAACTGCATTATGTAGGCTATATAATAATGCGGGAATGATGACTACATTCATAGTGTTTGCGTGTGTGTTGACAGTTACAAATAAGCCACAATAAGCTTGATGGATAACGCAGAGGAAACTGACCAATAAGAGGACAGTTTTACTCACATGTGACTTGCCCAAACACATTTTGGTATGCTTTAAAACGTTGCCTTGTGAAAGCAAACTGAACAAAGAATAAAATGCAACATTGTAACAAATTAAGTCCCTGTTTCAGAACAAAGCAAATGATCTACAGGTCTGAAAACACCCTTACTTTGCTATTGAAATATCCAAAACAAACTATAAACTTTTAGTGATGTCTGTCAGAATGGGATGTGCAGTTGACAGCAGCTATACCACCATAAATATTGAAATTATGCTTACTATTCTATTAATTAGATAGACATCTTTAATCTCTAATATATATCTATATCTTTGTTTGTTCTGTTGTTTGTTAGAGTACGAATACACAAGCTCAGTATCGGTGCATCCATAATTTAAATTTTTGAGTGTATGGTGTCAAAAGATATGGGGAGCACTTTATCCACTCTTTTAAAAGAAAAATACTTTTGACATCATATTTATTTATTTATTTTTTTCCAGAACAGACCCACCGCCATAAACCATCTATTCGCTCTACTGCAGTAATGATATAAAACACGCTAACAAGCATTTTTATCATCAAGCATATTCTTGCTCCTCCACAGATGCACTTGAAGCTGAACGCTGGCCGTCGATACAGTAGATCTGCCCACGGAAGTGCTCCTCATGGACTCGCTGATTGTGTGGAAGCTCTTGAGTGTAAACGCTTATTGATCGTCTGGACTGCCAAACTGATAAAGGCTCATCAGCTCTGAAGTGTGACTGCTGAGAGACCGCTCAGAAAACGATCACACGCACGATCACACGCAAACAAAGCCTCAGATCACAACATGGCTGTTGAGACGAAAGATGGACGAGAGAGTTAACAATGTTTCTCAATGTGTCCTGAAATTTCAGATCAGTTTAGTGTGTTCCTGAGATGAACCACACAATCGTTCCTTAAAAGTAGCTTCATTAACTACTTTTATTAAACACTTAATATTCAGCAATATTATTGATTTGACTGCACTGACACTATTGGATGAGAACTGAACTGAGTTGGACAATGACATCACTGTTTTCTGCAGAACTGCTTAGAGATGAAAAGAACTAATTTAATAATTGATTATCTTTACAATGGAACTGAATCAACACTGAACTTACTTCAGCTGAACAATGGCACAATTTTTTTTAGAGCTGCTGTACAACCAAAATGAACTCTGTTTGCATCACTGAATATTATCTGTATTGTATAAAGCGCTATATAATTACAAGTGACTTGATTAACCTTATAGTATAAAGCTTATACTCTATCATATTTGATCAACTATATCACACTGTAAAAAAATAAAAAAAATAAATAATAATAATTTTGAAAACTTGTGGAAACTGACAATTACATACTGGCTCAATAAATGACTTCCAAATAATTATCCCTATTCAAAAAGATGCATTGTACCAATCATAGCTCAAGGTCTTCACTTAAAATTAAACATTTTCACCAAACATATTTAATCAGTCAATCTATCAACTCGAAGTGAAAAATCTGTGTCGGCTGAACAAGTCCTACATCCAAAAAAACTGTATATGCATGCGCAAAAATGCACCTAAGGAAAACCATTAGTATGGAGAATTCAAATGCGGATGTGTGGGACACCGAAACAAACATCATTCCCAAGAGAATACAGATATTCATCGTCACAAGTTTTCAAGACATTATGGTGAGTATTGAGCACTGTAATTATTATTCTCCAAAGTTTTGCTTTAGGACCCGGTATAAAGTTTAAAAGGCATTTAGTAGAATCATGAGTTCATGCATTGATTGGGTTCATGATTGTGTTTTCCCGGGTACCACATAATTATCTGATGGAAGCCAATAGTTTTATTTTCCTTGTGTCATATATATATATACAAAATACTGTCTGATCGACTTCTGAGATGTAATTTGTGTGATATGTGCACCATGCGGCCGCTGAACACAGTATCATTAGATTGCAGTTGACATCAGCCCTTTTTCAGGGCTTATTGCCTTTTAATATCAAACATGTCAAGCTTGTGATTTTCTTATTCATCCATTCATTTTTTTTTTTTTTTTTTAAATCGCTTATGTCCATAACTTTAAGCAGTCCTGAAAAGCTGGATATATTTCCATACCATGAAATAAACGATAAAGCAAAATCTGCATCGACTGAAACAGGTCTCATCCATATAATTAAGTAACTTCTGTTCTGTCACTTGCCAGATGTGATGCAGGGGACTTGATCAACTTGATCAAAACTGCTGAAGAACCTGTTACACACAATCTACTACATGCCTTCTCTTGTCTGTAATATATTAATATATTAGCAAGTAAATGGCCTTTAAGTATAATTGTAAAAACTTTCACCTTTAGGTTGTGGTTCACGTGTCTTTTTGCTATGTAATCTGTACTGATTTTTATAAAGTAAACTTAAGAATAACTTTAATACTCAAGATGAAGTTGATTCAGTCCACTTACTGGACTGAAGCTTCTTAGGTTTACTTGGGTATCCATAAATCATTTTTTTTTAAAATTTATTTATTTATTTATTTTTAGAAAAAATCATATTTAAATGTGAGTATCAAATATGATGCATCAGGCTTTTGAAGAGGAACGTTTATTTGTTCATCGCTCAATCATCATTGTATTGCATTGCATTGTTTTAAAACTTTGATCATAAAACTAAGCATTTAAATATCTTTTTAAGACATATTATTGGCAGATATAGAGTGACAGCTGATATTTATATGCATTTAATGTAAGTATTCTGCTATACTGTTATAAAGATCTCACTGATTTACATTACAAGCATCTGAATTTCATCTTACTTTTGGTCCATATAAATATCAGCATCTGCATCAAACTGCATATTTTTGCTCAGTTTGGGCCTCTGAATAAAGCTGTTTCTTTTATTTATTTATTTTTTCCAATATACTCTATATATAATAATATATGAGCCATAAAAGCCAGATTTTTTTAGATTTAAGGTTTTGTCAAAAGGTTCAATAAACTGTTCCATTTAAATGTCAGGCTTTACAGGGTTAATGGACTTCAACTGCTTATGATTCCCATGAGAAAGAGAGAATTCCTGACGTCTCTGTCTTGGAATTCCAGGCCGTGTTACAGATATATGGCACACTGCCTTCAAGCGCGGCATTCCTGAGATGAATGAGACGACCTTTGACCTTGAGCGGGATCAGAATCCACACTCGTTTGAGACTTTCGCAGCAGCTGTAGTCGATCTGTACTGAAATACTGCACATGTGCTTCCCCTCCGTTGCCAGATAGATTACTTGTAGTTGCACATTATACTGAGAGATCAGGAAGTGCTTGAACATCCCAAAAATGACACGCTTCAGCTTCAAAGAAAGAAACCCACTCGCATTCATGGTATTTGTGCACGTGTGCCCTGTGGCGTCACATCTAGAGGTATCATGGGTAATAACAGCATGAAGTTTAGCAGCACGGCTCCGCTCACTCAAGAGTAATGTCTGGATGGTCCGCCCACTTCTGCTTGCTGAGCGGCTGACGGTGTGTGTGTGTGTGTGTGTGTCTCGGGAGCGTGACACACGCCTATAAGTGTGTGTGGGTGCGTGTGTAGGAGGAAGACACTTTCATCCTTTGCCAGGTAAAGATACACTGTTCTGTGTGTCTGTGTGTGATCTTGTATATATGGTTTATGGGGATACAAATGTGAAATGGATATTACAATGTAAACATGGTTTACGAGGACACAAGAAGTCATTAATGGCTTAAAAAAAAAAAAAAAAAAAAAAACATGCTTAAATGCCAAAAGTTTTCTGTGATGGGTAGGTTTAGGGGGATGGTTAGTGTAAGGGGATAGAATATACAGTTTGTACAGTATAAAAACCATTACTCCTATGGAGAGTCCCCATGAACCACATAAAAAAAAGTGTGTGTGTGCATGTGCATGTGCGTGTGTGTGTGTGTGTGTGTGTGTGTGTGTGTGTGTAACGACATCTTTATACAATTCATGGAGAATCTGCAGATATCTGGGAGTTTTCACATTTCCAGGCTTGGCAAATGTAATGGGAAATTATGGGATTTTCTATTTTTATATACATTTTTTTTCCAGCCAGTATTTAATTATCTATAAACTGCTCTGTGTAAGTGAATCTCTATACTCTATGCAGTGGTATTGTATAAAGAATAGAGCCTATAAATTACCTTATATTTTTAGTTGTTTTAGTTTTTTTGTCATTTTTTTTTTTTTATATATAATTCTACTCTGCTTTAATTTCTTTATTGTTTCTGTTTTATTTTTAGTAATTTTAGTAGTTCAATTTATTTATTTCAGTTAAGTTAACATTTTCACGTTTACGTTTCACGTTAAGTGTTACCTAATATTTATATTTGTAATGATTATTGATGATTATGATTTTTAATAATTTTAGTTTTAGTAAAAAAAAAAACAAAAAAACAACACTGTTAGATGCTCATATTCTAATCGCAGCAAAAAAGTTTAGTTTTAGGTTTCATACGGAGTCTTCCTTGATAACAACAGCCAAATAACAGACCATTTATCAAATATTATAATCAAGGTGAATATATATCAGTATTTCCAACATCAGATTATTTGACGCATGTCAAGCGCACAAACAGAGCGAACAATCAGCCCTTCTGCAGGAGGATAAATCCAAAAGTAATCTCCTTTCTGTGTCACACAATTCCTTTATTTCTCCAGAAGAGGCTTTCCCAGTAATTCTCCATGAACACAAAGTTAATTTGTGGAAATTGGTGAGGACTGAAGCACTCGCAGCTGCCGCTGGAATGGGTTTTAAGCACGGACGCGTCGAGGTCACCAGCGACAGGAGCTATGAAATCACGTCCAGCTCCTCATTACCGCTGACGGCATGGGAGATTCCCGAGCGAAGCAGGAAGACAAAGGAAAACAAAAGTGTGTCTTTCTCCGTGTCCTCTGGCTGCAGACAGACGTCGCTCGCGCTTTCATTTCCTCAGAGCTTTTATAATTAATTTCATTCAAGGGCTGCAGATCGTTGGATGTTCTGCTGACTAAACCCGTTTGTCATTTGTGGGTTTATTTTGCGAAACCTCCTTCACAGCCCAGCGGCTTCCCATTGCTCATTAAAACACTGTGTGTGTGTGTGAGTGTGTGCGGCTGCAGTTACGCAACTCATTGTTAAACACAGGTAACAGGTGATGTGTTTTAGATTAAATGAGCTCACAGTTATTGGTCTAACTCGGCCTTCCAGCTCAAGGTTTGTCTGGTTAGCACGATCCCATTAGTCCCCGCTGGTAGACACTGTAACTATAACATCATGCTGTCAGGAGCTTTTTTCCATTCCAAAGTGGTTGTGCATTCTGGGTACTTTGTCGTTGACAAAACCGTGACTGCATGTTCCCTGTGACATCTTCCATGTTTCTTCATCCAGCCACCCGACGCTGCATTTGGGCGTAATTACCCAGTGTGTAGAGGTTCTCCTCTCAAGAGCATCATTAGTCGAATTAAGGGCGACCCGGAGGAGGCCGATTCATCTAGCAGAAAATGACTCCAATATGCAGAGCATCAAAGCCGTCAGATAAGAGCCCTTCACTCCCGCAAACTCCCCCGCTAAACCATTAGCACCTCCTCAGATTCGAGCACAAACACGGGTTCGTTTCACAACACAGCCAGCAATTTCAGTCCCAAACGTCATGGATAGAAGGAATGGACGTTATTGATAAAGCGCAAACACAACAAAGTTTCCAAACAAAAATGACACAAAATACACACAAATCTGTTCTACAGTTTCACGCCATTAATTTACCCAAATTAAGAAATAACAATTTAAGCAACAATCAGAATTATGAGTATTTCTTCATTATAGCGCCCCCTAGGGCAGTATTCCCCAAACCTGTTCCTGAAGGCTAGGACTGCACTATTAATTAAAATAAAACCAAAATCATGATATGGCTAAGTATGATTATCAAATTGAAAAGGCTGTGATTTAATTAAATATATGTGCTGTGTGAAAAGAGTGAAGTGCAGTACTTTGTTCATTTTCCCAAAATTGTAAGAAGTACTTATGAACTGAAATAATAATAATAATAATAATAATAATAATAATAATTACTATTAATAATAAACAATTATTATTATTCTATTTTCCTTAGATTAATTTATTACAGTGAAATATTACATTAATTCTTTTTCTTATTTTAAGTTTTTTTAAGAATTATTATTATTATTATTTTCTTAAATACTTATTTTTTTTATTTTATTACAGTGAAATGTTGCAAAAACATTTTTTATTTTGTTTAATATTTTATTTAGTAATAATAATAATAATAATAAATTAATTAAATACAATTATTATTCTATTTTCCTCAGATTTATTTATTTTATTACAGTGAAATATTACATTAATTATTTTTCTTAATTTGTTTAAGATTTTTTAAGAATTATTATTATTATATTTTTCTTAAATACTTAATTTATTATTTTATTACAGTGGAATATTGCTGACAATATTATTATTATTATTAAATACTAATTTTTATTTTTACAGTGAAGAATTACAAAATATTTAATACTGTATTATTATTATTATTATTATTATTAATTTATAGCCATATTGATATAAAATAGTTTATAAAACTTTGTGATTTTAATGTCGGTGCAGTAAGTGCACACGATGACAAGGTATTTGTTAAATATTTTTTAAAAAGAAACAGCACAACGCAAACAATGATTCTAGTACATACAGGAAATTTCTGTTCACGGCACTGAACTCTGTCCTGATGCTCAGAATGTTTAAGAGCAGAAAACCTGAATAAGAAAATCAGAACAAACACAAAAACGATTCCAGTGCTCTAAAAACAAATTCATCCATGAAAAGAAAAGAAAAGAAAAGAAAAGAAAAGAAAAGAAAAGAAAAGAAAAGAAAAGAAAAGAAAAGAAAACGAATGGAGAAAATACCACAGCCATCTCTAGGGATCGATATCCGCATCCACTTAGACCAACACATGCACAGCCGGCACATGATCTATCAGCGTTTAAGGGTCTCTGCAGAATATGGCTCTTCTACACCCATCTGTCTTAGCTCCAACACACTGTTTGGCTCCAAACTCATACTGTACAATTACAGATCTCCTCCACTCCATTAATTACCGATGGGGAAATTTTCATCAGGCCAGATCAATATGTCTAACGGCTCCGTCTTTAATTATGATAATAAATAACTCGTCATTATCTGTTGTTCCATTTCTGTGATGAATGGCATTGGTGCTAATTTAAAGTGGAAGGAGGGTGTCGCTCAGAAACGCCATTACCTCGGCAAACTCAAACAAAAGCGCGCTGACTTTATGTGCTGTCTCAGGCCTTCATTCCCATCCTTTCTACATTTCTATTTTTCAGCTCAAAGAAGGGTTCACCTGGGTTGCGAGATAAGTCAGCATGTTTCCAAAGCACTCGGGCGTCAAAGGGCCTTCGGAAATGTCTGAAAGCGCCGGTGGGTCGTTTGTGTCTTGGCACCTACGAGGCGGAGGGGTAAACGAAAGCACATTGTGCTCTGCTAGCTTTTCTCGCCGCCTTTCACCCTCGACGCAGCTGTCAGAACACCAAACAACAGGCACAGCAATTTCCCGGCGTCCTCCCTCTGCGGGTCCGCGAACACACACCTCGCTCAAAGACGCCGAGAGCGCTGAGGCAGCGATTCGTCTGGATGGCCGTTTGAGCGCTAAGTCAATGCCTTTGTTTTTCTGTCAGGATTTTAAATTATACCTCGAGATCTGGACTTCCTGCACAGCTGCCCGACGACTGTTTGCTGAAGATTATGCTTTCGTTCAAAGCAAAAGTTGAGGGACAGTCAAATTCAGTAAATTGATGCATGTTTAGAAAAAAAAGGTGCCGCCGTTCCGGCTTTGGCACGGATATTTCCGGATTACCATAAAATAGGCTTTGTCTAGACGCAACTCAACTCAGCAGAGAATGGAGTGTTCCCGTCGCTGTCATCTGTTATGATCGTGGCAGCTTTTCACTGGATTTGCCAGAGTTCCTCTAGTTCCGCTGATCAGTTTGCATTGGAACGGCACAGAAACAGAGATTCGAAAGGAAGAGCAGCTGTTGGACTTTCCCTCCATGACAAAATGGTGCAGAAAGTTTTTCCTGCTTCTATTGAGACATTAATCTATCCTCACTGTAAACAATGAATCTATAGCCATCCTCAACTAAACTAAGATACTATACATGTATTGTTTTTAACAATCGAGCACCATAACTTTAACTTCAAATGACCAAAATCCAAAAAGAGGCACTAATGATTTACGAATAAAATACAAAATTGGGAAAATGTTGATCATCAACCTCAAGAGGAAACATTAAATGTTATATGAGAGGTTTTATTTGCTGTTCATTTTCTGTAACCCCGTCACCAAAATATGTGGAATAAATTTAAAGTTTTAAACTCTAATTTGTGTGATTTGTTGTTTTGTCACTATTTAAATTTGCAGACAAAATTATGGCAATAGAATAAGCAACAACAGGGTTGCTTTAGACCAGAGCAATTTTGCCAAGTATTCTCACAGAAGGTATTCTCACGGAACTGGGCTACTTTTACACAGTCGCCACTGGTTGTTTTTTAGTCAGCAGTTTGAATCCCTCCCCGCCCCTTCTTACTCGATTTGTACCCCCCAGAATGCAACTTTTACAGAGGAACCCTTCCTGAACGCGATTAGGCTAGTTTTGGTCGTGATTGAGTGGGATCTGCCTAGCAATTGGGCTGCTTTTGTTACGCAAACCTGGCAACCTTGAAACAGAAGTCTTCAACCCTGTTTCTGGGGACCTGTTGTCCTGCAAAGCTTATAACCTCCTTCAGCAAAACTGAATTTCACACTAATGTGATTTTCAAGTGATCCTGAAGAGCTTGATTAGCTGGTTCAGGTATATTTGATTAGGATTGGAGCTAAACAATTGGAGCTAGGACAGTTAGTCCCCATGAGCAGGGTTGAAGATCTCTGCTTTATACTATATAAAGCTGTCACTGAGTAGCATCTAGCTAGTTTGGGGCCAAATATTGGTTACTTATAAACTTGTATTTCCCACAATAACTTTCATTACAGGGTTGATGGTTGAGTTCGATGGTAACATTTTTTCAATTCGTAAACATTATTCAACTATAGTAGTTAACATGAACCAAAAATGGGGGGAGAAAAAAATACATCAACCTTATTTAATGTTAATTTGAACAGGAAAATGTAATAAGGATGCTCACAAAATATTGGACACTACTAAATATTAGATTTTTCAGAATTAAAATTACTTAAATTAATAAAATGAATGACTTTGTTCAATAGACTATATCAAAATTATGAACCGTTGTATGATTTAGAATGACTGTTGGACAAGTTCAGACCTATGAGGTGAGACAGGCCAAAGTCACCATAAAAAAACAAAACAAAACAAAACAAACAAACAAAAAAAAAACATATATACACATATAAAACATGTATATATACAAAATGATGGGGTCAATGCCTCTGGGTCTTTAACATCAGAGGACGCCACAGGAAAGTGCTGATGATATTCACTGGCTGACTGTGTGAATGGATGTCAAATGGACATCAGGTCACAGCACATTGAACTAAATGAATTCAGTTAATCTCTCTGATGTTTCTCCATCCCTGGAGCCAAATTGTGACGCTAATATTCCCCCTCAGGGTCATTTAAAGCCCTTTCAGTTTCTCCATGTCTAGTGGCACTTCACTTTTCCAGAACTCTCTTCTTTATCCAACACATATTCTCAAACAACAACTTTCATCCTGCAACCAAAAGCTGTTTCCATTATGCATCATTTGCTTTGATCCATCCATTTTCTACTAGATTTCCTGTATTTAACAGAAAGAAAGTTGTGCTCGCTTTTTGCAATATAATATGTTTAAATGAACGTCATTATTTATGCATGTAATGTTCTAATGCTGGTGTTTTTTTGTTCCAAAATGGACAAAAAGCACCATAAAAGTATCATAACATTAGTCAGTATGACTAATGTTATGACTGATGCACTATATTTCAAGTCTTCTGAAGTCATGATTTTGTGAGTAACAGACTCAAAAAAGACCCAAATTTAAGTATTTTACTCATCATCTTCCCCTCTCCAGAAGCACTAACATTTTATTTGCATATGTGCACCAGGTTTGTTGTCACTCGTTTAAACGTCTAAATATATACACCTATATGGTCACGCATGGAAAAGAGCAGCTTGAACATTCTGCTAAACATCTCACATGTGTTTGAAACAATGTTATGGAGAGTAAATGATGACTGTGAGTGTTCATTTTAGGGTTTTTTGTGGCAAGATATTTTGTTGTGTGAAATGTATTGGTGTTACCAGCAACATTTGCGGTTTTCCTAGCATGGAGATCTTTTGTTTACTTTGATGTACAATGCATTGTGCCTGTGACCTTGTTGGCAAACATCGACCTGAAATTCCCAGTCTGTGAAAGGACCGAACGCATTGGTCCCAGTTCAGTGGGTGCATTCATGAATAAGACATGACCCACATTCCCACACAACACAGAACGGCCGATTGAACAGCACGTTTTTAGGGGAAGAAAAGTATGTCGGGGCTTAACTGAGGCAAAGGCGCTTTAATGCGAAGCTTGTTTTTGACGCTCGTGCAGTCTGCCGCAGCCTCATATCTTACGGCGGAATATGTATTAGTTTTGTGTCATTTTTCATGCTCAAACGATGCTGCTTGCCCACTGGCTGAATGTGCAGTAATTACTACAACTCAGCTTCCTTCATTTATATTAATGGATAAATATTTGTTTAGGGATTTCTGTTTATAATTATAACATTTCCTTCCAGACCGTCATTCCAGGTGAGACTTGAAGAGAGAGCAGGGTGTTTTGAAAAGCATGCTACCATCTACTCATACTGTACGTCAGATGAGATACGGCAGACCATAGCAGCTCTCTGTGTGCAATACTGAATAACACACTGCATTGTGCTCAACTTGACCTTCCATTCCAGTGTGACGAACGAGCCGGAAGTCATTTTTAATCTTCCTTGACTCATTATTGGATTGGAGAGCCTGAGTTAAGACATTTTGCATACAATTTGATAAAGGTAAAACAATCATTTTATTCCCCTGATGATAAATGCACATGTAATCTTTAGAGGAAAAAAAAAAAAAAAATTCTCATTTTGAAGTATAAAAGCAATTAGATTATTTGATTCTTTTAAACAAATTCTTCGAAATATACAACAAACATTATTTCATCGATTGTTTTTGACCTATTAGCTATTAACAATATATTCGATTAAAAATATTTATTTATAATGTAGATCCCATTTAGACTTTTGCTTTATATATATATATATATATATATATATATATATATATATAAATAACTTTGGTAATAGAATTACCAAAACTAATAATTAAATTAACTATTAAATATTAATTAATAGCTAATAAAATTACCAAAACTAATAATTAAATGAACTATTAAATATTAATTAAAGCTATATACAAATTTATATAAAAACCTAAAATAAATGACAAAAGCACATAAAATTACTAAGACAAACTAAAATTAAACTAAAATTACTAAATACTATAAAAGGCTTACTAAAATAATATTTGTAACGGGCATCTGTAACAATTTTCTTCTGAACTGAATATTGTGTGTAAATGTTCCATCGACATATGTTTCTCAGACCCACAGATGGCAGGAAGATCTGTGAGTTATGAAGGACATGTTATGTTGTGTGTCCTGTAACACTGCCATTGGTCTTCCCTGCTGTTCACATCATATCTTTACAAACAGGCAGTATAGACTGCAGTGTTCTCTGTGCCATATGTAGTGAGCACTAGGCCTTTATTCTGAACATATCCAGAGAGATTTGCAGACTTTCCCCCGATAGAGTTTTGCTGTGTGCTGTGTGTATGTGTGTGTTTGTGTGTGTGTGTTCTAAGCAATGTGCTGCTATTGTGTTGCAGGTTTTATCAGGCCTGAGCTGCAAACAGAAATACTCTCCCTCCAACAACAGATGTGGCCACAAAGGAGCGAGAAGAAGGGAGAAAATAAGAGAAAGCAGAGGAAAAATGTTTTGCCAATAACCATGCAACTGTTTGGAGGTGGAATATTCTTCTCTCGCATTTCTTCCATTTTAGGTCTGGTACGTTCTTCCTCAGACCGAACTACCAATTTAGTAGCTGCGTTTCATCATTTCATTAAAAGATAAGTCAGGTAAAAGCCTTTCAAAACACAGAGACATTGGGTTTGACTCGTGAAGCCTGCAGTTTCACTGTAAATGCAGAGCATTTTTACTCCGTTTTCTCCACATGAGCCCTGCCACATCCAACAAGGCCTTACAAGGCCACTTTGTAAGAAATGTTGTAAATGTAGCATAAAATTAGAGTTATATTGATGATGCTGAAGCTAGCGAGCGGGAAAGCCCGTCTGCTAATTAGAATATTAATCACCCCCTTTAAAAAGCTCCAAGGTCAGTGAGAGCTGAAGAAGCTTTTCCATTTTTCAGGCTCCAACCGTGGGACGCTTTTCTAGAAATAAAACGCAGTTTAGGGGTGACCCTGAATAGTCGACGTTTCGATGCTTCGATAGGAGGAGCCTGATTTGACTACCAATCTCACAGTCGAATCTCCGCAGAGGTGTTATGAAACGAGATATGGGGGTGCTCATTATCTGATTTCCCAATAGGTTAATATACAGCCTATTATGACAATGCTGTAAATAAAAATGTGAAAAGAAAGAAGCTTTTAATAAATATTTTTAATGTGTGTGAATAAATCCAACCACCTCTGTGACAGATTTAAGTTTCACTTCCATGATCTGTGACCGACAGAGGAGCATCTTGGCGGCAGGGATTAAATCTTTAACAATGTCTGGGATAAGAAAATCTAAAGTGTAGAATTGGATGCACTTTGAAATGGTAAAAGACGATCCAAAAAAAGTAAGATGTAAGTTGTGCCAACAGCTCATGTCCTACCACTCAACAACGACAAATATTGCAGCGCGCTTCTGCCGGCCAACGTTAACGAGTTGACTAGCGCGCTATTTGAAAAGACTCAAACGGACACAGGCAGATCACGTGAAAGACTGGATTTTTTTTCTCTCAATCAGGTAGGGTACAAGTGATTTCAAAACATTTCAGCCGGTTCTAATTTGATTTTTGGATGCTGTGAATGTTTAGCTAAAAAGACTGCCACTCCAGTTTAGCGTTTATTGTCTCTGCAGTTAAAAAGACAAAGTTGACAATTCTGGCTATACTTTCGTTATTTTAAAAATTTCTTTAATTTTAATTTATTTACTGATCACTCTGGGTTATCTAATTTAACTATTTGTGGCTTGTGTTTTGAATATATGTTCCCCTGCACTTTAGGCATTTTGCACTTGTGACTTGATTATGACTATTTAATTTTTTTTATTATTATTTTTATTTATTAGAACAGTATATTCTGTTCTAATTCAATTCTGTAAATTAATTTTTGATTGTTTTTTGGTGCATCAATGTTGCGCTGTAGATTAGTTAAAGCTTGCTCGCACAGGCAATTTAGCCGATTTAATTTGATTTGCCGACATGTGAAATGCATATCTATCTGCTGTGAATGTTTATCCACATTGCCTTTCATTTGTTTAAAAAAGATAAAAATCATTGTCAGTTTCGTCTATCACTTGACAGGCAGTTTGGTCGGTTTATTAGAAAGATGTTTCTCTGTGCTGTGTGAGAGAAAATAAAAGTTGTCTTAAGCCGCGGGTATAGGCCTTACTTCATTTTCCGCGTCCCGCTCCATCTCGTGCACAGTTGAGCGCACGAGCCTTTCAAAGTAGCCAATACTCCTTTGGCATTAAGCGCGGAAAGAGTTCGTGCGCACTATCTAGTGGACTGCTGTTTTTCAAGCACCCGCTCCCCCCCATCTCCCCCCGCTCACACATATATGATTCGACTATCAGTCGAATATAGGCAATCTGATTCGAATCTGATTCGACTATGTAAATCCGTAGTCGGGGACACCCCTAACACAGTTGCAGACAGTGCTATTTGCTGCATTGGCCAAATACTCCAACAAAAACATGTGGAAGAAACAAAAACATATAGTACCTAACAAAAGTTTGGAATAATTAAGTTTTTTTTTATCATTTTGAAAGAAGTGTCTAAAGAGGAAGAAGAAGAAACGTTTCTTGAGCAGCAAATCAGCATATTAGAATGAATTCTGAAGGATCATGTGACACTGAAAACTGGAGTAATGATGATGAAAAAACAGCTTTAACATCACAGTGTCACAACCCCTGCTCTGGACTTTTGTTTTGTGTTTCTGTTTTTTACTGTTTCCTGTTTAGCTTGTTTGTAGTTTTCTTTGTTGATTAGTTTCATTGATTTATTTCCAGGTGTTCATCCCTGTCTGTATTTAAGTCCTTGGCTGCATCTGAAATAGCATACTCTCTTGAGTAGGTAAGAATTTGAATAAGAGTTTGAATAAGTACTTACATTGCAACCACTAAAAAAGTGTGTTCTATATAGTATGAATGTGTGTAGCATGAATGCAATCCGGACGTACTACATTTGTCATGTGACCTACGGCGTCAGTTGTTTCGCTTCACTGCCATTCACAAGTCCTCTCCCATGGTCTCATGGGATAGTAAAATGTCCATTGTACTGTATGTACATTTCAGAATCTTGTGGGAAGTAGTAGGTTATATCCAGGTACTTTTTTGCCTACACTTTTAATGAATACTGTGAATTCGGATATACTTCTTTTGTCATATACTGTTTGTTTTTTTGTTTTTTTGCCAACTGCATAGTAGGGAAGTATGTGGTTTCAGATGTAGCCCTTGTGTTTCCCTTGTTCAGTGTCTTATGTTTTTCTTTGTGGATGTATCACATGCATTCTTTTCAGATCTGTTTTTTTGCCTTTCCCTGTGTTTGGTTTACTCTGTGTTTTTCCTCTGTTTCCCGTTGTCTGTTATTTGTGTTAATAAACATTTTGCGTTGCGTTTGGATCCAATTCTGAATCACCAGCATTACACACAGGAATAAATTACATTTTAACATATATTGCAATAGAAAACTGTTATTTTATATTGTAATATTTTACAACATTACTGTTTTTACTGTTTTTCATCAAATGAATGCAGACTTGGCGAGCATAAAATAATAAATAAAATCTTAATTATTCCAAACTTTTTCTGGTAGTGTACTCACTGAAGAAAGATACAGACAAAACGAACAGAGAGAAAAAACACATACCTGTGAGGGCTGGAAGGCAATGAGAGAGCAAAGGTTAGCATGTTATTCGCCATAGACCTACCACGTAAAACAGTGAGTCGTGTTGTGGCGCTCGTCTCCCCAACACTGTTGGAGGCGACGCATTCATAAATGGCTTCGTCGCGCGGTGTCCGCAGCGGCTGGATTCTCAGCACGGAGCCCGATCCATCATCGAACTCTATAACCTACAGGTGCGAGAGACAAGATATGTTACGAGAGTTTTTTTTGTTCACGATTGACGACGGAGAATCATGCTCTCACACACACTTACACACACACACTTCATCCTGACACAGAGCTCTGGACAGACAATGGACCTTCATTTACTCAAGCTGACGCAACAGTACGAACACAGGACACAGAAACACAGAAAGTCTGGTTAAGGTCTTCGGCTGGGCTGTAATTGTTCTGTGGGAAATATTTATAATTGCTGATATGTTGGTGTTTTATCATCCTGAAGCCCAGTGCCAATTGATTGATTAATTGATCGATTGATTGATTTGTCCTAAATTATGCTTCTTGTAAGTTTATACGATATGAGACTTATGAGATCAGACTGCGCGACATCAACAGGCTTTAACAGAGTGTATGACAGGCAGCTTAGCTGAGACTGACTATCCTTACAAAAAACAAGTTTATTAAAGTGTGTTATTAGTATACTTCTTTTAAACTAAAAACAATTCAGTTACAGTCAGTCTACCTGTTTATGTGCTTATCAGAGATATACTTTTTTTTTTCTTTTCATAAAGTCACTGTGTACATAGGAGTTGACTTCAAGTCTACCTAAAAGTACAGTTAGAATATACTTAGGATATTAATAGGGACCTAGTAGTATACTTGCATTATAAATAAACATATTAAAGTTTAAGTATGATGTCAAGATCGTTTAAAGAAAACTAACTTAATTTAAAGAAACTTACAAAACATACTTGCAGTATAAAAACTAATAGTTTACTGAGTGTACTTCAAAGTGTACTTTCATAAACTAAAAAGTTACATATACAATAAACTTACAGTACACTTATACGTTCACTTGTAGTATAGTTGCAATACAAAAGTGAAAACTTAGATAAGTTATGTACTCAAAGTTTACTACTGTTAACTTAAAAGTATACTTTTATAAAATAAAAAGTTGGACAATTTAGTCCCTAGAAGATTTAAAATAGTTCCCTTCTAAGTATACTACTAGTACACTGATTTTGGTATACTTAACTACCTAAAATATGCCTGAAGTTAAGTTTAATAAAATTAAAAATAATGAACTTAATGTATACTTCATTTTTGTAATAGTGGACATCCTTGACACAAACCCAAATATGCTCTTGTACTTATGTCTGCAGTATTTGCCTTGAAAAAGAGGGAATTTGTGAGCTGCTCAGTCTTTATCTCAAGGTCATTTTAGCAGTGCTATCATAACATAAGAAATGGTGAATAAGATATGTATGCTGCATTTCATTTAGACTGAATGGTTCTCTCACACATGCGTCATCAGCAGCTGTGCTCTTATTGCTTCTTCATCTGAAGGTCACCACAACAGGACTGGCACACTAAACTATTTACACTCTAGAAGAAATCATCAGCTGTCGGTTAGACTGTCAGTTTTCCCATTCCACAAAAGAAATATTTTATGATGACTGAAATCTGACTCAGATGGTAAAACCGTGCTCAAAATTATACTGTGTCCCAAGAAATTTGGCACCGATTGATTTAATGTGAATCGGTACTCAGTAGTACCGACGTAATTCGGTCGGTGCCCTTAAAAGTACAAAGTTCGGTACCCAACCCAATTAACATAGGTGATTTAGGTGATTTTTTTACTTGAAATAAAGTTCTGTTTAAGTTCAGAAAATTATTAATTAAGGTAATGGCTTATAATAGAAGCCAGTATCATCAATAAAACCAGCCAAATGTAAAGATAGTATGTAAAATATATACTGGAGTACTACCTCAAAGAAGCCAGTTATGTAGAAAACAATATAGGTATTTATTAGGTTAGACTTTTCTGTATACTTGGCAGTATGCCAAGTATATTTAGACTACTTAATTATAATTTTCTGAAGTGTATTTCGATTAAAACGATACAGGAGTACAAGCAAATGTACTTTGACTTTTCTGTATACTTGTCAGTATAAGCCAAACATACTGATGTGTAATTTTGTATATATCTATGATAAGTACACAAATTCTCATAACACTGATTTTTAGTTTAAAAGAAGTATACTAACAGCACACTTAAACATATTTTTGTAAGGTAAGACAGAATGTCTTGCATGAGTCATGCGTGCTTGTTATTCCAAATGAAAGAAGTTTGTTTTTGTAATCTTCAAAATGTAAGCACAAGCTCTGCGCTTTATACAACTAATTATGCACTCAATGCATCTATTACGAAACTGTAGGTACGATCCTGAGATACTGTCAAACAAACTCATGCACATCGCTTATTCTTGACATATCCACAAACAACATGATTTGTAGAATAAATAAGAGCAAGAGGCCAAAACTCTGGATGAGACCATTTGCCATCAGCATCAGTAGCTACATTTACATGGATATCTTTTATTTCATTTGGAATCAAATCATTCTGATGAATGATGAATCTGACCATAGTTTTTGCATGATCGCTAATATGTTTACATGTGCGTTTATATTTAACTTTTGACGTGCACACTACACGAATATACAGAGTCTCTCGCTGTTGCCACATACTAACCATCCTCCTTTTTTGTTTTAAAAAGCAGACTAAATAATTATCTATTTTGGGTCATAATTAGCAAATGACAAGCACATGAAGCTTTGTGCCATGATGATTAATATTTATCAAGCAGTAAAAACACCCCCTTGCCATGCCCAAAATGAGGCGTCTGTGGATAAGAGTTCGAAGCAAGGACTGGTGGGACAACATTGTCCTGCACAACTTCACAGACCATGGGTGTAAGGAGAATTTTAGGTTGACATGATAGTCATAGTGTCATAGTTATGACACTATGTTTAACAACAACAGCTCATTCTGTGTGTCATATGTCATTACTCCATTTCTACATCATTGCACATGTGCAGGAAATTCCGGTTACGGAAATTCCGGTTTTTCAGTCTGATCAAGTGTGGATTCCGATTGACGTGGTTACATGTGACTAGGGCTGCCCCCTAATAGTTGACTAATCATTAGTTGACTAGAAGAGGCTTAGTCGACCAAAATTTTCTTAGTCGGTTAGTCGGTAAAAGAGACTATCCGTGAGGGACAGATCATTAACGGTGGGTCCTTGTGGTATTTTTTTCTGATAACAGCAGAAACAACTTAAAAAACTCCGTAATTTTTGGTCATACAGATAAGAGTGATACATCATACGAAACTGTAAACTCACAATAACAAGAAAACATTGTGCCTTTGTAAAATAAAGAAAACACACAGGATGCGCTTTCTGCTGTCTCGGTCTCCCTGAACTGGAGCACGTCACAAAAATGAACCAAAACTCAGCATATAGGCTTACTTGCCTCACAGACATGAGAAATACATCTATAGAAAGCTTGAAATGTCTACATTTAAAAAGAAATACTCTCTGCTTATGTAATCTGTATGAAAGGTGCTTTTCTCTCACGCGTTCACTATACTGTGAGATGGCGAGGCAGCATCATCAACTTCATCTGTGCAGCCGACACTGACTCAGAAAACACTAGTTTATTAATAAATAATTAAAATGTCTCCTTGCTAATTTTTTCCCCGACACATTCATAATCATTATTTTTGCCGGTGCTTTGCAGCAAGCTTTATGTATGCGCTTGAGTGCGGAATAGGCTATATTATGCCTATATATATATATTAAAGGCTCATTATGGTTTAGTGTTCTCCTCCTCATATATTTAAGTAATTAAATTAATATAAATGTGCGATTAGTCAACTAATGGTTTAAATGAATGACTAATAGCCGACTAGAAAAATCTTTAATCAGGGGCAGCCCTACATGTGACTTTTTTTTTTTTTATTCCAACTGTGCAGGTTATGATCTGGGGCTTTTGAGAAGGACAACATACTTGTAATACACTGGGCAGAAATTATTAGTTACCACATGTTTGAAAAAAAAAAAAAATGCCTTTGATTTTTGTAAAATGCTCAGTGAATGTTTGAAGGCAATGCAAATTCTTCAACCAGACGTTTCACAAGTAAACCCGGTGGCTTTAAGAATGGGATGGCCTTGCAGCTTTCAGCTAGCGTGATCTGGCCCACTCTTAAAGCTGATTATATGAAACATGAAACGAGAATGGAGATGTGACGTCACAGGCACAAACGTCATTAGAAAGAACAACAGTAGACAGTCGATTAGCCTTGACGAGACCGACTGACGCCAGACGGACGGGACACAGGACGCTCACAGACAGTTTTAGCTGGTGGCAATTGGGGAGAAGTATACTCACTTCTGACAGAAACAACCAGGACGGGTTCTCCATTTTACAGACTTAAATACATCAGTGGTCATACTCTGCGACTTTTCTTTCACTGTCACTTTTCACGCAAAGAAATGCGGGTATGACCACGCACTCACGCATGCGGCTGCGTGTGCATGAGCTGGCTAACAAAGCCAAGTAGAAACTGAGCAATTAAACTAATGTTTAAAAAGATAGTAGTGATGAGTTAAGTTGCATGGGTGAGGGTGAAGACGAAGACGCTTTGTTGCGGATTGAAGGTTAGCATATTAGTTGGCATGTTAGTAGTGTATAGCATGTAATGAACGTTGATAAGATTTCGTTTCTGCAGGCGAAAAAGCGCCATATCAGCCGATAAGCGTCCATAGATTTGTGGCCGCGTGTTAGATGAACAGAAGAGGGAAGATGGTCGAGCGGCAAGATGACACAGAAATTAATAAAAATCTTATCAGTGTTCAGCTGTGATGCGTTTATCATGCTGGGCTGAGGTGGCGATCCAAAAACAGATAAATAAACATACAGGATTCAGCCACGTGAGACCGGAGAACATGCACTGAGAAGCAAATGAGATGCTCAACAGAAGAGGAAAAAAAAAAAAAAAAAAACTTTCGGGAACAAAATGCATTTCGTAAATGCAAAGCGTATGCTTGACGAGAGAATCTGATCCGTCATTTCTTCAAATGAAGGTCTTTTTTATGATCTCTTTTGAGATCAAAAGCCGGATTCACAAAACATTAAATTAGTTTTTATTTTTGTATTTTCCATTTTAGTTTTAATTTTAAGTAATTTTGTTTTGTTTTCGTCAATTTATTATTATTTTTTTCTGTCTATATAGTTTTTATTAATTTTTATATTTGTTTTAGTTGTTATTTTAGTACATAAAGAACTAAATAAAAACTTTAGTCTTTGACAACTAGCTGAAGAAAAATATATATATATATTTTTTTATTTAATTTATCATACTTTTTGATTTTTTTTTCTAACTTGGGGAAATTAAGAATGTTTGTTTTCCCAAAAATACTTCTTAAAGTTTTTGCTCTTTAGACAAAACTTAAGAATTCAAATACTTGAAAATGATGTTCTTAAAAATCACAACTTCTTAAAGTTAGGATAACCTCCAACTTGTCTTAAATCCCCAGACGTAAGATGTTTAATTAATTTTTTGCTGGATTTGAAATACAGTAAAAACTTTACACAGACATATCAAATAGAGACCTCTTTAAAAAAAAATAAAAAATAAAAATGTAATTGTTATGGTATAATTTTCAGCAGCATTCTAAACCTGTAGCCTCAAAAATATTGTGCACACTTTTTCAGATAACACCAATGCCTGTTATTTTATTTAAAAAAGAAAAGATAAGATATAAGAAACAAGATAATCTTGATAAAATATTTGAAAACTTCTTAAGATTGTGTTTTTAAGAATTGCACTTAGGAACATTATGAACTTGTCAGGATTTATCTTATGAACTTTCTTAAATTTGGTTAAAGATTTTTGGGAATCCGGCCCCAGGACATGAGCGATCATGCATATTAGTGGTGGGGAAATATGCTAATGGATGGGTGTGGCTGAAGTGGTGGGTGTGGTCAATGGGGGTGTGGCTATCGTTAGCATTCACTTGTCGAGCATTTTACATCAGAACAATAGACCTAATACCTCAAAACGCTGGTTGCTCACTCTCTTCCCCTTCTTGTTCCACACAATCTTGGGCCGTGGGTCACCCGTGGCCTGGCAGATGAAGGAGGCAACGCCGCCCTGAACACCCGTCTGATCGTTCGGGGTTCGTAAGAACTTTGGTGGCGCTGAAAGAGAAAAAGCGAGAAGAGACGTGGTTACACAACTGATTCAGGGGGATTACAAAGCGAAGGTCGGAGTTTGTGTGCCTTGCGCTCTTGGGGCGAGACATGGTTATACAAGACAGCAGTAAATGAAAAAATAAATGCAATCAAATGAACAGACGAAAGATGTGAAGATAATCCCATGAACGCAGAAGGCTGCTGATGTTGCAGAGATCAGAGGATCAGGCTGACACATAAATATAAATCGCCTCTGATCACTGTTCCTAATTTTTTAAAGTACTGATCAGTTAAATTTGCCAATAGTTATATGTTTTTTTGTTTTTTTTTGTTTGTCTCTGATTTTTTTTCTTTATTTTTTTTTTCCTCCAACTTCCCCCCCACTTCATTCGATATTTTCATATATTATGAAAGTTTGTTTCCAACATGGAATAAAAAAAATAAAAAATAAATAAATAAAACAAAATAATAATAATAATTGCTCCTTTTTATCTCACAATTCTCACTTTTTTCAAGTAATTGACGGTTTATATCTCTCAATAATGAGAAATAAAGTCAGAATTGCGAGTTATAAACTTGGAGTTACGAGAAAAAAGTCAGAATTGTGAGGTACATATTTAATAATATTAAAAAATGTGATATAAACTCGCAATTGAGAGAAATTGCAATTGTAATTAGCGTTTTTATTTTTTATTCCATGATGGAAAAACATCAATACTATATGAATATAATTAGATTTTTTATTCATAACAAAGAATCACTGTGCCTGATACTGCGGTCATTAGCAAGTTTTTCAAACAACAATTACATTTTTCAAGAGAAGTTTGTATTTGGTTGTGATGGAAATGAGCAGCAGCGTGTCTCTGTCAGGACATCAGAGCAATGAGATTAGAAATGCCATTTATTTTAAGAGATTTACATCACGATCTGAGAGCAGCTTAGGTGTCATTAATAGTGCAGACGGTAAATGAATCCCAGAGTCCAAAATTAACACTCGCCAGGCTCCAAATGCAATAAAAACTGCAGAATGAACATTTGTCCTGTAACTTTATTAGCAACATAATACATGATTTAAATGCTATATAAAAACAATAGTCTGCCTCGCTGATGTAAGAGACACAAGCAATTAAATGCAAATACATTCAGACTTATATACAGTATACACACACACATACAGTGCTGAGTAGATTATATGTAATTTACACACGTGTGTGTGTGTGTGTGTGTGTGTGTGTGTGTAAATAAATGACATAATAATAACTGTAGTTAGTAATGCAATCTATTACATTTAGAATTACGTATTTAAAAAAACAAAAAAAAAAACAAAAACATTATCATCAACAAAGTGCATTAATCATTACATTACGTCAGGGTTTCCCTAACTAGGGTTTGGGAAGGAACTGCAGGGATTTCATAAATTTATGAAAGCATAATTAAATAATAAAAAAAGTTAAATTATAAGAAAGAAAGAAATAAAAACAATCAAAATAGAACACTAAAATAAAAAAATAAAACAACAAACAAACAAAAAAAAAAAAAACAAGATTAAATGTTTTATTTGTTTATGCTGTATGGCCGCTCAATTTTCCATGTAATTATAGTCACCTGACTAGTGGCCGATTTGTGTGAAATTCCACACAACTTTTGAGAAAAGAAAAGAAGAGTTAGGGAGAATCAATGAATTCTGAATAATTTACTGCCATTTTGTGAATATTAAGTAATCATGTAATCAATAAAAAAAAAGTAACTGTATTCTCATTATGAGTATTTTAAAATGTAATATAAAAGTATTTATTTTTTGTAATCTGATTATAAGTAATCCAGATTACTTATAATCAGTTACTACCCAGCACTGTGTATAAACAAACAAATAAATAAATGTGTGTATTATGTGCTTTCACCATTTTTATTGTTTTTTTTGTTTTTTTTTTAATGTCTATATGGCTTTAATTCATTTTTATTTCAGTTTTAGTAATTTTAGTACGTAAACTTATTACAGTTAGTTTTCAAGGCAACAGTTCCAATTTTTAAGTTACTATTCATCTATTTCTATTTTATTTCAATTAACAAAAAAAAAAAAAAAAAAAAAAAAGTTTAATAGTTTTAGTTAGCAATAACAACAATGGAACAGTCCTAGTATGATGGGTTATCACGGTGTCCATCTCTCGTTAGGGATGAGGCGAGGATGTGACATACGTATCCCATAGTCCCTGTCTATAATTGGATCTGTGAGCAGGGTGTCACCACGACGACCAGAGGGATTTTACTGAGCGATCCAAAATATCTGCCGACGACTGCCAACACCCACCCCCTTTCTCTCTCCCTCTCTCTCTGTGTACTTCAAAGCACAGTTTTCTCAGCATGTAAATACGTAAAATCGTATCTTCTGCGGCTGTCAGGACGGGTGTCATACAGTTATCTGTACACGCGCCGTGCCGCCGTGGAATACGACATCAAAGATGCGGCTGTCAGTGAATCTGCTCTAATGGCGTTTGGGGTCGACAGTAAATCCCGCTTAAGAGCTCACGCTGCACATCACCACAAGAACAGAGAAATTGCTTTTTGCTTAAAACAGAGACGCTGCTGCTGCTGCTCAAATATGACGACACATGTTCTGCCCGTAATCGCACTGTTTTAATGTGACACATGAGGCTGTGAAAGAGCAAAACCAAACAACACTGAACGGCAGCTGTGTGTTTGGTCTGATCCAGAAAAATGTCAAACTCAACAGATTCATGCCACAGCAGAGCTCTAGTGTGAAAATGCACTTAAAAGTCATATTAGTCTGAATTGTCTTCTCCTAGAGATTCCGTACAATATGTACATGTACAGTAGAGCTGCACGATTTGTGAAAAAAAAAAAAATAATAATAATAATAATAGTAATAATTGTGATTTTTCTGATTGTAATTGTCTCAACTGTAATTGCATTTTTAAATGTGTTTAAAAAAAACAAACAAACTCCAAATTCCTGAAACACACAGCACATCAGATTATATATGCTCAATTAAATCACAGCTTTTGTGAACTTTCATTTCCAGTGTGACAAATACACAGATAGTGATATTAACTGTGCTTTTGTTCTTGGTTATTTGATCAGGCTGCCAGGCGAGATTATTGTACGTAATGAGGTCATGTGACGCTGTCTAGTAAACTACAGTGTGGAATGTTTTCTGCCTCACTAGTATTCCACTCGGCACATGTAATACTGCATGATACTGCTGTTGTTACTTCCGCTTCATTCATCACACTGGAAAGGTTGTGTGCATTGCACTGTGGGATACAGTGAGCTCTGTGTGTGATGCAGTAGATCATTTGAGTGTTTCAGAGCTACAGAAACAGTCTCTGTCTATCAGAAGGCATTTCTGTCTTTTCTCTTCTTCAAAAGCGAGTGACACGTTCAATTTCTCTTGCATGAGCAGCTTGTATTTGCTGTCTGTCAGAAACGCTTTCATGATCACAGTCTGTCAAATGTGCGTCTGCTCAGAAACTACTGTGCCTTAAATATGCTGTTAACCTGCCAATATCACAAATACTTCAGCATTAGACACACAAACCTCATGTTTTTTTGTTTTTTTTTAGGCATTAGATTTCTAACATCATACCAACCATAGCAAGAAGATGATTATAGCTACAGTTAAAACACATAAAATGTCTGTTTGTGGGAAGTCAAGTAAATAATGTCATGCCATATATATACAGTCATGTGAAAAAGTTAGGACATCCTATTGAATTCCATGGTTTTCTGGATCAGGGCGTAATAAAAAATCATCTGGTCCTTGGCAGGTCTTAACATTTGGAAAATAAAACCCCAGATGAATAACAACACATGACATATCACACCATGTCATTATTTATTTAACAAAACCTAGGCCAAAATGGAAAACCCATGGGTGACAAAGTTAGGACACCCTTACTGTTAACATATGAATTAAGTAATGGTCAGGCACTGCTAATCAAGTGCCTTTGATTAACTGATCATCAGCAAGTGTAATCACCTCTATAAAAGCTGGAGTTCTAGCAGTTTGAGCGTCTGGAGCCTTCCGATGTGTGTTAACACAATGCCAAGGAGGAAAGACATCAGCAATGATCTTAGAGAAGCAATTGTTGCTGCCTGTCAATCTGAGAAGGTTTACAAGGCCATTTCCAAACAGTCTGAAGTCCATCATTCTACAGTGAGGAAGATTATTCACAAGTGGAAGACATTCAAAACAGACACCAGTCTTCCCAGGAGTGGATTTCCCAGCAAATTCAGCCCAAGATCAGAGCTTGCAATGCTCAGAGAAATTGCAGACAACCCAAGAGCTACACATCAGACTCTACAGGCCTCAGTTAACATGTTTAATGACAAAGTTCAAGACAGTACAATTCAAGTATGGCATGTTTGGAAGGGTTTCCAGGAGAAAGCATCTTCTCTCTCTAAAAAAAAAAAAGATGTTTGGCCATAATGCACAGCACCAAGTTTGGTGAAAACCAAAAGAGCATATCAGCACAAACACCTCATACCAAAAGTCAAGCATGCTGGTGGAGGGCTGATGATTTTAGGCTTGTTTTGTAGCCATGGGCCCTGGGCACCTCACAGTCATTGAGTCGACCATGAACTCTTCTGTATACCAACGTTTTCTAGAGTCAAATGTGAGGACATCCTTCCGACAGCTAAAGCTTGGCCAAAATTGGATCATGCAAATGGACAATGATCCGAAGATCACCAGCACATCTACAGCAGAATGACAGAAAAAGTAAAGAATCGAGGTGTTGCAATGGCCCAGTCAAGTCCAAACCTCATCCCGACTGAAATGCTGTGGCGAGAGCTGTGCATTAACAAATGCCCACAAACCTCAATAAACTGAAGCAACGCTGTAAAGAAGAGCGGGCCAAAATTCCTCCAGAATGATGTGAAAGACTGATAAAGTCATACAGAAAATTATTACTTCAAGTTATTTCTGATAAAAGTGGATCCACAAGCAATTGAATCATAGGGTGTCCTAACTTTGTCACCCATGGTTTTTCATCTTGGGTTTATTTTTGTTGAATAAATGATGACACGGTGTGATATGTCATGTGTTGTTATTCATCTGATGTTTTATTTTCCAAATTTTAAGAACTGCCAAGCACTTTTTCACATGACTGTATATTTATATATATATATATAAGACATCCTATTGAACATAAGCTGTATTTGTTCCAAATTTAACAGAATTGGAAATTAAAATCAAATTAAAAAAAGAGAAAGTAAAATCAAATCAAATAAACAAGATGCAAAATCAAAAACTTATTGTAAAAATAAAACACAATAATAAAATAGCATAAAATATTATTTCTTAATAGTTATACACCCTAATTGAGCATCATGGTAGTGTGTGTTAAACACATCATATCTGAGCATTCAGTGTGTTTGAATGAACTCTGGGAACACTGAAAAATCACCAGGATGAACATATGAAGAGAGTATTTCACAACACCCTCCTGTTTATTTGTCTGTCTGTGTGTCTTTATCTCAGAGAGAGGGATCGAGGGTCTGGTTGAGGGTTCAGGTTGTGTGGGGTCGTTTGCTGCTGTGATTTCATTGGATGGTTATTTTTGGCCGCCGCTTCAAACAGACACTTTAACCGGCAGAACAGCAGATTAAAACAGACAACAGCACTTTACCACACACACAACTACAAATTAAAACAACACAACAATAATGTTATGAATGTTCGCAAAACGTTCCAAGAAGTGCATCTGATACTGACAAGCGCTTGTCACAGACTCCTTGGTACCGAAGTAACGGTACTTGTGACATTTTGTGAGTATATGACAACATCACAGCTGCTTAGAGATGTTTGACCTAAACAAGCTAAACATTGTTCAGTTATACAGGAGCATCAGGACTAGCGCAGGTGTCACACACCACGTCTGCTGCTCAGTAAACAGCAACGCCGAGTGCCACCCACCTCACGCTCAGGTGCGTCTGAGGGACCCACATGACATTTATGACTGCGATTACAGATGAATCACACACGAAACACACTCACATCTGCTGCGGACTCAGTGTCCATACGAAATACATGACAAATAAATGCAGGACATCAGAGGAACAGGAACGAAATCCCTCCAAAACAGATTTGTTTACTCTCTTCACTTAAAAATATGTGAATGCGATTTATCAAATCAAGTGTCTGTATGTGGATCTTTTCTTCATTATGTTTGACGTCTCAGTGTGTTTGAATGCTGGAATTAGCTGGTTGAATAAGCTAACGCTGGTTTGATCTCAGGCTGGACTGAAATGAATGAATGAATGAATGAATCAATCAATCAATCATCAAACAGTAAAAACTTTAATGGACATTAATCATCAGGAGGTCAAACTAAATATTATATGACTTATCTTTTCTATTAATTGATTCTATTTATTGATGTTAGAGTTTTGCAATATTTGGTGCATAAAAACAATTTAAACTGATTTGTGATTTTGTACCTTCTAGCAATGAACAACAAATACAGCACAATTAGATTGAAAAAAATATAAACATATATAATACATATATTAAAAACAGGGTTTCAAATTAAACAAGTAGTCAAAATTAAACTATCACTTGTTAGACATTTACTGTACAACTGATATCTAACAATCGATAGGACTATCCTGTTATATAACTAGATATTCAGACAGTTAGGTTCTAATTATTAAAATATAATAATGGGAAATAAATGTCACTTGGTTTTAATATTTGGTTCTTTAATGCAATGACATTCAGCCATTTTTCAGTTTGATGTAATTGTTTAGCTACTTTTCTAGTGCTTCTGTATATCCTAGTTGTTCTTAAAGACTGAAGGATTGGCTTTAACACACACACATACACACTTGTGTGAGAGCAGCGTGACCTTTCACACAGCATTAATTTAATGGTGGGCTATGAGAATGTTTCAAGCTATTTTCACAGCACAGCGACTTTATAACGGCCACAACAACATAAAATCTGCCCTACCAGAGGTGACCGGCTCACACACACCTGAGAGAGGCACACACAGCTGTCTGTCTGTCAAATATCATGTGCAACACAAACACATACAACACTGTTTTCAAATGAACGATACAACAAGATACGTTTTCAAGTGGCTGGGTTGTGTGCCGTTCAGCCAATCGTTTATTCCATTACTCAAATAATTTGTTTCATAACTGATAAATTTTGCAACACTGACACTGTTATTGAACTGAATTTAATCAACACTGAACTGAATAGCAGTTGAATAGCAGACACTATTGTCTTTTTAGAGCTGCTTTACAGCAGAATTTGAATTTCTCATATTTGAAGTGTGCATCATTGATTCTGTTATTTTTCTGTTTATCACTGTGAAGCTACTTTGAAACAATCTGTATTGTATAAAGAGCTATATAAGTAAAAGTAACTTGACTTGATTTATCCGCATCAGCCGACTAAGATCAGTAGAGTAAGATGTAGACCAAAAGTGCCCTCTGACTTCCACAGTTCTTGTGTGTTTGTTTAACATGAAAATGAAGCTGACCTCAACAGAAGCTCGACTTGTGTGTGTGTGAGCTCCATATGGCTGATGCTCAGCTAATGAGAATCTCTGGAGAGCGACAGCTCGCGGGACCTGAGCGATGATCTTTCCTCTGAGAGCAGCGTTTTAACGGCCAGATGACGACCTTCGATAAGAACGACATCATCTACTCGTGTGATTTGATTCATGAGGCGACTACGTCAACATCCGTTATCGCTGGATTCTCGCCGACGACCACGGCCGCGCACCTGACCTTCAGGATTACCATTCGGCTGTGAGTAGCGAGACAGGCAGAGAGAAACAGGCAAACATTTTAATCGCAATAAGAGTCTCATGATCTCATGTTCTCTATCATGCTCTTCACCTGATAAAACAGCTGATCCTCTTACAGAAGGATTTTGGACTCTGATTCACGCAGTGGGTCACGGACATCACCTGGTTCCCCAGGCAACGTCGACTGTCACTTCACAGCCCCCGCAGGTTTTGGCTCATGTCGAGGTTTTGACGTACGCCTCCGGCCACTTTTACACTATTACAGTCTGACATTTGTGTTCCTATCTTTACTTGATGTTCACTTATAAAAAAAATTGAAAATGTTTAAACAGATGGCACAGATATGGGTCAGAGCAGATTCCTGTGAGACTTCAAACATGATCAACACTTCTAACAATAACAGAACAAACCTAATATTTAATTCTGTGTCAGTGTATGTGTTTAGACTGAGGATCTGGCCTTGAGTGTGTGTGTGATGGTTCATGGTTATACCACAAGAGTAAACTAACTTTCTCCTCACTAATATTTACCTTAACAGCTGACCACGGGATCAAGGACAGTGTTCGTGTTTGTATGTTGCTGGGAACAAAGTGCAATTTTCCAGTTTAAATAAATAAATAAAACAAACCATCGCTTCTCCTCGTGTTGGTTTTGTTGCTAAAGCTCAAGGCTGGTAAAGGAAGGTTTCTGGTTTAAGCCCAGGAAAGATTTAATCATGAACTATCACCACTGGTTACTCCAGGAGAACTGTCCTGTAAAAAGTGAACTGAATACAAGCACCTGTTAAATTAGCATGTACACCCTACAGGATGTTCTGACAGAATATTTGGCAGATATTTTGGGGTGTGGAAAGAGCCAGGTGAGTTAGAAATCAGTGAGACTACTGTGAAGTGCATTTCTGGAAGCACAACTGGATCCATCTGTCAGTGGTCATCAAATGCCTAAGTTCAAGAGCAATGCTACAAAAGTTGAAAGTTTCACAAACCCTTGCATTTTCCTCTACATTCATTTTTAAAAGCATAAACACTTACGTGCATGTGCCCTAACCCAACTGATCATTAAAGGATTAGTTCACTTTAAAATGAAAATTACCCCATGATTTACTCACCCTCAAGCCATCCTAGGTGTATTTGACTTTCTTCTTTCAGGTGAACACAATCTGAGTTATATTAATAAACACCCTGATGCTCCCAAGCTTTATACTGGCAGTGCACAGAAACCACCTGTTTGAAGCTCAAAAAAAAAAAAATGCATCCATCCATCATAAACGTACTCCACACGGCTCCGGGGGGTTAATAAAAGCCTTCTGAAGTGAAGCGATGCGTTTGTGTAAGAAAAATATCCATATTTAACACGTTATTAAGTAAAATAACTAGCTTCCGGCCAAACAGATGCTACTTATGTCTAAAGCGTATATTACGCGACATACTACTGGTATTACACTATGTCATGACGTACTATGCTACGTCCTATGTTATACGTCACGTAAGTTACGCTTTAGACGTAAGTAGAATCCGTATGGCCATTTGATATTTTTCTTACACAAATACATCGCTTCGCTTCAGAAGGCCTTGTTTAACCCCCCGGAGCCGTGTGGAGTACGTTTATGATGGATGGATGCACTTTTTTGAGCTTCAAACAGGTGGTTTCCATGCATAAAGCTTCGGAGCATCAGGGTGATTATTAATATAACGCAGATTGTATCCGTCTGAAAGAAGAAAGTCATATACACCTAGGATGGCTTGAGGATGAGTAAATCATGGGGTAATTTTCATTTTAAAGTGAACTAATCCTTTAAGGCCTCATTAAGTTTTCTTTTCTCTATATAGATCCACCAAAATCCATCACAATGCCATTTGAACTAGCTGGTAAACCCAGTGAGCAATTCTGAACATTGAAAAATCTTTGAAACATATGTTGGTCAGGAGGGATAGTGAATGTGAAGGTTCTGGTAACACCAGGAATCATTCACTTACTGACTACAGAGGATGTTACACAGACATTTAGGAATGCTTTGAAGTAGGAGGGTGCTGATCTAGTGAAAGTCCTCAACGACACCGTCAGAGCCTTGAATTTGACAAATTTGATGTTTGCTTCTACAGGTAGCCAGTGGAGTGAGATCAAAAGAGGTGTGACGTGGGCCCTCTTGGGTTGGTTGAAGACCAGATGCACCATTATCTGTAGAGGTTTAATCATGCCAACAGAGCACTGCAGTGGAATGTGTGACACAGCATGACTAGGCCGTCGCTGAGATGTGGTCAGTGAAGTTTGGTTGTTGAGCCTAGCTGTATGGTGATGTTTGGTTGACTGGTTGACTTCTGTATTTGTGAGGTTGAGCAGAAGGTGGTGATGCTTCACCCAGACCGAGATGGAAACACAATGTCAGATGTATAAAGTGGAATTGTAGTGCTGTAAGACTAGAATGACAGGAGTAGCTGCATAGGAGGAGTAAGCCAGCAGTAGCGTAAAGCAGAGCAAGCAGTGTGTCTTTATGATTAGGGCCCAGACAGGTTGTGCAAAAGGGGGCCAAGAACCAAACCCTGAGGTACCCTGTGGTTATAAGATGTGATTCTGTGAAAGACGACAGGGTCTTCTTTAGAAGCTTTAAAATGGCACCTTTTAAAATAAACACCAATGATCTCCTTTTCAATGAAAATGGAAAATGTGCTTTGGTCAGGATGCAGATAGCTCTGAATAGATGCTTTAGAAATAGACATAATTAATTATTGATTTATCTTTTCTCCTTTCTATTCATTCCTGCTCTCTGCGAGAAAAAGAAATGCTGATGATTTCACTCGTCTTTTGTTCCAGAGAGTTTATTGGAACTGACCATGTGACCTGCTAAAGAAGGCTGGGATAGTCTGTTGAGCCCATCTGACGTGAAACAGTCTTCTTGTTAAGAGCCAAGCGATGTGTGTTAAATGAAAGAATTTGTCAGAAATTAACACACACATAGACAAAAGAATGTGTGATGCTAAAGTAAGTGCGTTCCAAAAGGCATAGATCTGGGGTGCCCAAACTCGTCCTGGAGGGCCACTGCACTGGAGAGTTTAGCTCCAACTTGCCTTAACACACCTGTCTGGAAGTTTCTAGTATGCCTAGTAAGACTTTGATTAGCTGGTTCAGGTGTATTTGATTTGGGGTTGGAGTTGAACTCTGCAGGACAGTGGCCCTCTAGGAGCAGGACTGGACACCCATGGCATAGATGATGCCTTCCCAACCATTCCAAACAGAAATGCTCAAAAATAACTACTTCAAAGGACCCTTTGAAATGAATGTTTTTGTGGGGTTCAACTGATGGGCACTTCACTCCCAAGATTCTTCACACTCTATTAGAAACTCCAAGCCTGCACAAGGTGCAATGCAAATTAAGTCAGCTGTGCTGTAGTAATTGCTGGTATTATTATACTGCTAATTCTTTTGATGTATTATCTTAATAAAGGGAAGAAAAGTGTTTTAAACAAGGATACATACAAGCATAACTGAATATCATTAGCTTTGCCTTTGTGAGATGGCAACAATGGTTCTTTTGGTTTGTGTTCTGAATAGCTATCCTCTAAATGTAGAGGGAATAGGGCATAGGCATGATCACCTCTGAATAGAACACATCCAATTTCATGCTTCCTTATAGTACATGATATCCCTTCAGATCAAGCACCGTTTGTTTCTCCCTTGTTGTGGATGGAAGAACAAAACACACACACACACAAAAAACGACCGGACACAAAGAGAGAAGATGAAGAATTGGCTTCCATTTCATTCTTACCCTCATTTTCTCTTCCTCTCTCGCTCTGTCGTTTTTTTCTTAGCCTACAGTCTTCACAGTTAGATTTATGCCATTTATCATGCTGACACTCTCCCTGTCTCTCTCTCCCTCCCTGTCTCTCTCTCCCATCTCTCTAACAAATGAGTCTCATCCTGTCTGTTTAGACACACAAACCTCTTCCCATGTATAACGTAAAGATGAAGGAAAACACTGGCTCCGCACACACACTGAAGAATGGTGCTGGTTTCGCTGAGAGGAGTTTCACAGATGGCGAGGGGAAGTGACTGTGTGAGGTGGCACAGTGGGACACACACACACAAATACTTGTCAGGACTGCCAGAAGGGAGTGCGTGTGTGTGTGTGTGTGTGTGTGTGTGTGTGTGTGCGTGTGTGTGTGCGTGCATGCCATTATAAGTTTGTACGTAAGTCTTTTAATGTTGACGGTCAAATTGAATGTTTACTTGTTTCAGGTTCAGGTTGTTTGTGTGTGTCATCAGTCTGAAAAATCAACTACCCTCAGATCATAAGATCACTGTATACTTGCGATGTGGACCTGTGACCTTCGCTGGTGAATGCCAGTGACCGTAGGGAGTCCCGTACCTCATTTTATCATTCTGAAGGGTGCTCATGAGCGCCCCCTTTGTGCATTCTAACTGCACTATTGTGGATCTCACAGTAAACTAGGCCTTGTAGAGTCCGACAAAAGTCACACATACTGGCAAAATGTTTACCTTGAATGCACTGGAAAAAGCACCTGGCAAATGGATTAATGTAAATGGCATTCCTGTAGCCCGACCAGATCATGGCGCAATTAGCACAACTGAAGTCAAAATGATGAGTAGTGGCAGAACTTATCTAGAACTAATCTGTGCAACGCCTGCAGCAGACTACCCAATGGTCCAGCAGCTGAGGGTGCCATTTAGTGCTGTCACGGTACCAAAATTCCAGTAGTCGGTACCAATACCAGTAAAATTTTACGGTTCTCGGTACCAATTTCGGCACCACAGGAAAATCTGTTGGAACTATTTTACTATTTTATTTAACTAGCCTATTTTTAAAAAAATTACATATGATGGTAATCATACATATAAATATTTGGAGCGTGTGTGTGTATGTTTGTGTGTATATATACCTCAACGAAATAAATTTTGAAATATAAAAAAATAAATAAACAAGTGCTCAAACATCCATTTTGAAACAGACGTGCGTGTTTATTTTAGCTATTCCGCCAGTGAGTGAAACGACACACTACAGCCTGTAAAACTATGAAATAAATATCAGTAAATAACGGTAACCTAAATAATAAGAAAGTTAAGTATTATTCTAAAAAAACATTTGTTTTTTATTTCCACACAAAGATGTGTCATATAGCCGCTCTGCGCTTTGAGAGGGATGTGGGACACGAGCAGGAAAGAGACCATTTCTCTTTAATAATATCTTCATGTCATCTCCTGATGTTACAAGCAACTGACACTTGTTGTAAAAGGTCTGAAGAGCTAGTTTTACCTTCAGACATTCAGGCTATGTTTGATTTTGCACTGCCAGAGAAAGCGAAACTAAAAATCACCGGTGTGTGAAACGCGCTATACAAATAAACTTGACGCGCCTTATAAAGTCTAATAACAAGCGCAAACTGAGTTAAATAGAAAGTGACGTGCAAGCAAAAAGGTTTCTGTCCTACGGTGTTTTTTCTACTTTACCACAGTGAAGAATGTGAATATAATAGGCCTAATTAAAAGCGAACCAAAGGAAGAAACATTTATAATCCCCTGCGTGAGTGAAGATTTGGGAAAAGAAACAGAGATTCCATGTTCAGTGGAATAACTAATGGAATATAGTTAAATTCTCTGCTAATCGAGTGACCAGATCGTGATTTGCAAAACAGAATACAAAGCCGACAAAGCTTAAATGTATGGACTCACGTACCTCTCTCATTCGGCATGAACCAAAATATTTCCATGGCTGCGATATCACATTTAATTTCTAACCTATTAGCCTATTTCTTCTGTAAACAAAGCTTCGTGCTTCACTCATTTCATATTCACGTAAAATACTGGCACAACCCTATCAGTGGGTACCGAATATAACTGGATACTCGGTACTCCCGGTACTACAGAAATGTTGGCATCGTCACATTTTCAAAATTTCATTACCGACTTGGTACCGAAGTACCGGTACTTTTGACAGCACTAGTGCCATTTGAGACAGAGCCTAAGGCACTAAACCTGAGGAACGCAACTATTTAGGTCATCAGAGTTTGGCTTCTAGGAAATCTAGATGCTGTTCTAGAGAGATCAGTGTTTACCAGGTCGTATTTTTCCATCTTATCTGACATTAGAGGTCTACGTCTCAATATGATTAACAAGCCTTTAAACTGAACCACTTAATAGGTGTTCAAACACTCAAGTCACATTACTGACCATCTCTTATTGTGATGTCACAGATGAAGAATGTCTTGTGCAGTGATTATCGTGTTTCGTGAGCAGTATTGAGTTTGTCGTGCTGAAATGTCATGAGAGTATTTACACTGCGATTATAAATCTATATCAAACAGAGAGAGGGCAATTTAATTACTGTATGATCAATACATCTTGGATCTGGTACAAATGGAGCATGAACAGAGAGAAAGAGAGATAGTGTGTGTGTTTGTGTGCGTGTGTGTGTGTGTGTGTGTGTGTGTGTGTGTGTGTGTGTGTGTGTTTTGCCAGCGATCGTCATGACGACCCCCTGATGGGACGTAATAGTGAAAATGCCTCCTGCTCCGCCCAAATGGTCACGGCTGACTGGGCGGAATAGTTCAGCCAATTAAATCCCATAATGAGCGGCAGCAGTTCAGGAAGTGTGAAATTGCTGTTGCTTTCATTCTGTGAAGAAGAAAGAGCCTCACTCATTGGTTTATTGATCCCGTGTTTTATTTTATTATTTTATTTATTTATTTTTTGCGAGAAGTTTGTTTGTTGAACGTACGAGTCCCTGAGAACAGCACTGCTGGTAGTCGTTTATTAGCTAAAGGAATGCCAGATGTTAAAGGTTTAGTTCTGTCATTTACTCACGCTAATGTTGAGATGTTTTGAAGAATGCACCAGTCACTCTTTTCCATGTAACTGCAATGAATGGGGACTGGGTCTTTCAAGCTACAGGAGAGAGTGGTGATATTTTTAACATGCTTTGCTTTTGCACCATAAAAATAACATAAATGTTAAAAATATCACCACTCCTTTCAGTAGCTTGAAAGACTTATCAAGCTATTAATCTATCATACAATTGGAAATGGATGGAATTTAAGTTGTGTTCACTGAAAATCTGTACATCCACTGTTTTTGGGTGTTTATAAGAGAATTATAATTGATGGTTGGAATTATAATCAATGGTCCCTTTTTTTGAAGCCTTTTAGTTCACATCTTTTATAATTTCATTAGTTTTCATATCTGACAGACCTGGTGAAAAGAGATGTGATGATGGGAAAAACTGCTTTTGTTCTTCTCTGTGTGTGTGGAACAATCCCATAATGCAATGGGACAAAAGCTGTTCAATTTCATTAACTGCAAAGTCATCAATGTGACTGCCTCTTTGTGTGTGTGCGTGCAGGGTATAGTTTGCAGCGGGGATGGGGGGAGGCATAAACAGGTATAACCAGTGAGATATAACACCCCCCCCCCAAAAAAAAAAAAAAAAAAAAAAAATGTTTTTACCATGGCTAATGGAATCATATAGAATCAGGTTATTAATTAATTACATACAATGTACATAGAGATATTTTATAAGTACTAAGTTCCTGTACGAACTGAACAGACCAATTATGAGTGCAATATGGCTGAAGCCCGGTTTATTTAATTGTGCATGAGTGGCGCGCGGATCGCTGTATATTGTTCTATCAAAAAGCTGATGAGAATGGGTCGCACATTTGTTCTATTGAGAATTTACCACTTTAAAACACTATGGAGAAAGTCAAACATGATCTAAAAACATAAACGAAAAAGAGAGGAGAAAATCATCTTGCACCAACATAAATTAGAAAGCTTTTAATTAAACTACTCATGACAACCTTTACTAGAATTTATCACGTTTTATTGTAGGCCTATTTACTGTGGTAAATTTTGACTAACTTGTAGAATTTATAATAGATAATCTGTTAAGGGAACGATATTTAACTATATTACAACTGTGGCATGTTGTAGCTATAGTTTCTAAATGTGTAGGCTGAAAGAAAAAAAAAAAAGTCAACATTGGCCTAATCATAGCAATGAAGAGCAATCAGTGGTCTTATCTGTAATTATAGCCTTATTGTAACAAATGCTACAGTTAATCAATTACAAGAACTATGGTATATTTTCATAAGGGCAAGTACAAGTTAGAATCAAGAGCTTTAAACTCTGGTCTGGACCTTCTTTAATTATTGACCAAACTGTGTGTGTGTGTGTGTGTGTGTGTGTGTGTGTGTGTGTGTGTGTGTGTGTGAGTGTGTGTGAGGCTAAACAGCTGCCGATGTGCAAAGCTCGTGGGCATGACAAACATGAGCGCATGTGTGAACAGTGCCCTCTGACTGCCTGTCTGTCTGTTTCGCTCTCTATAATGTCAGTCGTCCATTTCCTGATGAGCTTCTTCCACTTTTTCCTCAGAATATTTTTATAACTTACTATAATCAGAAAAGACAGTCATTTGGCCACAAGCTTTTAGAGATCATTAACATGAATGTAAAAAAAAAACAAAAACAAAAAAACACTTAGATTGAAACTAAATCTAAAGTTCCTAAAGAGAGAGAATAAGCAGAAACTGGGGTTTGTGATATAGAAAAAAAAAAAAAAAAAAAAAAAAATATATATATATATATATATATATTATTATTATTATTATTATTATGAAATCATAAATATTATGTTAATATGTATAATTGTGTATTTTATATAATTTAATTATAATAAAGCAATAATGCAAATTAAAATATATTTAAAAGAAACAGATAACTATATTTCACTATACTATATAATTTCTAAGTGATTCAAAAACGGAAAGTACTTAAATTCTCCTGACCAATGGCCAAATCACAAATTTAAATGTAAATTTGATTTGATATGTTTAATTGATTTGTTATCATTGGTCTTCTCTTTTTATTTGACCATAATGAATGTTTATTTTGATCCTGAAGTGAACCATTAAGTTTTGAGCGGCGCGCCGGACTAAATACAATTACAATTACTAAATTACTAAATTACTAAAAAATGTGCAGTTAGTTTAGATATTATTTAATAAATACTGCAAATAAATAAATAAATAATTATGCTCATTCCCTGTGTGGTAGAGTTTTTCATAACCACAAAAAAAAAAAAAAAAAATAATAAAAATAATAATAATAAATAAATAAATAAATAAAAACCAATGCTTGAATTTATACTATTCTACACTTTATGTGGAACTCATTGTGATTTTGACAACTTTCTTTATTTTAAAATCGATTCACATAAATTTGTTAATCATAAACATCCACAAAGATGACCTGAACCTGACAATGTTATATATATATATTTTTATATATATATTTTTTTTATATTTATAAAAAAGGACAAACATTCAATTTGTTCATCTTCATAAAAAGACATACATACTTGTTATTGTGTATAACTAAATATTAGTTACTGATTAGCTAATATTGAACTACCTCATTCAACTGAGTGCTATTACTTATAATTCATTAATCAGAGTTCCTTGTTAGTTAATAGTAGTTAGTATAATGTTAATATTGCGTTACTCATTTGTTCCTGTTATTCATTAATGACGGAACAGTATTCCAAAGAGTTACTGACAAAGCTTCCCATCTAATCCGCAGCAGACAGACACTCCACATCCTCCACTGCCGCCTACATAGATGATCCCTCACTGACCTGGAACCTCACCTTATCATTCACCATATTTGGTGGATTTTTTTTACAGAGCTCATTGCATTGCATTGCATTTTGGGGATTGCTTTTTCTATGAGGGATATATGCAATGCTGTTTTAGCAGTTTGCTGTCGTTTGGAGAATCATCGTACTTTATCGTCGTCTTCGTTGTCAACGTAGGTTGATCACATGGTTTGGAAAGCTCTAAACTTTCTTTTTCTCTCTGTGTGATGGTTCCTGATTATTCCTGTCATCTTCCCATCCGCTTCGGAACGGCGCAGCACTAATTAAAGCCTGAAGCTGCAAACGAGCTGACAAGATTTTACTACCACAGCAAAACTTACAGACACACTAAAATTAAACACCATCCCACATGTGACTACATACAGAACCTGAACACATATAGACTACTGCTTATGATCACAGATCACACAATGAACACTGATGGGCGGCTCTTCATTTAAATGAAATTACCATACATGCAAATTAGACGCAGAGATGTCAATTTGATAGTGCCTGCACAAAATGCAAATTCCAACCTGCCTGGCAGTCATATGCAAATACTGATCTAACGATCATCTTTATAACACACAAAACAAATTAAACATCAAAATCACAACAGATGCACAATGACCAGATAAAAGAACATGCCACAGGACAAATCATATGATAAATCACGTTTATTTGTGTGTAACGTCTTCTCAGCCTTTGTGAAAAAGACGTGCACTTAACTGTACTTTCAGATGATATAACATTAATGATATAAAAGGCCACTTAATTAAAAAAGTACACTTTCATGACAATGTTAGTACACTTTTAAAACATGCACTTTGTAATAATGTGCAAGCACATGAACACTGCAAAATAAAGTTTTACCTAAGTTTTACTTTAAAGTACATTTTAAAGGTACACTTTTTGTTCAAAATTTAAATAATGAGTAAATACATCACCAGTCCTTCTTCCAAAATGTGTTTTTGTCTTACCCTGATTCACTTTAGTAAGCCTATTATAAATGTTTATATTTTAGACCAAGCGGGACGGTTTTCGCGGGAAATTGCGTACATACGTCTTTCGCCCGTGCGTGTCTCATCATATTCATTAATAGAGGAAAGTTGCCCTGGCTACTTTGACGCGTTTATGGTGTGGGAGTGGCATAAGTTAGTCATCACAATGAGCGAGAAAGGTTGACATGGAGCAGGCTAAGGCAGAGATGGCATTTTTACTACTGAACAATTTTTTACTCAATGTCTTTAGCTAGTCAGCTTGACATCCTTTCCACCTAAACTGGTTGAATCTCTTAAGCCTAGTAGTGATTGTTTAATGAAGAGTAAGATAATCTCGCAGTCACGCAGAGCTGAAGGACAACCGAAACAATTTTCTTCCACAAAATGCATGCATGCATTTTTTTTAACAGATAGAGGGCCAAAAGCTACATAATGTACCTTTAAATAATTATGTTTTAATAATATTGTGTCATGCTTTCAAGTACACTTACTTTGATGTGTTGACTAATATACTAAAGCACAGGCAAAGTACTTGATTATAAAACAGTAGTGTTATTTAATATTACATTCAAAGTTTATATTTTAAATGTACTAAATTGCAACTTCCTCAATACAAATATTTTTAAATGCATGACATACAACTAGCCTAACTCATAAATTTCAAATATTGTTAAAGACAAGTAAACAGTCAGTAATAAAATAACAACAAATAATCAAATTATGAGCAAAAGCACAAACTAAATACAATAGCACAATCATACAGTGCTAATGAAATAAACAGTGCTTTTTGGGTTTTTTGGTTTGGTCTAACAGTAGTTTTCAGATAAAGAAATTGAATAATCAAATGTAAATTAACACTGCATAGTCTTCACAGTATAAATTAAATATAGATTGAACCTTATTAAAGTTACAAAAGTTATTCAGTCAAGAGCAGAAAGTGTTTTTTTTTTGTTTTTTGTTTTTTTCTCTTTGTCCTTTGTTGTTTGATTAATATTAAAAAGACGGCAGCATGAATATTAGGCTACTGTCACTTTAAGACCTAATGCACGGATCCAATACTGTTACACATGCGTTTTATTTCTTAAGTGTTTACGTTCACTTAAGACATAACCAACTATGTTTACAAAGATACTCGCATATATAGACATTTTGAAAATTTTGTGTGAATATGTCCGTTCAAGCACAGGAAGACGTGAAAGAGAACTCAATTCAGTATTTACCCGCTGTCTGAGATGCGTCTTTCTGGAAGAGCTCTTGGAAGTCTGTTGCGGACACAAAACTTCTCAAAAAGCATGCAAGTACCAAAATGAGTTGTCTATCGCATCTTCTTGCGTTGAATACTTAAATTCACAAGGTTTAAAGGTGCCACTTACTGCTATTTGAACTACGCTGTTGGACATTGTTGATATTTGAAATCAACCCAAACAAACACACCCCTCTCTTCATTGCTCCGCCTCCAAAACTACACTCCACACTCCAATCCTAACCTAACCACCCTGCTCTGAGTCAGTCTCGAACCCTGGCCCGATCGCTGCTGGTATGCGAGGCGAATGCACTACCAATGATAAGCACGCTAAGCACCTCATTCTCTAGCAGCCGTCAGTGCGCAGTGGTTTACCTGCACAACTCTCACTATCTGGCCACTGTTACACACGCAATGCGAGTGGATGTCTGTTTATCACAGCTGACGCGCAACAAAATGCTTCACGAAAAATAAAGCGCAGTTGATGAACGAACGACAAGGAAGCACAAAAAATGAACATACAGTACACACGAGTAAATACAAAGTGTTCGTTGTTAGTCGCAAACAGCACAGCAGCTCCAGACAATCAAAACCCAGTGTACTCACATGAGAAGCGGGATCAAAGCAGTTTTCAGGCCTTCCCTCTTAGCTCTCTCCAGCGCTGGAAAGCTTTTCTAATATAAACCGGGTCCTAAAGCGCTTGCCCAGCCATAAACCTTCATTCCAGTGATATTCTTTTGAGCCATTTTGTATTGTGTCCCATTTCTCATTCTGCAGTTTTTTTTTTTTTTTTTCTTCTTATTTTCAAATCTCCCTCTTGCTCGTTCTCTCTCCTCGACCGTCATACTGTTGCTGATTGGTTAGACGTTTGTTGTTGGACTCGGCCCGACTAACTTCCAAACAGTGAATTTGAAATATCATTGAGTCCCCCTTTAAAAAACACATGCAAATGATACATTTTCGTGACGATGACGCACTGGCCCGATCGGGCAAGTTATATTTCTGTCAACTGTCCTGAGCGTCATTCAAGCTGGACTGGGGTCATCGGGCAGTCCGTATTATCAAGCCCTGTACAACTTTGAACAGAAATTACATTAAAGTATATTTTATTTTAACCACAAATTAGTTTACCTTGTCTGTAAATTCGGCATTACACTTTCATATATTTCATATTTCAAAGACGACAGAAGTTATTATGAAATTACATATAAAGATGCTCTTAAGTGGGTCAAAAAAGCACTCTAAAGTTCAGCTAATTCAGTAATATAATGTAATGTAATATACATTTACACTATAATACATTTTAATTTAAATGCAATTAACATGCTATTAAGTGTTGGAAAATATTACATTCAGTTCACTCTTAAGTATATTCTTTTAAAACATATTTACATAATAATAAGTACTCTTTTTAAAAGTATGCTAGTGTACTTCTTTTTCACAAGGGTGAGCTGTGATAGTTTTACCTATTTATCTGCTCTGCTCTAAATGTTACACTGGAGACAGGGTTAAACTGGAGTTTATGGTTATGTTGTTGGACTGAGTATCTTCATGTCTCCCGACTAATGGAATTGGTAAATAATGCTGGTTTATTCTGCTGCAGCTGTTGTGCAGGGTGTTTGTTTTGGATTAGCCCTGTATTGCACATTGTTTCTTGTTATTAGGGGCCAAGCACCAAAGGTGCATATCATTTTCTTCTTCTTCTTCTTCTTCTTTTTCTTCTTCTTTTTATTATTATTATTATTATTATTATTATTATTTCACTCTATGGCAACCCACAGAACTGCTTGCCAGAAAATTATGAAATTGGGCACACTGATAGAGGACAGTCTGAACATTAACCACAGCAATTTTGGAGTCTCTAACTCAATCCCTCTAGCTCTACCAACTGTTCAAAATTGCACTTACGTTTATGCTAATAACTTTTGAACCGTAAAGGCTAGAAACAAAATATCTTGGATCAAGACGATTCGATTGCACCCTATGACATTATTTTCCGTCATTAATATTTTTCCACCATTTTGAATTGGCTCACATCATCTTCAGACCATGCTGGCAAAAAGTTATTAAAAGCTTTTTGACAAACCAAACTGTTCTCGAATAACTAATTTAACAAGGAGCATGTCAAAATGGACGTATGGCTATATCTCTGCAAAGCTTAAGGCCGTAAGACTATATCTCTGCAACGCTTTAGCACATTCAGACCAAACTTGGTACATGTCATCACAAGCATGACCTGAGACTACTTGCAGTGATTTGGCACAGCACCAACTACTGGTCAGGAGATATGAAAAATTGCCCAAAAATCATAAAACTGGTCTCTTAATTCAGTGCAGCATACTGAGTCAAACGATACTCAATTTTCCCATACCGGCCATTTTGGGCATCTGCCAATTTTGTCATAAAATGCTTTATTGTATGAACGCATTATCGTATCATGAAGAAACTCGGAATGTGTACTCATTATTAAAAGCTTTTAGATTGACCAAACCACCCTGGAATAACGCATCAACAAATTTGATGTCATGATGCCAAGCTGATTTTGAGGCTGTAACTACAATACTTTGGCATATTAACACCAAACTTTGTATGTGTCATTGCCTCCTCACACTGACCACACAATATCAATTTAGAAACATCGCCACCTATTGGTCAAATGCCATATGCAAGTAAATTATATTACATGTGATAGAATTTATAATTTATGATCAAGACTTTTGGGTTTGACAACTACCACACATCAGGGCACATTCAGGAAGCAGACAGCTCTGCGTCACAATCAGCAGTATTAGATTCAAACTATCAAACACACAACACATCTCACTTGTGTGCGGTCTGATCGTTTAGGGCACTGCTGGATTTACAGTTTTCTGAGATGTTTGAATCAAACAGTAAAGAGAAAAAGAGCAAAACAGATGATTGTATAAATAGACAGTTAAAGGTGAGACTTACACTCGGCATTGGTGAGCAGGACGGAGGCGGTGAGCAGCAGGAGACAGTGTCGGACGGAGGGTAACGCTACACGGACGCTTGGCACAGGCATGATGTTACGACTCACCCGCTGAGTGTGCCGGCTCACAACGCTCCTGCAACGCTCTCACAACCTACAGACAGAGAAACACACAAAAAAAACACACAATGAATAAATCAAAAGATATTTTCTATTTCATGACTGAAATAAACTAAATCAACATTATTTTATATTTTAAGGCAATACACTACAGGCAAAACCATTGTTTGTTTTTTTTTGTTGTTGGTTTTTTTTTGTTTTGTTGGTTTTTTTCATGCACTGGTCAGTCTAATTTGCTTCCATAACGTCTTCTTTCAGACTAGTGGAAAGAAAACATTCAAAACACACACTTAAGTGTATATTTGCACCTGTAGATTTCAATTTCAATACAATTCTTTTAAGGCTGTTTTCTCACTTACACCAAACTTTACAGTTTTGTCTTACAGCTTAATGTATATTTCTGAAGATTTTTACAGAGTGGGTTGTTGAAAAATTCATAAATTTCATATAAAATACAGCATGATTTATATAACATTTTATTCCTAAAAAACATGGTGAATAACTACTTGTGTCTGTCTGTTGGCAGTATTTTCTTATTTATGGAGTGATAAAAAAGAGATATCCAAAATCCCCTCTTTAAAAACCTTAAACTCTAATAAGTTAACAAAACGAAACAAAAATTTTGAACCTGGCTTTATCCAGTATTCATATTTATGTTCTGGAAATGTAAGCAAATAAGTGCATATTTATTAGATAACGCTTCTTTTGTATTTTTTATACATAACATTTCAGAAAACTTGTAAAACAAAAGAATTGTCTTGATGTACTGTGATTAATCAACTGGGGAAAATATCTATTAGTTACAAATTTTACTATGTTCATCTATAGTGATTTGCGTAACAAGCTTTTGCCTTGGGAATCACTGAGTGCTGACCGCAATATTAAACACACACACACGCACACGCACATTGTTGGTGAAGCTCATCACAAACTCACCATTCAAATGAGTGAGTTTCCCAGCTTTGTTTGTAGTATTGTTTGTAATCAGAGCACAAAACGATGGGGTTTTTCTTTGTCATTGAACAGATGTAAATGCAATTGTGATCAAAATAAAACACTCATTTATATAAATGGTTTATACACAGTTTATACGCAGAGTTCCCATTCAGCAGTAAAACCTCTTCACCACTACGGTACAAACACAGACGACGCAGGCTGTACTTCTGTTCCCACCGCACGCACTCACACGCGGAAGTCAGAGTTGGCACGCACTCGCCGCCTGCTGACCGATGTCACACGCACTGCCACGCTTGCTATTTCCGTTCACGATACCATCACTGGCTCTGGCTGTTACTTTATGAGCTCATTTCGACTCCGAGCGCACATATTCACGAATGCGAGATGACAGTCTGTGTAATATTTGTGTGATTAATTAATAGTTCAGATATCAGCTGCTCCAGTCTTGTGTATCACGGCGCTTTTATTCTAAGCTTTTGTTGGGAGAGTGAGACGGACAGAGAGACAGACACATCTATTATGTGTGTTTTGTATCTGTTCCTGATGAGCCGATTCTTTGTTGAATACGAATTTCCATCACGCTCACACAGAGCAAACACTCTCTCTAGAAATCTGACAGATAAGTAATACCGCATGTCGCCCACGTTGGCAGGCGATTTGTAAATAAACGAGAAAATGGCCGTGTTTTTTTCCCCTCTTCTTGTTACTCATCTGTCTGACATTGATCCAGAGAGAGAGAGACGGACTCGATTGAAAATCACATCAATTCATTCACAAGAGGGAATGTCTTTAGTGAACGGCTCTGGATCTCGAGAGACAGTATGAACTTCAGGGTTGTTCTTCACGTCATTCTGCCACAGCTGCCATTAGTGTTCTTCATTAACATATGTGCAGATAATTACTTTAAAAATCAAAATATTCTGCATCCTTACCATGTTAATACTAACACTGGGATGAATATTACAGCTCAGTGTTTCCAACATGTTGCAAAAACACATTATAGATTACGCATTTGGTACATTAGCATAGCTTTTATTTTTTCAGATATTCCTGCGAATTGCTCATAGTAAACAACTGAATATACAAAAAAGTGGTGTTGCTCTAAACATCTTTGCATGAAACACTTGTTAAGATATTAAATGATATTAAACATCTGTAATAACCCGTAACAGCCCAGAATAAGCCTGATAAGACACAATGCAGTGTATCAAAACAATCTGACACACTGTTTAAAAGATATGTGTCAAAATGACATGATCAGCAGCAATTCTGAACACATGGAGGACATTAAACACAGTTGTGTCTCAAAAATGTGTCTTTCTCAGTAAGATGACATGACGATATCTAAAACAGCATCCAGGGGTCACCGTATGGCTACCAAAGTCTGGCTCACCTTATAATAGTGTGTGTGTGTGTGTGTGTGTGTGTGTGTAAATAATTTCATAATTATTTCAATTGTATATGAAATATGGTTAAAGTGTACTGTCAAATGTACTGATAAGAAATTATGGTAACCTAAAATATAATGTTATGTAATTTCTATTGAAACTTGTCATGTATTTAAATATATTTGTAATGATGCAGTTTATTTAGTAACTTGGTACACTTGGTGGTTATAATTTTGACTGTAGTAGTGTATTTGATATAACATTTAAAATATATTTTAAATGTTATATCAAATACACTACTACAGTCAAAATTATAATCAAGTACTTACATGTGCTTCAGTATGTTAGTCAACCCATCAATAAGTGTACTTCTTTAAAGCACAACAAAAATATTAAAACATAATTATTTCAAATGTACTTTAAAACTTTTAATTTGACAATATTACAAAGTCCACTTTTAAAAAATGTACTTACGTGTGTTAAGAAATCGTCATAAGTGTTCTCTCTTTAAGTGCACTTAAGTGGTCTTTCATTTCATTAAAATTATATTATCTGCAATTCCTTTTATTTTTAAGTGCACTATTAGCACACATTCAATGCAGTTCTTACAAGGGAATGCTCTTACTGTATGTGAATTATTATTTTTATAATAATAACATGAACAAAGTTATGAAAGAGCAACAATTGAACAATAAAATTTTGCTGTGGCAGTGTGTATGTGAAGCAAAAATTAATCACACACACACACACACCACACACACACACACACACACACACACGGTGGCAATCTGACATCTGAATAATTTCCTTTATGAATACAAAAGACACAATGCTAAAACATACAGAGCTGGATTGTAAATCTAAACCTGTGCAGCCGCTTACGTATGAACGCTGGCCGTACTGGACGTGTCATGATATTGTGTAATCCCGCCGCAGGCGCTACGTAGCGTAACCTTTACTCAGTCTCTCGCCACAAGCGCTTCATCAAACGTATATCTCCGTCCCTTCGGACACGTTCTGCTCTGGAAACTCTTCTTCCCACACTGCTGTTGAGTTTCAAGTTAAGCTCACAGTGTAAATGCTACGCTCAAAGGCCACCCGTAATTAAAATGCCAAGTGTTTGCTATTATCTAAATGCTAATTATGTGTGATAGAGTTGTGGCTAAATGACATTACAGAGAACAGCAGGTGTTTCTGCGGATGATGGGATGCGTATGCGGGAATCACAGCGCTTTAGCTCAGAATAACCGCTGCTGTAAGGATGACAATGTCAGCGGCGCTTAACTTGGAGAAATGGAGAATAATGGCTGCTGTGGTTAAAGATCTGGACTGGTAACTCAAAGATTAATATCAAACCTAGTCTCTCTCGTAGTCGAGTTAACTTGGAATTACGCAAATCAAAAATGCTGCAAATTAGGTGCAATCTGATTTGAACAACACGTAAATGAACTGTGAATGTAGAAGACATACAAAGAAATTAATGTTTCTGAAATAAAACATTTGCAGTGAAGAAGTTGCTATTTAGTACATTTAAAATATGCTAACTCTATATGTAATATCGAATAACACACTACGGTTAAAACTATAATCAAGTACTTTACATGTGCATCAAAATAAGTGTACTTCTTTAAAGCTTGACAAAGATTATTAAAACATACTGGTATAAAATGTACTTTGAATTAAAACTTTTAATTTGAGTTTATTACAAAGTGTACTTAAGTGTGTTAAGAAATACTGGTAGCACTTTATTTTACAGTCCTGTTCCCCATGTACATACTATGTACTTATTGCAGAAATTATAATAACTACCTAACCTACACCTAAACCTAAACTTAACCCTTGTAGTTACCTTATATTACTCAGTATAATAATAGGTAAGTACACTGTAATAACATGTAAGTACACGTACTGTAAAATAAAGTGCAACCAAAATACTCAAAAAAGTTAAAGCTAAGTACACTTAAGTAGCCTTTAAGTATATATATATATATATATATATATATATATATATATATATTACATACTTAAAGGCCACTTCAAATCTTAAAAGTATATATACATACTTTTAAGATTTGAAGTGCACTACAAGTGCACATTAAACAGTTAAAGTTAGGGCAGGCTTTTTTTATAAACTCTGGTAAACATTGTTGTACTGGATGAAACTCTCTTCACATCCTGATATCAATCAATAATAGAAGTGGTCTAAATATTAAAACATGTACATCTTCTGTGGAAGTCTCAGGACCAAAAAATGTTTGTCCAATCATTGCATTCGGTCCGATTTATGCTCGGATTTATGCGTTCTTATATCAACGCTATCAACGCCGAAATCTGCAGCAGTCAGGTGGTACAAGTAAAAGCTCTGCAGGTTATCTACGTTCATTATTATTGTAATGTTATGTGCTTTAAGACATGAGGTAATTTAACGCCATCTCTCAAGACGCGTGACGCTTTGCAGTGCGCTTTAATGTGTTTTGAAGAAGGCATGGCTTTGGAGTACGCTCTGAAGGGAGGGTGGGATTCATGCTTTCAAAGCTAGCTTGCTATTGCTAGCCTCTCCGAAATTGCCCACCCTACCTTTACATGTACTTATTTTTCACAAGAGTTGAAGATTCGGGCTAGTAACTCAAAGGTCATAGCATTAAAGTCTCTTGCAGCTCTGCTTCATTAGAAATTATGCAAATCAAGTATCTGCAAATTAGGTGCAATCTGATTGGAACAACATGTAAACTAACTCTAAAAGTAGAAGAAATACAACAAAATGATTATTTCTTAATTAAAATTCTTGAATACTGATGACACTTAATAAAGCTACTCTCAGATGATTAGGACTGGGTAAAAACAGATTTTTCAGATGAATCTTCATTTGAAAAACAATTTTCATCCTGGAATTGCTAGTAAATTTCACAATTAATTACAAAGAAAAGCAAGTAACACATTAAATTAAATGTGAAATTTTGAAGACTGGAACATTCTTTTCTTGTAAAACAAACTCTACTAATAATATGAGATATAATAAAATAAATGTGTTATTTACAAAAATGATTATTTACAGTATATTAAAAACTATTTCTATAAGCGCACGTACGAACACAAGCTGGTTGTTAAGCTCCTCTGCGTTCTCCTGTTAATACTTCCCCCTTAAAAACATACTACCGCGTGTGTAGCCATGTGACTCCGCCCCGTCCAGTCAGTGGCATGAAAGCAACACAGAGGTGAACGCCGAGTCAACACACAGAGACGGCGCGCGAGCGGTGAGCCTTGCGTCTTCACTAAACTTTGTCAGTTGTATGTGTTTTAAGGTTTGCCAGTTTGGACATTCAAGTGATTTTAGACGATCGGATGTGTATTATTATTTCGAGCTACTGTGCTCGCGCAGCTGCATTTTGGCACAAACGCTCATACAAACAGTAGCCGCACAAAACGTGAAGATCGCGCACACAGAGAGGAGCAGAAATTAGTTGTCAGCGCTGTCCTGTGATTTATCACTAAAGTAGCTTAGAAACTGAAAACTTATAGCATATATTTTTCTATTTTTGAAGTAACTATTTACAACCAACAGCTTCACAATTAATAGAGAGACGGTATGACCAATTCACACACGCAACCCCTCTCATTACGTACTGGTGCTGTGCTAATTTATCTTTATCTGATTTACAACGAGCAGAAATCTGTAAGAAATGTTACGAACCATAGATAAAATAACTGCTGAAAGTGAGCTGTCAGATCACTCTTTCAATAGGAAAAAATATCCCACCTTTAGTCAATCATATTTACAAACCTTGTCAGTGAACTATGAGGGCAAAAAAAAAACAGAAACAAAATAATCGTTCATTAATCGTAATCAAGGTAAAATGTTCAATTAATCAAGGTTTTGATTTTAGGCCATAATCATCCAGCCCTACTCTGCGCTTCATGGTTTATTATAAAAAATATTATAAACAGTGTTATAATGATTTTACACAATAAATGCAATTTAAAGTCTACTAAAGCTAGTATCTACAGAACAGTAGATCACAATATCTACACGAACAGTAGATCACGTACAGAACAGTATTCACAATAAAACACGGCTATGACCGCTTCACCCAACGGTTCTGTGTATCACTACACAACACCCTTAGCAACCACTCTTAGCAATGTAAACTGTATGTTCTCAATTGATATTGTTCATTGAAGCTTACTGTATTACGTAGAAGAGTATTGTGAGAAAGAGATCGAGTGAGCGAGTTTATTACCTGCATTCAGATTTAGCATTTCCCTTCAGGTCAGTGATATGTTCATAATAAAAAAAATCTGTTTAAATGTCCAATGGGTTATCTTGTCCTTTTAACAGTTAAGGGGTTTTCCCGTGACTGACAGCGCTAGTCAAAGCATTTGTCAGTTGCGTCTTGTTCCGTGTTCACAACAATTCAGTCTTTTCAATGTAAAAGTCTTCGCAACTGACTGACACACTCATAAAGACAGTCTTTGCCACCATCTAATGGCATAATAATGTAACTTCTGTTGCTGTTCACGGTCAGGGACTATTTTTTTCCGGCGGAAGGAAGGCTTTTAGTGAAAGTTTACTTCATGAAAGTTGCATTGATACATATTTTTGGCTTTAATATTTGTATTGTGTGGTAGTCGTTTTATAAAAGCAATGCTTACTTAAAAGATGCACATTTTGATTTTAAAAATGTATTAGTAAATGTTGTAAAAGATTAATAATTTCTTTAGAAGTATTTTCATTGTTAGTTTAACTAATATAACCTTACTGTAGTGTAACTTATTAATTTATTAATAATATAATTATACTAACCTCAAATGTATATATTTTAATATATATTTCTCTCTCATAACTATCGAAAGTATAAGAAAAAGAGATAAAAAGGGGAAAAGAGTGAGCAGATGATCAGTGCAGGAAATTCTTACTGAAGGAACCCTGAAAACAAACCACAACTATAAAGAGATTGAAAAGATGTCGCCTGTGCATCCAGTAAAAAGAGACAGTCCAACATTTATCACACGCACGCACAATATGCACACACACACGCGCGCTCAGACACACACAGACACACACACAGGTTGAGCTTTGTAAATCTCTCTCGGTCTGATAAGGCGGCAGCGAGCGATGAAATGGAGTTTGCCAAAGCCGATTCTCTAGGGTAAGATTAGCCGAGCGTGTTTCCACTGGTCCATCCGCCGCTGCGGGACAAAGATTTGTTCGGATTTCCTTTCATACAGGTCTGTAATGCAGCTGAGTTTTGAAGAGAATAACGTCTGTTTAACACTGTGTGTCTGAGGTTGGAAATGAGCTGCAGAGACCCATCAATAAAACTGACTATACACAGTCAACAGCAAATTATCATTTAGTCAGTCTGTGACTAAAAACTTTACTTTACAAATGAAAAGACATTTTCTATTTTAAACTTTACTTTATATAAAATATAGCATATCCTTAGCATACAAATTATATTTCCTTCATTTAGTTTAGAGAAAATACAGAACATAAAATAAGGCTTTTTTGATCACATCAAATGGGGGAAAAAAAAAAAAAAAATAGTATATCCTTAGCATAAACATTTATATTTGTTCAATATCCTTCATTTAGTTTGGAGAAAACAAATAAATAAAATAAAACATAATTAGTTGCAGAGCTATACACCAGTAACTCAAGCATCATTGAGCAGCGTTCAGCTCAGGTGACACTCATGTGGGCGATTTCACAGTCAAAGCAGAAACACGTTTGTTTGTGTACATACAACCCAGATGCACTCACAGGTGCACGAACACACACACACACATACACACACACACACACACACACACACACACACGTTTAATGGGGAATGTCACTAAAAAACATGTTTTCATGTTTTATGGGGACATTCCACAGACAATGATTTGTATACTGTACAAACTGTATATTTTATCCCATAACCCTAAACCTACCCATCACAAAACTATCTGCATTTTATATTGTCAAAAAACATCACTTAGTATGATTTTTATAAGCTGTTTTGGGGACCAAAAATGTCCCCACAAGGACAAGGATTTCAGATATTGCCATCTTTGTGGGGGCAGTTTGTGTTCCTATAACGTAGGGTATACGTGAACCACACACACACACAGAAACACACACACAAGCACACACACATAGAATATAGAGTTTGTACAGTATAAAATCCATTACGTCTATGAAGAGTCCCTACAAGGATAGTGAACCAGTGAGAATGCTGTCATTCCCCTTCACGAATACTACGTTTTTTGTTTATTTGTTTGTTTCAATTATATCGTGTTGTATTACAAGGCGCACTGGAAGTCATCTATTCAAATTATATGAATTACAAAATGATCATGACAAGCAGAAATGCAGAGCTTTAGATTTGGTAAATATCATTAAAATGTATTTCTCAGATTGTCTTTTAGCATCAGGATTATTTGTAAAAGGAAAGAAATGTCGAACGAGTCGAGCTGAAACTTTTGATTCACTAGCAGTAGAGCAGCACTACGTCTTCCCTGTCAGCAAGAGCAAACACGCTAAATTAATGAACTGCGTTTTGTTTGGAAATGCTCTGTACGGCGTATGATATATTGCCTTTCAGGTTCTCTTTTGTCTCTCGCAGAAGAGCCATTGTTGCCACTTCTGTTCGGCTTTACATTTCCTGATGCGTCGCTGAGCAAATGAGTCTGAAACGCAAGCTTGTGCTATTGACGCCATGCAAATCTTGCCCCAATTCTGTAAACAAAAGCCAAACGGCTCGTTTCGTTTCAAGCGTCTGACACTCGTCACGCTTGTATGGATCTCATTCGGACCTGATGCTGAGACTCAGAGAAACTTTCATCTGAATCACATTCATCTGAAACGCTCGGCCTCGTATGTTTGTGTTTAGCTGCATATTTGGGCCGTTTTCACCAAGCAGAGACTGACGTCAGAAAGACCAGCAAGCCCGTTTGAAACTGGAAACATTTACTGAGGAGAAATAAGCAGCTAATTCTGGAAGTGTTATTCTCTCGTCTGCTTCATATTGTTTTTGGAGAGAGGACATCCACAGACCGCAGACTGGTGAAGAAACTGACCTCATTTACCCTCACCAGTGTGTGTCTGCTGTAGTACACACACACACACACACACACAGTATGTACTTTGCACACTATATAAGTTATTGTCTGTGCACTGATGCCCAGATGACTATACTGCATTTGTCAGAATGTGCCGTACACATCAGATCAGTGCGTGACGTACTGTAACCCATAACGCAATGTGCTCAATCTTACATTCCCAGTGCAGTGATGGAGTGAATATATCTCCTTTTTGACTCATTATTAAATCTTTCTGACAAAAGTTCAGACATTTAAACAAAGCATTTTGAAAAATGAAAAAATGAAATGAAAAACAATCATTTTTATCTTATTTTTCATACTGTAGCCTAAATGTGACTCTCATAAAGCTGCCAAGAACACCTTCAGGAAGTATTTTCTAGAAAATTAATATTTATATTTGATTTATATAGGGCAGAACTATATTCCATGAATAGAGAATAGATCATTTGTTCCCAACCCTAGTCCTGGATTCTTTACTACTGAGCTGATGAGTTAAATCAGGTGTGTTTGATTAAGAATACATCTAAAATGTCCAGTAAGGATAATTTCAGTCTCATCTCAAATCATCTTTCCCAGCAAAAGCATCAAACAGCCCTTCGGCACTTAGCAGTTGTAAAAAAAAAAACCACACACACACACACAAACACACACACACAAAAAAATGCAAATTGGAGATTGGAAAGGGAATTAAATGCCACATAAGTCTGATGAATGTCAAACAGCAGCAGGTGAATCCAGCGGCATGATGGGAGATAAACGAATGTCTCTGATGTGTGAACAGCCTGTAAATCACTGGGTCTTCACTGAATAGAGCAGTTCATCTACTGGACGAGTCTGACCTCTGATCAGTGTCTCTCACACACTCTCTCTCACACACACACAGTAAAGTACCAGCAAATGTGACAGACAGACAGAGAGAGTTTGATCTGTTGTTGTCGTCTGGTTTTATAGCAGTTCACTGTGACCTTGAGTTAATTAGTGAACAATAATAAACAAACAGTTAACAAGAACTGTGGAACCCTCTGACAGCACAGCGCTGACCTTTGACCCCAGACACTGTGTGTGTGTGTGCATCTCAACACATGCTCAAACAGCTTAGTGTCCTAAAGCATGTCTCACTCATGATTTCTTACTGTACAATGTTTATCAATGCTATTTTAACAATTTATTATTATTGTTATTATTATTATTATTATTATTATTATTATTATTATTGAACACATTTTTTCTTTACAAAACAAAATATGCTGAAACATACGGAGCCCCTAAAGGGACCTTTGCAAAAATAAAAAAAATATACAGAGTTTCGCGTGCGCACGAGAAATGTATCAAACGCCATAAGTTTCTCGTGCGCACGCGTTACAATTTCCCGTTTGTGTATACGAAAACCTATTTCATTTGTGCTTCACTGCCTATGAAGAAAGGAAGAGTATGCATGCACATGAATCAATAAAGATCTATTTACTCAAAATTATGAAGAAAATGCGAGTATGGATGAATTAATAATGATCTATTTGCTCAAAATTATAAAGAAAAAGAGAGTATGGACGCGCATGAATTAATAAAGATCTATTTGCTCAAAATTATTAAGAAAAAGAGAGTATGGACGCGCATGAATTAATAAAGATCTATTTGCTCAAAATTATGAAGAAAATGCGAGTATGGATGAATTAATAATGATCTATTTGCTCAAAATTATAAAGAAAAAGAGAGTATGGACGCGCATGAATTAATAAAGATCTATTTGCTCAAAATTATGAAGAAAATGCGAGTATGGATGAATTAATAATGATCTATTTGCTCAAAATTATAAAGAAAAAGAGAGTATGGACGCGCATGAATTAATAAAGATCTATTTGCTCAAAATTATGAAGAAAAAGAGAGTATGGACGCGCATGAATTAATAAAGATCTATTTGCTCAAAATTATGAAGAAAATGCGAGTATGGATGAATTAATAATGATCTATTTGCTCAAAATTATAAAGAAAAAGAGAGTATGGACGCGCGTGAATTAATAAAGATCTATTTGCTCAAAATTATGAAGAAAATGTGAGTATGGATGAATTAATAATGATCTATTTGCTCAAAATTTTGCAGAAAATGTGAATATGGATGTGCATGAATTAATAACGATCTATTTGCTGAAATGTGGCTTTCGTAGGGCAGTATATCACGGCCTTATGCCCGCTTTAAAGCATTCTCTGTGACGGCCGGGAAACCGCGACATGAATGTGCTGATGGCTGTGTGCATTGTTCTTTTTGCCAAGTTAAAAAAAGGCTGATACAGTAAAAAGTGCTCAAAATGTAGCTTTCGTTAGGGCAGTGCGTCATATTTCAAGGACTTAACTTTGTGGCAATTAGGAAATCGCACTGGGAAATGGGCTCAGTGTACATTGTCATAATGCCACGTTTAATGGTTCATGAAAAAACATTGGTACAGTAAAAATGAAAAAATTTGGATTTCGTTATAGGGCAGTATAGGCTATAGGCCTACTATTTATATTGTCCCATATAAAAATACTGGAACTGTAAAATGTAGGCCTACTAAAATGTCGTATTTCACAAGATCAAACGCCCCTTTATTAAACCACTTTGTCGGATTTAACACATCCTTACAGGTGGCAGAGAAATGCTTATTTTCTTCATTCAGTTCTAACAGCGCTCATTGCGAACAGAGCCATAGACATAAAGGACTTTAAGGGAGGCACATGTTTAAAAAAAAATTAAAACGAATAATTAGCTGGATTCATCCTAGATGAACTGGTCTAAGAAAGCCAAATTTTGAGCAAATACAGCTTTATTAATTCATGCGCATCCATACTGTAGCTTTCTTCATAGGCAGTGACGCACAAATGATATACACAAACCGGAAATTGTAACACGAGCGCACACGATACGTTTCACGTGCGCACGCGAAAGTTTCTCGTGCGCACACGAAACTCTGTATATTTTTTATTTTTGCAAAGGTCCCTTAAGGGGCTCCGTAGAAACAAATTATTTATTAGCTAGGTTTTGAATTTGCATAATAGCCAGAAGTTAAACAGTTGTAATGTAACTCCTTGAGAAAAAAAGAAGTGTGCTTAATTGTATTGAATGTGCACTTGTAGTGTACTCCAAATCTTAAATATTTTTACAAAGCTGTACTTGCAGATAATATATTAACGGGGAAAAAAAAAAAAAAAACTTAAAGGGTTAGTGCACCCAAAAATGAAAATTATCCCATGATTTACTCAACCTTAAGCCATCCTAGGTGTATATAACTATCTTCTTTCAGATGAACACAATCAGAGATATATTTAAAAATATCCTGGCTCTTCCAAGCTTTGGAATAATGGTTGTGAATGCGGGGCGCAAAAAAAAAAAAAAAAAAATGCATCCATCCATCATAAAAATAATCCATACGGCTAAAGGGGGTTAACAAAGGCCTTATGAAGCGAAGCGATGGGTTTTTGTAAAAAAAATAAAAAAAATATCCATATTTAAAACTTAATAAACTAAAATAACTAAGCTTCCGGCAGACGACCATACGCATACTATGCAATTTAACTTGCACCACAAAAGTAACCCCTGATGCGATGTATGACATAGGATGTAGGAGTAGCGTAAGTTTAGACGCCTCTCACGGTTTAAACAAATAGGGCTGTGCAACAAACTCAAGCTCCTCTTCTCTTATATCGAAATCCTGATGTTCATAATGCACCTAACTTCTTGAAAGCAGATATTTGGGAACGTTTTGGTTTTTACATGATTAATGTAAAAAATTAAAAATAAATAAATAAATAAATAAAAACATTAAGAGCAATAAGCCACAAAAAGATCTCAATGCATTATTCGTGCTGACTGACACACACTGACTGAAGTGCGTGCACAGAACAGGGCCTGGGTGTGGGATTGCGGGTATTGCACATTTTACACATTGCCGCAGGTTTTGCGATTATAAAGTGGGATAATTGCACTATAGCATATAGGCTGAATGAGAAAATTAATCTAAACAGATTATCAGAGCAAATCAGTAATTTGAAAACGTTCTGAGACAATTTCACAAACAGTGTGAGTGATTCAGCGGTACAACATCTCGTAAATGGCTTCACATCAGCACATTGTGTCTACACTACATGCTGCGATACAAGACTTTTGCTCGCATTTCAGGACAGTTTACGGAATTGTCACTTGCCGTTTGGGGCCAGTGTTGCATCATCACTAACGTTTATTATTTGCAAGTTGTTTTAAGTATTTAAGTATAAACATTCGAGCAATTTTAAACCATTCAGTACTCACACGCTCTTTGAGAGTTGGTGTTCTGTGTGCCAAGCGCGCACACATAAAGCCACCTCACAATCAGAATTGAGTTCTTTTCTGTTGCCTATTGCTCTTTAACAGTTAAATACACACAAAATTGTCAACATGCCCATTTGGCGAGTATTCACGTAAACAGTCGGTTATGTCTTAAGTGAACATAAACCGATAAGAATGATAAACACCTGTAACAGTATATTGGATCTGTGCATTAAAGTGGTATTAAAGTGACAGAAGCTTAATAAACCTGCTGCTGTCTGTCATTAATGTTAATCAAACACCCTCTGAATAGTAATCAAATCATAAAGCAAGTGAAGATTCACAACTCTACTTTAATTGCAATTAAGTTTCCCAACAGATTACAATGAGTATATTTTTTTAAAGTAGAGTATATTATGTCCATGAGTACTCCTTTTAAAAGTATTCTAAAGTATACTTGTTCACAAGGGACGGTCAACAGCTATAAATTCATACACACTTTTAATGGAAATGGATCACATTCATTTATCATTGTAACGGATGTACAAATGACCATCACACACCATTCACACACTTTATATCATCTGTGTAAACCAGCTGGAAAATATAAACTTCACATATGAAATCAGCAGAATACACAAAAATCACATTCTATAACACACAAAAATAAATGCTCCTTTCTGCAAAGCATGAAAACATGTAGGCTATATGTGTATCTGTGAGTGTCAAATGCAGCACTGATGAGAGATGGACCTTCATTCAGCCCTGCAGATGCTCTTCTAGTGCTACAGTAAGTGATGTTTCTGTTACACACCCGTCACTGCAAAGCTTGTGAGTTTGATTATCAATCAACCAAACCAAAGTATTTTTGTCAACAAAAACTAGACAACAGCTGGTATTACTTTAACTAGAAAATTCACTGAGTGTGTGAGACATTTCATGTGCCACTTGAGCCACTCATCTATTTCTGTAGTCCTGCCGATAACACACACACACACACACACACACACACACACACACTCTCTCTCTCTCTCTCTCTCTCTCTCTCTCTCTCTCTCTATCTATCTATCTCTATCTCTCTCATCTATTTAGGGGTCTTCCCACAGGTTTCTAAAGTAATTACTCAATTGAACCTCAAAAGGATAGCTTCTGCAGTATGAAGAAAATAAAAATACATTTTTTCACAACTTTTTGCATAAAGTAATAAAATGTGCAAAAATGGACCCGCAAGAAAGATTGTGAGGAAACATAAAATATGCACACTATTGTCCCACAAATCACGACCAGTTGTTCCCCTCAATGAGTTTGGAGTTTGCAGTCTCAATTATAAAATAACACAATCATCACATCTATAAACACACAGCGCAACCAGTATAGATTCATGGAGAAATTACTCTTGAGCTGGTCCATAATGAAACATCATAAGTCAGAAGAACTGAATGTTGCTGCTGTTTGGTTTGAGAGCTTTAAGTTTGTAAAACTGATATCATCGTTGACTGACTGATTCTTCATATGTCATTCATGTGTCAATAGATTCACTGAACGGCAAAAATAATGACTGTTTTCAGACAGGTTTCCCTACCGTTGTCTGCCTTTGGCCATGACTAAACCATCACAACCAAGCTATGGACTGATAAGATAATATCAGGATTAAACTTTGACACCTCACAGAAAAAAAAGGAAAACATTTGGAAAGTGGAATAATGTAATTCAGACTGAACTGTACTCAATCTATAATAGATGAGTGAGCGAATTCTCTACAATCATTCAGCAAACACACTCTAGTGTCTAGAACTGTTTGTGAATGTGTTTGATTGACTGATTGACTGTCATGTAAAAAAACCATTAGATTCTGATGAGTTAGCTGATTGCCTGGCTGTTCTCTGATTGGTTCCTGCACAGTGATTGATGTGTTGTCATATTGTAGACACGCCCCTCTTCAGAGTGCCACTATATGAGAGGACATCACACATCTACTAAACTAAAAGAGCATCATAGTCTGCTGTATATGGTTTAAATACAGTGTCACTTCTGGAGATCTGCTTCAAAAGTAGAACACAAACACACATTTTCCTTTAAAATATGATCGTTTAGAAAGTGACCTTGTGCATTTCAGCATGTGTGTGTGTGTGTGTGTGTGCGCGCGTGTGTGTGTGTGTGTGTGTGTCTATTTGTGGCTTGAGTTCAAGTATCAGTGTCACAAAAACATCTGAAACATTTGCAATGGCACAATACACACACACACACACACGCACACGCACACACAAGCTTTTGCCTGGTGGCAGCTAATTTTGCGTATCCACAGCGGGCGACCTGTAGGACATGTTGGATTGAACATTATTCTGTATGGTGTATTTGCTTCAAGTGTTTTCAAAAATAAGCTGGACAAGGAACCTCATCAATGACACCAAAGGCCTTTAACAGTGAAAACAGAGTGAAAAACAGATCCATGGCAAAAGACTGTGTGAATGCAAAGAGCAAAAAAAAAAAAAAAGGAACTGGATTGAGTTTTGGTCGCTGATAGAGATCTGTATGTGTTTCTACAAATGAGTATATGTATATATAACTGTTCAAAAAATAAATAAATAAATAAATTGATATTTTTATTCAGCAAGGATGCATTAAACTGATCACAAGTAACAGAAATCTCTCAGAGATCATTATAAACGTCTTTACTATTTCAAATGTATAAAAGAATCATATTTATAAAAGAATCCTGAAAATCACGGTTTCCACAAAAACATGAAACAGCACAACTGTTTTCCACATTAGTTATTTTTCATCCACCTATTTTTATGCGGATTTTGGGATATCGCATAAAAAAAAAAATAATAATAATAAAAAAATAAAAAAAAACGCTGGCTGGAAACGCCAAGTTGCGCATAAATTCTAAAAATGTGCATAAAAAATTATGCGCTTAAATGAGTAGGATACATTTTTTATGCGATACGAAAACATGCGCATAAACTACGATGGAAACACTTTTACCGAATAAATTCCTGGATGTGCATCAAAAAAGACATGTGACTTTGCGATGGCTCGGCATAACTGGACCAACCAGCCGACCGATCTCGTTGCACAACATCTGAAATGCTGTTTTGGTCATTCTGTAATGCCTGAGCAAAGTCTGTCGTTAAACTCGATTATTGAGTTTCGTCTGCGCGCTCTGAGGCGCAAGTAATTTATTATATACAAAAATTCTACTGCAGCAACTTCCATTTTTCTTAGTAATATTTAGTGCCAGTTTATCAGGAAGTGACAATTTTGTTCTCTTCGACTCACTGGATGGAAACACTGCATTATTCGCAAAATGTTTTATGTGATGTTCCAAATTTGCGCAGTTAAATTCACAACTTTGGATGGAAACATAGCTAGTGATAATAATAAAATGTTTCTTGTGCAGCAAATCAGCATATTAGAATGATTTCTGAAGGATCATGTGACACTGAAGACTGGAGAAATTGACCGTTCGCAAAGACCCGCCCCCTTTAGTTACTGTTGCTATGTCCGACAAGCCATGCCTCTCTCACGCCACACATCATGTTCTCATGCAGTGAAAAATACATTGCAGAGCAAAGAGGACACTGACAACGTGTCGACAGACAAGCCAGAGCAGGTTACTTTTGATATGAAGTCTCAAATTTCAAATTTTGTAATTTTTTAAAGAAATTGCGGAAAGATGTCAGTACACACCATTTTTCAAGTTCAAATCCACCGACATTAATCTAATAACTCCCCTAACTGCTTTGTCGGACATAACGGCAGATTACGCGTTATGATTAGTTAGATTGCCTGTCAATCAAACTCCTGGCGAAGGGTCAATTGTGCTGAAAATTCAACTTTATATCACAGGAAAAAATTACATTTTAAAATGTATTCATATTAGAAACAGTTATTTTTAACTGTAATAATATTTACTGTATTTTAGTATATAAATGCAGCATTGATGAGCAGAAGAGATTTATTTTAAAAACATTAAAAAATCTAAGTGACCCCAAACTTTTGAACAGTAGTGTAAGAATAAGTTAATAGAAGCGCTTCATCAGTGTCAGTGAGAGATTTTTCAAAATTTAACTTCATAAAAAAATCAATAAAAAAAAAAGCTGAAATGATCTATAAAAAATGTGTTGATGAAGTCTGTTGAAGGTTCCAGCTGGATTTGCATAAACCATGAATGACAGGCTGAGATCATGTGATCACTGGCACACTGCCCAGTAGCCAATCAGATGCCAGGGTCTTTTCCACCCTGATTTCCGCTGGCAAAAGCGATGTGCAGAATGTGGGAAATATTGAGTAGCCATGAAAACACACACACACACAAAATTACAGGCTGTCAAAGGAAAGTCTTGCAGAGTTTCACAGCATGTGACGAAGAGAAGGACATTCAAGATCTCAAGCACATCCCTCGTCCGTTTGCTCATTCATTCACGCATTGATCCGGTTGTGATGCGGTCTGGGTCATGAGCTCACGTCCACTGCAGAAAAGAGTCCTGCGGTTCTGTGGACTCGAGCCCAGAATCTGAAATACTGACAGGAACTCAACCGCTAGTTTCTCGCCTTACATCTACATCTCCAAAAACCTCTAAACAACATGTTTCTCTCACATTTCTTCCAGTCGAATGTCAAGGCAGATCAGAAAATCGCTTAATGTGGATGTGATGAGAAATGCTTGAGTTCATACTGAGATCTGAGATTTTTCGAGCAAATGCGAGCACAGTTTGAGATACTGTTTAGGTCTCATCTGGAACACTAGATGATAAACATCAGGAGACTCAAGTAAATGGGAGAATCGATTGACATCATAGATTTTCCTTTTGTTTCATTAGAACAGAGACTGAACGCTTAAAGATGAACGAGGGAAACTCCCGGGGTAGTCTGGGATATAATGCCTCAGGGGATTGTGGGAAATGCTTTACTCGACACAAGTGTGTGTGTGTCTGTGTGTTTCATATGGCATTTTGATGTTGTGTCGCTCTAGTGTTGGTATCAGTGTGTCAGTCCAGATGGTTGAGAAAGAGACTTTCTGAGCTGTGAGACTAGAGATAAAAGGTATAAAAAATAATTTTACAATTATAGTTACCAAAATAATCACGGTTATCAGTATTTTCACAGTATTGTTAAAATGTGCGGGAAATGTTCAAGAAGTACTGATACACGCACTGAAATCATTTCACCAAATGTAATGTCGAAATCCAACAACAGCCAGACTGTAAATAAGATGATTTTCTGTGGTAATCGATGTCACAGAATCTGTCAATAAAGTTATAAAAGTTACAAGAATTAAGTCAGAATATTCCGTTAATGTGTTTATTAGCATTCTGCACTAACATAAAGTTGTACTTTATGACGTGTTATTATTATTACTCTTAAAAACATTCTGCATTTAAAACATAACACATAAAGGGTTAAAGAATATTTATTGCATAACTATTAGCATATTCATACTACCCTTTGCGAAAATGTGCACTAAACTGTACTGAATGTGCACTTGTAGTGTAGTGCACTTGTCAAAAAAATAAAATATATATATATATATATATATATATATATATATATATATATACATATATAAACAAACTGTACTTGTAGTTAATATAACATTAATTAAATAATACAACATAAAAAGAGTATACTTTCATGATGACTGTTTCTTAACACACTTAAGCACACTTTTAAAATTAAAAGTTTTAATTTAAAGTAATTTTATATCTTTTGACATTCTTTAAAGTACAGTTATTTTGATGTGGTAACATCAAACATTTTTACATGTGAAGTTAATATATTTTAAATGTACTAAATTGCAACATGATCATTGCAAATATATTTAAATGCATGACATACAAGTTTCAAAGTTTAATAGAAATCAAAGTATATTTTAGTTTACCATAAATGCTTGTCAGTACAGCAGGACACTTTAACCATATTTTAAAGACAATAGAAGTAATTATGAAATTACATTTAAAGATGTACTTAAGTCCTACTTAAGTGGGTCAAAACATAAAAAGACACTATATACAAATCACGATATATATTTAAACTATTTTTTATTTAAAGCTGCAGTCCATAATTTTGTCTTTGTCGCCATCTCTGTTTGAAACCTGCAATTGCAGTTGTTTGCGGAATTGTTATCTTTACGTGCGTTGGGCCTCGGCACGGCTCCTCAGCGCGGATGAATCTAATGTTTGCTGTCAATCACCACATCGCTGTGGATACTGTACTTCGGAATCACAGACTGTAGTCTTGGAAGTATGACCAAAATAAGAATTTTCACCAGAGAATGTCATCTAAACAAGTAACATGTCTGCCACTTTTGTTCTGAGGAAAAAAAAAAAAACATTACAGTAAATCGCACTGCCAATGGTGATTAAATCTAATGATCGCTTAGCTCATATTACGTCAAACCGTGCAAATTATTATTATTATACTTTGTTCTCAAATTGTTAATGTTAAAAACATCAGCATTGCGTGATTGTGTATTTAGTGTGTATCAGCGTTACCTATAGATTTCAGTTTCTGTACAGTCTAATCACTAACGTTAATTTGTCATACCATACAATCCACCATCAAAATGATAACTTTAATTATTGCAGCTGCTGTGAGAAAAGGCTATAAATGATCCGCTTCACATGCGATATAGCCTACTAGCTGGGACTCGTTCTTTATGTATACAGACGTGACGCAAAGACAAATGGCGACATGCTTGAATTTCCCGCGGAAACCCACCAGTACCCCAATTATAAAACATTATTACAAGCTTACCGTTGTGAATCGGGCTAAGGTAAGGAGAACATTTTACATTTACGAGTAAAAGCATCTAAAATATTCACTTCCCCTTATATACTCATATACATTTTAAGCTAAATTCACGATGACATAAAGTCTGTCATCTCTCGATCTGATCACTAAACAGCTCTATAAACACTGCGAGTAGATGAATGAAGTGAATTCGTGTGTGTCGTGATGAATCGAGTTCTAGATGACGCTTTCTGGAATGTTGGAGGTTTCTGGAATATTCCCGCAGGCCATTCCATCTGTTGGAGGAATGACTCCACAGGGACGCGTTCCGGCTGCTGATTACAGCCCAGATATTTCACTCTCATCCCTGTCTGAAAATGAACGTTCAGTGGCTCTGATTCCACGCGGTTACGATCACTCAACATGCTGCTAATGAAACACAGAACCAGACAAGAGAACTCATCCAGCTCTGAGCATGCTGAATCATCTGAGGTCAAAGCCACTTACAGGACAACAAAACACAAAATGCCACTGGTATTAACCTTGTGAGTTTCATACAAGACAAACATGTGCAGAAGAACATGATTAACTAACACCAGCCCTCTTGTGTCTGATTTTTACAGGTTTCTTGACATCTGAATCAGCTGATACTGATTATAAGTTAATCAGCTTAATCATGAGCGCTGACAAAACTGGTTATCTGTCAGCTCTACGCTCTCTGAATTACAGTAATACCAGCTGGTATCTGGATTTTGTTGTCAAAAATATCATAGTTTGGTTAATTTATAATCAAACCATCAAGCAAAAGAGATTAAAAAAGCTGAAGAACTACAATACCCATAATCCTTAAGACAGACCCACCACTCAGAGAAGGCGCCATCACCATGGATATAGAAATTGTGGCAAATATTATTAGCATTAGCATTTTTTTTTTCAGTATTCTTTGATTAACAGAAAGTTCAAAAGAACAGCATAGGAGACTGACAGGGAGGAGAAGAGATTGTTGAATAAAGTCGTTATTTTTGTTTTGTTTTTGCACACAAAAAAAGTATTCTTGTCGCTTCATAATATTAAGGTTGAACCACTGTAGTCATATGGACTATTTTAACAATGTCTTTTATACCTTTATGGACCGCAAAAGGTGCAATGACGTTGCTGCCTATGTGTGGTTCAGAAACCTTCGGATTTCATCAAAAAATATCTTAATTTGTGTTCCGAAGACAAACGAAGGTCTTACGGGTTTGCAACGACATGAGGGTGAGTACTTAATGACAGAAATTTCATTTCTGGGTGAACTAACCCTTTAAAAAATGCTGCTTTACCACAATACTATTTACCAAATACTCAACAATTTTAAATTGCACAATTGTTTTTTTTTTGTTTTTTTATTATTTAATTACATTATTCACAGTGCTTCATGGGATTGTAGTTCATTGTCTCAAAGGATTACTTTACAGTTTTGTACCTTCAAAAACTAGATGTGCTATAAATATGGTGCGCTCTACATCAGCCCATTGAAAAATAATCAGTTATATTAGCCAATAACGATATAGTCACAGATATATATCATACACCCTAGAAACATCACAGATGAGATGCACATGAATGAATGTTGTGCTGCACACACACACTGCACGCTCTGTTTCTGTCTTCTCCTGTCGGCAGAGTTTGATGCTTTGACGTTTCGTCTGGATTACAGTTCCTGTATCCTCATTCCCTCCGTAATCCCACAATAATCCATCAAATAAACTGCTGGAGAGCTTACAAGAAAACACTGTTTGTGTGTGTGTGTGTGTGTGTGTGTGTGTGTGTGTGTGTGTGCTGCTTTACAATCCCTCGAGAGACTCCAAACACTGTTACTATTCAAACCATCATGTTACACATGATTATACATAAGAGTCGCATTAAAACACATGACCACAAACACACATGTTGGGTTTCCATGTTGTATGGGTACTGTCCATAGACGTAATGATTTTTATACTGTACAAACTGTATATTCTAGCCCCTAACACTACCCCTAAACACAACCCTTATAACTTTCTGCATTTTTCCCCACGAGGCCAAAGATTTCTGGTATTGAGAGGACATTTTGTCGTAGGGTTTACCAGGACCACACACACACACACACACACACCCACACACACACACACATCTAATGTATCTTTGTGAGGACAATTTGTTTGACACAATGCAATCTCTAGCTCTTTACCCTAACCCTACCCATCACAACTGAGTACATAACACGAAAACCTTACCCTAAAACTACTCTTAACCTAATTATAACCTTTTCCCTAAAACCAAGTCTTGACCCTCAAACAGGCCTTTAAAGGGGTCTCAGAAAGTGAGGACCAGCCAAAATGTCATTACCTTACTCTCTTTGTCCTCACTATATAAATAATATAGATTGTGTGCATGAATCTACATACTAGTTCTGATTGTATAACTAGTCTTTGACATTACTTTTGCAGAGCTAATGTCCAAATTAAGTAGTGAAAAAGTGACAATCAGGTTTACCTAACTTTATATCGGCAGCAGAAACATCACAAGTCATAGAATATTCACAATTACATAGACCTATTAATAATTACATGCATGTAAGATATCATATTATATATATATATATATATATATATATATATACAGTATATGTGTATTACAAGGCATAATGAATATGGCAATGATGCATTAAAGGGATAGTTCACCCAAAAATGATCATATCGTCATAATTTACTCATCTTCATGTTGTTCCAAACATTGTAAAATAAATTCCATTGAATTCAACTTAAGTTCAGTTGCTTATTCAGTTGCAATTTTTAAGTGTAATCAAACTGGCTGTACAGCTGTTTGTTTTTTTTGTTTTTTTTAATCTTCATAATCATGTATAACTTAAAAATGAAGTTGAAAAAAAAAATATGAGCTGAACTCATTTCATAATTTATTAACTTTACAGTTATTAAACTGAATTGAGCTGAATAATGCTTTACATCAGAATTTGAATTTGCCTCATATTTGAAGAAAATATTTTGAACGTTGGAAATCAAAGAACATTGGACCCCTTTGACTTTCCCTGTATGGATTAAAAAAAAAATAAAATAAAAATAAAAAAAAAAAATTCTCAGAATATCTAGACATTTCTCAGAATATCTACAGACACAGGCCTGCAGTGAAGATTTCGAGAGTGATCGACTGACTGTCCACACTCAGTAAAACTACACATTTCTTTATCTGTTCTTTATGATGCCATAAAACTCCCCCTTTACTAACTGCTGTCTCTCTCTGTTTTTCTGTCTGACTCTCTCTGCACAACTATAATCTTCTTACAGCAGCTCAGCATCCATCGCTCATGATGAAGAGGGACAGAAACATGCAAATGCTCAAACTGTGTTCGTCCCAGTGAATATTGCATGGATATCTGAGGTCATATCTGATGCCTGGGATAAATGCATTGGTGTGTGGTATCTGCATGTGTGCAACGTTCATGCTTGCATCCGTGTGCAGTATTCATGCGTGTGAGTCTGCGTGTTGTTGGTGTGTAAGGTGTTCATGCGTTTGCTAATGGAACTCATTCCTCATTTCACAGCGAGACGTGATTCCCATGAGAAACATAAATCACAGTCAAGCGCTCTGACTTCAGCTGTGTGTGTGTGCGCTGCAGTATTTCCTCTGATATCAGAGGCCGCTCTTGTGGACTTTGACAGCTCTGAGGTCCTGCTTCCTCTGGACACTTTCACAAGTTTACAGCTCACGACATCTAAACCAGCGTCTCAGTCTCCCCCGGTTCATGAACATTATTACAGTACTCAGCACAGTACGACCTAAGCTATTCACTGCAATACTCTCCGGTCTCATTTCCATGTATTTTTCATGCATCTCTGTTAAATAACTACTCATATATAATGCATACACATATAACTCAAGTCATTTAAGTCCACCAGTATAACTCCCTTATAAATAGACTAATATAACTGCAGTCATTACTGGGTGTTTCTTCAACTACACACACTATTAAAGCTAAAACATATTTCCACTTAGGACTGGGCAGTATTTCAAGTTTGTAAGTTATATCGATATATTTTTATAAAAAGAAAAATAAGTAAATAAAAACATAGGATGAGGCAATACCGTTTATATAAATATACAGCAGTTTGATGTTACGAGTGCATCTGAGAAACAGAGGAGGACACAGAGTGAGCTGCTGCGTGGAAAATGCATAATCCAATTTGTCCTAAACATGAGACATGCTTTAAATTAAGGGCTTCAAAATAACCCAAAAGATATTAAATGCATATAGTTTAACAAGGCTTTCCTCTGCATATGCTCTGACTGTACTTGCGCTGTTTAATGCATTTGAGATGCTTTCCTCAGTGCATACATTTCACAGGTATATTCTTCATCTGTAAATGTTAGAAGGTCATGCAAATATTTCCATTTTGTTGTCAGAAGTGGATGAGCATTATGCAAGTGAGTTTTCTCTAACCTTCACAGACTTAAAGCTGCAGTCTGTAACTTTTTTTGGTTAAAAATTATCCAAAATCAATTTGAGCAAGTAAAAAACATAGCTCCTTACCATAGCCCGATTCACAACGGTAAGCTTGTAATAATGTTTTCTAATTTGAGTGGTACTGGTGGGTTTCCGCAGGAAATTCGAGCATGCCGCCGTTCGTCTTTGCGTCATTACATCACGTCTGTTTACATAAAGAACAAATCCCAGCTAGTAGGCTAAATCACATGTGGATGGTGGATTGTATGGTATGACAAATTAACGTTAGAGATTAGACTGTACAGAAACTGAAATCTACAGGTAACGCTAACACACACTAAATACACATAGTTACGGAACGCTGATGCTGTTAACATTAACAATTTGAGAACAAAGTATAATAATAATAATTTGCACGGTTTGATGTGATATGAGCCAAGTGATCGTTAGATTTAATCACCATTAACCCTTTTGCACATAAGTTTAAAATATTCTGGCTGACCCCCCAGCATGAGTTTTTTAAGGCGACCGTTATTTAGAACGTATCACTTTATTGTTTCCATGGTGACGCGTCATTGCTTGTCACATAACACATCACAGCGCTGTATGACTGATGATCTGCTTTTATTTATTTTTTCCTTTTTTATTCAAAATATTCACAAATTTGTTAGCTATAGCATGAAATATCTGATATTCCAATTGTCAAATATGTGCAAGTGGATGTGTTTTGCTGTTTAAACACCTTTATAACGATCATGTTAGTTGAGCCATATGCGCAATGGGCGCCGCCATGTTAGTTTGCGCCGCACAGAGAATCGGATCTGTTGGATTTACAACACGTGAATTCATCCACTTCTCCCGAAATACATGAAAGTAAGTGAGTCGGTGAACTGGGGAAGAATAGAGTAAACTTTAAAGTTACTTTCACAATGTGTATCTGATATGAATAAAACGTGTCGTCTAATTATAATGGAAAGGGTTGTTATTTCCGCTTCTATAGACATCATTGTGTATTATATAAACTCTAAATATATTGTTTTGTTAGTACTCATGTGTATTTAAATGTCTGAAACCTAAAATAAACATTATTTGGTTGAAAACACTGCATATATGTGATATATGAAAGCGCTGCGCGCGTCCGTCTCTGGTTTAGCGCCAGCCGAAGCGCGCAAGCACATTTGAATTTGGCAGTTGATCACGTGATGCGCTGAATGTTCTAATCACACCGGTGTGATCGTACGCTCCTGGGGCCAGCCAAGACTGATCACACCGGAGTGATCGTACGCGTCAAAGGGTTAATAGCACAGTTTTTTGTAATTTTTTTTTTTCTCAGTTGGTCAGAACAAAAGCGTCAGATTTGTTACTTACTTGTTCAGACGTCATTTTCCGGTGAAAATTCTTATTTTGGTCATACTTCCAAGACTACAGTCTGTGATTCTGAAGTACAGTATAAACCGGTGTGTTGACTGACAGCCACACATTCTCAAAACATTAGATTCATCCGCGCTGAGGAGCCGTGCCGATGCACAACCAACGTAAAGATGATAATTCCGCAAATAACTGCAATTGTAGATTTCAAACAGAGATGGCAACAAAGAGGCAAAACTTACGGACTGCAGCTTTAAAGTGAACGAGCGCCGGAGTGCAATAATTCTGACTAAATATATTTGTTGTTGGACATTAAATGTGCCATATGTAGAATTTTAAACCTACAAGTAAGTGTATTTTTATAATAGCAGTACCTGTAAAGTGACTATTGTAATGTGGTAATCAAATGTAGGCTAATAAAAAAAAAATAAATTACTAAACTGAGTGAATGTGTGTTCCTTATACCACTTAACATATTGCGCCAGATTTACTAAACGGCAAATTAGCGTGAGTGCAATCCAATAAAAGCGTCGATGGAAGTGGAAAGTTCTGCGGGTGATTTACTGACAATGTGCACATTAAAGAACACAAACGCAGCCAGATCATTTCCATAATGGCCAACGCAATCTACCAAGAGAAGCGCAAATTAGCATCTGGTTTAAGACATGCTTTGGGGAGTTAAATAATGGCACAAATACAAGAAAATTGACTAGAGCAAACCTTAATAAATCGTGTTGCGTGATTTTTATTTTTAGTTTGGTGACTTTAACTTCTGCTTAAAAAAAGCATTATTTTTGTTGTTGGATTGTTATGTTGTTGTTACAATGTTAGAATGCAATGTGATAATATATATAATATACAGTATAGTATACATGGTTACATTGAGTATATTTGTTATCATAGCCTTCAATATGAACATTATAAGACAACATTGGGCAGGATGTGAAATAACATTCAGGGGCGTTTCCTCCAAGGAGGCAAGGAAGGCAGTGCCTTCTCCTCCTCAAAATAAATAAATAAATAAATAAATAATAAAATAAAATAAAATAGGATGAGAAAATATTACAAAAATATGTTTTATTTTTGTAACAGTTTCTCATACCAGGATGCGAATATTACAAAATGTGACATTAGAAAGTGTATAAGTCACTTGTTTTTTTTCTAAAGGAACACTGTCCAACAGTGCCACCCGCAGGTAAAGTTACAATGGGAGGCATGCCTCCTCTCAGCTCATAGAGATTCAACAGAGCCCCTAAAGTGTGCAGTCGGTTTGGTGGGGGGTAATTGAGAATAAATGGGGGAAAGTCACGTGAGTGGAGGCAATACCTCCATTGTGCTATTACTGGATTTGATTGGTTATGATTAGATATGATTAGTTCACGCAATAAATCCCGCCTCTTGTTTACGTGCGCATTCCACGGCCGCTTCAGTCTGAATGAACAAAATGATGCTGTTAATGAGAAGACTGAATGACACACAAGAACAAACTTCTTCCAGAATCTCAAACGTGCCGCGTAACACATGGGAATGAACCTCATTGTTTACGCAGCACGTTTAAACATCTGAAAGAAGTTTGTTCTTGTGCATCATTTAGGTTAGGCTGAGTTTCTGTTCATGTTCGCTGATCAAGTAATACATATATATATATATATATATATATATATATATATATGTATGTATATATATATATATATATATGTATGTGTGTGTGTGTGTGTGTGTATATATATATATATATATATATATATAGCTATGGATTTTCTATTTTGATATATAAATAGAAAAAAGGACAAAATATTGAGATATATATTACCATATGTCACCATTCAGCAAAATAATACAGATATAAAGCCCTTTTTTCACTCTTTTTCATATGAAGATCACATTAAATCACATTAAAAAATTCTTGAAAATTTTTACCATGTATTCATCATTTAGTTTTACTACTTTTAAAAAGCCTTGTCAAGACTTTCTTAAAATATAAATTTCATCATAAAATATGAATCATGTTTAAAACTATTTATAGATTCTTGTATGATTTATGTGAGATTTTTGTGATTTGTGATGTAATTTGATATGTGATAGAAATTGCATTGGCTTGGTAATAAATTATCACAATTTCAAATAACTTTTTTTCCATGTGAATATATTTTAAAATGTAATGTATTCCTGTGATGCAAAGTTGAATTTTCAGCATCATTACTCCAGTCTGTATTGTCACGTGATCCTTCAGAAATCATTCTAATATGCTGATTTGGTCTTCAAGAAACATATCTTATTATTATCAATGCTGAAAATGTTTTTGCTACTTTTTTTTTTTTTGTGGAAACTGCAATACTTTTTATTTTTCAGGATTCTTTGATGAATAGAAGGTTCAAAAGAACAGCATTTATTTGAAATATATCCTAAATCTTTTGTAACATTATAAATGCCTTTACTGTCACTTTTGATTTTAATGTGTCCTTGCTGAATAAAAGTATAATTTTTTTTCCAAAAAAATAAAGATAAAAAAAAAATCAAACTTTTAAACGGTAGTGTATACTGTTAAATATTGTTAGTGGACAAATGAATTCAACTAGTAATATTGTGTAAGTGTTTTAAAAGAGTTTCTTTTTGTTTGTTTTTTTTCTTCTTTTTTTTTTTAAAGTCCACAAGACCAGAAGTGTCCATAGATGAAGAAACACACAGCTACATATATTAAAGAATAATAAACAGCGATTCAGAGCTTCCTCATGTGCCAATATCTGGTGTTTCTTCATTAATAGCCATTGAAATACCTAACACTGATGACGATAACAGCTGCCCCCATCTGTCTGGCCTCCGCCCAACCAACTATTCCACACTAGTGAGAGAGATGGATAGATCAATAGAAGAAGACTCTCAGTCAATCCTGAACTGACCAGGACGAATAAGGGAGGAATATTTAGCAGTAAATGAAAAACCAAGATACACCAAAATAGAGAGCAAGAGTCAAGTTCAGGTAGTGCAAATGCTGTTTATTTTCTTCACAGAGAAATGGATTTTTAACAATAACTGATCACATACAGCTAAAGAACTACACTACCTACTATATAATCCTCAAGAAAGACCCACCAATCAGAGAAGTTGCTGTTACCATGAAAATTGAAACTACAGCAAATAATCTCAGAAGCCTCCACCCACTTCATGAAACGTCATGAATGACATGATTGAGTTGAACAGACACAAAATACTTAAATTAGTGTGCATTTATAAATAAATGTAAAATATTTATACTTACAATCAATAACTGTAAGTCAATAGTTTCATACATGCACCAAATAAGGCTGTGCAACATTTCTTTTTGGTCTATTTTCTTCCTGGTGTCCAAGCCGAAGCGATATGAGATGTTACATGTTTATCATGTAAAAGTCCTAATCACAATTTTTAGATTCACTTATGGTTTTGCACTCCAAAAATTAAAAATTTCAGCCTTTATCAAAATTATTTTTTAATATCGTATGCAGATTTCTTTCTTCTTCAATAATATGCAGCCCTGGTACCAATGTTTTTGGTTCATTACATCATTCACAGTGCTTCATGGGACTGTAGTTCATAGAGAAAATAAATAAATAAGTACAAAATCTTTTTGTTTCTGATTTCTAAACACTTTTTTTTAAATGTTGTGACTGTTTTTGAGGAATTGTTTTGTGATCTCTATCGAAAGACTGCTGTAAAAGTGGGCGTTCGTGGTTGAGCTCTTTAACCAGTATAGTGAGAGTGGTTTGTTCTTCATTGTCCTCCGCTCTCTCCTCCGTCACACTGTGTCTTTTTCATCGGCTCTCTTCCCAATAAACAGGATTTATAGGAGCCATAATAACCCTCCATACACCCTTCTCTCCTGATGCCTTTATCTGGAGTTTCACTGAGAATAATCAATTATAAACTGGCCGACTTGACTTGTAATTAGCAATCATGGTATTCGTGTGTAGAGAAAACACTTCATTTTTGTACAGACAGACACTGAAAAGAAGTGCAAAACGGTCAGAACTGGAATTGCTAAAGCCTTTGTGAGGGAACTGTTGCGATAATTCACACACAATTACACATAGAAACATGCATTTTTCTTCTATACAAGGAATAGAAGAAAACCGATGTTTGTAGAAAACAGCGTTTTTAGAAAACCCACAGAACGAAACCTTGCATTAAACTTGCATGGATGAGTTAACTGTGTTAAATAATTCTGATTGTGTCAGTTAATTGCTCTCAATGAACACATTTTAAGAATACAATATGAAAACAATAAAATTATTAACTCATGAGTTTAATATTTTATGAAACTCAGAGGATTCCTAAATATTTGTTTGCCTCTAAAGTTGTTCATACATAAAACAATTTATTATTAAAAATACTGTTTTTAATTTATTTTTTTAATTATTTAAATGAATTCCATTTTAGTTATTTGTTTGATAAACTATTCTCCAAAATAAAATAAATAACCTAATATGAAGTGTGGCTAGTTTTAAACACATCACACATCTGTATCCCCGCCCACTCTGCTTAACTAAGTCAACATCTGCTCTCAAATTAACTAACCCGTACTGAGTATTAATTATATTCATTTAAAATAAACCTGCAATCCAGTTTCTTGCAACATTGTCATCCATTCTGCATTTTATTTCATTCAACTGTATTTTCCACAAAACTGTATTTATTTCCCACATTTTGGTAACAAGGTCAAAAAATGCAAGCCTTCTAAGAAAATAAAAAAGCTCATATTTTGTGTTCTGAAGGTTAAATGCCTCCTGTCACTGAGCATTTGATGAAAATTAACTAAAAAATAAAAAAAATCATGCTCTATTATGATTTTCATTATATTTCATTGTACACCCCACAGAAAGTGCTGAATTCTAATGCAATCACATTGGATCTTTCTCAGGGTCAAGCGGGTCTGAACTCGGAAGTGAGCGGTCGGTTTTGGCTGTGATCGCTTGGCAGATTACAGGCCAGATCATTCCCAGAAGTTCTGGCACTCCATTCGTTTTCTCAAACAAGTCGGCGCCCCATAATTGTAGACTTTTTTTTTTTTTTTTTATAGATTTCTTTCAGTCTCTCTCATGTGGATTTTTTTTTCAGAAACCTTGACATTCCAAAAGATCTAGTCATGGACTTCTGAAAACATTCCTCTTTCCCCCCACTTCATTCTTTCATTGCCTTTCTGTTTTTCCATCATGTTTGGAATGTCATCGAGGGACTCGCAGCAATCAGGAACCTAAAGGAAAATTTCCTTCATCTCATCCAAATCCAGTCTTCCCGCAGAGGTCACGGAGAGTCTGTGGGAAAAATAACCTGAACGGGAGACTGATGGACTGGAAAAAACGAGCACAATCTGCCATATCTGTGTTCTGGAAGAAATTAGTCTTCAACTCGAGATGTTCCTTATAATTTCTGACGGCAAACGTTTCCTCGTTTCAATGCCACAAGCGACACACATGCACACACAACAGCCGTCTAACCACATGTGTGTGTGTATGTTGGGGGCTCAACTGGATCGCATTTCAACCAAATATGCAATGCTCATATCTGTTCCGAAGCTTCACCCCTGTGCGCACGCGCAAACTCTGCTCCAAACAGCAAATTATTTTGTCTTCATTCGCAAACGTTTTTTGCCTGGTAGCTGCAGTGGAATTGGAAATCGAAGGCGTTTCCACGGCGTTAATTGTGGGATGTCGGACTGCAGTGGCAAGCACTGATTGTTTGGGCATGTGTGTATGAAACACACACACACACTTATACACACACACACCAGAGATATCTGGAGCCAATGGACTGTAAGTGCTGATCGACTGCAGAACACACACACGGGGCACTTTGGGCTCATTTTCATCACCTCACTGGCTCGCCCCTTTATCGGCCCCTTTTAACCCTTTTACAGACGGACGGCACTCGCTCCTGATGACATTAACGCTCAATTCATTTCCTCAGTTCAGGGGCCCCTAGCGGCCACACGCGAGCGCAGTGAGAAAACACGCAGAGAGACAGAGAGAAAGACAGTCAGGCGCTTATTACGAACATGTCAAACGTTATCTCAGAGTTCAGAGGTTTTCACTGCTTTGTCCTTTTTTTGGTAGAACGTTCATCTAAAGTTTGGATGTTTATGAGGCAAAACCAAAATAGAACAAGAAAAAAAAAAGACGGAAAAATGAAATATGATTAAGACAAAGCAGATAAAGCAGAGCTTAGACTGAATGTGCAATAACATCCTAAAACTATTGAGGAAAAGCCTCACAACCATCAGCGACAACATGATGATGAAGAAAAACCTCAATCTGACAAATAACCAAAGTCACTTCAGTCTGTATTTTGGTCAAAGTGCTCAAACCTTTGTGATTTGTGTAATCTGACATGAGAAACATGATGAGCATTTAATCCAGCAGCAACAGGAGGCTTTACAAATAATATATATATATATATATATATATGTTCCAAAAAAAAATCATAGACTCACAGACATGCTTTTATAATGCCATACACACAGTCCTATACTATTTAAATGCACAGAAAAACATCTCATTCACCACTTATATGTGAAAACAACCTCTTAAATGCCTCATATATACTCTCACGCTGTCATTAACACTTATATACTGTTATATACTGTCATACACTCATGTACTGTCACACACACACACACACTCTCTCTCTCTCTCTCTCTCTCTCTTTCTTCTGTTATGATTTGTCATGTTGCAAAAAGCCCAAAATCAGTTGAGAGCGCGTTAAATGTCTTACCTGCTCACCATCATCATCAATTTCCTCATCATGGTGTTGTGTGAGTTCAGTTGAAGAGAGTTTATTCACATCCAGTGATAATCCAAACGCCGCTGCGCATCTGAACGGAGCGCGAGCGTTTCTCTGTTCGGTCTGTTCTGTCAGTTCTTCAGCGCACCAAAGAGTTTATCACACATGCAAGTATATGATTCTCCTCTACGAGCTCCTCACAGCGCGTGTGACGCGCGTCGGCTGTGATCGGAGCAGTGCGAGCGGATCATCGCGGGGCGCGCGGGAGAAGGGGAGAGCGCGTGCCGTCCGAAAGGCGCGTGCGGCGAGACTGCGCGCTCGAGCCCGAGCAGCACCGGAGAGAGACGGAGCAGGGAGTGACGTCACCCGCCCGCACCGAGTCCGGGCGCACGAGCGAAGCTTTAAAGTCACCATGAAATCAAAAATTGACAATGCTTGGATTTTTTTTTTTTTTATGGAATATTGCAGTTTATTATAGTTATTATAGTTGATTTATCCGTGTAGACCATCGTTATAAAATAAATAAAATTAAATAAATAAAAATCATGTGCTTCATAATCTTTAATTAAAATAACTTACCCTCCCTCTTGCAGCAACATCTCTTCTCTGGTGACGTGTTTACAGGACACAGGCGGTTAAATAATAGCATTTATGTCTGTAATCCTTGGGCGACAAAAGCACTTTTTCCTCCATCAAGCACAATTTTTTAAACAAATAGTCAAAGTTTTTTTTTTGTGTACCTAATATATATATATATATATATATATATATATATATATATACTTTTTTCAAGTATGTGTAGCCTGTATAACTAATATATTTTGTCAAAACGAAACGGAACGGAAAACGCTGGAGCAGTCTGCTATTGCTATGGTTACTTCTCCAACTCTGTTCACGTGCTTATTTGGCTCCGGACTGTTGTTACTTAGCATATGATATTAAGACTGTTTAGTATACTTTAAAGACCCCCAAACTTTTCCTCTGCATGATAAGCAGTATTTGATTGATTGATTAATTGATTGATTGATCGATCGAAGTTAAATAAAGGAATTTATAAAATGAATACTGCTCATTTATTTATTCATTAATTCATTCATTTTTTTTTTTTTTTTTTTTTTTCATTTAACACATTTAAATAAAGGAATTTCTAAACGAAACCTAATCTATTTAGTTAGTTAATTTGATTTCTATTTAGTTGGTTAACTTTTGCAATCCAGAGGTTAAGTAAACAATTTGCAAATGGTCTTTCCTCACCCCCATGCAAAAAAAAAAAAGAAGAAGAAGAAAAGAAAAGAAAAAAAATACAACTTCAGCGCAATCCTTCTAAAGACTTATTTCTGTGACATAAATCCATTAAAAGAGAGAGAGAGATAATGTTAGTTCTTATGTTTTGTCAATATCGTTCAATACTGATCATAATTGAAAGCGTTGGAGCCTTCTGCTGTTGCTATGGTTACTGTACCTCTTCAGGTGGACACAATAGGGGCCATTTATGGAGGTCAGACCCTCTCAAACCCCCATAAATTCAACCTGGGTTACAAGGATAAGACAACTGCTGTTTATAAAAAAAATCAGTTATATGGGCAAAATACCCACTATAAATCATTCATCATGTTTACTGTGATTGTTTACTTACTACAACTACAGACTGTCATTAACTGATTAAGCTCTAAATGAACTGACTCACAAAACTCCAGAGAATAATCATCATTATTATGCAATAACAAATCTGAATTGGTAACAGTTGGTCGGCTGTAACAAGACAGGGGTGATTCCAAACACATTATTAGCTGTGATTTTAAGAGCAAAGAGTTTAAAACTAAAAGGAGTGAAACTTAAAATTCAAAAGCATCAAATATGAATGTGTGCCAGATACAGTGTGTTAGAATGTCAGTACCACTGGTGGCCTGTTGGGCGCAGCAGAGTTAATTTTGGCTTTATTGAACAAGGTTGTTATATGTTCTGATGGCTGACAAGTGGTAGTCCTGACCCAGTTAATATGAAGATTCTAATCTAAGAAAAATACTGCTATCAAATCACACATCCAAGTGTTCGACAGGCAGCGGTGTGTGTGTGTGTCAGAGAGAGTGTTTCCAATGCATCATTAAACAGATTGAAGGACTTCTCATTCCAACAGCTGAAGCTCTGCCCCCAGGCACCAGCACACAGCGAAGGTGTTCTGCTAAAACTCGCCCGCCTGGCAGCGTCCAAAAACAATCTGTGCAGCCCACCGCTTCGGGACACGAGAACTTGCAGTGAAAACAACAGACTGTCTGTGGGTGCAGCTCGGTGGGAAGATGTGCTTTCAGCCTCACCTGTCCTACTGCCAGATCACGGACGGCATCTCATTCATATCAGCTGCATCAGGTTACTGCTATCAACAACTACCGATGATACGATATGCATCAATTATTAAACCACTAAGGTAGAAAATGTTGGTTTAACTGCTGCTTAAAAATTTAGTGTCAAAATCACAACCTGAAGAAATACATCCATTGCACTTTTTAATGAATATATAATGAAATATAATGAAATGGTTGCCCTAAAGAACACTAAAAACTTTATTTTATATAATCAGTATCTTACTTAAGAAGAAAACTTGTGTATAATAAGATTATAAGAATAATTATTATTTTTATAGAAGAATTCAGGATCCAAATGAATAGTATCACAATATCTCCAAATATTTTTGTATGGACACAGCCTTAGTCGTGTCTACAGGGTAACCTTGTTTTGAGAAAAATCTCAAGAGACAAGCATGTTTATTGGGAGTCCCAGAGCAAGCCCTATCGCAACACTTATCTTGGCAGCCGCAAATGCAACTATTTTTTCGTTTCATAAGTGCTATTTGGACTAGTTTTCCCTGAGGTGGTCAGGTAAATGCAAGAATCCAAAATGACCACTCACCATAGCCTGTAAAGTGCCGGTAGCGGGACACTTGGCGCGCTTTTTTATTGCCTTTTTTTCCCCATCACATATTCCCTAACACATCTTTCGAAAATTTAAACACTCAAAATTCATCCTGTGAAAATCTTTTTGAAAACAGACATTGTATTACCATGAAAAATGTAAAAGTCCAATTTTTTTTGTAAAATATGTTTTGGTCACACTTTAGATTAGGGTCCAATTCTCACTATTAACAATGAGTTTCGCCTCAATTAACTCCTAATTACTGCTTATTAATAGTAAAGTAGTTGTTAAGTTTAGTTATTGTGTAGGATTAAAGGATGTAGAATATGGTAATGCAGAATATGGCATTAATACGTGCTTTATAAGTACCAATAAACAGCCAATATCCTAGCAATATATGCATGCTATTAAGCAACTAGTTAATAGTGAGAATTGGACCCTAAACTAAAGTGTTACCTATGTTTTCTATAAAATAAAATAAAAAGGTTTAGTTCAGTACATTTGCTTTACAGTTATACTTCTATCACGTTTTTGCACTTTTATTGTCACTTCTTTAAAAAGAGACCAACCTTAGGTCTGTAGTCCAAAGGATTCATGAATTACAACCATTTAAGTTCATATCTATTCGATCAAAAAGGGGGTGACGGTAAATAGGTTAATTCCAAGGTCAAGGTATCTTTATTAGTACCCGAAGGTAAATTTGTTGCGCAGACAGGAGATTCAGCAATCCATCCTTAAGACATTTCATAAGACATAACAACATACAATAACAATAAAATATTAAAAAAATAAATAAAAAGTCATGACAATGTGCTTCTACACACTGCCTCGACGCCCACCTAAAATACTAAAGTAACCATGCATGTCATCTCCTACTTTTTTCATTTAATAATTCTATAGTTGCAGGTACAAAAGTATTCCTATATCGTGTAGTTCTCCACCTAGGGGCCACGAACCGACATCCAGAGGGGAGGAGCTGGAACTCAGCATGTAAAGGGTGGGAATAATCTCTAATTATAAAACTCGCCTTACGCTGTAAATAGTTGGAGTAAAGACCTGCTAAGTTGAGTTGTGGTTCACCTATAATTTTACTTGCCCACCTAACAATTCGATTTAGAGAATTTTTGTTCTTCAAAGACAAATTACCAAACCACGTCACAAGGGAGAATGACAAGACTGATTCAATAAAAACCCGATAGAAAAGGGTAAACAGATTTGTCAATGTGAAATCTAGACAGCTTTCTGAGGCAAAACACCCTTTTTACATACCATCTCACAGTTCTTTTCAAAAGTCAATTTAGAATCTATGACTGTCCCAAGATATTTGTAGCTTTCTACACAATCCACCGCCTGATCTTTAATAATCGTAGTGTCATAACGTAAAGCACAAGTTCTAAAATCTATAATCATGTCCTTTGTTTTAGTTATATTTAACTCCAAATAAGATTCATCACACCAGGTGACAAACTCCTCAATAACAGGACCATGGCCAGACTCATTGTCGTGTAACAAACTCACGATAACTGTGTCATCAGCAAATTTCAATATAGTTCTATTTACATGGTTACTTTGGCACATATTTCATTACAAATTCCATTGCCTAAATTTGTAATCATTGTAATCACATATACCGCGAGGCCTTGACATTAACTTTTTTGCTTACCAGCCACTGTGGCTAGTGGTTTTCCAAAGTTACTAGCCACTCAGCATTTTCACTGGCCACAATTTTGACATCGATACCATAGGTAAAACTGCCATATAGATATTTTTAATATTATCTCATAATTTGGCAGCAGGTATATAAGGCTGTTGTCACTTTAAGACCTGACGCACGGATCCATTATACTGTCCGTTATACAAATGCGTTTTCTTTCTCAACTGTTTACATTCACTTAAAACATAACTGACTGTGTTTACATGGATACTCACCAGGACCAACATTTTAACATTATTTTGTGTGTATTTAACTGTTTAAGCGCAATAAGCAGCGAATAAGAACTCAATTTAGTACTGAAAGGTGGCTTTATGTGCACGCACTTTGGGTGTGAGCACAAAATCTGCAGGAATAAGTAAAATTGTGTGCAATACGTACAATTCCACACTGGAATTCAAGCCCTATAACACCAACAATATTCATCCAGAGCAAATTAAATGAGTGAGTGAGGGGAGGCAGGTTTGTGTGTCAACTCGCTGTCGGAGAGATGAGAGAGCAAGAAAGCGCAGGTGGTATCATGTCTATTCTGCGGAAAATTAATATTGGAAGCATTTCAGATATTTCAGTATCGATATGCATCGAAAATTGATATTTTTGACAACATTACATTACACTTTGTTTATCATTTCAGATGCCTTTTTAAAAGACTACAGTTGAAAAATGTATATTATATATAAAATTCAACCTGCCAAAGTGGCTAGTAGGAGTAACTGCATTATATATCACTGAAATCCACCCACATTTGGCGGGGTGTTAATGTCAAGCCCTGTATACTGCACTTATTTCAAAGTGATTTCTGTAGTGCCCTTATCCACTTATTACTACAGAGATCCTGATCCCACCTCAATCACCAAATGAAATGGCATTTGTTTAGAAAATGAATGCCGTCAGAATACAGCAACTCTCGGACACACACACAGCAACACATAAAACTCAGGTATCACTTAGTGACTAAAAGAGATCAAGTTGGATTTGGTCTTTAGGCGTCTGCCAGTGGACCCTGCATCTGACAGCGACAGCGCACAAGTGGGGTTTCTCTGCCGTCCTCTGCTCTGACTATAATCGAATGCGGGACGTGACTGGATTTACAGTGGGAATCTGGGACTAACCGCTTGTCTGGCTCGGTGAAGCGCTCGACTAATACAGTACAGAAGGGCCTTTCTGATGAATGAGAGCTGGCTGGAATCTATCAGCCGGTGATATTATCTATCAGGAACGGACTCTGTCATTCATTGGCTCTCGGAGGTCAATAAAGGAGCCGTCTGTAGCGGTGATGGATGGAGGTGAGGCATCAATACGAAAACTTGGCTTTGAGTCCAAGGAGAGAAGCTCCGGTGTGGCACAGTTTGTTTTTATTTACTGCGATGTTTACTGAAGGTTGAGGTTGTGCTGTAAAACCCGCTGGCTGCTCAATCAACAGCTGAGCAGGTGAATTTGAATCTGTGGGAATTCATTTCATCCTGAAGGAAAAAGATGGATTGGCGCACAAATACCTGCAAATTCGCCAGTACAGCGGTGTGGACGAAATAGTCGCCGTGGTGCTGGGTCAGCGTGGACGTGTAGTCGTATTTCTGACTCTACCCATTGGATCCCAAGAGCTCCAAGGTTGATGTGTGGCCATGAAGTATCGGCTCCTACGGGAGACTAATAGCTCCAGTAATGAAGCGTCGTTTGACTGCGTGATTCATTCAAACACCCAAATCTTTATTGCCGTGTTTGTAAAGGCAGGCCGTATATCAGTGCGGTCCTGCAGTAGAGTTGGTCAGCGTGACCTTGTTCTGTCGTGCTGCTTGCAACGGGAGCTGGTGTGAACTTACGCACAAGAGAACCCACAAAATTGAAAAAAAGAAATAAATAAAAATAAAATAAAAAGACTGTGTGATGTAGCCTTGTAGAATGAAGTTAGAATGACATTAAAATTCAATATATGGTGGCATATGCACCTTTATGAGTTTCTGTCTTATATTTACGGTATATATGATCCCAGCAGGTAATGTTCTCAGAACGTTGGATAATGTTCTGGCAAGGTTCTCTCAAAGTTATGAACAAACTTTTTTTTTTTTTTTTTTTCAATAACATTAATAGAACTTTCTTTCAAAGTCACCTGGTATTTTACAATGTTCTCAATGTTAGCACAAAACAATTATTTATACCTTGTGCATGGAATGTTTTTCTGAAACTTTTTAGTTGGACATTCATCTAATCTTTTTTACGTTACGTAAAGTTACGTTACTTTTGAATATTCGCTGAACATTCTGAAACATTTCCATAATGTTACCAAAAATTATAAAATGGAATGTTCCCTTAACATTTGCATGACCAAGAAAAACTGTTTTTAAAACATTTAAAAAACTGGATGTTTTAAAGGGGGGGTATCACATACAATTTCTGCCAATCTCATATTAATCTTGTGTACCTATAGAGTAGTAGTGCATCCTTCATATCTCCTGAAAAGTGTTTAGTTTTATCATATTTATAAAAGATACATACACTGTACCGAGTCTTTCCGAAAACAGCCGAGTGCCTGGAGGCATGCTGTGTGAGTCTCTCACACATGCCTATACATTTATTAATTTCTCTCTCTCTCTCTCTCTCTCTCTCTCTCTCTCTCTCTCTCTCTCTCTCTCTCTCTCTCTCTCTCTCTCTCTCTCTCTCTCTCTCTCTCTCTCTCTCTCTCTCTCTCTCTCTCTCTCTCTCTCTCTCTCTCTCTCTCTCTCTCTCTCTCTCTCTCTCTCTCTCTCGTGATGTTGCAGTTTTCCAAGCACAACACAGTGAGACTAATGAATGTAGGACAGCTTCTTTATTATTACTCTAATGAAAAAAGTAATAATTTTTATATGCTTGTCACAAATTTAAAGAACAAAAATTTCACAGTGTCCAATAACCTTCAAAGGGTATAATTTACCAATATATATAATTGTTGTTAAAAAGAAATTTACAAACAAATTACAAACAATACAACAAATACTATAGAGATACAAATTAAATAAACTTGTTTTTCAGATACAGTAGGTTTATTTACCATGTATACATTTATTTAATGTATTTTGTTGTTTTATTAACATTAATGACTAATATAGGCTATGGTCCCTTTAAGACCGAATCCATGGATACTGACACATATCCTGTTTTCACCCAAATGTTTACATCTGTTTACGTATTTACGTGAGATACTCCACACGATGGACATTTTGACAACTATGTGTGCATTTGACCATTCAGGCGCAAGGAGAACTGATCGCGTGCTGTCTGAGAGAACTGGGATCGCACGCAAGAAAGAGAGAGCACTTCTGGTCTGTGTCATTCAGTGCGATTCCGCCTATCCCGCCTTCACTAATCGATAACGAATTGTGATTGAAAGCATGCAGTTCGCAATGTGTGGGTTGTCATCATTACTTTTGAAGTATTTCCACACCTCTGAGGCTGACATTGTTTCTGCTTCTGCCGCCGGTGTTTCTGCGCACGGAAAATTCTGTCAGTTACGTCACGTGAGGTATCGGTCTTTGGTATCGGGGGGTATTTTTACGAGTACGAGTACAAGTACATGAGCTTGGTATCGGCCCGATACCGATACTGGTATCGGTATTGGTGCATCCCTAAACAGGATCATTACCGCTGTGACTGCTCCATCTTTCAGTTTCAAACGATCTGTAAATCCAGCGTAGAACTGGGCCTTGTTTATGAAACCATAAGCGCCGATCCTGAGGGCTCGAGCAGCCACGGAAAAACACGAGATATTCTCCATTCATTTTAACCAATAAAAAAAGTGATTGCAACTATCAGTTTCTATGGTTATTACAAATATCGAGAGCGCATCAATGTAATGCGTGAGCACAAAACTCTCAGCTCCACTTACAGTAACGCTGGGTTCTTTGTGAAGCAAGGTTATCTTTCCCTCACAACCAAAAACACACTTCTTTGGTGACATTGTTGATTTCGTGAAGTCCTGTGACCTGTGCAGCGCTGCCAATGACTTCCGTAAAGCCGAACGCACGTTGATGGGCGTGCTCTTGCTCTCTCGCTCTGGTCTTCCGGGAGAAGTGCCCGTACAAGGAATTCCGACCTTTATGACGTTACAAAGGCCCATACTCGACAAAAAAGATTGCGAAGTTTATGAGGATTTGGAAAAGTATTTTTGGCACAGAAATACTCCGTCATACGTCCAACTCGTGTTTTGAAACTTTGGCCATGTTTAGCATGAGAATCCAACTCTTTAACAGTGTAAATAAGTCAGAATACATGAAATAGCATTATTTCAACAAATCAGTAGAATGAACAGATTATTTATATTTATATTTAAAGCATATTTTTTTTTAAAATAATTTCATATTTCAATATTCAAAATATTATTTTTAAAACATTAATCTTATAGCATTATTTATGCAATTGTAACTGCAGTGTAAATATATCTTCTGTAAATGCTGCTTTTGTTCCGCTTCTTGTTGACACTTACGTATTTCATTTGATTGGTAACAGACTATAGTGTTCATTCTAATTGAATTTATTGATTGATTATCTGGAAGAATTTGACATAAAGATGATGAATACATCTACGTAAGGTTAGAAAAGTCAGCTGTCAGTCAGGACAAAACCAGTCAAGATACTAGCCAAAAAACAAACAAACAAACAAAAAAACAGATTTGCCCAGAAAATATGGAGATATAATTTTTTTGTCAATATCGCACACCCCTTCTTTAAGCCACGATTCAACAGCTGAATGTGGATCAGTTAAAACAGGTATAATGACCCAGACACTCTGGCACCAAGACGAGTCTCTGATTATACAAAGAGTTGATTACTCACCACCATCAGCACAGAGGAATGCATCACATTACAGTGTTTCTTCGAAAAAAGGGATCTAATTAGTGGTGTTTGCTATAGCAGGAATCACTATTATTATTGCTCATAGCTGAATTTACGTATGTGTCTTGTTGAGGAGAGACGTGCTGTTACTTTACAAAGTGATTATGTGCACCATTTTCACCTGCTGAACGATAAAGCTCCCACAGACTTATGTTGTAGGAGGGATCCAAGTTATATCTAGAGGCCCTCAAGAGACTTGAAGGTGAATCCACATACAAGGCCCAAACAACTTACAAGAACATTTGCTAAAATAGAAAACAATATAGAGTGCAACAGTGAAACAGTCGTTTTTGGAAGTAAAAACTCCATTCATGTTTTCCATATAAATTGATTTTTAATGATAACCGTTAAAGACAGACCTACTGCGAGCTACAAGGTTGTTAATTGATGGTATATGCTTTTGTAGAGCTAACTTATTCGTCAAAAGAAAAAAAAAAAAAAAAAAAAAAACATTACCCATAATGCTGTATAGAAAATTCAACCAATCAGAGAGTCACCATGAGCAAATTGAGCTCTTTGGCTCCACCCACTCCCATTAAGCACTGCAAAGGACTCAATTCAGTCTCACTAGGCTCTCAAAATTCTTAAATATTTGTATATATGTGCATATTTTGCACTTTATACATTGTTTCTATAGTTATAATCAACAACTTTAACGACAACAACTTCTTAACTTAGCTTTTGAAATGAGGGAACCTTGAGTACTGGAAACATTTCTTTCTAAATTGATCTCATTGGGCAGTTTCTATTTTGGTGCATAACAATGTTTAATTCATGTATGTGTGTAGGCATGTTAAATATTATTCTTTTTTTTTTTTTTTTTTTAAATATTATTCATTTACCATTTTTATATTTTTATTTATTTATTTATTTCTTTTTAATTAAGTTGTGAAGCACTTTGGGCAACAAAGTGAAACTTTGTTTTTAAATGTGCTATATAAATAAAAGTTGAAAATTTAACTTTACATTTTACGTTTTATATTTCCCAATCATTTTTAATTTATGTAATTCTCAGTGTTTCATGGGATTGTAGTTCTTTTACTCACTAAGGTCTTTTTGTATGATTTTCATAATTTTTTGCATGAAATCAAAGTTAGTAATGTTGTGATTCACCTCGCAGCTGGTTGTCTTGGTTCATGCCTTATAGCACTTCAACAAAGATTTTTTATTTTAAATCCCTATGAGGAAAATGAATAGACTCCCGGAAACGCTTCTGAAAAAGTGGGAGGCACTAATGCACTCTATTCTCAAGAAGGCATGTTTTAAGGCTTTTTGGAAGAATGACCCATCTAGCATCACTTCCAGCACCTTTAATACTGATTTCCCGTCTCTTCAAGCGCACCGCTTCAAGCTGTTCGTAGGGTGTCATAAAGCCTCACGGATGTGCTCACGAAGGGTCATTACTTTCTCTGGTTGTGCATGATTCATAAACGCCTTCATCCGCAGGCTGCAGTGTGCAACCTTATCAAAGAAAATCTGACCTGAGACCACAAAGCTGGCATTCTACAGATCTAAACTTCATTTCCAAAACGTGACTTCAGATGGAATTAGATACAATATGATGCAGGGGCGGTTCTAGGATTTCATCCTCAGGGGGGTTAGCCCTCAATGAGAATCTGTAGCAGGAGACCACTGTGTGGGGCATCTTTAAATCGAGACCACTATATTGCTATATAGTAAGTCAAAAGTAGCTTACCGGTACTTAAATTGGTACTAAGTCAATACTGACTAACTAAATGAATGAATGAATGATACCAGTCTTTCTGCAATACAGTTCAAATTGGTACAGTACACATGTAGGTAGATAGAAAATTAGATTTACTAATAGAAAATTGTCATCATATCATTATTATTAACAAGTATCACCATTAACTAGCTAGAAAACAAAACAAAAATACTGACTCAGGGCACTAAGGATTTCTTTTTTAGACATATTTATTTTCCCTGCCAAAACATTCACTGGCCTAACCTAGGCCCTAAATAAATAAAGTTATTGCCTTCATTGTTTTTGACCTATATAACCTTACGATACCAACATTTTAGAAACCAGTGAAATTTCACAATTCTCAATTCCAATTTAAGATCACAGCAAAAACTAATACTAGCCTAACTAATATAAAGTTCAAACATTAAAGACATGAAAACAGTCAACAATAAAACAAAAAAAGAACAAATAAATTTCAAGCAATAGCACAAATAAATACAAGAGAACAAAGATACAAATTAAACACTTTACAGTAGGCCTACTTGTGAAAACTGTGTTGCTCTATGAAGTAAATATACACAGATACCATTAAAGCTACAGAAGTTATTAGTTAAGAGCATTGAGTGATTATCTCTTTTTCTTTTAGTGTTTGATTAACATTATTGAAACAGAAGGTATATGATTCTGCTGTCACTTTAACACTTAATGATGTCACCTTATATTGACACACATCCAATGTTTTCTTAACTGTTTGTGTTCACTTAAAACTGTGTTTACATGGACACTCGTCAAAATGGGCATTTTGACATAATTTTGTGTGTATTTGTGGGCTCAAGAAGAAGCAAAATTGAACTCAAGATAACTGTCTGAGGGGCGGCGTTCTGTGTGTCCGCACCAGGTGTGTGCACGCACAGAAACAATCTATCACAGCGCACCAGTACTGCACCGAGTTCTCTTTCGCAGAATCTTGCACTTGAATGGCTTAAAATCATTGAATGTTTAAACTGACAAGACTTAAAAACACGTGAAAATGATAAACTTTCTTGAGGAAGCATCACCGGCCCAATCATTCAGATAGGTGATATTTTTACGGGGTGGAGACTAGAACCGCCCCTGATATGATGGCAGACATTACTGTCAGATTAAGCCCCACTTGGATCCACGTCTCAGGATGAGCGGCATGTTGGTGCTGGTGATGGTTGGCTTGTTTCCCCAGTTGGGGAAAAGCCTTTGGCGACAAGCATGAGGCACAGCCATCTGATTTTTCAAGAAACTGACACCTTAATGGACAGAAATCTCACGCCTGATCCTGCACTGTGATATCAAATGTCCTTTCCCACGATGCAGCATGCCGTTTTACATTATACTGGCATTCAATAGTCAAAACATAAAGTTTTATTGTGTCATTCCCAGCTGAACCTGGACTTGACAACAATTAATATTTGTTTAAAATGTATATTTGGGTGTTTTTTAATGTATGAGCACTTCTGGCTTTGTGGTCAATGTCTAACTGCTGGCATACATGATCACAGGAGAAGTTTTCCTGAAAGTTATGATAAGTTTTGACACATCACATTGGATTTATTGAACTTGCTTCATTTTATGTTGGAAATTACAGTGGTTGAAAAGACATTTTGTGATAAAATTTCTGACTCATTTGTCTCGCTAAGGTTAACTTCGTAGTGTCCTAAATACACACAAGTTTATACCATTTTTAAATATAATGTGACAAAATTGCAGCTTGGTTGGAAATAAAGCGCAATAAAAATAAATGATACTAACCTTGATTGAACCTTTTTTTTTTTTTAAACTACACACAACACTCCTATATTTCATATCAAGTTCTTTACTGACACTTGTCTTTTTGGTAAACAAGTACACTGACTTTAGTTGGCTTTCTGACTTCAGTTTGTTTTTGTTTTTTTTAAATGAAAGCAGGTAGCAATTATTTATTAACATCTTGAAATTATGATTAATCTTAAGAGAATACTTAACTTTTGTTCTCCATTTTATAAGTGAGACATTCTCATTTATCAGTCCTTGTGTATATATATATATATATATATATATATATATATATACAGGTGCTGGTCATATAATTAGAATATCATCAAAAAGTTGATTTATTTCACTAATTCCATTCAAAAAGTGAAACTTGTATATTATATTCATTCATTACACACAGACTGATATATTTCAAATGTTTATTTCTTTTAATTTTGATGATTATAACTGACAACTAAGGAAAATCCCAAATTCAGTATCTCAGAAAATTAGAATATTGTGAAAAGGTTCAATATTGAAGACACCTGGTGGCACACTCTAATCAGCTAATTAACTCAAAACACCTGCAAAGGCCTTTAAATGGTCTCTCAGTCTAGTTCTGTAGGCTACACAATCATGGGGAAGACTGCTGACTTGACAGTTGTCCAAAAGACGGCCATTGACACCTTGCACAAGGAGGGCGAGACACAAAAGGTCATTGCAAAAGAGGCTGGCAGTTCACAGAGCTCTGTGTCCAAGCACATTAATAGAGAGGCGAAGGGAAGGAAAAGATGTGGTAGAAAAAAGTGTACAAGCAATAGGGATAACCGCACCCTGGAGAGGATTGTGAAACAAAACCCATTCAAAAATGTGGGGGAGATTCACAAAGAGTGGACTGCAGCTGGAGTCAGTGCTTCAAGAACCACTACGCACAGACGTATGCAAGACATGGGTTTCAGCTGTCGCATTCCTTGTGTCAAGCCACTCTTGAACAACAGACAGCGTCTCGCCTGGGCTAAAGACAAAAAGGACTGGACTGCTGCTGAGTGGTCCAAAGTTATGTTCTCTGATGAAAGTAAATTTTGCATTTCCTTTGGAAATCAGGGTCCCAGAGTCTGGAGGAAGAGAGGAGAGGCACACAATCCACGTTGCTTGAGGTCCAGTGTAAAGTTTCCACAGTCAGTGATGGTTTGGGGTGCCATGTCATCTGCTGGTGTTGGTCCACTGTGTTTTCTGAGGTCCAAGGTCAACGCAGCCGTATACCAGGAAGTTTTAGAGCACTTCATGCTTCCTGCTGCTGACCAACTTTATGGAGATGCAGATTTCATTTTCCAACAGGACTTGGCACCTGCACACAGTGCCAAAGCTACCAGTACCTGGTTTAAGGACCATGGTATCCCTGTTCTTAATTGGCCAGCAAACTCGCCTGACCTTAACCCCATAGAAAATCTATGGGGTATTGTGAAGAGGAAGATGCGATATGCCAGACCCAACAATGCAGAAGAGCTGAAGGCCACTATCAGAGCAACCTGGGCTCTTATAACACCTGAGCAGTGCCACAGACTGATCGACTCCATGCCACGCCGCATTGCTGCAGTAATTCAGGCAAAAGGAGCCCCAACTAAGTATTGAGTGCTGTACATGCTCATACTTTTCATGTTCATACTTTTCAGTTGGCCAAGATTTCTAAAAATCCTTTCTTTGTATTGGTCTTAAGTAATATTCTAATTTTCTGAGATACTGAATTTGGGATTTTCCTTAGTTGTCAGTTATAATCATCAAAATTAAAAGAAATAAACATTTGAAATATATCAGCCTGTGTGTAATGAATGAATATAATATACAAGTTTCACTTTTTGAATGGAATTAGTGAAATAAATCAACTTTTTGATGATATTCTAATTATATGACCAGCACCTGTATATATATAAACACTCAAACCACTGATAAGAATAAAATAAAGTAGATCTCACCCTGATAGGATCTTTTTTTAATAATTCATATTACAGCTGTGGGCCAATCGTAATTTGTGCAACAATAATTAGGTATTAAACCATTTTCAAACACTTATAGTAAACACTTTAAGGTCTGATTGGGTTGTTTATAAAACAATTACATATATACACAAAGTAGCAAAATTCACTTAAAGTTGAGTTAAAAGTTTTCAGGACAGATTTAATGTCACCATCATTTAACGCTTTTAAAATCCATTATGGTAGTTTTCCGTTTATCGTTTAGTTTAAGTTATCACAAAAGTTCAAGAAACACCAAGTTATTTAGCATTTTGTCATTACAGATGTCAGATAACAATGTTATACAGAGTCAACAATACTGCAAAATCTAATATAAATCAGCTTAAGCAAATGTCTCATTTAAAGACTGTCGATGATGGATTCAGAAAACAATCGCTCTTTTTTTATGAAAAATAATTGTTTGACGATAACAAATATGTTGACAAATCTCAACAGTGACTTTTATTCATGCAGCTTTTACGATTAAGTCTTCTGAGAAGCAGTTTGTTCTAAATCATGAAGATTAATCAACCGAACCAAACGGAAATCATTCTAAAGATTCAGTCAAATGAAACATTAGCAGACATGTCCAACAGCATAGCTAAGAAATAAACTGTCTCTGCCACACTAATGCTAATTGGCCATTTCTGGATGAAGCTAATGCTAATAACATTCACAAAATATTAGTGTGATACTAAATGTGACTAACTAAAAAAAACCCTTTGGTTGTTCTTTGGTTCACATCTAGTTTTGCTTCTGGGTGGTGACCAAACTCTGTACCAAAACTGTTTATCATACACAAGTAATGAATATCCAAAAATCAATGATGATTTACAATGTGAAAAACAGCATTACTAAAACAAGGTTCTACATAAGGGGAAATGTTAAAGTATGATAAAGTATGTTTACGAGTTGTTTAATTCATACAATTTCATCAAAATTAAAAATTAATTAAAACTAAATTAATTAAAACTAAATCCATAAAATGATCTTATGATGGGAACCCCTAAAATGTTCTATATTTGAAGGGCCTGACAGAACCCTTTAAAGAGAACCCCGGGTATTAAGACTTGTATGGCTTAACGTAAATGATGTCTCTTACTGAAATATGTAATAGAAAACACATGAAAGATTCACATTATATAAAAAATCCATATCGTTTTATACATATTTTGTACAATGGGGGGGCATTTTGTTTTCAAATGGTTGCACTCGGTGAGCTACTGACTATTTTTACCGCAACACAACTCAGAACATAATATACGATGCCACATTTTGCTTTTGGTTGTAATTGTCAGTCAAAGGGCAACAAGAGAAGCGATGTAAGTCTTCACTGATTTCCTAGCGATAAGAAGAGGAGAATAGAATGGGAAGATGTCTGTGGACGGATAAAACTTCCTAAAGACCCGCATCTTTATTCTCTCCACTTTAGTCCTGATGCCTTTGATACTTTTTCATCTGTATACTTGGGGGCAATGGTAATCTAGTAACGATCAGCCTTTTCAATTTGAGCCAGATCGCAAAATTAGTGAGGATGAAAACATCGAAGACGTGCAATGTCTCTGTGGCTATTCGAACTACTGTTGTACGATTGACGTGTAAAAATCATCTGATATGTCACCTGAATGCATTACACAAAGTTAAAGGTGCTGAGAAGATGCTAGGCTACTGTTTTATGCTATCACAGATATCCTGTGTATCACAGCACACACGAGCTTTGAGGCAGTCTGTCTCAATCGAGATGTGTTATGGGCTGCCCTCTTCAGTCTCCACGACAGGTGTGGCATTTGGTTAAAGCCTACGCTTATATCCATCAGCAACTGTAAGCTCTTTCAGTAGCTGTGGTCTACTAAAAGCCTCAAAGGCATCAGGGCTAAAGTGGAAAGAACAAAGACGCGGGTCTTTAGGAAGTTTTATTCGTCCACATTCTTCACAACTTCCCATTCTTTTCTCCTCTTACCGCTAGTGAAGCAGTGAAGACTTGCATCGACTGCAATCTCTTGTTGCCCATCGACTGAAAATTACAACCAAAAGCCGCACAATGTGGCATCGTATATTATATTCCGAGTTGTGTTGCGGTAAAAATAGCAACAGGGTAGAATCAGTAGCTCAGTGCAACCACTTGAATTGTACGTAGAATGCACTGCACACCTAAACAAAATGGGACCCGCATTGTCCAAAATATGTCATGGATTTTTTTATATAACGTAAATCTTGCAAGGGTTTTCTACTACATATTTCAGTAAGAGACATCATTTACGTTATATTAAGCCATACAAGTCTTAATACCCAGGGTTCTCTTTAAGTTTCATGTGAAAGAATTCATTAAACTAGTAAAACACTTATCTGAGCTCAAATCTTCAGAGCAACTATCCTGCAGAAAATATCTTTGGGTTTTTGTCATTATTGTATCTTGCTCTCTCCAGCTGTAGATGCGATTGATTGACAGTTGCCACAGTGACAGCAGCAGTCGTTGAGGAGACGGGATCACCATGCGTAACGAGAGACAGTCATTTTTTGTTGTGAAGAAAGAAATGTGAAAGAGAGACAGTCTCCCAGCACTAGTCAGCCCGGCACTGACAGCTTTCAGACCCATAATGACACCTGATCGAAACCCAAAGACGACAGAACGATGGAGAAATGCATTCTAATGCTGGGGAAGGAGCTGGTTGTGTGAGTTCTGGAGAGACTCTCCGTGGACATCGGTATAACAGAGAAATCAACAATGAAGCTACAGTACAACAAACAGACCAGCTGATGCTTAACAACAAACAATTTCTTAAACCAGAGGGAAGCGAGATCTTTATCTTAGCTCTAACAATTCAAACTATTGCATTTGTCCTTCATGTCAGAGGTTGTGCAAATGTGGAGTACGTCAGAAATAGCCTTGTGAAAAAGAAGTGCACTTAATTGTATTGAATGTGCGCTTGTAGTGTACTTCAAATCGTAAAAAGTAAATAAACTGTACTTGCAGACAATATAATTTTATTGGAAAAAAAATGCAACAAGTCAACTTAAAGAGAGTTCAGTTTCATGACTGTTTTAAGTACACTTTTAAATCATTGTTTTAATTTTTTAATCTTTTAAAGTAGTACACTTATTTTGATGTGTTGACTAACATACACATAAAGTAGTTGATTATACTTTAAATTACAGTATTAATCAATAATATATTTAAAGTTTCATATTTTACTAAATTGCTACTAGAAGTTTGAATAGAAAAGACATTGAAGTATATTTTAGTTTACCATAAATGCTTGTCAATATATTCAACAAAACAAAACAAAAAAAATAATTCTAAAGTGTGCTTCTTTTTCACATTGGTTCTCTCAGCAACTTCAGTGCAGATGAAGGTGATAATGCAGGTGTGTGTTTGAGTGACGTGAATGTGATCCAAAGAAAGTTTACAGAATGCTCCATCAAAACTGATCTGTGGCTACTAGACGTGATAATGAATTGCCCTTCTCACACATCCACAGTTTTGTTTGTCCACCCACTCTTTCATCCTCTCCCTTTCTCTGTATTGTGTCTCATCCCGCTATTTTACAGTTGAGAGTTTTTGAAAGAGCTGCTACGTCAATCTGTCGCTTTTCGTGCACCAAAAGAAAGAGAATTTTTCTTTTATATTCACCCTCTACACTTTCATCAGTTACTCAGTGTTTGATGGGGTGGACATCTCAGATGACCCTCTCTGCTTTTACAAAGGCTCTGCTCCAGACACGTTCAGAGTGCACAGCAAAAAAAAAATTGCTATATATAACATGAAGCAACTTATATTGCATTCATTGCTATTCACCATTTTGTGTGTGTATATATATATATATATATATATATATATATATATATAATTTATATGTATGTATACATACAGTGCACAGCATAAATGAGTACACCCCCTCTGAAACTTCTGAAAGTCAGCAATTACTCAATTACTCAGAAGACATGTTAGGGTTCTTTAGAGATATAATGTTCCAGCAAGTCTGCTTAATGAGTTACCAAAAAAGCATGTCAAAATTATTCAGGAAAATAAGATTTTCTTATCAAGATGATAAAATGTTGTGTAGCAAAAACGAGTACACCCTCCTAAAAGTTACTAAATACAACTAAATAAAAATTTTCAAAAAACTTTTGTTTGATCAACAGGTAAGTATGTTGAACCAAAACATTTAAAGAGAAGTAATTTCTTGACAATTAAAAGTGTTATATAGCCCACTGAATCATTCTCAGACTTAATGCTGACAACAATGGAGCCACTTGGGAGAGAACAGTCAGGAGACTTATTTCTTAGCACAAAAGAGGACAGTGGAACAAGAGAATTACCAAATCATTGTTTTAAGTGTGAAAATATAGCAAAAGTAACACAGAAATTCAAAAACAATGGACTTGTGACAAGGCCCCTGAAATAATCAGGCCTTCATTTTAAGCTTTCATTTAGTGATGAGGGATTTTTTTGCTAGACAAAGAGCAGGAGAAATACCAAGCGAGTGTCTCAGAGCCAGCAAAAGCTATGAAAAGAGTGAATGTTTATCTCACAGAGTAAGATGCAGCCTGCAGAAATGGCATGCATGGTTGTTGTTCTCACTGGAACTACCTACTGTAGCCAAAGCACAATAAAGTCAGTTAGCCATTTCCAAAGCCCATATTTACAAAATATAGATTCTCGGCATCAAAACTCTGGTCTCATGAGACCGAATCAATCATTTTGTATCTAACAGCATCCAAAAATGTTATGGTGTTGCTAGAGGAGGAGTTCAGTGAGAAGTGCCTTTTTCCCACAGTAAAGTTCAGTGGTAGTAAAGCTCTTATATAGGGATGTATGAGTGCTGAAGGTGTGAGGGAGTTGTGCTTTATCAATGCTGTCATGAATTCCCACACCACTGTGTAGTTTAATACACAAACTTGAAACAGAAGATGTTACTCTTTCCTTATTCCTTGCATTGTTGGGCATTTTTTCAACATGACAATGAGGATATGCATTCTCCCAAGGTGAAAAACCTTCTGTGGACATGTATTGCACTCAATCTTAACACTCTTGAGCACCTGTGGGGGATTCTGTAGAGACGAGTTGAGCAACACTCCCCATTAAAGATCAGTGCATTTAAGGAGCTCATCATCCAGGAGTTAAATGGGACAGATGTGACAATTTGTCATGAACTTGTACACTCCATGCCAAGAAGGGTCAGAGCAGCATATTCAAAATTATGGAGGGCATATAAGTGCTAGAATATTATACCTTTGTTGAATTAAATCTAGGGTGTACTTATTTCTGCAATCCTTAATTTAAACAAAATTGGCTAATTTACTTATTTTATGGCTATTAATGACATATTTCTCAGTTTTTATTATGTATATGTTTAATACATTTTAGTTTTGCCATCTTTCCATGAATTGTATTAGTGATCATAAAGAAAATACATCTTTTGTATTTGTTCAGAGGGGGTGTACTCATTTATGCACTCCAAAAGTTTGGAAACGCCCTAGAAAAGTGGGGTTTTGGACAATATTGGCATGAATCCTTTTTAATTTGTGATAATTTTGCATTGACAAGGGACAGAAGGATAGAAAAAACCTAAATTTTTGATTCATCAAATATCCACCATTAGCAGCTATCTGACCTAAACTGGGTTCTATTTGGTTCACTGTATTCTAAACTTAATTGGCAATCAATTGTTGAAGCTATTAAGGTGTGCTGACCCAAAAATCTTTTACAAACCTGGGCCAAGTTTAAACCAGTAACCAGGCATGACAGCTGGCAAAGGGGCATGTCTGACTTTGACATGTATATATTGTCATTATTATGTAATCAAAATGAAAATTATTATTGCTGGTCTTCAATGATAATGTCAAGTTACTTTAATGTATTTGCACCAAAAAATGATAAGGATTTATGCTGATATCATCCAAAACCATACTTTGGATATATATATATATACCGTCAAACCAAAAATTATTCAGACATTTTTTATATATTTTTACTAGTGGGTGCAGGACACTATAGTTCATTTATGTAAGTGAGGATAGCAAAATAAAGTAAACTGTGACATATAATACCCAAAAATTCTTCATACAGTGGACTACCAGTAAAACTGATAAAAATTTGGAACCAAAAAATTATTCAGACACTTTGACCTAACCATGTTTTGCTTAAGGGTTATCTGACATAATTAGGATTATTTTTTTCTGACACAGTTTAACTCTGAGATCTTGTCATATTTTATTACCATTTTTTAAACTATAGTGAATAAACTGTAATAATGAATGAAATGTTCAAGGTGTCTGAATAAATTTTGGTTTGACTGTGTGTATATATATAGTAGAAAGGCTCTGCTCTGCAATATATATATATATATACAAAATGGTGAATAGCAATGAATGCAATGTAAGTCGCTTTTAATAAAAGCATACACCAAATTAATAAACAAAACAGAAAGTACACGCGCACACGCACACACGCACGCACACACACACACACAAACACACAGACACTCTGTTAATTGCACTGAGAGTTATGGGCTGTATTGATGAGGTCTAATCACGGCTGTCAATGATATTTATGAGCTCAGCGTCACAAACGTGCTGGTCAGATTAAAGCCTCATTAATAAAGTCCGTCTGGCAGGTATTAAACAGCTCATCTCACTCCAACAGGAAGAATGCTTAGACCACATTATAATTCATTAATACAGCAACAACCAGTGTTTGTTTGTGTGTGTGTGTGTGTGTGTGTGTGTGTGTGTGTGTACTCCGGCTGGGTGAATCCCAGTAATTAAAACATAAATTGGGCCTATTGAGGGAGAAGCTGAACTCACAAACCCGAACACACGACACCCCAAACAATCACCCGATTTCTGCTCCGCAAACTGATGAAATCAAAATCAGTGAGCATCCAAAAGGCAAATGATATGATCTGAATCATAATGACAAATGCAGTGCTGAATCTGAGACACACATGAAACTCATTTCACAGATCTTCAGAGACAGTCAACAAGCTGCAGGGTCAAAGGTCAGAGGGGACAGTAAAGGCCCGTGTATACTTAATTTTCCGCTTTCTGCTCCATTTAGCACACATTTTAGTATGCAAGCCTTTCAAAGTATACTCCATTGGCCGTGAATGTGGAAAGACGCGTTCAGCGCGTTCGCACTATTTAATGGAGTTTGTTTTCAAGAGCTCAAATCACTCGCACATGCGCTGTTGTACGCGTACCGTCCGCACGGACACAAACATTGGGTTGCACACGTACAGTGTGCGCGGACCTTTGCAGAACGTGGACGGCTGAAGTATACTTTGGGCTTAAAGCCTAGAACACACCAAGCCGACGTCAAAGAACTAGCGGCGACGAAAGCTGACTGTGTTGTCGCCTCTCGTCGGCTGCATCTCAGCCAAAAAGCTGAGCTTGAACACACCAAAATGACAACTAGCACGTACATTCTGCGCCTGCATGTAAGTAAAGATCTGTCTATATCAGCAGGAATCAATAGTCTATTTTCGTCATTCAAAAAGGGAAACCGAAACTAGGACTGCAGATATACAAACCATAAACAAAGCAGCGCTTGCTTACCATTTTGAATATTAATCACGCTGATCACTTTCTTCATTCCATTCGGCTCATGTTATTATGAAAATTTTTGTTCATTCAAATGCTCAGGTGGAAGATGATGTAAAATTATTACAGTCTGTACCATCATGACTTCTTTGCTCACTTTTGCTTTTATTCTCGTGCACTGACTCGTTCGCTAAGATGAACAGCCAATCAGAGTTCTCTCTCTCACCGACGGCCCGAAGCCGATTCTACATGCTGAAGCGGGCCAAAAAACCCCGATGGCGTCTGACTAGAGCCAACTGTGCGGAACACTAAAAAATGAAGAAAAAAACTAAGCTGACCAACGGTCAGAAACGGCACAACATTGCCCAATGGCTTGGTGTGTCCAGGCCTTAAGAGGTCAATGCAGTGGATACTGTAACTACACCAACTGTTTTGATAAAACAATTACACCCTGTGACCTCTGTGTTCATAGCCCAGATTTCTAAGCAGCATGTAATGGTGTCTCGTCATGTGCGTGACTGGAACACGAAGCGCACTGTGGTCGTATACGGAGTACAACCCATGTCTCTAATATGAGCTGATGTACTAGAGAAATCTTCTAATTATGCCTGGAGTCCCCAAAACACACACACGCACATGCACACACACACACATGCACATGCACGCTCTGTAAGCTGTGTGAAGAATGAGCTGATCTTTCTCTGAGCTGATGGATTGTGCTCTAGCTGTATAAAACAGTTCAGTTTGCCTTTGTTTGTTTCCTCAGAGTTTGTATTAATGAAGTGCCGGAGTATTTGTCAAGATGCTCCCAGCATGCTCTGCTCGTGCTAACAGAGCTGATGGGAGTGGGCGGGCATTCATCACTGTCAGTCACAGCTCAGCGACGGTTCTGATTGGATGGTCAAGATTTAGAGAGAACAAAAGCTCAGCACAATGATTTCACAATCGGCAAACTAGACAACGTGTGTGTGTGTCTGCAGTCGGTTTTGCTGCTGAAGTGCTACACCTGCACACTGTCAGCAGATCGGCCCGTAGTAGAACACGCTTACACATGCACAGAAGAGACTGCGTGTTACCTCTGAAAGTCCTGGCGAAGATCCTGAGGACTCAGGAGCTGAAAAACAAAAGCACACAAACGTGACACTTGTGAAATCGGTTTCCCCTTCGCTCGTCCCATCAGTCTAATCTCAGGAATCAGTCAGTGGAGGGAATGAGGAAATATGCCGCCGTAAAGTTCATCATACCATCAACGTGTGAACTATTCGTTTGGCGAGTAATTGAACTGCAGGCCTCTGAAAGGTCAGAGATTATTGGACAGCTGACAATCTGGGAAAAGCCATAGATTCATTTAAAGAGAGAAAGAAGAATATTTCTATGAGTTTTTATGAGACTGTGATCATTCCCTGATGAATAACGTGTGTGCTCTGCAGGTTTTTTTTTTTTTTTTTTTTTTTCTTTTTTTTTCTGCCACTTTAAATGCTCTTTAAAGCAGGATGGCTGTTTTTATCATTCATCAGCTGGAAAAAAAAAAAAAAAAAATGTTCTGAAAGTTATTCCAATTATATTGTTCCGCTATTGTTATAGACCTAATGTGCCAGAGAAATGAGCGCGCAGCCATCTTTATAATTTTGTCTTTGAACTTCTGTTTTTGCGGTAGCTCTGTATATTTCTATGGCATTGCTGTCAAAGAATAATTAGCTGGTGAAGTGGATTTACTTGTTATAGAGTGTATGAAGTTATCATGAGCATTGTAATGTTTAAAGCATATGTTTTAACAAATGTCAGTAGACTGGGAAGATTTTAAAATGAGCAGTTCATTCATAAATACGTAAGATCGCTGTGGAAATACAAACACAAGTCTACATACGCTGTAGCTACATAAGGTCTATAGCTGTGTTGTGGACTATTTTATTACATTTAGAATGATTTTTGAAAATAAATCTTTATTGTTATCATTAGTTATCCTTAAATGGGCCTTTAAGCTTCAATTTCAAGCTTCAAGCTTCAAAGGACAGATAACTGCAAAAATAGTAACAAAATAGTGACAACAAATAATTAGAAATATTAATTAGCACAACTGTTTTCAACATTGATAATAATCAGAATTGTTTCTTGAGCAGCAAATCAGCATATTAGAATGATTTCTGAAAGATCATGTGACAATGAAGACTGGAGTAATGATTCTGAAAATGTAGCTTTGATCTCAGGAATAAATTACATTTTACAATATATATTTACATTGAAAACCATTATTTTTAATTGTAATAGTATTTCACAATATAAATGTTTTTAGTGTATTTTTGATCAAATAAATGCAGTCTTGGTGAGAATTCATTCATAATAATACAAACATATTCAGATCCAAAAGCTTGAATATGTTTCAGTGTCGTGTTGTCGTAAAATGAAAGTATTTCATTTCCATTTATGAATTAAATAAACCGTTACTAGCTAAAATAACTTAAAATAAGTACTACTATTTCTTTCTATATGTGTACCTGTGCATAAAATAAAATCATGAAAAATAACGTACAGGTTATATAATTGTCTGTCAAATGCATAAACTCTATTCACGCCAACATACCAAAAGTCAGACAAATTCAGTTCAGCTCATACCAACACACTGAATTCAACTCAAGCAAACTTTACATAGCTTAATTCAATTCAGCTCATCCCAGCTAATTACAGTTCAGCTTGGATAAATGTGTCCATCAAATGCATAAATTCAATTCAACCCGACATAACAAAATTCTAACTGAAATGAACTCAAATCAACATCTCAACCCAACTTCACCAAACTGAATTCAATACAGCTCAGCTCAACCTAACAAACATAACTCATCTGAATTGAATCCAATTAATCTAAACCCAACTTGGCATAATTCAGTTGAAATCACTGAACAAATTTGCATATGTATGTATGCAGATATATATATATATATATATATATATATAAGATTATCATAGTACATTTACAAGAAAATACTATTTCAGTCTTTCTACTTTAACATCTCACATTTAATGTGTTACTTGTCATGTAAATATTTGTGAAATTTACTAGTAATTTCTGAATTAATTGTTAAATCCTTTAAAAGTAAATCCTTCACCATTTTTTTTTTTTTTTTCTGTGTGTGTGTGTGTGTGTGTGTGTGTTTGGCAGCTAGTCGAGCTCAGGTTGTTCTTCTACATGCTAATGTAATGTTAGCTGCCTGCTGTCCAATCCGACACTGATGACTGGCAAACCAATCAGCCAATCAAAACACATAATGTAAGGTTTTGCCTCAACTAAGTTACACGCCAGATCAACGCCTGCTCACACACGTCATACAATGTCTATTTTTCCTTTGCATGCAGCTCATATGAGAAGCAGCAGTGAGTGTCATTGTAATGATGAATTTGTGCTCCAGTATCGTGTTTTCATCACTGTAGCAGCAAGTGAGTTTTACAGCTTCTGATTGGCTGCAGTGCCAATGTCATCGTCCCCTGGGTCCTCATTAAACTCTAAAGATGGTTAGTTCGCTGGATTCCTCAACACACTCTCAATTGGTTCTGTGTCCCATGAGGCTTTGGAACCAGTTAAAGTCCATTACGCTCACAAGCAGGCAAACGTCCAAAAGCAGCTTCACCTTAACCAGCAGAAGCATTGAGAGCAGAAGACGGCTTAGGCGACCTTAAGGAAAATCTGCTTTTCACTACTACCATTGTGTAGAATTACAGAAAAAATATATATACAGGGGCTGGACAAAATATAGTGGTTAATATAATTTGTGTATAGGCTACAATGAAAAACAAACGTGAATATCTTGTATTCAATTTTTTCTAGGTTATATATCAGTGTACACAGTAAAAAAATATTGTAATTTTAACTGTAAAGGACTGTAAAAATGCTACAGTAAAAACCTGTTAATTAGTTAACAACAGTAAGTTTCCTTATCATATATGGGGAATACTATATAACCTTACATTTCAAGTCATTTTACAGTAAATACTGTTATATGTACCATATCTGGAGGTAAAAAAAAAAAGAAACAAAAAACATCTTATAATTTACAGTGAAAATCCATAAACTGACATTCCCAGTTTTCATTTTAATAATTGTTTCTTCTTAGTATTTTTCTATTAGTTATGAGCATCAGTTTTCAGTTTTTTTTGTTTGTTTGTTTTTTTTTTTTACATATTATGTTGTTAAATTAATGTTTATTGCATTATTTAAATGCCATGTGTGTTAAAGGGTTAATTCACCCAAAAATGAAAATTCTGTCATTGATTACTCACCCTCATGTCGTTCCACACCCATAAAACTTTTGTTCATCTTCGGAACACAAATTAAGATATTTTTGATAAAAAACGACGGCTCAGTGAGGCCTGCATTGACAGCAAGTTCATTTACACTTTCAAATGCCCAGAAAGGTACTAAAGACATATTTAAAACAGTTCATGTGGGTACAGTGGTTCAACTTTAATGTTATGAAGCAACGAGAATACTTTTTGTGCCCCCAAAAAACAAAATAACAACTTTATTCAACAATATCTAGTGATGGCCAATTTCAAAACACTGCTTCATGAAGCTTTAAGAATCGTTTGTTTCAAATCAGAATTCGTGTATCAAACTGCCAAAGTCACATAACCATTGAAATTTCGCAACACTTATGATGTAACAAAGCCTCGTTTACTGAAATCATGTGACTTTGGCAGTTTGATACAGTTTGCTGTCAATGTAGGCCTCACTGAGCCATCGGATTTTATCAAAAATATTTTAATTTGTGTTCCAAAATGAATGAAGATCTTATGGGTGTGGAACGACATGAGAAATTAATGACAGAATTTTAATTTTTGGGTGAACTAACCCTTTTATATGGTGTTTTATATTTGTGCACCTTTTGAAAAATATCTTATTTATTTACTTCAACAAAACTGAAAATCACTAACAAGACCTCAGTCTCAAAATGTATATGGTTGTTTTAACGCTTCTCATGTGCTACATAAATCTATAACATTTTTAAAAACATTAGATATTAAATCAAATTAGCGCAGAATTGACTTTGCATTGCAGCCAGCCATCACGTCATTGATCAACCGAGTTTCTATAAGCGCAAAGAGAAACTGATGTTTATGAAAGTGCTGCAGTGGCTTTTTGTTTCATCTAGTGGTTTAGAGGAGAATAAAATTAAATGTGCCTTTTACCCCACCATACTTGAGCTAAACATCATTCATAGATAATTACAGATTTCTAATATGAGATTATAATTCAGTTGCGGTCGTTGTGGGTCAATGGGAGTTTCGGTTAAACACCCTGCTACTGTAGTTTATCAAAACACACACACACACACACACACACACACACACACACACACACACACACACACACTGTCAAGAGCAGTTCTAGCATGGCATGATGAAATAACATCTTCTCTGGCTTGTTCTGGGATGCTGCTCCAGTCGTGTGGAAATTACACATGGTGAAAGCGGAGGTTTAGAAATTCAGATGAGCTGGATGTGAACATATGCATGTGCCGGAGAGAAACTGCTCTCTTTCTCAGAATAACTGACTCTGCGGCAGGGGGTCGTGCCATGAAAACCTCTACGCTATCGCTTTCCAAAAGACGTTTATGTCTCTCCCCAAAGTATCAGCTTTTGGTCTGCGCATGAGACAGGACAAGATGACATTATGCATTTATGTGTTTTTTAAATGCCTCATTGCTGAATAACTGTGTAATGGTCATGCATTTATGTGTTTATCAGTTTGATCAAATTAATTTCCAAATTATTATTATTATTTTTTTAAACAAACAAAAACATTTTATAAATTAATTAAATGTCAGGTGGTATGACCATCAAATAATAGCAACGTAAACAATTTTATGATAAAAAGTGAAATGAAATAAAATATGGAAAATAAATGAAAACTAATTAGAAATCTTAAAAAATTCAAAATAAAAAAGCATATAAAGCATATAAAAAGTTTCAACTAAAATGAAAACTGAAAATATAGTGCAAATTAAAAAAAAAATAGTATAATAGTATATAATAATACTAAAATAACACTTAGTTAAAATAATTATATATATATATATATATATATATATAGTTAAAATAAAAATAATTTTGATTGAGAAATTAAAACTTTTTAATTGTAGAAAAAGTGTAGTCAAGTTGTTATTTGTTTTGACTGATTTAATTAATTGAATATACACATAGTCCTTCATTAATGTCAGCATTTATAAACCACCAAAGACCTACAGAGGTCACTGGGTTATTATGGGATGTTTGTGCTGTTATGGGGGCAGATGATTTGGGTTTGTCACTGACTAAACTGAAACCTAATGAGCCAGATTGAGCCACACACACACACACACACACACACACACATAGTGAGAGATTTATTCTGCAATAAAACTTTACGGTGGATCATTGTGAGGGAGTTTGAGCCGCCTGAAGCTCTTCCAGGCCTGAAGAAGATGTTTCAGCTCTTGTTACGAGAGAAAACTGTCGTTGAGAGCAAATAAAACCAAACGTCCACAATCACTGAGCTGCCGTGGGCCGTTACGTCAGTTCAGTGACCCGCGGGAGACCAGTGCGACCTTCAAGGTCAACAGGTGAGCGTGTGTCCGTTTCACCTCATTATAACCATGTTGCTTTGTACATTATGACAAACTAGTCAAGGAGTAAATAAACGTCATGAATAAATAAACAGATGCTAATAAGGCAAAACGCACAGACGCTTATATCCGCAGGGAAACATGCACACATGAACAAATGAGCAAAGATATTCAGAATACTAATAACTCCACAATATACTGAAAAAACACACAAAGCAAATACAAAAAACCTTACCTGCTCTGAACACACACACAAACCAACATTGCATCATCTTCAAACATCCATATACAGTAATAGTGTGTGTGTGTGTGCGTGTGTGTGTGTGTGTGTGTGTGTGTGTGTGTGACCCTAATTACACGCGCAATATGAAATTATGAAATGAGTAACATGAATCATAACTGCTGTTTTGGAGCAAGGTCACACACACGCACACACGCACACACACACACACACACACACACACACACACACACACACACACACACACACACACACACACACACCCACACATAGACACACATTACTGTGATTTTACCAGGTTGTTTTCAGAAACCCCATTAAGTGTAGTAAAACCACAGTTTTTTGGCTTTTACAAAACACTGCCAACAGCTACAGACAAAAGGCACTAGTGTTCAATAAATAATTACATCAATTATTATAATCACAATACCAATTCTTTCACCAAGTAATATACCTTTAGTTTATTATTGCCATTGTAGACATCTTTGAGTTATTTAAATTACAGTGCAGATATTTACAGTAGATTTTGGCACATTAATATAAATTAAATTGATTAACTTTTCCATCAAGGGGTGATATTTGCCCCCTTAAATTGATTTCCAGGGGGATTTTTACAGCTTCTGAGAGGAACTTTTTTCTAACCTTATTAAATGTACTGTATGTGCCATGTTTTATATCATATTCTTAAAATGAATCAATGAATTCCATTACTAATAAGACAGTAAAGGGAGTTTACCAATCAAATGAAATTCTATAGAAATATGAAATAAATAAAATATAATAAAAAAAGAAATTATACTTTTAAATATAAACAACATTCACTGAATCGTTCATTTGCATTTGCATTGTTCTTCTGTGGCTTTGTTTGTTCGTTGGAGAAATAGAGAAAAATCAGATAATATTGACGATAGTGTTTAAAATGTAAGGCAATTAATATTATGTTCTTGTTTATTGAAATGTTGTATAAAATCAATCACATTTGCGATCATCCTGATATTCGCTTGCTGGTATATTGCTTAAAGGGATAGTTCACCCAAAAATGAAAATTCTGTCATCATTTACTCACCCTCAAGTAGTTCCAAACCAGTATAAATTTCTTTGTTCTGCTGTACACAAAACAAGATATTTGGAAGAATGTTTGTAAACCAAAAACATTTTTTTGTTCATCCTTTAAATATTGTCCTTATTTGTAAAACCAAAAATTTTAAACAAGTCAAGAACGCTTTCTTTACAATCACTGAAGCTGTCAGTTCAGCGCAAACACATTGAATGTAAAAACTCCCGTTTTAATCAATGAATCTTTTATTTACATAGTGTCTCCGCTTTGTTTGTTATAATTAGAGGATTTGTGAGCATGTAGAACTTAATAAACTTGCACTAAACAAACTCAGGCTGCGTCTGAAATCGCGTACTGTTGAGTAGGTACTACATTTGAATTTAAATTTACTTCACAACCGTTGAAAAAGTATGTTCTATATAGTATGAATGCGTGTAGTATGAATGAATTCGGACGTACTACATCCGCTATGTTTTTACTGTCACCGTCCTCTCCCGTGGCCTCATGGGATAGTGAAGTGTCCATCATATGCGCACTTCAAGTAGTAAGTAGGAAGTAGTAAGTCACCCGGATACTTTTCGCCTACTCTTTTTCGAATACTATGAATTCGGACATACTACTCTGTTTGCATACTGTTTTTTCACGTACTATATAGTAGAGTAGTATTCGATTTCGGACGCAGTGTCAGTGTTTTGAGAGATACTGAGCGAATTTTCACTACCAGTAACTAAACACCTCTGATTGGTCATTATTTTTAACAGAAATCCCTGTGATTGGCTACAATACTCAACGCTGCAAAATCACGTTGTAAAAGCACCGTTGAACTCATGTGACACAAATATAAAACACACACGTGGCTATAAACAAATGTCTATCGTTTTCAAATGAGAATGATGTTGATATATGGATTGTTAATGTAAGCTTTCATGGTGCGTTTATTAGCGTGGACGTCTAAGTTTGACACCTGTGCCGTTACAGTCTGATGTGACAGCACAGATGCTGTATAACGCTTGCGTGATCTCCTGCGCATAATTCCAGAACATCTAACAGTGTTGAGAAATCAATGTGTCACACAGCTGTTTGATCTGCCCGCTTCTGTTACGATTAGAACGAGAGAAAGAAGTGGAAGAGCAGACGAAAGTGTGCAGGAGGGAATTAGAGCACGAGACACAAAAAAAGACGAGTAACTCCAGGGTCCATCGTGTGCTGATCCACCCGTGTGGAAGTTTCCGGTAAACATGCAGCACAATGAAGCTCTGAAGACGCTCAAAGTGCAGGGAAATCAAGTGTTAAGAAACAGCTGAGATCTGAGGAGCATCTGCGGTTATTTATAGCATGCCGACCAGCTTTACATTCGTTTAGACTTAATAAAGTACAGCTACAGCTTCTGGCTTGATCAAAAGAGCTTCTGAGGGGGTTTATATTACGAGTGACTGTGTTAAAACATGACGTGAATGTGAGCAATTACACGCGTTCGCTTGAAACGCGGAGCGACCGTTTAATTACGTTTACGAGAGTTTGATCGAGTGGAGTGGCTGATAGTGAATTAAAATGTGAAGTTAATCCCGCTTGGACGCCTGCTTTCTATCAGTCTGTATCTCATATGTGATGTGCGTGTCAGCATAAGACCAGAGTTCACACGAGCACAAGAAGCCACATCACAAAAACACGACTGTGGCATCAGCAGTTTTTGGACAATTACCATGGCGTTCTGTGAGGAACCTTAAAGTATCACAGGAGTATCAGGGTGTTTTCTCAGAGGCATCAAGTGAGGAAGCAACTTAAAATGACAAAAAAATCAACAGGAGAGAACTAAAATAAAATTAATATTTTTTTTTTAAAATTGAAGATGAAATAAATGTATAAATCTACGGTTATTATAGTTAACTAAAACTAAAAAAAAAAAAAAAAAAAAAAAAATCTAGTTCATCTAGTTGATAAGGCATTAGAATTTTCATTTTCATTGCTAATTTTCATTTACAGTAGTTGATGTTCTAAAATAACTAAAGCTGAAAAAGATTACTAAAACTATATTGACAAAACCAATAAAAAGAGTAAAAACACAACTAAATTACTAAAACTTTAAAATGAAAATGAAAAGTGAAAATATAAAAATAAAAAATAATTCTATATATATATATATATATATATATATATATATATGAATAAATGTATATAAGTATATCAATGATACTACAATAACACTGTATAAATGTACAAACATATAAATCTCAATGTCCAATAGCGATACTTCAGAGCGATCTTGTGTGTACTGTAAATTTGTGCCAATAATAATAATAATAATAATAATAATAATAATAAATCAAAACATACATATATTATACATGTGTGTGTGTGTGTGTGTGTGTGTGTGTGTGTGTGTGTGTGTTGTTGGCAATTATTTATTATTGCAGTTATTTGAAGAAATGTTTAAATATTAAAAACACAAACTTGAGATATTAATGAAATTAGAGTTTATGAATTGCATTCTTGCTTTTCCTAGGAATCGAACCCATGACCTTGATGGTGTAAATCCCATGATCTACTGTTTGAGGTACAGTAAAGCATGGCAATACAAAGTATTCCAAATTAAATATTTACAAAATATTAATAAATATTGTTGGTAATGTATTTATCATTGCAGTTATTCTTGATGAAATGTTTAAATATATAAAAAATAGTTTGAATACATTTACTTTTATGCATTTTGCAGACTTTTATCCAAAGTGATTACATTGCACAAGTACATATTTACATAATTAAATAATTATTATTTGAGTTTGTGTCTCAAACTCAAATAATTCATCCAATTATACCAATGATGTAAACTATATAGGGAGCCCTTACTTGCACATTACTATAATATTAAAGGTTACAATTAACAACAGAGTTCATACTATTAAATTCAGTATAAATTGCAGTTGTTTATTTTTAGATATAATCACCAACACTCAAATAATAATAATAATAATAATAAAATTGTATGTAAACATGTAAATTGCACATGAGGCAGTTTTTGCATTAACTTCTATATGTAATTATAAAATTATGTTTCTCCAATTTGTTGTTGAAATATATTCATTTATACAGTGGCTGTCATAACTTGTTTTCATGACGGATTTATTTAAGCATATATGTAAGGTACAAGGTACGAGAGATTGTGTTGTATCGTGAATAAGTCACGGCTGAAGGGCGTTGCAAGTTCACGATACAGCACTAGCCTCGAGTACCTTATTGCTTTTATAAAATGGTTACCACACAATACAAATATTAAAGCCAAAAATATGTATCAATGCAACTTTCATGAAGTAAAATCACTAAAAGCCTTCCTTCCACCGGACAAAATAGTCCCCGGCCGTGAACAGCAACATAAATTACATTATTAAGCCATTAGATGGCGGCAAAGACTGTCTTTATGAGCGTGTCAGTCAGTAGCGAAGACTTTTACATTGAAAAGACTGAATTGTTGTGAACACGGAACAAGACGCACTGACAAATGCTTTGACTAGCACTGTCAGTCATGGGAAAACCCCTTAACTGTTAAAAGGACAAGATAATACATCGGACATTTAAACAGATTTTTTATTATGAACATAGGACTGACCTGAAGGATAATGGTAAATCTGAATGCAGGTAATAAACTTGCTCAAATGATCTCTTTCTCACAATACTCTTCTAGTTCTACATAATACAGTAAGCTTCAATGAACAATATCAATGAGAACAAACATATGTTTACGTTACTAAGAGTGGTTGCTAAGGGTGTTGTGTAGTGATACCCAGAACAGTTCGGTGAAGTGGTCATAGCCGTGTTTTATCATGAATAAAACACAGCTATTGACCAGTCAGAATCAAGGACAGGAACTAACCATTTTATAATAAATAATTAAGACATCACTAACAGATTAAGTAAAATAAGATTAATATATAGGCTAATATAGTGCATATAGTGCTAACAAGCTGTGGACACTTGGCTTTTCTGAGGTAAATGTGTGACATTGTTTACAAGCTGTTTTATTATACAAATATTTTCATTGATTTTCCTTATGCGTTTACAAGCTGTTTTATTGACATCTTTCAGCGGTTGAAACACTGATTGAGCGATTACACAAGAAACGTTTCGGTAAGTTGTACTGTATCTTTCAACATACCTGTGTATAGATGTTCATTCATTTTCATGTTATGTTTTCTTTTTGTCTCTTAACATCTTCTCAAAACAACACAACAAGATAAATTAAAACACACTTCATGTCCACACAACTGTCATAAAACTAAGCTCATATGATTTCCTTTTTAAACAGTGAGAAAGCATTCCTGTAGCATAAATAGTAGTGCATGGTGCAAGCAACGGCATTTTCATGGGATCGATTCCCAGGAAACGCATGAGCTGATAAACCTACTAACTTGTAGTAAGTTATTTTCAATGAAAGTATCTGCCTGTGTAAACGTCAAAAGCATCAATGCCCAGTCATACATTTGTGTTTCTATAAAGAATTTATAAGTACAAACATTAACATTTTTACAGTTGATACCAGGTATTTTTATCACTTGTCTGAAGAAGCGGTCGACGGCTCTGCTTCGGTCGTGGGCTGATGCATGCGCTGATAGAAATGCCACACGGTTCTCCTACCGAACAACCTCCCACTCACATGCTCTGCTCCGGAGGGGGCCGGCCGATGCACGCTTAAAAATGTGATATTTATTCATGAAATTAAAGAGGGCGCAATTAACCGAGCTTGACGAGGGAGGTGATTGCCTTCATTTGCATAGAGTGCAGGACCTGTTAAGATTATTCGCATTATTATTATTGTTTTTATTTCTTCTCTGCATCAGATTTGAGATCTTTTGTTGCTCACTGTCCTTACGGCAAAGACAGACAAATGCTCCGCGCATGCGAATTACACTGGCGAAACACGTTTAAATTGGTTTGAGGAACATGGCTGCTGTGTTTCGTTTTTCATGGATACTGTATTGAGTTCTATAGTTTGGAGCGAATCTTGTGTGTTAGACAGTCAGTGTGGAGACAGACGGGTGTTTGTGAGCGTATCCAGTATGTGTGTTTGCATCACTGACACAGCTGTCAGAAGCAGATGCAATGTTTCCTCTTAAGTGAACACACACACACACACACACACACACACACACACACACACACACACACACACACACACACACACACACACACACACACACACACACACACACACCCCAGTTCTGCATGGTTAATGCTAATAGTGTGCAAGACAATTGTTAGGAAGTAGCTTTATTTTTATCACCCATAGCTAACACACCAAGACAGTTTTCAAAATATTGTAGCTTTTCCAAATACAAGCTACAACACATGCTGTTACGTGATCAAAAAAAAAAAAAAAAAAAAGGTATGTGTTATTTTGTGTTGCACATGGTTTTATAATCACAGAAGCATATTGAGGGCACTTGTCTTCAAGCAGTGTTTTTGGACAGTTTGTTTGAATAAACCAGTTTAGATCCACCATTCAGAATAAAACTGGATATTCAACAAGAGAAGAAAATATGTCAAATGTTAAATATGTCGAGTGAGACTTTATTGGTTACACTGTATTTCAATTGTCCACTTTAGACATTCTTCTAACTTCTAAGTACTAAGAAACTTTGCAACTACAGGTCAACTATCTCTCATTAATGTGCATCTACATGTCAACCTACTCTCATTAGGGTATCAGTAGACTGTTAGATTAGGGGTAGGGTTAGTACAATAAGTTGACATATACTTTCAAAGTTGCTTTTATTCAGTAGAATGTCTGATGGGGGACCATCAAAATAAAGTGTTAGCAGATATTAAGCAGACAGTCTATTAATACTCTAATGACTACTAGTTAACATGTAGTTGCAAAGTTACTTAGTACTTAGAAGTTAAAGGAATGTCTAAAGTGGACTATTGAAATAAATTGAAATAAAGTGTTACCACTTTATCAGAAACTGGCTGGACGCTGCATGCCAGAATAGAGCCAGATATGAAAGCGAGGTTTCTAAAATAATTACTGTTACACTATGTCTACACCGGACACAAACTACACCAGATGCGGTGAGACACAACAAATTCCCAACAGTAAACTGATGCCCAATTCAATGTCTGACGTACTTCAAGCACTTCAAACTACTTCTGACTCAAAGAACAAACGGGTTTGCAAAGGTCACAACGCAACAACTGTGGAGTCCGGTGTAAATAGTGTTACACTAATAATCAACATTCCAAACATTCCATTTACTCAAGTGGCCCAATAACATCAGCAAAAGAGCCGTTTCTAAGGAAGAACAAGTTATTCAGGAGCCATTTGTTTTGAAGGCATGGGCAGCAAAATGTAAGATCTAAGAGTTTTCGTCAGTGTGTTCCTCCATGTAGGTGCTTCCTTACACCAGAGGACTCACACAAGCTCTGTGTTATCTGTCTCGGCCCGGAGCATGCACATGCAAATCTTGAGGGAGCTGGACGTGCCCACTGTGACAAGTTCACAGTAAGAAACCTCTGATCACGTTTGTCTCTCTTTTTGAGGGGGGAGGGACAATCGAGCTGGGCGAGGAATTCAGGGAAGTAGTAAATATTTCCCGATCTCCTCAGGCGAGTTCAAGCGATCTGCTTGATTTAGAAGTGCTCAATGGATTCTTCTGATCATGCAGAAAGCATGTTGCTAGTGTCTTCTGGTTCTGAGGAACTGGATGTGGTTGGAGAACCACATGATGATGTTTTGACTGAGTCTGGTTTATGGGGAACTATTTGATGTAATGTCCCATGCCACACACAGGTTAAGTCTGCCCTGGCACATGAGAAATGGGAAGTTGTTTGTGGATGCTTGGATGAGCTCTTCCAAGTGGGCCATGAACATCCTTCACCCGTGAGCCTACTGTTTCTTCCAGACCTTCATACTGAGGTAGAAAAGTTATGGAAGAAACCATACTCTGTTTGCGTCTTTCCAGCATTTGAGCTATTCGAACGTGGAGGGACTGGGCGAGCACGGGTATGCGTGAAGATGCCCCCTGTGGAGGAATCACTAGCGGGTTATCTTTCACAGGGTGAGCCATCCGCTTAAGGCTCCGGCCTTACTTTCAAAGCCTTGCCAAACCACCTCGGGGCTTGTGGGGAAGGTGTATGCTGCAGCTGGCCAAGCTGGTGGTGCTCTGCACACTATGGCGGTGTTGCAGACATATCAGGCCAACCTGCTCAAGTACTTGCCTGTTATTAGGAAGCCCACCTCTTTTTCATAAAGGTGGCTACTATAATGCCCTGAATGGGACAAATGCTCCTGCTAGGATTGATGCAGGGTGAATTGGGTGGGAGTTATTATTCTTCAGCTTGGTTTGCTCTCTCTCTGATGTTAGCTGGGTTAGCTCCCCTTAGCGAGGATGCATGGGTGCTCCATTTCCGCTCGATTTTATGGGCCAAGTGTTGGGGCTTCACAGGAGGGGAATAATGTTGCAGCCTGTAATGATGGCCTAAAAGCTAGCTTCTTGCACGTGTAACCCCTCTACCCAGGTCCTACTTGCCCCGCTCTGCGCGGGCCTCGAACCTGGGTCTCCGGCGTGGGGGTCGGACGCTCTAACAAGGAGGCTAAAGGCTGCAACCCCTAGCGTCAGTCGCTAGAGCATCTCTTGAGATCAGAGGAGTCAGGTTTACTTGCACAGCAACTACTAGCTGGCCTCCGTTACACTCACCCCCCTAAACCTCACTCCCATCCGGGTCACGGCACCAATGTAACCCCTCTACCCAGGTCCTACTTGCCCCGCTCTGCGCGGGCCTCAAACCTGGGTCTCCGACGTGGGAGTCGGACGCTCTAACAAGGAGGCTAAAGGCTGCAACCCCTAGCGCCAGTCGCTAGAGCATCTCTTGAGATCAGAGGAGTGAGGTTTACTCGCACAGCGACTACTAGCTGGCCTCTGTTACACTCGCTCCTTTTTATATATGTTACTAGTTTTTTTAGGATAGTGCAAGGAGGTTAGGGCAGGAATATAATAGCCTTCCTTCCTCTATGTTTCTCTCTAGGTGAGATGTTGCTCTCCTATGAAACCTCTAAATGCAATTTTGTGATTAAATCAGGAGTAAACATCAGAAGCATCCTCTTCAGAGGCCTTGGTTATGTTAGCTTGGGCAGGCTTAACGTGCCCTGCTTTCATTTCCCTTCCACAGTCAGTGAAACATATGGGCCTCCTAGAGGAAGAGCAAAATGAATGAGATCAGGCACTTAATACTTCCTGTATCACATTTATCTCCTCTCCCCATGCATTCTTGGGTCTGGAAGCAGGGCTTCTGAAACACCCCTTAGAGGAGAATGGGAGGAACAGAACTATATGGATGAGCTCATAGGATTCCTTGGGTTTTCCCTCTCCAATTGATTTTGAAGTTTAATGTAGGGATATTGCTCCTCTTCAGGGGAATACTCGTCTTTGTTCCTTCCCTGTTATTAGGACACTACTGGTATTGGACCTGGATATAATGTTTTTATTGAAGTAGAGTATAAGCTCCCCTGTGGTCCCCTCTGGGTTATTGAGTCTGGGTGATAGAGTTGTAGGCATACTATTTAATGCCTTACTCTTGTTTCCCTTAGGCTACCCCTTGTTGGGCAACAGATTGGAAATATTAGTGTTTGGTACACGTGTTCAGACACCGGTCCCACTGAGGGCGCTCCCCATAGCGTCAACTCCAGACGTCGCGTCTCATTAGGCAACCAGGGTTACAGTTGTAACCTGAGATGTTTTTTTTTTTGTTTTTTGTTTTTTTGTTTTAGAACCATGTTAGTTATGTAATGTTGTTAGCTACATTTTGTAAGTAGCTTGTTGAGTAGCATGAAAAGAAAATTCACCCTAAATTCACAACTGGACGTTTTGAATGCTCTGATGAACATTCAGAAATAAAATTTTCCCAACCTAATGGGAACGTTAGCATAATGTTCTTACAACATTTCTGTAAGCTGGATAACTGTTTGGCTTCCGGTAAAGACTTTCGGGTTATGTACAATATGCTGGATTCATCAGTCATTTAGTCCACTTGAACCCTATCTCTTTCTTACAATCGACTACAAGCCCACATTCAGATCTGCCTCCATCCGATCAACAACAAGTGACATTTTTTTTTTTTTTTTCTTTTTCGATAATCCATTTCTCTCGGATGTACATCCCAATACAGATGAAAACATCTGTCACTACTTTACATCAACTTCAGCAATGAATAAATAATTTGACAAGCTGCAGTTTCAAAGTAACTTCAGCACCGATCTGCTCCTGAATTACTTAAATGGTTCCTTCTGAAAATCTCAAACATCACACAACTGACATTTCATAATTTTAATAGTATCTGTCATTATTCATAATCAACCTCCTGTGTAAAGCCCTTCATGCTGACCTCATTTAGCCCTGATACAGGTACCTCATTATGATGGTGGCCTGAAATGTTTCATAAATCAGATTTGGAGATGAGAGAGTCTGACTGGTAACCTGCTCCTGTCAAAAACAATAGAACAGAAAACATTAACAGAGAGAATGTAAAGGAGTTTGTGACAGAAACTCAACTTACATAATTCTTCACCATTTCCTGTGACTTTTTATCTTTTGTTGTCTTCAGAAGATTCAGATATTAATGATTATGCCTTAATTAACACCAGAACTGACCTGAGCCAGACGAGAGACAGGAAACAGAGTGAGACAGAAAGATGCCAAACAGAAAAAAGGGGGAAAAAAAAAAAAAAAAAAAAAAGGTAAGACGGGAAGATGAGAGAAAAAAAAGTGAACAGGAAACTGAGTAAGATAGGAAGCTAAGAGATACAGGAAACAAAGTGATACAGGAAACAAGGTAAGAGAGTAAGTTGAGAGATATGAAACTGAGAAACTGATATATACAGAAAACAAAAACACAAAGTTGAAAGAAACTGGAAACTGAAAAGAAAGAAAGAAAAAAAAAAACAGGTAACTGTGTGAGACAGGAAGCTAAGAAAAGTAAGAAACTGATATACACAGGAAACTGAAAGAATTTTTGAACAAACAGGAAACTAAGTGAGACAGAAAGGAAAGAAAAATAAGAAATTGAGGTACACATAAGGCTGAGTGAACAGGAAACTTGGTGAGACAGGAAGCTAAAAAAAGGAAAACGAGATACACAGGAAGCAGAAATGGGAAGTTGGAAGAGAAAGGAACCTAAGTGAGACAAAAAGCTGAGAAAAATAAGAAATTGAGGTACACATAAGGCTGAGAGAAACAGGAAACTGGGTGAGACAGGAAGCTAAAAAAAGAATGAGATACACAGGAAACAGAAACTGAAATTTGGGAGAGACAGAGCATTGAGACATACTGGAAACTGAGGGAGAAGAAACAGATAACTAAGTGAGAGAGGAAGCGGATGCAATGTGTGAGATCAGAGAGAAGGGATGCACTCTCTCTCAGTGAATGTGTTACTAGCATCACCCACACTGAACTCTAGCCATAAAGCCTGCTGCTTAATGACCTGCATTTTCTCATAATACTAATATGTAATATGTCACAGAGAATGGAATGACTATTACACACACGCTCACACACACACACACACACACACACACACACACACACACACACACACACACACAGAGTGGTACTCATAGTGCTAAATAATGTATAATTTAGACTCCTTGCACAAACTTCCACATTTCTCATTTTAGTAATAGAGCTATTTAACAGAAATGTGTATTGTAAAAGATAGTTCATAACAACTCAAGTTTTATCATGAATTTCATGTTGGAATTGTTTAGTGGAATAAACCTTCCCTGCAGCACTTTTCCATTTCTAAACACACACACACAAAGCTGTATCCTGGACACTGATTATCACTACACTGATCTATAATACACCATCATACTCCATTTTCATTTTTTTCGCTCAACTAAATCCATATCCAGGACACCATTTCTCTAGCTGTGCCATTACCAGCGATTTCATGAAAGCCTGTTAACACAGACAATGTGCAAATCAATTTCCTTTGACTTTGTTATGGGGGCTTTTTTGAATGAGTCCCAGGGGGGCTCTCCAGTCAAAAGTGGTGTCCCGTTCTGCAGCTCATGGTATTTACTGATCCTTAGAAAATTTAAAGGAAATTGGTAGACATTAAACTGAAGAGGGAATAAAACAAATCAGACCTGCTCTGACGTGAAACAATGAGAATATTAGTTGGTGGATGAACCGATGAAAGATGTTTGATATATCACTCTGATGTGTGAAGATTTTGAACATTTTACTTTGAGGAGACTGTCCATGCTGGGCCACTTCTTGCAATTCTTTCTTAGGTCGTTTTTTACACTAGAGCTTTTGGTGCTCGATTGCTTAGACAATTAGTTAAATTTGTTTGTTTGGTATGAATATATATATATTTTATTTTTTTTATTTTTTTTTTTTATTTTTTTATTTTTTTCCCTGTACACATCTGCTTGAAAACATTGATCTGGGATATGGTTATAGTCATAGTATTCCTGATGATAGTAATTAGATGTGCTGCAATTAAAGGACTACTGTAGTACTGCAAAATTGTCATTCTTTTTATTATTGTAAGTTGTTCTTAATGTAAACGCTCAATCTTTCTCCTGGCGAGAAAGTACATGTCAAGACATTGAGTACCCTGACTGCTAGAGGAATAAAACTGTTGCTGAGTCCTTTGGTGTTGGCATGAAAAATAGTCACAAAATGCAACCATTTAGTCGCAATCTGGAGCCCTGGCTAGGGAAGGGAGTTAGGCTCCAATTATTGTGTCTGTTGTTTTTTTACAATGTACTGCAGTGACTTGGGGTCTAAAGCACTGCAATTTCAAAAGACAGTGATGCATGTAGATGTTCCCAAAGCTTCATCTGTACCTTATGCCCCCTCAGTCACCACAGAAAGAGGAGACAATGCTCTGCTTTCTTGGCTAGTGAGGTTGTATTGAGGGACCATGCTAGTTTGGCTGTGATATACAGACCCAGAAACTTAATGGCGTGGTTTGTACTACGTAGGGGCGTAGCCAATGGACAGCCCTGATGGGCATAGGCCTGCCCACTATGATAAATAGGCCCCCCAGTTATTGTAGAAATATTATATTTATTAAAGTATTGTTGTTTCATTGATACAAACATTAGTATAACATCTCAAATCCTAAAATAAATAAAATGTGTTTTTGGATAATGCTTGATGAGTATGATTGACATATGTGTTAGGCAATTACGTGTTATCCAGGCTGTCTCAGGCATTTCGTACCTGTGAGTTCATGTGTGTTCACCCATTCAGGTATACCCATTCACCCATTATAATTTTCAGTTGTGTGTTAAAAAATGTTAGAAAAAAAATGGCAGTGATGTTAAATTCATGAAAATTCATCAAATTCATGGCAAAATTTCATAAAAATACTGTGCTGCTGCTGCAGGCAACACTTTTCAATTCCAAGCCCAGGAGTCTCCGGCTCATTTTGTAACAGGTAAGTTTTGTTTTGAAAATCAGACCTTGTTTGCGTTATTTTGTACGTGGACAGGTTGTCGCTATTCTAGGTTCTGTTGTTTGTCGATGTTGTATGACTTAATTCACAATTACAATAAAAGTTCTGTGTTTGTATTCATAATTAAACAGACATGAGGGATTCTTTGTACACAGCTTTGTTCTAACTTTAGAGTTTGAGTATTGTAATCTGCAACAGTATTTAGTGCTTGGGCCAATCGTGAATACGTTTTTGTTATGTTGACATTGGGCATGCTTTTTCCCTATGTAGTTTCAAAGTGTTTGTGACAAAGACGTGGTAGTTTTACTGTACTGTGTGAGTGTTCTACTGTGGTTTATTTTCACTAAAAACAAAGGGGGAAAAATGATTGAAATTACATGAATAATGAGTCCGTTAGTTTGCTTTTGACTATATGGGATATGTAGGAAAGTGAAGGACCCTACGTGAAAGTGCCCTCTCACTTTTGCCCAGGCCCAACCAAAAGTAAAACGCCACTGGCACTATGCTTGAGTAAACAAGGTCATCAACTTTGTGATGGTGTTGGACTAGTTATTGCCAAATCCAAGTACTGTGGAAGGATCTAATGATGAGCGAGATCATTTCCCTTTCGAATGGGAACTCGTACTGCGTCCGAAGACACTATGGGGAATGCCTCCAGTGTGACGGTGTCTGAAGCACGTGATTTAAATACGACAATTGGCCGGAGACAGCCCGTGATGTGGCTATGTTTGCGACTGTAAGAACAAGAGGGCACCTGTAGTACACGTCAACAATTTCTTTTGTCTTCAGGATCTGTTTGTTTATGTACGTGTGAACGTGACTATCATGAAGAAACTGTGCGCTGTGTCTGTGCGCTTTGTGCATGAGTAAGGTGCACGTGCGTTTAGTTCTTGAGGGAGCTGGATGCATGCATTGTGAGGATTTCTCAATGAATGCTCCATTCGCGTCGTCCCTATTTGTACGGTTGTGGATGTGCATTTGGGTGGAATGCCTTCGACTCGTAGAGGAAGCTGGAATGTGCTGGGTAGGATGCATTCGCAAAACTATCTACAGAGACCGGTAAGGAGCTTTGTCTTTTCTATTCTCTCTTGAGGGATAGTAGTTAGCGTTTGCATGAGTGCGTTAGACTCTCAAGGAGGTTAAAGGCACACATAGCGATGCATTCATGGTTGTTCTCGCATGATTCTTTCAGAGTTACAGAATCTGGCGTTTCAAATTTAGTGCGATTAACTCCAGAGGGGGTCAAATGCGCATTGTGTGATGCGGTCGCTGTGTTTTGTTCCACCCAGGCTTTACTCACAGGGATGAGAATTAAGTACCTACTCTTTGCCGCTTGAGTTACGTGGCCGTAATTGCGGTTAGGCGGGATCGGGCATGGGGGTTGTAGACAGAGTGCGGCAGGAGTCGAACAGGTTTATTTATTGTTTAACCCTTGTGTGTCTCTGTTTAAGAGCCAAAACAAACTGAAACCAAGTAGGTAGCACAATAATTATTTTTGCATACAAAATCAGAGACTTTACACGAGTGTAGTTGGCCACTTCTTATTCTAGTGAGTCATTTTGTTTAGGCTTCCGCTCTCCTGAACTCCAGCTAGATAGTAACATCAATTGTGTCGGACCTCTGTGGGCCGCTGTGGTGAGCCGTCTTTAAGGTTGAGTGTAGATTGGCCTTCTCCCGATTTGAGAAATATTCTGCTGAGGCCTCCGTTCATCTGAGCCCCAGTCAGGCAGTGACATCAAGTCTTTGGCCCTCTGTGAGGCCACCTTGAAAGACTGTCTTTAAGGTTGAGTGTGTTTGGCCTCCTCTCATTATAGGGAGTCATTCTGCTGAGGCCTCCGCTCACCTGAACTTCAGCTAGATAGTGACATCCAGTGTTCGGCCCTCTATGAGGCCGCCTTGATAAATTGTCTTTGTCTTTTAAATTGTGTGGTTGGCCTCTTCTCATTATAGAAAATCGCTCTGCTGAAGCCTCCGCTCATCTGAGCTCCGACTAGACATGATATTGAATGTTCGGCTCTTTCTAGGCTGCCTTGATAAGCTTTTTCTTGGTTTAATATAGGGAACTCCTTTTAGACATCAAGTGTTTGGCCTTCTGTTAGGCCGCCTTGATAAACTCTCTGTGAGGTTGAGTTTAATTGGCCTCCTCTCGCTTTGAAGAGTCATTCTGCTGAGGTCTCTGTTCACATGAGCTCCAGTTAGACAGTGACACCATGTGTTCGGCTGCCTTTATAAACTGTCTTTGAGTTTAGCCTCCTCTTGCTCTGAGAGTTGTCTTGCTGAGGCCTCCTCTCACCTGAGCTCCAGTTAATAAGTGACATCAAGTGTTCGGCCCTCTGTGCGGCCGCCTTGATAGCTGTCTTTTAGTTGAGTTTGGCTGGCCTCCTTTTGCTTCAGAGAGTTATTCAGCTGAGGCCTCCACTCACTTGAGCTCCAGCTAGACAGTGACATCAAGCGTTTGGCCCTCTGTGAGGCTGCCTTGATAGAGTGGAGTTGGCTGGCCTCCTCTTGCTTCAGAGAGTCGTTCTGTTGAGGCTTCTGCTCACTTGAGCTCCAGCTAGACAGTGACATCAAGTGTTCGGCCCCCTGTGAGATTGCCTTGGTAAATTGTCTCTAAGGTTTAGTAGGGCTGGCCTCCTCTTGCCTTTTGAGAGTCGTTCTACTAAGGCCTCTGCTCACTTGAGCTCCAGCTAGACAGTGATATCAAGTTTTCGGCCCCCTGTGAGGCCGCCTTGGTAAACTGTCTCTAAGGTTGAGTAGGGCTGGCCTCCTCTCACTTCTTGAGAGTTGTTCTGCTGTGGCCTCCGCTCACTTGAGCTCCAGCTAGTCAGTGACATCAAGTGTTCGGCTCTCTGTGAGGCCGCCTTGGTAAACTGTCTCTAAGGTTGAGTAGGGCTGGCCTCCTCTCACTTCTTCAGAGTCATTCTGCTGAGGCCTCCGCTCACCTGAGCTCCAGCTAGACAGTGATATCAAGTTGTGTTCGGCCCTCTGTGAGGCCGCCTTGGTAAACTGTCTTTGATTGGACCTGTCTCGGGCCCTATTTTTATTTGGCTCAGAGATGCTGACTTCGATGCTGAGTTAGGCAGGGTTGAGCATGTCTTTTTCAGCTCCCCTGGAGTCCTCAGGGGTTGAACCAGATCCCCCTAGTATAGTGACAAGGCGAGGGAACTCGTTTTTCTCTTTCTTATTTTTCATTTTTCTGCCTGTATTCTCTTAAAGGTAATGTCAGAGACTGGCATTACCAGACCTTGAGCTCTGCCCTGGGGCGGGCACTGTTTGCTTGCCCCGGTAAGGGTTCTTCCTTGCACAGTGTATGGGCCTAGGTTGTGGCCTTAGGGAATAGTGTCACTGACAGCCCTGTGTTTGACCTGAGTGAGGGAATGGTCTCTGGCATTTAAGTCTGTTGAGCCTTCTTTTTGCTTATCATAGTCATTTAGGCAGTTATTCCCTCAGCATGGTGGAGTGGGTACTCGTTCCCTATAGTGTCTTCAAACAGTGCGAGTTCCCATTCAACAGGGAGCGTCTCAGGTTACAGATGTAACCATGGTTCCCTGAGAAGGGGAACGAGACACTGCGTCTCGCTGCCATGCTTCGGGCGTACCTGGTAACATCTCCTTCTGACAAAGAAGATGTTGATGTGTATTACAGATGTCGTCTTGTACTCATGGTCACACACATAGCCATATCACAGGCTTTCGCCAGCCAATGACATTGTTGCATTTGAATCACGTGCTTCAGACACGTCACGCTGAAGGCGTTCCCCATAGTGTCTTCGGACGCAGTGTCACGTTCCCCTTCTCAGGGAACGATGGTTACATGCATAACATGAGACGTTTTTCTGTAAGGTTTGGAGGGATGCTTGTCTAAAGCAAGGGTGTGCAACTCTGACTCTAGAAGTCCACTTTCCTACAGATTTAGCTCCAGGTCTAATAATAACACCTAAAAATCTAACCAAAGCCTTCAGGATTACTTGAAAAATACAGGCAAGTGTGTTTGATTAGGGTTCCCTTTCTTTTGCACCTCATATTCAGAAATTGGTGAAAACTTACGTTTGAAATTGTTGCCACCTCTTTTATGTCTGTATACTGGATTATGGCAATATTATTAATATACATAAGTGGCGAAGCTACAGATGGGCCCAGGTGGGTATGGGCCTACACACTTTGAATTGTGGCACACCCCATCAAAAATTTGTCATTTTCCAAATAGATGTATGAAATAATTTAATATACAATAATAATTATAATAAATGTCTTATTACACTATGACTTTATTTATTTAGTTAAAAGAATGATTAAATGCAAATTTTCTGTGGTCAATTGTAGGCGATTTCCTAGTTTTGCCCTATATCCAAACCTCACCAGAGCTCTCTTCCTCTTTTTCAATCTGTGTCATCTTCACAGCTCTATGTTATTGTTTCTAATATGAAGCCCTCATTCTGTCCTTCTGATGTTCTGCCTTCTCATATTTTTAAAGAGGCTTTTCCAGCTTTAAGTCTGGTCATTACTGCTATTATTAATAGCTCCCTAGCAAATGGAGTTGTGCCAGCAACTTTTAAACATGCTATAGTCCAACCGTTGTTAAAAAAGCATAATCTTGATCAGCATGATATGCATAACTACAGACCCATTTCCAAATGACCTTTTATTTCAAGTCTTTTTAAATTTCCAAAGTTATCAAGACAATTTTAAGTTACCACAGCTTAATTTTAACAAAAATCAATTAACACACAATATTAAGTTAATGTAATGAAGAACATTATTACATCAACAGAACTCAACAAAATAATGTTTGCAACTGAAAAGGTTTCATTAAATCAATAAATTAGAATTTCTTGCAACTTGCAAACATGAATTTATTTAAGCTGTGGTAACAGATCCCCTAAATTACTTTTTAGAGGATTGTGATGTCCTCCTGCAGACTCAACCATTGATACATTTTTATATAAAAGTCAATTCCCTGTTTGCTTCCACCTACTTACAAACCTACATCAATCAAAAAGATAGAGAGTTTTATGGTCTGATGGACTTATTTCTTTTAACTATCCCTAAAGTTCATATGGAACTGGGTAAAATGGAGCTCAGATATGCTGCTCTTTTTTCCTGAATTGTTTGCAAGATAAATTACATCTAAGTGAGTTTGGTACCGCTAAATGAATTTTAGGTCTTTCTGAATTACCTGGGATCTGATTTATCTGATCTGATTTATCTAAATGTTACGACTAATTATAGCTGTCATTTAAGATGACTGTGGTGTTAAATTTTGTTGTTTTCATGTACTGTGTTCTATTTTGTGTAATTACTAGTGCTGCCACCTGTGTTGACCAGGACACTCTTGTAAACACTCTTTTAAATCTCATGAATTTTTAATTTTCCTGGTTAAGTAAAGATTGAAAGATAGGAAGAGATGAAGCTAATCTCTGCAGGACCGTGGATCACAATGGCCAGAGTTGCCAACTCCTGGTCTAAAGTCTATGAACATCATTCTAATGGGTGTTTGTTTTTAAATGTTTAGGTTGATGTGCACACTGGAGGGAGTCCAGAGAGATGGTTTAGAACTAGTTTCTCGAAGCACTTCACAATAATTGGTGTGAGTCATAGGCTGGACATCATTGAGGCAGGACACATTTGACTTCTTTGGAACTGGTATGATGGTGGTGGACAAGAAGCAGACAGGAATGACAGCCTGGCTCAGCAATTGTCTGAGGATCAGCTAACTGGTTAGCACACTTGCAGGTATGCTGTCAAATCCGGCAGCCTTACATAAATCGACTGGTTAGTAACCATTTATTGTCTTAGTTTCAGTTTGAAAAACACAGTACCTTATCTCTGAGAAGTGTGGGTTTCCTACATCATGAGTTTGGAGACAGTAACATTCTCCATAATGACTTTGAATTAACAATCTATGCAATTGTTAATGCAGATGATGCATACTTCTCTAAAATAATGGTACACTTCATTGCATCCTCCTCTCTCTACATGTTCCAGTCAGTACATTCCAAGCAGTCCTGTAGTGCTGACATAGCTCCTTCTGGCCATACTCTTATCCATTTCGGCTCATTTCATTGGCGGTCTGTATGCTTGTATTAGCACAAGAAAGATGTGGCCGGAGAAGCCCAGGGGAGGCAGCATGCTGCCATGTATGTGTCTGTATGCAAATCCGGGATGTTGTTATTCAGCCATGTTTCAATTAAAATAAAGACACAGCATGTCTTCATCTCCCTCTGAGCTGACTGCTGCAGCATTTGGTGGCCCAGTTTATTTTACAAAGAACAGACGTTGCTTAAGAGAATCGATGTAAGAGCTGGTCTGTTGGGGTTAGTGTTTAGCCTAGCTTATATTCTTGCCCTTTTTCCTTGTTTCTGCTTAATCTAGCGCTACTTGTGGCACCTCCTCTGTCGGGTTGTTGTGTCACTTCGGGTCGTCATAAATATAAACAATATTCAACACTGAAACATTTGTGACATTTAGTTTTTTTCTTTTTCTTCTAGAATCGAGTGAACCGCTGGGTCCAAGACCTTGAGCTCTATTCATTGTCACATTTGATAGTGAAATAGGGCTGTCGATTTAACGCAATAATTAGATTAATTAATTACGATTAATTAAAATAACACGTTAAAATTAATGCATTTAATCCACTTGCCCCACCCCCAGACCTACGTAGGTCACCTGACATTTCATATAGTTGATGATGAATATGATGCAGGCAGGGCAACAACTCACTGGAGCCTATAGAATGTAGTCAGAATGTCCATAAAATTCAAAATATGGGGACAAAAATGCCCCTGTTTAAGGTTTTTCTCACATCATAGCTATAATATAGTTAAGCATGGCCGTAGCCAGGTATAAGGTCTCCGCGAGGTCCGGACTTTGGTATTAAAGGTTGTTAAATAGGATGCTGCAAGGATATTGCACAGCACCAAGATAACCGACCTTCTCATCTGAGATGTCAGCGGTCTGTCACTGGTCGTCAATGTTAAAATATTTGAGATGACCAGTCAAATCAAACTAGGCAGGCTTTATGTTCATGGAAGCTGAGCGTGAATTCCAGTGCGACACTTCAGTTAGCAGTCATAAAGTGCGAGATAAGAAGTAAGTAGCTAAACTACCCTTTTCTTGATAACTGTTTTATGCTTGAAATGTTAAACGACTGACAAAAATAATCAGGGATGCAAACAAATAATTCTCCTTTTTTTTTTTTTTTTTTTTTGCCTTCAAATGTCTTAAAATGTACATATGTAAATCAGAGAAATCTAAATTTTAAGGAGTTAATATTGTGTTATTTTAGACACAATACTTCACTCCTGAATGAATCAGCTGTTTGAACGAATGGAATGAATTAGATATTTACCGCCACCTACTGGCAGTTTTAGTTTCTTATTTAGAGTATAGCTTCATTTAAAAAAAATAATATATATATATATATATATATATATATATAGTTCACCCAAAAAATGAAAATTCTATCATCATGGTCCAAATGTTTGTGTAATAAATTCTATGTTGAATCAAATAAAATATTTCTTTCTGAATCTACTTTTTGTAATGTTTATTTGATGCTTTACAAAATTATATATATATATACACAAACACACACACACACACACACACACACACACACACACACACACACACACACACACACACACACACACACACTGCCTTTTGTGTGCATGCAAAGTGCCTGAACACAAGAGCAGCCACAATATCACAAACAACGCTTGTTGGCTATTGCACAAAATGCTTTTAAAGCAGTTGAATGTGTGTCAGAAAAAGAAACACTAAGTTCTTCAAAAAAGTGTGAGGAAATGAGCTAAATGAAAGTTTGTGCAGTGTGTTTGGATAATTGAATCAGAGCCCAGATGAGGAGGAGGAGTCACCGGCGAGCAGAACGGCCCGACGCGACTCACTGCTCTGGGTAATGGTGTTTTCTTTTGCAGGGAAATGAAATATAAGGCCATTAAAGAAACACACACAGAAGGATGTGTCAACAGATCCGCAGCGGATGTCAGTGCAGAGTGAACGTGGAGCTGTTTTTACAGATCGAGCAACGGAAATCAGACAAGCATCTGTCAAACACTTGCAGAGGAACACACGCACACGTACACATGCACTGCCGCGGGCTACAGATGGGCAAAATCACTTTAGAGCGATATTGCAAAGCAGGACTGCCTTTCAATAGACCATTCATGACCCATTTATGACCTGCATTAGAAAAACCATACAGACAGGCATAGAGACAGATGTTGTGTTGGTTCAGGGTTTGTTGGGGTTCTACTGAATGTCTGTGTTTTGTGTTTACTGCATCAGTACTGGCCGCAAGTTCTGTTCGGTTTGGACCAGAGAATTACAACCTCTACAAATCTCTTTATCTTTCTGACACACACACACTGCAGAAGGTCTACCTAATTAATTTACTGATTGCTGGCCAGCTTGTGTGTGTTGTCTCGATCTCTCTCTCACACACACAGAAACACAACCCAAGCACTGAAAGCTTCTATTTATTGACAGTATGGCACACCAGTCATTTAAAAGCACTTTAGCCACAGTGTGTGTGTTGAGAGGACAGCCCTTGCCATAGGCATATCGCTCTCATGACACACTTTTCACTGTGTTCAGTTTGGATTTATTACTGGTGTCCTTAGGTCAAGCTTCATATTTATGTTGCTCATAGTTAGTGATGTGAAGAAATTTCTAATACTTTACTCAGTCAAGTTAAGGCAGCTCTGTGCGTGCTCAAATTTAAATTATTCCTGTTCTGAACCACCTCAGACCTAAGTATCAAAGGCAGATTATTTATGTAATTGCAATTTCTGTGTAAATGCATTTATGCCACTTCTGCAAGCACACTGGTCTGTCACACAGCGCATGAGTACTGAACTAAGTTCTCTTTCGCGTCTTATTGTGCCTAAACTGTCAAACACACACAAGGATTACATAAACACAGTTCTTTATATCTTAAAAGGCACCTATTATGCAAAATCCACTTTTACATGGTGTTTGGACATAAATGTGTGTTGGCAGTGTGTGAACACAACCACCCTTTTTTCTTCTTTTTTTAAGCCCGATTAAACCAAAACAGTCTATTTAGACATGCCGTTTTGATTTTCTGAGATGTGTGACATCACACTGCTCAGGCCCCACCCACAGCCGCTGACTGTCAGTCCTGCATTACTATAGTTTCCGGCCTCATCGAGTTGTACGCTGTCTGCCATTTTCTCCACGCTCGAGCAGCTTTACCGACAACAATGTCTCGTAAGCAGTCCAGGTGTTTTATTTTTGAAGGTAATGCACCCCAAAATATACCTAAGTCTGCGCAAAAACAACTTCCTTGCTTCAGTTCATTTCAATATAAAAGTCTTTGCGACTGACTGACTCACTCATAAAGACAGTCTTTGCCGCCATCTTGTGGCGTATTAATGTAACTTTCACTGAAGTCGAAATCACTAACGGACTCTTTCTCAATACCAAAAATATGGCATGTTATTTATATAAAATATTATTTATTGAACAATAATATTTAAATTAACAACAATAGCCATTATAACAGTATAAGAAGTAAAATAGGAAATAAACACAAGCAAACAGTTCAGTCAAACGTACAAAAGCAGCGCTCTAGTTAGTACAGGATTTAATTTGTAATGTAAATATAAAGTTATGAAACTTAATATAGCCATTAAGCCAAATCTATTAGCTCTGGAACAAGTAATAAATTAATAAGACCAAAGATTGCCCGTTTTATATACCCAAAACTCAACACCTCGCTGATGGCCTGGAGCTCGCATCTCCGAAAGCGTCTAAACAAATGTTCAAATAGGTGCTATGTTTACATATAAATCACATATCTGAGGTCTAAACAACTATATTCTTGCCTAAAAAAACTCTTAAAACAACATTCTGTTACAAAATAACAGTAGTATCTATAAAAATATGGTGGGTTTGCTCGTCCGCCATGACACTCGCTGTGAGAATGCTGACAGCGGAGTGATTCAAATGGTGAAATGGTTACCGTGCGATACTGGAAGAATATTGCATGGCTGGAAAGACCTCTCAGCCAATCAGCCAATTCGAGAACCAGAAAGAACTGTTGTATAAATTATATTATTCAATACATTTTACTAGTATTGGCACAATTATCTATTTATTACAGTTTAATAGAAATACAGTTTGAAGTAGAAATATTTAAAAATCTAGTGTACTTTTTTTTTTTTTTTTTATGCAAGTCATTTTGCTTGTAAATGTATCCTTGTATCCCTTTATTAAGGAAAAACACATTATTTGAAAAAAATGTCATTGTGCCCCTAAAATTTTTTAATGCACTCCTATTTTATTTTATTTATTTATTTATTTTATTTAAGAGCATGTGTGCTTCTTGGTGAAAACAAACAAAAAAAAAAAAAAAAAAAAAAAAACAAAAAAAAAAACACAAGTGTCAAGCCCTGAGGTGCAGCTTCTGTGCCATCCTTGAAGTGTAAATTTGGCTTTAGATGTCATGATGTAACTCATTCTGCAGTGTTTGTGTTAAGTTTTAGTTAACAATAACAATAATATTAAAATTGTTGTGAAGCTGAAATAAAATAAAATTTAAATATTAGATGTAAAACATATATACAAACACTGAAATAAAATTGTTGAAGTACTTGAAGTACTGAAGTACTAAGAAGAGTTGAAGTACTAAAATTATTAATACTGAAATAATGTTAAGTAGAAATTTGTAAAATTAAATAAATAAATAAAAAAAACGATAAAATGAAAAAAAAAAAAAAAAAAAAGAAAAAGCACAACAATTACTAACTTAAAGGGGCCATGACATGAGAAATAAAATTTGCCTTGATCTTTTGACACATAAGAGGTCTTTGTACCATTAAAACTTTCTGCAAGTTTCATAGCTTATAACGTCCTCCTCATTATAAACAAATCATTTATTTCAAGCTCTAAAAACAGCTCATTTTGATGACAATATATATGCGAGCCATATCCAAGCCATTCTCATGTACCATCAAGCCTACATGATAAAATGTTGGTAATACATATGTAACTGTCCGGTATTCATTTATTTGCCAAACGACGGTCATTTTCTTTAAATCTGCCAGTTACGGAGGCTTCCAGGTAAGCAGATCTATAGCAGCTTTTGCGCCTTCGCTCTGTTGTTATGTATCGTCATCATTGTCCCATGTTCTCATTGGTTTGCTGGCCTATGGATGATTTCATGGGCAGGGTAAGCTGTCTGCGAATCGCTCACCCAAGCGGAAAAATGTGCTGCTGCTGCCAGATCTCGATCACCGCAAATCACATTGTATTTGAGACTAAACTAACTAGACTAAATCAAGTGAAAAATGTCATAACTGAAACTATTTTCATAGTATTTCATTTTCTCCACAGGGAAATGTATTTTTAGCTTTACTGCAAGTAGACCTACAGTAACCATCAGAGGCTGTTAATTGATAATCTATGGTCATGTGTTTGTTCAATTTGCATTATTTCCACTTATTTTTTAAAGAATACTTATATTTTTATTATAGGCCTACTTACATTTATTCTAATTATGTTTTACTTATATTTTATTTATAATAGGCTACTAAAATCTATTATATTAAATGCCTACTCATTTTTAATTCTTAATTAAAAATAAAAACACTTCTAGCATACATTTAAATTGACACATGCCACAGTGTTTATTTGTCGTCTCTGATTCAGATGTGTGTCTTCAGCCGATGCACCATACCGTAGGTGAAGCATATAGTTTCTGTGACATTAGTGCCACCTTGCAGAATTACAAAAATATTTTGCAAACGGCCCTTTCGCGTGTCTCGCCTGACTCAACTCAAACCCACACAACAGCGGGTGCTCATGAAGGCATCAACAGGTAAATGTAGGCTACTTTCAATAAAAGGTCAAACAAGGAATACTTTCAGCTGTGTTGCTATGTGTCATGAGAGTAAGCAACTGAGCTCTGTCCATCCAAAATATCTGCACCAGGTGCCTTTTTGACATAATGCGCCACCCAGTATACCCGGTTGAAAAAGTCACCACTCGACAACTGAGATTTTATTATATATATATATATATATATATATATATATATAATATAAAATCTCAGTTGTCGATAAACCTGCAAACCGGTGCAAAGAGCAGCATGTGTGAGTAAAAATATATAAAAAATATCATATATATATATATATATATGATATTTTTTATATATTTTTACTAGTGGGTGCAGGACACTATAGTTCATTTATGTAAGTGAGGATAGCAAAATAAAGTAAACTGTGACATATTTCAGCAATATGATATGAAATATGAAAACAATACTTAATAAATAATAGAATTTCCTAATATTATCACAATGAACTATCAGTGAGATCAGATTTAGAATTCTCCTCTACTTCTGAGCTGGTGTGTGTGTGTGTGTGTGTGTGTGTGTGTGTGTGTGTGTGTGTGTGTGTGTGTGTGTGCCAGACATCCACCTGGCCGCCAGGCTGACGCACCTGAGTGTGTGTGTATGTGTGTGTGACTGTTGGCATGGCACACATTGTGGGAAAGCTCCAATCTGAGTCAGTGTGGTGATATCACAGATGTTTGACTCTGGCAAAATATTGAAATTAATAAAGAAACAACATTTTTTTCTGTTCGTCCACAACGGACATCTGCAGCACAGACGGGGAAACACGTGATATTAACGAGATATCAGAGCGGGCAATAAACCTGCAAACCGGTGCAAAGAGCAGCATGTGTGAGTTTGGCATGACTGGCAAAGCAATCTGGGGACACCAGCAACAAAGTCTGTTTTAAACCTGATGGGTCACAGTGGTCAACTAGTCATTCAAAAACCAACAAGTCAACTCTGGTTAGACTAGTTAAAACTAATTTATCTTGCCACTGTGTCATATCTATAGCGCTGTTTTTGAGAGTCACACCACAAGTGATGTGTTTTTCAAAATAGTCTGACTTCTGTTCTATTCCCTTTAACTGTTTTTGAATATGACTGTTTTAGAAAGCATAAAAACCTGTAATACATATGCCAGATCAGGGTTGAATGAACTTGGATAAACCAGTCTATTAATAAAGGCCTTGTTTAAGACTGATTAGTCAACTAGTCATTCAGCCAAAGTCTTACACGTCGTGACTAACAAAGTCCCATATGCTTGAGCTGACTTCAAAGTCTCTAAAATTGATTTCTTTCATTTCTTATTTTTGTCTGTCTCATCTTTGGAGAAGCTGTGTTGTTTGACTCTTGTGAGTGTGTGTATTCTGAATCTTTATTCCAGACAGATCCAATCATATTTTTGCATATCAGAATGATATTTTTAAGTCTAAACAGCGAAAGTCTAATGTAAACCACATGTGTAGGCAGCTTGAAATCAGGTTAAGAACTCATTTTTGGAAATACATCTCAGTTTGAACATCTCAGTAATGTCTACAATCTCATTTTTGCTCACTTCTCATTTAAGGTCTTCGGCATATGCTGAACACTGAATGAGTGACTCTCACAAACACACTTTTCATGCTCACTACTTAAATTAGTTTTCTACTAACAACCATGGATAAAACTACATCACAGGAGACTTCTGTCATTTGTAATCCTCAAATGTGGTTGCTGATTAGGGTGTATGGAACTATGCATATTGACGTTCAAGTCAAAACTGAAGTATACTTTTGAGTTTAAAGACAGAAACACATTACGACATTTAAGTTATTCTGAACCCTGGGTTATAGTTAAGGGTTTCGTTATGATATTTGCAATCTAAAACATCACATTCCCAATGCAGTCTCAAGCCTTTTTTTGTGTCAGACTTTGGTTTTTCATCCCTGTTTTACACAACCAAAAAAACTGCTTTATTAGAGATTAGAGATTTCGTCACCTTGGAATTAGAAGGTTCTATCTGAAGAATTGTATCTGAATCTCATTTTTGTCAAAATTGAGTTATTCACATATTCTTATTCTGTGACAACTTATTTACAATATGTGATGTTTCTTTTTTTTAAGTTGTGTAAATTTTTATTTTTTAGAAAACAAAAAGGTTCTATCTACAAAGTTGAACTCTAACTTGGTTCTATAAGGTCCTATCTGTGACCCAATAAGCACTTCGAATGCACACATGAGGACCAATCAGGATCAGCTTTTTTTGTCATGTCGCCGGACTGCTCCATGACAGTAGAAAAGAGAGAGGAAAACGCGAAATCAGTGAAAATTCAATGCCACACAACACAATGTTTATTAGAAACCTCATGATTGACTATTTTATTTATGATCTTGTCAATGACAGCAGCCCAAATTCAAATTCAAAATTTCGCTTTGTGAAACACCTTTGATGAAGCATTGTCTGTTTTCTTGCAGTTTTTTTTTAGTCTTAAAATGTCTTAAATTTTACAATATTAAGCCTTAAAGGTCAAATAGTAAACAATTTAATTGATGGGGTCTTAATTACAACAATAAACGTTAGCATGTTATTTCAGCCATACTGATGTCTAGAGAGAAAGCCATTTTACCTGTTTCAGTTTCTGTGGAATAAAGTCCTGGTCAGATGTATTATGGCTGCTTTCTGTCTAAACAAAAGGAAACTTAAACTTAAAGGGTTAGTTCACCCAAAAATTAAATTTCTGTCATTAAGTACTCACCCTCATGTCGTCCCAAACCTGTAAGACCTTCGTTTGTCTTCGGAACACAAATTAAGATATTTTTGATGAAATCCGAGGGTTTCTGATCCACACATAGGCAGCAACGACATCGCACCTTTTGAGGTCCAGAAAGGTACTAAAGACATCGTTAAAACCGTCAACGTGACTACAGTGGCCAATACTGAGCCCACGTTCAGACATAAACACTGAAGCTCTGCAAAGAAAATTGCATAGCAGTATGACAGAGGACAGAGGAATTTGATGAATAAAGTCGTTATTTTTGTTTTGTTTTTGCGCACAAAAAGTATTCTCGTCGCTTCATAATATTAAGGTTGAACCACTGTAGTCATGTCGACGGTTTTAACAATGTCTTTATACCTTTCTAGACCTAAAAAGGTGCAATGTCGTTGTATGTGTGTACACTATGTGTGGATCAGATACCCTCGGATTTCATCAAAAATATCTTAATCTGTGTTCCGACAAACGAAGGTCTTATGGGTTTGGGACGACATGAGAGTGAGTACTTAATGACAGAAATTTTATTTTTGGGTGAACTAACCCTTTAAACGGTTCCTACAATAATGTGTAAAAATTTCCACCATATTCCTACCTAAATTTAACATCTGCACTGGACAAAATATTTAGCACTGCCTTTTATGCTTAACTTGAACAAGAAAAAAAAATATTCATTCTAAAATATGAAATAAATGTCTTAGAAAGCATTAAATGTAACTTTCTCATGCATGTCAACACATTGTTACAACACTAATTTTATGTTTTAAAAGAAAGCAAACTGTTTGCATTTCTTGAAAATTACTGCTTCAATTAATGTTTTGCAAGATAGAACCTTATAATTCCAAGCGGAAAGTGATTTTTTAGAATTAGAAGGTTCTATCTGCATTTGACCTGTTCCAAAAATTACAAATTTGAGAGGATTTTGATACTGTACAGTTAGATTACATTTAGGGTCTCTGTCATTTTCTTGTATGAAAGAGACTTGTTTCCCATATCATTTTTGCTATATGGAATGCAAAAACTTTGAAGCTCAATATCTAAAAACTGCTCAGAATGCAGATAGAACCTTATAATTACAATTTGTTTGTGTCATAAGGAGAACCTACTGTAACTAGTTAAACAAGATTTCTAAAATATATAACATGGCACTTTGAACACAGACTTAAATTTCACTTCTGGTGAGAAGACTGAAGAAAACAAACCAAAAATATGATGTTACTTGCAGTGTGACATTTGGGGGCTCGTACGGAATCAGATCCGCGTCATCTGTACGTAACGGTTTTATTTTAACGATGATTGTGCAGTGAATGTTGCTCTCTTTCTTGGAGTCTGTGCATATTTTTGTATTTTTTTAGACTTCAGTATGAAATGTTGGTAAACTAAAGGTCATAATCTTGAAACTGACCTGATTTTCTCTGATGAAATCAGTCCATTCAGGCCCGTTGTTCATTTAAATGAGTTCTGATTGCAGTCAGATGTAATTATACCTAACGACATCTTTAACGATCGACTCATGGCTACAGAGCTGGACCCCCGCTGCTCCACCGACCCTCACCGATAAAGAGAAACTCACATTGTACAGTAATGTTTGCTGTGTGGAGTGTGGAGGAATAATTTTCCAGTCACAAATAACATTTGATCTTTGTGAAATGCTTGTTGAATGTTTCAAATAAAGCAATATAAGATGGGGAAGAAAACAAACAGACAGAAAAATATTTATAGATACGTGCAAAAGGCTGAGACACAGAGGTCAGTGCAGGGACACAATATTAGACACTTTCCATAAATACAGTATATTTTGGTGACACAAATCCCATCTTGCTAAAACTACCTATATATAACTGTTATTTAACTTAATATTAAGAAATTTTCAAACACATCAAATGTCTGTATCCCACTTGCTCTTAAAATGGCAATTTTCTTTTTTGCCTGTCCCACCCCTGAGATCTCAACCTTTTGAAATGTATGCAAAAATTAAAACCACACCACATCATGAGTGTGACATATTCAGTTGAACTGAATTTAATGGATATATGACCAAATCCATAATATTTATTGACAGAAAATTACACATATCAGTGTATTCAAACATCTCAAATTTTGGTAACATGTTTGTAAAAACTGCAAACCTCAAATAACACGGAATACAAAACAACTGATAAAATATTTAGTTTGACCTCCTGAGATTGACGATCGACATTTTCTGCAGCAGCTCCTTTCACTGACCTTGTCTTGATAAAGACTTAATTTTACAGAAGAAGGGCTTCAGCTGTCTGGACCATCTGAATTAAAGCTCAAACCACTCAAAGACACACTCGACGGTCCTGAGGTCAGAGCAACTTAAAGCAGTCCGGCATTCTCGTGGGTCAGCGGAGGTCTGCTCTCCATTCCTGCTCTCAGATAAAGCGCTGCTTTACACTGTGGCTTATTTTTGTGTTTTTCTGAATTCTATTCATCTTGTGTCTTATCTCTCGCTCCAGGCCCATGAGAGAGACGCAAACACTGCCTCCATGGCCAAAAGAGCCTGATAAAGTTGACAGATCAACTCTACCGATAGTCCGTCAATCTTATAAACCGGCCGGATTAATCTGATAATCCTGGTTTGAGAGATTAGCTGGCGTTGAGTTTTATACCGGTGTCACTCTGGATTAAAGGGCCACGGCACCTGTGTCAGGTTAGAAGTCTCACAGTCCAATCGAAAAAGGTGGGAATCCAGAAAGGGCCTGAATGAAATCTGAAGACATCTGACGAAAACAAAGTCTGAGCGATAGTGTCCACTACATAAAATCTGCACACACATACAGTAAACCAACCAAACGCATAAGGAATCTACATGAGTTAGTACACACAAGTCTGAGAGTGCCTGTTCAACTCCTCAATTTAATAATCATTCTGGATCTTTTTTTCCATGGTGCTTTCCTACATTATTTGGTTATTTTACATTGGTTTTATTCATTTATTTATTATATTTTTCTTTTGTTCGTCTTTGTCCACAGCTAAACTGCAGCTGCTTTGGCAATATAAATGTTGAATTATTTGTCATGCTAAAAAAGCATGTTAAAACAGAATAATCTGCTATTAGAACTGACAAAACTAGAGTTCCACAGAGTTTTAAAATTGGCACGTTGCTGAACAATTGCTGTAGACAGCCATAATTATACTCATAAAACAACACAATGGGATCGTATTTATGAATATTTTAAGCAGCACTTCTAGATGAAATTGGACCACTGTTTTGTCCTGTGAAACAGAACCAGCCCACACAATGTTCAAGACACATGGACGATTCACAATGCTGTTTATGTCGAATAACCATTAGATGTTAACTGTTAGATGTGTTTGTGAGGCCATCCAAACTAATAAAATAGCATTAGTTTAGATACAGCAGAAATGCATATCGTTGTCAGGCAGAAACTTTCTATCTCAATATTTTTTTTTAATTAATATTTTTTATTCTGTTTTCATAAATCATTACGGGTCATGCGTTATGTCTGTCTGTGGGATTTGCAAATATTTAACCAATGAAAAGCATTAAAAAGAGTCATACCCAGCTAACAAAAATGTGTGACTGTTACGTAACTGCAACGTAATCTGATGACCAAACTTTTGTCGTGGTGCAACCGGAAAAATGAAATGTGAATTCTGGAATTGTTGCCACAACGTAACTTTGTGAAGTTGCCAGTTAGTAACTGTTAGTCTTGGTCTCGAGACCGGTCTTAAGACCTTTTTTTGAAGGTCTCGGTCTTGTCTTGGTCTTAGACTAAAAGGACTTTTATTTTAAAGGGGGGGTATCACACACAGTTTCTGCCAATCTCATGTTAATCTTGAGTACCTATAGAGTAGTAGTACATCCTTCATATCTCCAAAAAGTCTTTAGTTTAATCATATTTATAAAAGATACATATGCTGTACCGAGTATTTCCGAAAACAGCCGAGCGCCTGGAGGCGAGTCCTGTGAGCGGAGCTAGAGTCACGAGTACGCGCAGCTTTTGTGTAGAGATCGTCTACAAGCTATCAATGGTCAGCTAAACAACTGTATTTAAACACACAATACACCATCGCATTATCCATGGATAACTTTTGAATCACCATAATGAATATAGCGTATGAATGATGAATAATGAATTTATGAATTCACTACGTTCGTGTTGTTTACATTATATGCACTTAGGCGCCTATTGTCAACAAAACAGACATTTGAAGCAGTTTTACTCACCACCTGCGGTTCCGACTGATGACCAGGATCATTACTGCTGTGACCACTCCATCTTTCAGCTTCAAATGATCTGTAAATCCAGCGTAGAACTGGGCATTGTTTATAAAACCATAAGCGCCCATCCTGAGGGCTCGAGCAGCCACGGAAAAACACGAGATATTCTCCATTCATTTTAACCAATAAAAAAGGTGATTGCAACTATCAGTGTCTATGGTTATTTTAATAACAAATATTGAGAGCGCATCAATTTAATGCGTGAGAACAAATCTCTCAGCTCCACTGAACATTGGGTTCTTTGGGAAGCAAGGTTATCTTTCCCTCACAACCAAAAACACACTTCTTTGGTGACATTGTTGATTTTGTGCAGTCCTTTGACCTGTGCAGCGCTGCTGATGACTTCCGTAAACCCGAATGCGTGTTGATGGGCGTGCTCTTGCTCTCTCGCTCAGGTCCACATGTGCACGCGTGCCCTTCCGGGAGAAGTGCCCATACAAGAAATTTTGCCTTCGTTTTCGTCACTCAGGCCGATACTCAAAAAAAAACCCCTCAGAATCCTGTGAGGATTTGGAAGAGAATTTTTGGAACAGAAATACTCCGTCATACATCCAACTCATGTTTTGAAACTTTGGCCATGTTTAGCATGAGAATCCAACTCTTTAACAGTGTAAATAAGTCAGAATACATGAAATGGCATTATATCCCCCCTTTAAGACCGGTCAAGATCACAACTGCGGGGATATGGCTAAATTGCCATAGCATTGTCTGATTTCTTTGTTAACATCATTCATTTGATTGGATGTAAAACTTCCTGCTTCAAATGCAATCAGTAACTTATTTCTAATTTCATTTATTTTGTTACCGTTGTGCCGGGTCAGAAATCAACAAGGGATTGTGTCAAAAATGTCACCAAAATTAATACAAATGCCCACAAAATTCAAGATATGATTGCAAAAAAGTACTTGTATAAGATCTTGATATTTATATTATAACATATGATATAATTCAGCAATATCACAAGAAAGAGGTCTGTTTTCACAAATATGAGCACAACTGTAAACGTGATATTGATTTTTTACGAATGTTCAATAAACAAAATTTTATTTTTAAAACATTAATCTCAACATTATGTATGCAACTGTAATTGTACCAATTCAGATGCAACTTCTGTTCCATCTCTGCAGTGTAAAGATGAACTTTGTTGTTAGTGATTTAAATTGATTGGTAACAGCTCTATATAGTGTTGTAATTGCAATTATTGATTAAAAATAAGGCATTTCTCAGGCAGTAAATGTGGATCTTTCAGATGAATTTGAGGAGTGCTAGTCTGGTCTTGGTCTTGAATCGGTCTCGACTTGCCTTGGTCTTGGTCTTGTCTTGGTCTCGACACACACTGGTTTTGGTCTTGACTTGGTCTCGGTTCAGGTGGTCTTGACTACAACACTAGTACAAAGGACTACACAGTTTCCCAAAATGCAGGACTTGCCGACATCTCCACCACCAAAACATTGTAACAGTTCAGATGTTGTGGTGTTTTCCCCATGGGACCCCTAGTGTCAGTCATCAACACCACGCCAAAGTGACTGACAGATAAGGAACGTCTTGGTTACTATTGTAACCTCCGTTCCCTGATGGAGGGAACGAGACATGGTGTCCCGCCTGCCACAATGCTGAACTGCCCGCTGAAATGACCGGGACACTGTCTCGGCTCCTAAGCACAAACTTGAATGAGTGATCCAAGCTGTCTCCCTTTTATACTCATATGTCCGGGGGAGTGGCATGCAAATTCCACTCATTTATTCTCATTGGCCTTTTCTCAAAATATCAGAGGTGTTCGAGGCTCCCAAGTGTGACCCCTAGTGTCAGTCATCGACGCCACGTCTCGTTGCCTCAATCAGGGAATGGAGGTTACAATAGTAACCGTACTTTACAAGATGTAAAGTAAATAATAACTGTCTCACCTCACAAACTCTTCTGTCAGACACAGTTGAAGTAAGAAGTGCCTGAGAAAACATGTTGTCCTGATTCAGTATCTGCTGTCAGATCAAATTGTGTCAGGTCATACTTTAGTTTTATTATTCTAATGTTATTTTCATATTTTGTAACTGGTACGTTGAGTGCTATCTGGGATAAATATTGTGAATGATGTGGCGGTTCAAATTTTGGAATGTCTCTGTTTGCAATGCAAAGGTGAATAAAGAACTAGTTCTTTGAATAAGTACAGTGTTTTCTTCACTCAAGAAACACTATACATATTTATAAAGGCTTACAGCACCAGAATTATGAAATTACACATAAAGAGTGGGTCAAAAAGCACTCTAAAGTTCAGCTAATTGCAATTAAGTTAACTGTCTGAAAAGAATACATTCAATTCACATGCAAGTATATTATTTTAAAGGACACTTTTTTTCATAACAAGCACTCTTTTAAATGTATTCTTCTTTTTCACAAGGGGAGAGAAGAGAACAAGAGATCTCAGAGTCATAAAGACTCTCACTAGATCAATAACAACACAAGTGTTTGTCTGCAGGCATGAAGACGGCCTCGCAGATTAGAATAATTCACACACACACACACACACACACACACACACACACACACACACACACACACACACACACAGGGATGAATGGGTCTCCTCAGGACCCGAGGACTCCCTGAGTGCTGGACTGCATTGATTAAGCATTAAGGTGATCAACCCATCGGGGTGGCCATCGATCCAATCCTTAAATGGACAGATACGAACATCACAAGACCCCGAGGACTAGCAGCTCGTCCCAACAAATGAAAACATGAACCCACAGATGGTGAAAATGTGATTTAATATGCATGTGATGGTCAGGTTTCGCTAAATAATGTCTAAAATGTACAAATAAGATCAAGGTTCAGCAAATATAAGTAGCTTAACAATCAATAGGCAAAGAAAAGCCTCAAGCATGAGAGGAAATCAAAGTGAATTGATCTGATCACTGTATTTAACCGTTGTGTATACTGGCAGTGTTCAAAATGACAAAATGAGCATGTGCATTAAATTTGCGAAATAAATATGTGAAATGTGGGCGATGTTTTATATAATATGTAACACTTTACGTACGTATGTCACTTCACTTCACATTTTTACTTATATAAGTAGCCAAATACAGACATCAGAGACAACAATTCACACAAACAATAATACACACAAACAACAACAATACACTCTTTTCATGAAAAGCAACAGACGATTGTAGCGCACAGAGAAGGACGAGTACAGGTGTCAGTTCAAGCTTTAACTTCATTCACTACAGCAGCGCTGCAGTGTGTTTACGCATCCACTAACAGACGCGGGCCGCTATAACACGGCCCTGTGCACACGGGTAATTGAGAAGGTCTTTCAGATCAATCAGCATTGATCTTACACTTTCCTGCTATTACTTGAGCTGAATGAGTGAAATGAGCTTTAGAGAAATTGAAAACGAAGCTCTGCTAGTGTGACCTCTGACCTTGCAGCACCCTGTTCTGCTGATGTACACATGGTTTGTGGTTTATATTCATTAATTACAAAATTCCTCATTGAAACACTTGATTTTGGTCGTGACATTCCTCCGTTGAATATATTTGTATAATTGGTCCTAAACTTTATATTGATCATTGTCTCAGTGATTGCCTCATGTCTCTGTGTATAACTCCACACTCACATAATAAAATCATTTATACACAAATCAATATTTCATGTCTATTATGTGTTAAGTAATCATGTAGGATGAGTTAGGACTTTATGTGACATCCACTGTACACAATATTTTTCATATCTGTTTTTTAATGAAAAAAAAAAAAAAAAGATGTATATATCAATACAAGTAATGATTAAACAATCATGTCTTTTACAAGCCAGTTTGATATAGTATTTTTATCTGTTGCTTTTTTCAGGCCAGCAATGGATGTATCCAAATCTCCAGCAAATCTGTCAAGCAAAACCATTTATTTTGCATGTCTTCCAGCAATGTTCACATTTAATATTTCATCTGTCTGTCTTTTTTCCCCATGCCACAAGCAATGATAAGAGATCCAGAATGTGAAAAATGAAAATAGTAGAATGTCCTTATTTCTGCAGTTTTTATCTCCTTTATTTAATATACTGGAAATTTTGTAGTCAGAGCGCACTGTTTTAACCTGCCCACCATGAAGCTATGTTGATTTTACAACTTCCAGACTCCACACTGAGCGTTTCTGAAGAAGATCAAGTGGCTGCTTGATTGTGCTATAAAGTCTTTAAAGACATTCAGAGTTTTGTCATTGAGACATCCCCACAAAAATATTGTTCACTTTTCAGAGGTATTTCCAATTTTAAAACTAAATTCAAAGGTCACTTCATGTCAACCATTTCTAACTGGGCAGTTCTTAAGCAGAATCATTAGCCCCTATTCTAATAGTCAAAGTCTAAAGTATACTTTGTTTTACATGCATACACTCAGGTATGCATAAAGTGCAAATAACATAAATTTCAACAGCAATGTATGCATGTACCATCCGGGTTTTGTAACCAGGTGTATTCTGCATACGCTCAGCTCACACATGTGCCTTGATTTTTATTTTTATTTTTATGTTTGCACTAGTTAGTTTGTTCTGTTGTTTTACAGTCAAAAAAGAAACTGATGAAATGGGACAACAATCAAACTACTGGACACAACAACACATGTCCACGCTGACAAGCGCTTGTGTGAGGCAGTTCAGAGTTCACTCAGCTCTAGTTTAAAAGAGTAAAAAGACATTTTTTTTTTTTTTTTTTTTTTTATATATTAGGAGGATCTATTGACAGAAATGCAATATAATATACATAACTATGTTTTCAGTGGTGTATAAAGACCTTACATTATGCACGGTTATGTTTTTATTACCTTAGAATGAGCCATTTCTATCTACATACACCGCGGTTCCCCTTACATGTTAAGTCGCCATTTTGCGCTGGCATTTTTCTACAGTAGCCCTAAACGGACAAACTGCTCTACAGAGCACGTTTTGTCACTATTTTGTTGTTCTTCTTCTTCGTTGCCGTTTTTAGAGGCAGCTTGCATTGTCACTACGTTGAATATGCATGAAGAAGAAGCAGTAGTAGTAGTAGTAGTAGTCGTCGTCTGGTTTATTAGAAGCAGAGACCGTTCTTTGTTAGAAGTAAGAAGAAACTTCATTGCTTGACTGGCTACTCTGTTCTGTCTCAGACAACGACATCTTTGTCCTGTGTCGGCCACACTTTTCTATGTGCTCCGAAAGGGAGGGGTGAGCGGTGGACTGAGTAATTCGCAACCTCACCGCTAGATGCCGCTACAATTTACACACTGCCCCTTTGAAAGTATGGGTTCATATTGATGGTTCCATGAAGAACCTTTAACATCAATGGAACAAAAGGTTCTTCTAGTGGAAAAAAAAAGGTTATTTAGACTAATAAAATGTTCTTAAAGCCCAAAGTATACTTCATTAGTGCATGTGATGTAAATTCGGTCACCACTAGAATAGTACACGCGTACTAGGTGGCGACACTGGCCCGGGCTTTTGTTTCACAGTAGAAAATGAAACTAAAGAGGCGGAACAACAACAAAATACCAAAGACTGCAACAACAACAGATGCCTGCTTCGACAAGCGCTTGTGTGAGGGGGTTATGAAATAGCCACAACTTTAGTTTAAAAGAATACAAAGACATTTTTATTGGTCATAACTTAAGGAGAAAAATAGCTCAGACACTGAACAAAGATGAAACTTTCTAGAGCATGTGTTGTTTACGCATGCTATTAAATGGAGTATACTTTGAAAGGCTACACGTTTGACTGTACACATATGCTAGCATATGCATAAAAATTCAAGTATATGTTGAGCTTTACACTCAGAAAAAAAAAGGGTCTTTTAAGAACTAATCACTGAAAGGTTCTAGACAAGGATGAAACTTTATAGTGCGCATGTATTCACCCACTATAACATGAAGTATACTTTGAAAGACTATACTTTCAGCTGTACGCATATGGTAAACGTTTGCATCAAAACCAAAGTATACTTTTGACTTAAGCAAGTCTAGTTCTCTCTAGTTCACGTTTCTACATTCAAAAACAAAATCTCAAAATATCTCAGAACTCTACCATCAACAATGAGGTCATATTAGTTTGCTCACACTGATCCGAACGTCTGCGTTTGATTAATCTTGATGAGCGTTTGACGAATTACAATGCCAGAAAATGAAGGAAAGCTAATTTTTCGGAATCCATTTTGGTCAGTTCGAGAGGCATTGTCTGGAGCTGATTTGAGGGAGGGTGAGGGTTGTGGATTTGATGAGGACATGTTAATATCTACTATTGAGAAGAGATAAGATCTTCATTAGACTTAGCGCTAGCGCGAGGGAGGTCTTATCTCCGTCTGAGGGGAGCGCGGGAGGAGTGACTGCGAGATTAGAGGAGAGGGCTGGCTTACACTTTACCGTCAGTCCCGAGGCTTTGTGACGGGGTCAACTTAATTTTGTTTCTCTGATATTAAAAACCTGTATGAGATAAAGAGTTACTCTTTATTAGCTGCCGAGGGAAGCAGGCGGGTGGAAGGAGAGTGACTCACCGTTCTCAAGGAATTCTGCGATGACTTCCGACAGGCACAACGGACATTAGCAGACCACATTTCCTCCTGCATACTCAGAAATATCATATTTCTCCATCATATTAGACACTTTCTTTCATGGGACATGGTGGGTGGAATATCCCAAAGCCCCTTTAAAGGCCCTTTCACCAAGGACGATAACTATAAAGATAAATAGGGTTGTCACGGTACCAAAATTTCAGTAGTCGGTACCAATATCAAATTTCACAGTTCTCGGTACCAATTTCGTAACCACAGTAACTATTGTAACTATTTTGTTTTATTCCCCTAAATTGGTTATGTTCTGTACAGTAAGCAATAGAGCATTCCCTTTATAATCAATGAAGCCGCAGCACAAGCTCACTGACTGAGTGAAAACTGCTATTATAAAAATCTGTCTATACTGTACAATAAATTTCTTATTTGTGTTTATACTTTGTTGGTTACGAAATGATTCGGAAGCGTGCAGAGCTCACGCTGAACAAACTCTGCCGTATTGAGCGGATTCTGACTAACTTAAATACCTCTGATTGGCCATTACATTCACAAGCTCAACAAACATGTCTGTGATTGGATCACACAAATATGTACAGGAACATTTGAAAGCAGCTGCCAATCAGCAAATACCAGATTGACCAGGTACTCAATACTACCGGTATTGCAGAAAGAGTGGTATTGTTACTTTTTAAAATGTAAGCATTGACTTGGTACTATGAAAATTCTATGAGAATAGTGAAGTCACAGCCAGTCAGGATCAATCCTGTTTAACGAGCTCGAGCATTTAAAGCAACAGATGACAAAACTGTAGCATACACTTATAATAAACAGTTATTGTCCATTGGTGCAGGCACTGATATTGTTATTGGTATAGTTTTTGTTCTTGGTTTCAGCGGCCCTTAAGGCATGCCCGTTTACTATGTGGCCAAGGCAGACAAAGTCTCTAAAATTGAAACTGTTATTGAAAGGTAATTCATTTTAATAACATATCTTAAATCAGGATTCAAATCTTCAAAAATTTTAGTACCGTAAAATACTGTTAAAAAAGCATTAAAAAGTGGACAAATCGGTGAATGGCTCGCCTTGATTCTTGATTCATGTTTCAAATATTCACGCTCATGTGAACCAGCACAGACGGCACTGAAAGTCACTTTCTCTGTTTAGATATTCTTTCAAACAACAGCACAGAGGGGGGGAAGAAAATCTATTGAAAAATGCTGCTCCACAAGAAAATACATCTCTGCATGTGCTCCGATTTTAAAATAGGTGTAACATGCATTTGGGAACGCAAAATACTCAACCCATTTCATCAGATTTGGAATGAGAAGCATTTATAAATCTGTTGCCAACAACTTTAAAGAAACGTTAAGGGCTCCGAAATGCTTGAAGGTTTAATGTTTGAAAATTACATAAAAATTAGTATTGTAATTTTACAATTGTACTACAAAATAAATTAATTATGTTTTTAATAAAAAACATTCATTTTATTTTACTGTTCAATAGTATTATTATAATAATAAATTATTTTATTATTAATAATGTAATAATAATTATATTATTACATTATAATAATAATTATATTTTTTTTATTATTTTAAGACTTATTTAAATCGAGTTAATAGTAAATCAAGAGGTTTTTTATTTTATTTTTTTATTTTTATTTTTTCCCCCCTCTATGATAATTTTAAGGTTACTGAAAGAGGTTGGTAAAAAGTAATCTTATGTGTGAACACCCAGAAAGTTTTTTTCCCCAAATCTTTCAGCCTAAAAAGGGTCTTTAGACTAGAGTGAAAAGTCATTTTCAAAATCACCCCAATTGTTCCAGAATTATCCATTATTTCAAATCTCTATAATATCACAATGGCTGCTACAGAAAAATAAAACATTAAAAAATAAAATATTTATATTTTTCCCCCCAATATTGCCACTGACCTGAAAACTGAGAACTGATCTAGCATTGAGAGTTGAGAGTCACTTTTACTGGAAACAAAAAAAAAAAAAAAACAATTAGATAAGCAATTTCCCATAAAATTTTCTCTCACGTCTTAGAAATGTACATTATATTTTGAAGTCTGACACAGTGCACTCATTAGAGAGTGAAAAGGAAATGAACAAGACCTCCATTAAAGCTTCAAATCACTTCATATAGAATAACACACACTCAAAGACTTTCATATCAAGCTGAGTAAATTGGTCTTGAGTGACGTACAGAATGAGATTATTAAAACATTTGATATTTTCAACAATGTAAAATAATTTGGACCTGTTCTTATCTAACAAGAAGTTTCGCAGAACGGTGACATTTTCCAGAACTATTTTACCCACTTGAGAGTTTCTCTCAATAAACCAGACTTACTTGGTTACAGTTCATCAATGCATGCCTCATTATCGATCAGCTCTCCAAAGATACAAGTTACAAATTATAATGATCATACACAATCTACTGAACAGACTTGTATTCAAGGACCAACAAAACCTGACTGAAAGACTGACTGGCCATCTGAGCCAAGACAAATATTTACTGTGAAAATTTGGTGACATAAACATTTTAATTGTTAATGGCTGTTAATGTGGTCAGTTGTTTTCAATTTCTGCGTCATCATGTCAGGAAATTCCGTCTTATTATCAAAGTGCCAGTCCCCATGTACAATATAATTTATATTGTGGAAGTTTAGCTTTACATTTTACAGTATATGACAAGTTCCACAAGGTGAATCATAACACATAAACAGTTGTGTAGGTGCCAGACTTATTAATTTATGGAAATCTATCATTTATTTATTCTTTGTTCCAAAAATCCATTTTTTATTATTTTATTTTTTTTGTAACTCATAAAGAGGCGTGCGTGTAGAAATAATTATTATTACAGGGAAAAGAGGAGCATGAACATTCTGCTAAACATATTCTTTTGTGTTCCACAGAAGAAAGAAATCATACAGGTTTGTAGCGACATGAGGGCGAGTAAATAATGCCAGAATAATCGTTTCTGGCTGAACTGTCCATTCAAAGTCTGTTTCTTAAACACAGATTAAATGTCATTCTCAGATGAGAAATTTCTCAATAAAAACAACACCAGTAAAGATGGAAAATCCAGAAGTAGGTTTCAGTTTAGTGAACTCTGAGTAGAGAAAGATTGTTTTCTTAATTAAAGATGTATTGTGAATCCCGCAGGACACAGTCAGGTGCGTAAGCTTGACCTGTTTTCATCTGAAGTCGCTGCGAGATGATTTTAATGTGTGCACATCTGTTTGCGGTGCATCTGCTGTTGAGTGTTCGTTCTGTCATTTTTCATTTTGTCACTCGTCTGTAACAGTTTTTTAAACCCTTGTGCTGTTTTAGCTTGTGTCTCATGCAGAAATTCTTTTAAAGGGATATTCACCTACAAATATAAATTTATAAATTTATTTACTCACCCTCATATCGTTATTAACCTGTGCTATGTTTTCTTCATGTTGTTTCCATACAACTTTTTCAGCTTTATTTATAAATTTTGCCAAAAAAAGAAAGAAAAGAAAAAAAAAAAAAAAAAAAGAAAAAAAAAGAAAAATGCAACAGTTCTGAAAATTAATTAAAAAAAAATAATAATAATAAAAATAAAATTTGAACAACTAGAAAAACAGGGTTGGAAAAGTCATCAGTCCCCTGATTTAATATTCCGTAAAGCCACCTTTTGCTTTAATTACAGCTATTAATCTTTTTGGATATGTCTGTACTAGCTTTGCACACTTAGATTGGGGAATATTTGCCCATTCTTCCTTGCAGAATTGCTCAAGTTCAGTCAAATTCCGTGGTGAGTGGAGACGTACTCACAGGGAGAATCTAAAGGCCTGGAGGAGCCCACAGTGGAGCCACAGGAGAGCATTAGGGCGGAGTGGAGCGCTAGCGGAGTGGACAGCGTCTTTTTGAAGATTCCGCTCCGCTCGCTAGTTAGCAAAGATTAATTTTGTGATGTACTCACAATGAAGTTCTTGTTCATACTTTGCTTTGGGGTTAAAAGAACATTGAAATACCTTTGCAGCAATACACTGTTAAAGAACATCCCGACGTGGTCCACGCTGCTAAGAGTGCCGTTTAGATGAATATGTGAATATTATATTATCCTCTCAATAACAAAAACACACAACAAATATGACAGCAGAGAAAAAATAGTAAGAAAGCGCCTGATCTGATCATAGCGATATGGATATGTTTGCACCAGCTCTGCAATTCAGCACTCGAGTCAAGTCACGTTATGTTTATTTATACCACTTAATAGCTACAAGCCTATTGCTTTAAAACCACAAATATCATAACTATCTATAGGCCTACTGTAATTGAGATGTATTCAAGGAATTAAAAACTGACAGACGTATTGTTTTGGTCTTAGTCAAAGGCAGCGGAAACATGGTAGTGGATTAATTTGTTACACACTTCAATCCTATGGAGCTAGAATTATGACGATACTATTTGAATTGTGTAAATTTGAATTATAGACGTGTAATTTAATAAAATTGAATATGTGGCATTTTACATAGTTCTGAATTAGATTTTTTAAAACTTGAATATTAAACATTTGAAATTGAACACAACTGAAATGTTTTCATGGCAGAACTTTATAGACATGTATTTTCAAACAGCAGATTTTTCGTTCTGAAATTTTAGAATGCAAATATCCAGTTTTTAAAAATACAGCTTCAAGGTTTCAAGATGAAGAAGAAACTCAGAACATCAAATTCAATACTGTAAATTTAAAGCGCAGAAATTCAGATCGTACAGAAAGTAGGTCAGAGGCCATCCGCAGGGAAGAGTAGAGGATTCTCAGAAAAGTCGAACGGAGCATTTCGGCCAATTACAGAGCTGCAGTTGTTTTTCTGAGGCGAGTCTGTGCTTAAACATTTATGAGCTGTATTTATATTTTAGGTTGGCTTTTTCAGCACTTGAAACATTTGTCTAAGTTTCTCTGTTGTTTGTTTTAAAGTATATTTGGTGTGTAAGTGATTAGCATGCTACTGTGTCTACACAGGACGTGAGCGACGTGACAATAGAACCTATTGATTATAATCAGTAATATAATGTCTACACTGGATGCAGGCGGCGTGGCGCAACACCGTGTCTATGCCGGACGTGCCGCGCCGCGTCACAACAGCTTGTAGTGACCGCTGCAAAGAGCAAAGATTTCTAGGAATTATTAATTTGTGGCCATGATTTATCTTCCCCTGCGAAAATATAGGGGAAAAGAATCAAGAGATTGCATATCCAGATACCTCACGAAATAATGGATAAGTGTCTGTGACCCATTAAAAATAACAAAGTTTGTTTTCCAGGAGTTTAGTTTTACTTGCGCAAAGCATAAGCAACAGAACATGAGGAAACATCGACACGCACAGCGCAGAATAAAATCATATAGGCTAGCCTATAAAGACTAAATAGGTCAAATATTTCACTCAAATAGTTAACAGATTAACAAAATTAAAGAAAAAAAAAAAAAAAAAAAAAAAAAAAACGTGACAAGTAGTAGCCTGTATAGCCTACTGAGTTTTTTATGTTTTGACGCTCTCCATCACAAAGAAGTTGATGGAAAAGAAATTGAGACGGCGGAAAGCAGCAGGCTATCCTGTCTGTTTTCTCTATTTTATAAGAACACAATGTTCTGTTTTTATAGGCTACATAAATTAAAGTAGACCAGATCAGTTTAAAACTATGCTTTTGTAGGCTATGAGCATTAATGATGGAATATAGTTTTCCGGGGCTATAAGTACTCAAGTGACTGGTTCAAGTGATCGCGCCGGCACCTCGCGCACACACACAGTTTGATAATTTATTTATACTTATTTACATGTTTGTTGACTATATTTATTAGGGCATTCCTCAAGTAGAATGGTTTTGACTGACAGCGCTCTGAAAAGTGAACAGACGCGCTGAACTAGAGACGGTAAAAGTGAGTGGGGCCAACATCATTGGTCTTATAAAGTGGATGGGTCTTGCCCTACCCACATACAATGGTTCATACGCCCACGCTCAATACACATTATTGTAAGCCATTTATTCATGTTCACACAGTGCGCGTCTGTACTAGTCACTAGAAAGGCAAGAACCCATTGATTATAATCAGTGATATTGTCTACACTGAATGCGGCGCGGTCTGACGCGACAGGTCAAATCCCCAACAGCAAATGAATTCCCGTTATTTCTGACGCAGTCCACGCTCTTTGCAGCGGTCACTACAAGCTGTTGTGACGTGGCACGTCACGTCCGGCATAGACACGGTGTTGCGCCACGCCGCCTGTATCCAGTGTAGACATTATATTACTGATTATAATCAATGGGTTCTATTGTCACATCGCTCGCCTCCTGTGTAGACACAGTAGCATGCTAATCATTTTCACACCAAATATACTTTAAAACAAACAACAGAGAAACTTAGACAAATGTTGCAAGTGCTGAAAAAGCCAACCTAACATATAAATACAGCTCATAAATGTTTAAGCACAGACTTGCCTCAGAAAAACAACTGCAGCTCTGTAATTGGCCGAAATGCTCCGTTCGACTTTTCTGAGACCCTCTGCTCTTCCTTGCGGATGTTCTCTACCTACTTTCTGTACGATCTGAATTTCTGCGCTTTGAATTGACAAAATTGAATTTGATGTTCTGAATTACACTTGTCTATAATTCAAATTTACACAATTCAAATTCAAATAGTATTGTCATTATACTAGCTACATACAATCCACGCCCAACGTTCTTGGTTTGCTTCTTATTTATTAAATCCAGGCAATTGATTGATGAAACATTGATTAAAATTAAGATACAGTTTATACAAAACAAAATTCACTTTAAAGAAAGGCTTTCTACAAAACAAAACTTAATGAAGTGGTCAAAATCATGTCTGTGTGTGTATTTAGTTTCATATTTGTAAAATATATAACTAAATATGCTATGCAGTTGACGAACCCGCCGGCACGTTCTGCCAGATTTTTTCCTCACAAAAACGGAAACAACTTAAAATACTCCGTCATTTTTGGGCATACAGATAAGTCTAAGACATCATAAAGGATCTACTTTTATTCGTGTACACGCACAATAACAACAAAACCTTGTGCTTTTTTAAAATAGAGAGAATAAACACTTCCAGCTGTCTGTCTCCGCGCGAATCTTTCTGAAACACGTCTCATAAATGAACTGATGCTCAGCGAATACTTATCACACAAACATGGAAAATATTTCCAAAGAAAGCTTGAAATGTCTACATTTAAATAAAGCAATTCACATTTAAAGCAAATATTCTCCTGCAATGTAATCTGTATCAAACTAAAAAGATGCACACTGGCTCAACTAGTTATAGTTAATGTGATATTCATACTGTAATGTGCTGAATGCAAAATGGTAAACGCCCCCAACTATGCCTTAAAAAGCATCAACAAAGGCTATAGTGTAGCCTTTAACACGTATTGTATAGTACATAGAAACTTTATGTCGGAGCAGGATTTGAGCGAACGTCATTTTACTGGTGAGCGAGAGCAGTACATGAGTGGAGCGTTCGCTTGGGCCATGAGCAATTGAGTGAAGCGCGCTGGCTTAGAACGCAATATTGAGCGGAGCGTCACACCGCTCTGTTTCGCTCAAATGCTCAGAGCCGCAGTCAGGCGTGACCAAGGTGGAGACGTGGGCTTGGCAGCCTGGCAGAGCCAGAGGGGTAGAGGGTTGAGGTGCAGCTAGAGAGCAGAGTCAGCGTGACAATAGACCAAGGTGGAGCCAGAGAGATGATGGAGTCCAGGCCTCGAAGTTTTGAGGTGGAGCTGAGGGATCCTTAGACCAAGGCGGAGCTGACGACTGGCCCAAGGTGGATCTAAACAGCAGGGCAGAACCACTGGATGAGGAGCTATGGGCTGAAGAAAGACAGCAGAGGCAAGGCTGATGTAGAAAGACGCAGAGGCAAGGCCGAGGAACTGGATGGCTTTGGCAGAGACGGTGGGAGAGGGAGGCTGGGTGGAACCGTTTGTGACGAAGGAGACTTGGTGCTGGATGACAAAGGAGGCTTGGTGCTGGGCTGAACCAGCGGCGAGGAAGACGACTTGGGACTGGACTGAACCAGCAGCGAGAAAGACAACTAGGGACTGGACTGAACCAGCAGCAAGGATGTTGGCTTGAAACTGGACGGGACCAGCGGAGACTGGAGTCCTTGAATCATTTCATCATCCAGCTCATTACATAATATCTGTGGAAACCCAGCTTATTTCAAGCACTTCAGCGATGGGAATGTGGGCGGGGCTCCAAACCATGTAGACGAACTCAACTAATAAGCCCTCAGCGATGGGAATGTGGGCGGGGCTCCAAACCATGTAGACGAACTCCTATTTGTTAAAATAAAATGTAAACAAATCTTTCTTATATTTTATATGAAGATTAAATAAATAAGCGTTAAGAAACTTAGAGCTGCACAATTCTGGATAAATTGAGAAACTTTTTTGTCTTGTCAAACTAAGATCACGATTCTGAATGACAACTAAATGAAATAACGTAATTTATTACTAGAGGTTCTGACAAAATATTAATTGCTGCAGTCTATTTTAAAATTTAAAATTTATTTGAATTAATTATTTAAAAAAAAATTCTGTTTAGAAGTATGATTCAATGACTCACTCATAAATACTCATTTTATTACTGGATGAATCAGTGTATTTGAAAGAATCTGTTGAATGAAGATTCAACGTCAAATACATTTTTTAACACTCACTTGTCGCTACCTGGTGGTGAAACAACGTATTTGATAAATGCGTCGTTTTCATTGCCAAGTTTCCTTCAAGAGCTGATTTACTCTATTTTGATCGGTAACATAAACATTAGTATTTATATCTGAACTATAAACTTTTATCTCAGTACTTCTGTGATAACCTGAATATTTGTAACAGAAATAAAGATACTGTGTGGTTGAAAACACTGTGCAGCTGTTTATACCGACATGGCAACTGCTCTCTCAAGACGAACTTTGAAGTAGATCAACTGTAAGACGTAAGGAAACCGTGAAACTGCCACACTGACAAGCTGATATGTCCTTTTTTATTCATAATCTCCTTGTCGCCGGCAGGTACAGCACTCATTTTCATGTTTGTGTGTTCTGCTTTTACATGCTGATTGCTCAACTGAACTCCATAGCAATTTGTTTGTGTGTCACTCATAGTGCGTCTGTTTGTGATCCAGGGACGGAGCGAGAGTTGTTCATGCAACCGAACTTCATGTCTGTTTACATTTTAACGCATTTAAGTGAAACTATATCGAGAGTTATATCGAACATTTTTTCTATCGTTATCGATTAAGAAGGATAAATATTGATATTGTTTTATCGCCCAGGCCTACGAACTCCACTAATAATGATAGGAGTGTGAGCGGGGTTCCAATCCATTCCATCAAATTCCACTAAAATACCTTCTCTGATAGTCTTTGTTGCCAGCTCACACACCTGTTTAGACTCCACGATGGGCTCTGGCTCCGGGATGAAATTGGCCTCTGCCGATTGCTCTGGCTCTTGCTTTGTGGCTTGCTCGAGCTCTGAGTCAGGGGTGGGCTCTGGCTTATTATTCATAAAGGGGCATGGCTGGCTGGACTCTGGGTCCGGAGTGGGGCTGGTGTTCTCATCAGCAGGTAGTTGGTGTATGATGATCCATATTGGACCAGCACCCACTCCACACACTATGCAAAGCTTCCTTGAGGACCTTCCATGGGCAGGCATACCTTCGACCGCTCGTTGAGGCTGGTGTTGTAGAAGATGCACAGAAAGCAGTTGGGATAGTGGGTGAGGCACACCAGATCTAGGAAGTCCGTTGTGTGATCCTCGAGGGAGCGATCCTCCTGCTCGAACAGGAGGAGGCAGGTAAATACATTATCTTTTTCTTCCGCTGCTTCTTCTAATTCATCTTCTGCTAATCTAGTTTCCATGTTCTATCATGGTTGCATGTAGCTTAATCCGAGAGAGAGAGAGAGAGAGAGAGAGAGAGAGAGAGAGAGAGAGAGATGCGTGATGCAGAATGAAGATGAAACAGACTTAAATAAACACAAAGAGTAAGAATACAACACACACACACACACTCATGATTGCACCGGTCCTCCTTCTCTCACGTTTATTCTGGACTCCATTTTCCAGCATCCCTTCTGGTTCTCATCTGCACTCTGTCAACAATCACCCACACCTTCCACTGATTGTAACCTCATTTAGAGCACACCTGTTTGCATTTTAGTTTGTGATCTTGTGTTTATATTGCCCTCAGTTTCCTCAGTTATTTTTTCTAGCGTTGGTTGTTATGTTCTCTGTTTTGTTTGTTTAATCATTGTGGATGCTCTTCTTTTGTTTGTATTTTGAAAAGTAAAGTTATTGTTGCTGAACAAAACTGCTGTGCCTCTCCTCATCTTGTTATTAATCTGGCATGTGACAATAGTAATTTTAATATATATTTATATATATTTTTTATATAGTAGCAACACTTCCATAATATAATTATGTGCACTAGTCTTCTGTAGTCATATGTTGCTTTGTGTGAGAAACACATCCAAATGTAAGTAATTATTGATTAGTTGTTCTTTTTGGAGCTTGACAGATGCTGTGAACTGTTGTTATACAAAAACAATCTGCAAAGACTCAGCAAAAAATATTTTCTAAATTTTAATTTATGGTTGTTCTGATCCTTACAACTTTAAGTAATGTTTGATGTATACATACGCTCTTTAAACAGTTCTCAGACTGTTTATGATTTAGTTTGTTGTGAATTTTATTTATTTATTTATTTATTTATTATTATTATTATTATTTATTTATTTTATTTTTTTATTTTTTTTTACTCTATTGAAGCATCTTACAAATTATTCCAGCTGTCAACAGCATCGTTCTGTAATTCCAGCTGGCTTTTGTTTTGTGCTGATCAGTAAATCCATCTTGGCAAGAATGAAAGTGCCACAATCTTTCCCTGGAGTAAAAGCCCATCTAAAAGACTTAATTTAGTCAAGCTTTATTTTGAGGTTTTGTGTGTGTGTGTGTGTGTGTGTGTGTGTGTGTGTGTGTGTGCGCGCACGTGCGCATAGTTTACGGATCAGTTAGCTGTATATTCCTTAAAACTGAAAAAAAAACAAATCCGTAATTAAACCACTGCAAGAGTGGGGCAGTTTATGGCATGGTATATGGATGGATCTGCATGTCTGGATTGCAAATTGTGCAAGTTCATAAAGTTGCATAATGAGTTACTCAATATTGTGCTGAAGAGTTTGAGCATGGAAGAAAGGATGATTCCATAATGAAGATAATTAACTTCAGAGAGCTGCGTCTGGACCGCTGGCTCTGGTTTTTTAGGGAAATGAAGAGGAGAATTCAATTATTGGAGTTTTCTGAATCGTGACTCTGCAGAAATAATTATCTCTCATGTTTTGTGCGTATGTTAATTAGACCTTTAGAGTCAAAAGGAGAACAATGTTTAGACATAGATCCAGTAAAGGAAAAGGGTAATGGCTTAAACTAATACAATGAACTTAAACACGGCTACAAAGCAGGATCTTATGAAATCTTGTTTGGTCTGCTGTAAAACTGGGTCAAATTATCTCTGTTCACCTAGAGGTCTGATATAGCAAACCTGAATAACACTGAAGACTGGAGTAATGATGCTGAAAATTCATCTTTGCATCACATTAGGGCTGTCACTAACGATTATTTTGGTAATCAAGTAATTGTTCAATTATTCTGACGATTACCCGAGTAATCGAACCCCCCAACTATAAAGTTTACGCTGTTCTTCTCCCAGTTCACCAGATACTTGCATCCATCCATGTATTTCAAAAGAAGTGGATGAATTCACGTGTTTTAAACCACGGCGGTAAAACAATGGTGGCACTCATCACTCACATAGCTCAACTACTAACGCAATCATTATAAAGGTGCTTACAACAAAACACATTCACTTACACATATGGCTTAAAATACATGTATAATAGCAATAACACAATAATAATTGATTCAAGTATCAAAAGCAAGTAATCATATTGTTTTATTGAACAAAACTGTCAAAATACATAATGTATTGTAAACAATATAACTACTTTATGTAATATAACAAATGCCTGCAAAGGGCGCCAACGGCCTGACGATTGTTTTTACACTTTACAACGCAATCTAATTTGTGTTTAATATTGGCTTACAACATTTATTTTAAATGTCCACTTAATCTTTAATATTTGGCCATTTCTTTACGAAGGAAATGCTACAACCACTGTAATTTCTTTAACAAGAACATGTGGACTTAAATGAGGGCTTAAACTTTTATTTTGAAATCGCGATGTTAGCACATTTAGAAACACACCGATGTATTCTCCTGCGTTTGCGTAGGTTTATACATGACTTACCTTACAAATCTGATGAAATGTCGCACATTGCATTTACAGATGAACGTTAAAAACTCACAGCTTACGCGGAGATGGAGTTTGAGACGCGCCACTCATGTAAATGATAACAGTTTGTGTGGAGCTTCATTTACTCATGAACAGAGCAGCTCTGAGACGCACACAGGTAACCTACAAGCATGTAAATAATTACACCGCATATTAAACCTGCAGCACATACATTTATTTAATTGAATCGCAGCCTTTGCAAATTCACAATAGCATTAGCAATAGCCAGCAGCCATATCACCCTGTAGCCCAAGACTGGTTGCCCACTGAAGCTAAGCAGGGCTGAGCCTGGTTAGTACCTAGATGGAAGACCTCCTGGGAAAACTAGGTTGCTACTGGAAGAGGTGTTAGTGAGGCCAGCAGGGGGTGCTCACCCTGTGGTCTGTGTGGGTCCTAACACCCCAGTATAGTGATGGGAACACTATACTGTCAAAAAGCACCGTCCTTCGGATGAGACGTTATACCGAGGTCCTGACTCTCTGTGGTCGTTAAAAATCCCAGGATGTCCTTCGAAAAGAGTAGAGGTGTAACCCCGACATCCTGGCCACATTTGCCCACTGGCCTCTGTCCATCATGGCTTCCTAATCATCCCCATATACTGATTGGCTTCATCACTCTGTCTCCTCTCCACCAATAAGCTGGTGTGTGGTGGGCGTTCTGGCGCAATATGGCTGCCGTCGCATCATCCAGGTGGATGCTGCACATTGGTGGTGGTTGAGGAGATTCCCCCTTCCATATGTAAAGCGCTTTGAGTACCCAGAAAAGCGCTATATAAATGTAAGGAATTATTATTATTATTATGCTTTATCATGATTTTTAAACAGATTTAATATCGTGCAGCCTTAGAAAACGGTCTAATAATGCGTTTCATGCATTCTCGTCCGTGGAAAGCGCACTTCCGGTATACTTTACCGGTTACTCGACACGGGCAAATTGAAATCGAGGGCTTTTTAAAATTGAGTACTCAAATTTAATCGAGGAATCGCAACAGCCCTACATCACATAAATAAATTACATTTTTCAATATATTAAAAAATAAAAAATAAATAAAAAAATCAGTTATTTGAAATTGTAACATTGTTTCACAATATTATTGATTTTACAGTATTTTTGAAAATAAATTCATAATAAATAAATTCAGCCTTGGAGAGCAGAAGAGAGTTTGTATATATATATATTTTTTTTTTTTTTTTTTTCTCAGAATATGCAGAAACCTTTGAACTGTTGTCAATGTTAAAGGAGTCCAGATGATGTAGTTATAACATCTACCAGGAGGAGATAACTAGAACATGCTAACTAGATGATCTTTAAAGGGGACCTATTATGCCCCTTTTCACAATATGTAATATAAGTCTCTGGTGTCCCCAGATTGTTTCTGTGAAGTTTCAGCTAAAAATACCACACAGATCATTTATTATAGCTTGTCAAATTTGGCCCTGGGTGTGAGCAAAAACATGCCGTTCTTGTGTGTGTCCTTTTAAATGCAAATGAGCTGCTGCTGCCTGCCCACTTTCCAAAAGAGGGCGAAGCTTTAACAGCTCGTGCTTCGGTTGCTCAACAACAACAAATCTGGAGAATCTCACACGCAGCCAAAATGACGATTGTCAGTAACAGCGTTCAGCCTTACATTGTTCAAACCAGAGTCAGACACTGATGGAGAGACTCAGGAAGAAGTTACAACTTTTAGAATGCAACTGGAAGTTTCTGAATGGTTAGTGGATAAATTTATATAGTTGCTGTGGAGTTGATTCAACTCATCGACTAGCATCCTTTGTGCAAAATCCATATGGTTGGCCACTATACATAGCGTACCTGTTTGTCAAACAGAGCCATATACACCAGGCTAACGTTTATGATTGCTATCGAATGCTGTGAATGGTCTAATATATTTTCCAAATATCGCTCAGACAAACGCTCCTTTTTTAGAAATCGAGCTTGCCAGGGTCAACTTGCAGGCTATCCAAGCTAACGAGACTCTAAATATTGTTCTGTGCTTGCCTGTGAAGCCAACAACAGAGCAGTTAGCATACTTTGCTCGAACTTTTGCCATGGCCTTAGAACTGGTACACCGTTTTCGCTTGTGAAAACAAAATGACGGCACCGTGGGTGGAAACGTGCAGATTAAGGGGCGGTAATATTATAATAAGATCCCCTTCCTACATCACAAGGGGAGCGAAATCTGAGCTGCTCGTTTTTCACATGCTTGCAGAGAAAGGCTTGCCAAAACAAAGTTACTGGGTTGTCCTTTTTCATGTTTTCTGGGTTGGTAAATGCACCGGGGACCCGATTATAGCGCTCAAACACGGAAAAAGTCAGATTTTCATGATATGTCCCCTTTAAATAAATAATTTGGATGAATGATATTGGAATAGCTGTAGAAAATAGCTGAACTTCTGTCACACTACTGAAGTATGTAGTTAAGTTAGTAGCCTCATTAATTTTAATTAATTACCCTAAAACACTGGCCTTTCAACCCACTGGGCCAAAGACATGTGGATCATGTCACTTACACATTCAGAATTGAAGATCCCACTGATGTTCTCATGTTCACAGTAACATTTTTCAGAGTTTGTCAACCGTCTCTCAGGTTATCAGATCCATTCCATGCTGATTGCATTTAAAATTTAAAATCAAACTCTGATAAAAATAAACAAACAAATAAACACACACACACACACACACACACACACACACACACTACTGTATGTGGATGTGCAATCAACCAGCAGACAACTTCACTTCTGGTTTAAATAAAAATGAAATATTAACTCTCTTATTCAGACGGTACTAGTTTTCAGTGAGGAGGTCAAGTGTATTTGCATACTTTATGTCTAATTCAAATACATCTGTGTTTTTCTCTCACAACCTTTGCAAAAAATTGTGGAGCAAAAGACCTGCTGTTGTTCAGCAAAATCAGATGTTGTATTATTTTGTATTATTAATAATAATGATGATAAGTCCTGATTGCTGTACAGCTGAAATCAGCAGCAGAGATTAGACGTGTGTGTGTGTTTTAGCAGAGAGACAGTTTTATTGGAGAGAGAGACAGACGACGACCCTTCAGTCTTGGCTGTTTGAACTTGAGTAAATTGTGGGGTGTAAATCGTGTCTGAAGGCCTTTCAGAGCTGAATCACACTAATTCACCTCATCTAAACTCACTCCAACATAAAATCAGACCATTTTTACATTTCCTCAAAAAATGACAGTGGTGATAGAAATGCTAATGGCCTGTTTTTTATGCTGACTCCTAAGTTTATTTGTATTTCCAGGCACACTGTCATAGTGAAATCTGAATACAAATCTACTCAATGCTTCTCTTACAGAAAAACCACATGAATTTTCCATGTTCTCCACATATGTTGATCACATGTGAAACATGTTTCCCATGTGCAAAGTATGTTTCACATGTGTTTTTAAATTCATGTGGTTTTAAACAATCACCAGTTTTGTTCAATAAATGGTTGAAACTGTTCAGTGATGAGGGTCATGATGAAGCAATTATTAATCAAAATAAAACCAAAACTCGCAATATGACTATAATGTGCGATTATCAAATGGCAAATGTTCTGATTAAATAAAACAAATACGTGCGCTGTGTGTTTTAGACGGAAGTGTGTCACTGTGTTCATTTACATTTGAGCAGCTTCATCTGCATCTGCTCTGAGTTTGAATCGCTTTACCGTTCATTTCTGAACAAAACATAGTCAAACCATCTTATCAACCAAACTAAAAGCTCAATGAATTAACATTTGAAAATGAAGAAATTAAGCCACTGACAGCCATAAATATTAATATTGTAAACTAACAATCAATATTGTAATACTGTTGTACTATAAAATCAATTACAAATTATTAATTAGTTAATTCATTAATTTTACAACAATCACTGTAAATGTATAATAGTTGAGTTTACTTAGAAAACACGAGGAAACCGATTGCCTTAAATATAGCAAGTAAATTAGCTCATAATTTTTGAGGTGATAAAACTTACTACCATTCAGTAGAGGTAACTAGAGGTTATTTAGAAAACAATAAACACTAACAGATCTCTCAAGATCTTAGCAGAGGAAGGTTAAACAACAACAACAGCATTACCAGCTTCAGTTATTACAAACCAGTTGACTTTATTTCTGTCATAAGTCTAAAGAAGTTCTTATTGAGAATTAAAAGAGGGTTAGTTGTTGATGATTTATTGAAAATAATAACATTTATAGTTACCATTATTGTGAACAGTTTTGCTTTAGTTGGGCTCTTGACCCTTGACTTTAAAACACCAGTTTGTCTATGGCTGCTGTAACTGTGTGTTTATAATGCAGTCATTATGGCAGAAAAAGCCAATAGAAATACCGGGGTTAATCTTTTGAGTATTTCCTGGTGGTGACATCATGATCAAATATCCTGGTTCAAAGATCTTTTAAATTATATTTTTTTTATAATGACTTCCTTGAAGTGAGCATTGTATTTGCTAACGGACTTGTGGAAGGGCCCTTCGTGAAGGGATTCAATTGTTCACTTTCATTTGGAAAGCTCCTACAAATGGCATCCCCTTCCCGGAGTGATCTTCAAGGGAGAAAAAACACTGTTTGGAATTTGCCCCCAGTCTCAAATTTTCACTACAGACTGTGATGTCAAAGACATCAGACAGGGATGTTGCAGAAAGATAAAACAGTTAAACTTAAAAACCAGATTAAATTGAATGTCAAGAACAGCAGTGAGTACAGGACCTGATATAAGCCACTGAACGTAACTGCGATCTGGGAAAGAGCGAAGGTTAGACTCGATTAAAGATGAATATGAGTGGATGCAGATCTGTTCAGATGACACACATCCTGAAGAACCAAATCTATTGTTCATCTCAGACATGGTGGCAAATGAATGTATATGATCGTTCATCAGTGATATCTCTGTAACATCTGCAAGACTTCAAGACTGAACACAAGAAACAACAGCACATTATAGAGACAAATTCAGCAGTCAAGTGTATGACAAATCAGCGTTGATGATCGTCTCTGTGGGGTTTAAACGATGTCCTTGGTAAGTCAGTGTGTTGACACACAGATCAACAAACCGATGCAAACAAACACCAATGATCACAAACACAGGTCACACTTGCAAATCAGATGAGCATTAGGAGATCCATATTCACAGCTTCATCAAAGCCTGATGAGGCAGGGTGACTTCAGCAGAGACAAACAGACATATTAATCTTTATCTGTCTCTAATGTCATCACAACCAAACCAACTATCACTTATTAACCAACCAAAAATTAGCCCCAAACTCTGGTTCATATATGTCTTCAGGTTTCTCAGAGCTGCTCTTGCAGTGTGTGTGTGTGTGTGTGTGTGTGTGTGTGTGTGTGTGTTGGTTGATCTTACTTTGAGGTTGCAGAACTGAAAGTCAGTGGAACATTTTCCCTCCAGAGACCTGCACAAAAACACAAACATTTCATATGAGAAACTATATGAAAATCAGTCATCCAGAGGAAACTTATACAAAAGACAAATAAAATACAATCAGTCATCCTGATTAAACTTATGTGATTCTTTAAAATGTGTGAAAGAGAGAGATTTATGAAGTTTTTATTTATTTTATGTGGTTCAATATTGCACACTAATGTTTTTGAAAGTCTCTTCTGCTCATCAAGACTGCATTTATTTGATCAAAATACAGTAAAAAACAGAACTGTTGTGAAATATTATTACAATTTAAAATAACTGTTTTCTGTGTGAATATATTTTAATTTATCTGAATTTTCAGCATAATTTATAACCCCATATTATATACATTGTAAATATTCATGCTGCAACAGATACAAAAACAGATCTAAGTGGCAATGACTGTTAAACTCCAAAAAAGACAAAAAAGCTCTTTGAGTCATGGTCACATTGATCTGTTTTTGTATAGAAAAGAGCGACATGGAGAAACGGCATCATGCGAGCACCCTCATTTGAAAATTGATGACAGAATCTTAATTTTTGGTAAACTACCCCTTTAATCACTGATATGACAGTCAGATATATAATTGTTATGATGTTTCATCTGTATCTTGTAGAAATAAAAATGTGCATAATGACGACTCATTTGAATTTCATTTGGCAGCAGTTGTATTGAAAAGCGACTCTGACATTTTAGGATAATTGCGCCGTAACATTGTTATTTTTCATTAGAAATGTTGATTATATGCTTGGAGGAACACAAAATGTGACCGTCAAACCTCAAAACGTGTAAATTTAGGATTAATAGAGACACATTTTTTTTCCTGGATAGAAATTACATTGTCAGATCTCTCTGTGTGCCCGTCCCTAAAACTAATCCACAGCTCCAACAAGAACATCAAGATTAAAGGTTTATGGCAAATGAAACTCTGGCTTCAGTTTTTTGTATATTTGAACTTTTAAATTTCATTTCCATTATCGACAAACATCAAGGACAGTTAGGATGTGCTCGTGAAGTCAGGTTTTGAACACTGAAAGGCTGATTTTGGGTATTATGTAGGTTAAACCTGTACATGCATGGTTATAAAAAATACACATACAAAATATAAATATCTCAGATGAAAACATTTGTGGTGGATTGTGAATTGGGGAATCTGGTAAAAATTTTGTTTACAAACACCTTGTGTATGTTAATAAACTCAACAAAATAAGAGGCATCATATTTAGTGCTGCCCTGAATACGCCATTTCACATAACAGATGTTTACATTTTTTATCCCTCTTATTTTGTTAAAATAATTACATTTTGCTGATTCTGATTACTGATCTATGTGAAGGGTCTGTGTACTTGTGCGCCCATTTATTTTTTTTCCTTTTTAAACCAGAAATAAAGTTTAGAAAATGCAGCTCCCTTTCAAGGGAACTTGACGCTGCGTCATAGCGTTGAAGCTATGGGAATCCTTCCGCATGAGCCGGTGTCTGAAGCACATTTGGAAACACGCCAATTTCATTGGCCATAAATAGATGCCCAACATAAATGTCACCAGCTTTTTTTTTTTTTTTTTCTTCAGGAAACCACGTTTGATTTTTTGATTTTCTGAGAAAGAAAATATAACCCTTGTATGTCTGCATGAGTGAAATAGCATCCAGCAAACAGTACAAATAGTGTGTTCCACCATGCCCTTGTTATTTACCGAGGGATGACAATCACAATTTATGATTCACAATTTTCTGGTGGGAATCAATTGTCCTCATTGTTAGCAGTTCACAATGAAGAAACTTCACTCACACCTGGCTATTTTCTCGAGGGATGGCAGGCAGGCGTCTGCACCCCATGGTTTGGGTCCTGTGTCTGCCGAGGCAGTGCGGTGGCTCAAATCATGGGGCTTGCAGATGGAGCTGGCTGATGAGCTTGAGACGGGTTCTTCCCTTTATCTCGCTTTAATCACAGAGGACCCTTGTTCTGGATTCAGAAGCTTGCCTGGAAATTTATTTTGATCCAGACAAGAACCTATTGTCAGCCGCTTCTGGTTCTGAGGAAATGGTTGGCGGCGTGGATGCCCCAGGTACTTACTCCCAGTAGTCTTCTCAATCTCGCGCATATGAGGAGCTGCTCATGGTAGTAACTTGTGCAGTCAATAAATTTAGTTAAGAAAAGCCAGATGAGAAAAAGGAAGTTAGGAGGAGTAAATTAGATGAGTACTTCCTTACTAATGGTAAGATGTCTGCGGAGTCCCACAGATATATGTCGTTCTTCCTGGATCTCCACATTGAAGTGTCAAAGTCCTGGGGCTTCCCATATTTGTCTTGTGTCCATAACTCTGCAATGACAAATTATTTGGCTATCATGGGATTTAAGGAGCATGGGTATTTGCGGATGCCATGGGTTAAAAAGATGCTAGCTAGCCATCTCTCCCCTGCATTGGCATCAACACTAAAGAGGCCCACTTTGCTCTCGAGGCCCTGTAAAGTGACATCTGGTCTCATAGGTAAAGCATATGAGGTAGCGGGACAAGCTGGTGTGTCCCTGCACACGATGGTGGTCTTGTAGGCATATCAGGCTGACTTGCTGAAGGACCTGGACTCTGGCGAGGGAATAGACCCTCAGTCGGTGAGGGAACTCTGTCAGGGCATGGATTTAGCCTATAGTGCCACTAAGCAGACAGCCCACACATCACCATTCAATGGCTGTTTGATTGCCATGGAGAAGCAACTATGGCTCGACCTCTCAGGCATCTGTGGCTCAACCTCTGAGGCATCAAAAAGAAATAGAAAACCTTTCTATTGGATGCCCCATTTTCGGCGTCTGGCCTATTGTGCAGTTAATGTTGTCGTTGATAGGTTTCAGTTGGCCAAAAAGCAATCTGCAGCATTCCAGCAGTTTATCCCTCGCCGGGGCCAGGAGCCGTGACCTCTATGAGCCAGACCCGGCCAGGGCCTAGCTCTTCCAGGGCTAGGGAGGAGCAAAAGGCCAGTGTGGCTGCCAGTGTCCCCTTTCGTCAGGACTGGGGGTCCAAGCATCACACTCAGCCATCCAGGGCAAGAGCAGACTTAAGGACTGTCACTGCTGCTAGGACGGCTAAAAAGAAGCAAGAAGTTGCATTCTCTTCTGGCCAAAGGGGCCATAGAACATGCTACTCTTCTTTCAAGAGAATCAAGCTTTTACAGCCACTACTTTCTGCATCCCAAGTGGGACGGAGGGTAGCGTTTGATTCTAGATCTGAGGGCCTTGAACCGTACTCTGCGGACATACAGGTTTAAGATGCGTATGCTCAAACTCATGTCTCAAATTCAGTCCAAGGATTTGGTTTGTCACTATAGATCTAACGGACACATATTTTCAAATAGGAATTCTACCACAACACAGGAAGTTTCTCATTTTTGCTTTCAGGGACGAAGCTTACCAATATTGAATGCTTGTGTTGGAAGAACCTTGAGCTGAGACTCGAACACGGGTTGCCTTGTACACAGCTATGGCATATGATATGACGCTGCCCACAAATATTGCTTCTACGTAACATCTTATTTTTATCAGTTCTGTAGTGATCAGCAGGCAGACATGAGGGCAGACACCCCCCATTACATCAATAATCACCTCATCTGCCATAATGAAAAGCACAGATCCTCAAAACTCACACCTCCAAGAGAAGTTTCACAAACAAGGAAATAGATGGACTAGTAGATAAGCCTGCAAAGACAATCACCCTGACCATTTGTGTAAGGGAAGAATGATGACATTAGCATGTCACTGAGCAGGCTAATCCTATCACCATTTTGCCCCATTGTTCACCCCTGTCCCTTAGTCCTAAGACCTGAGATGTGAACTGAACTCCACTCACCAAACAGGTTTGCCATGTGGCTTGAAGTCACAAAGGACACAAAATGAACACACAGTGGACAAAATGGAGCAAATCTTCTCCATTTCTATTAACATAACTGTATATACTTAATGAGTGTTGTTTGTGGACATGCAAAATATACAAACTTACCTATTAAGGTATACATGAATGCATAGGTAGCTCAACACAACCCAACAATCTTTGGACTTTATGTTTTCAGCACAATGCCAAGGTTAATCTGAAATTGGTTTGGGAAGTGAATTATGCATAGGAAAAACCTCCATTATCCTCCATTGAAAGCAATGAAATTACCACATTTAATGTCCAGAAAAGTAGTAAAAACATAGTTAAAATAGTCCTTGTGACTGCAGTGGTTCAAACTTAATATTATGAAGTGACGAGAATACTTTTTGTGCACAAAAACAAAAACAAAAAAAAAAAAAACTACGTTATACAACAAATTCGTCTCTCTCGTCATTCTGCTACGCTATTTACGTTGCAGCGCTTCCAGGTTCTACATCCGAACGCCTGCTCAGTATTAAAAAAAAAATCATCAAAATATCTTAATTTGTGTTCTGAAGATGAACGAAGGTCTTAGGGGTGTGGAACGACATGTGGGTGAGTAATTAATGACAGAAATTTCATTTATGGGTGAACTAACCCTTTAAGCTCATTCAAGAGCATTTGTAGCAATGTCGTTTTAGAAAATAATAATTAATAATATACGGAGCCCCACACATGACATGCAGGAAAAAAAAAAAAAGTAAATTGTGAGCATGATTTAGCAAATTGAGAGAACGACTTAGTAAAGTGTGCGCACGATTTAGCCTACAATTTTTTTTCCTGCATGTCATGTGCGGGGCTCTGTAATAATAATAATCTTTACAAACAAATTTCTTGTTTAGTGAGGCACATACAATGTAAGTGAATGGGATCAAATTTTTAAGGCCATAGGTCAAGCCATCAAACACTGAACTGGACTAGATCCAAAAAGCACCAGTATGAACACAAAGAGGTCTGAGACCACATTCCTACTTAAGTGGACCAAAAAAGGATCTGAGTCAGAGACAGTGTGAACGTAAGGAGAACTGGGTCCTTTTTCACTGGGTTCACCCCTTGGTCAACTTAAAGGGGTCTGAGTTTGGTTCTTTTAAAGAGGACCCAAGTGTGAAAACACCCTAAGAGGCTCTACAAGTTAACGATATCTCACAAATCCTTCAAATTGGTCAGATGATGAACTTCCTCCAATTTATAATTGTAATTTAGTCAACAATCTTCCATGATTGTTCTTTATTGTCAAGGTGAGAATCCTTGGCTGGTGCCCTGAAATATTGGAAGGAATCATCTGACTCAATAATAATATTAATAAAAAAATAACTACATTTGTGGTGCCCTCGTGTGAGGCTAGTCCAAAATCACTACAGTTCTTTTGTCTTTGGGTCGTTATATTTCTCACAGTTTTCTGCTCGTTCTACATCAGATACAGATAAAGTAGAACAGTGAAGATTACATTTATATGAATGCATTAGTGAGAGAGTGATTGTGTGTGAATTAATTCTACCTGGCAGCTTCTCTCTACAAATAGTGAAGCTGTGGGTTTTAGTTACTAAGAAATATATGCTAGAACTTTTCAGTTTCCTAGCTATTTTATTGATAAATCACAGAACAGTGTTGACAATACATTTCTGCGCTACTGACATACATTTTCACAAGTCCCTGCGGTCAAGTCCAAGTCAGGTCTCAAGTCGTTGAGGTCCAAGTCAAGTCAAGTCAAGTCTCAAGTCTTTAGGGGTCCAAGTGAAGTCTCAAGTCAAGTCTTTGTTCTATTGTTATCAATATATTTGTTTCAGCTAGTTGTATTGTAATTAACAGTGTATTTAAATATCAAAACAGATTACTTTTACTTTAAAATTGTCTAATAAAGCACACAAAATACTACTTAAATCATTTCTATACTTTCTAACTTTATGCAAAATTATACCATTTAGAACCACCGCAAGGAAAAAAGTGCTGTGTATTATTGAGCTATATGAGTTGCCGTAGTTTGCTGTAGATCTCAAGCAATGCTGGAAAATGTAGTCTTCCAGTGAGCGCCGGCGGTAACAAAACCTATGTATAGACAAGTGTTACAGTAAACAAAACAACGAACAACATTTCCATCTGTGTGTCTCGTTTGTGATAAGGCGATATAATAACGCACTGCGACTTAACAAACCGATCTGTGGAAATGAGTCGAACGGACAGGGTCATAAAATGTGTATGGAAGTGTTCGTCCAATCCAAATACAATTTAAAATGGTAAATCTGGATAGCCTATTATATGCATTATCAAATACTTGGGCAAAAATAAATAAAAAAATGAAAAGGACATGTACTTCTTGAAAATGGACCACAAGCAAGCCTCTGCAGTTGTGCAACACCGCAGCTTCCCTTCGGATTAATTAATTGCTTTTCAAATGAAATGACAAAGTTTATCGCAAAGTAAGGCTTGGCTATATTGTAATTATGTGTTGCTAATTTAACAAGTTTTCTAATGGGTGATGAATTCGCGTGCCTTCAGATGCGTCACACGCTCGATGGCTTGGTGTGTTTAGAGAGGATCTGTGATATTTGCTGCTGCAGCACATATTTGGGAATGAATGGATAGTAAAATGTAGTGTTTCGTGCCATCATGTGGGGTAGTAAATAGAGAACGTAATCGGGAATGTCACGCCAAAAGACTTGTATTTTTCACAAGTCTCTGTCTTCAAGTCCAAGTCAAGTCTCGGGTTAGTAGTTCATGAGTCCAAGTCAAGTCTCGAGTTAGTAGTTCACGAGTCCAAGTCAAGTCGCAAGTTGTTAATTTTTGCAACTTAAAGTGCGACTCGAGTCCAAGTTGCAGACTCGAGTTTCCATCTCTGGCTAGTGAATGCTTCTGTGAGCGTGCACGATCTGCACGCTACTGTCTGTGTGTGTGCATAACGTAGCAGCATAGTTTAGTACGGTCATTAACTTACGTGTACAATAAGCTGTTTAAAACGTGCATTCATCTGATCAATATTGAGAATCCAGATGGCATAATCAAACATATCTTGTGGAGCGCTCTTGGAGAATGCATTTATTTGTGATTAACTGTTGGATACGGAGCGTAAATGTGGACTTCAAAGATTTCTTATCCTGCTGCACCCTCTATAGGCCATGACCAGTGACTAGTTGACGTCATGCTTAAAGCGTCATGGCAGAGCATTAAAGTTGATTAGTCAGTGGAACCCCTAGTAGCCACCTCCTGCTTCGATTTTGCCCCTGGACTAGTCAAAGATATATCGCACCCAAGGCCAGGTTACATTCCAGTGGTACATTTTTTGATGCAGTGTCGCGTTCCCTACTCAGGGAACGAGGTAACTTCTTTATTGACACTAATAAATAGTATAAGCAGATACAAACTTTTTTTAAATTTTTTTTTATTATTATTATTAAAAAATAATCCAAATTATATACAATTTGTTTTTTAGTATCTAAAAATGCTAAATTTCATTTTTTTTTTTTTTTTTATTGTTTTTGCATCAGTACACAAAAGCCGGCGCCTACTTAACGACATGGGCAGTAAACTACTTTCAAAGATTTGGAGTCAATATAGAATGACTCAAAAGGCATTGATATTCCTATAATCATAAAGATAGTTATAATATTGCATGCCTAAACAAGATGTATGGCATTATGTATTTAATTCTAATTAATTCAATTATATTTTCAAATTTATTTTTGTACCCTAAACTTAACCACATATATGTGCATGATTACAGCTGAGAAAAACAAATACTTTCTTCTCAACAGCCCAATGTGCCAATTTAATACACTTTTAATTTTCTAGCAACAGTCTACAGTCCAAACTGCATTTGAAACCTGCATTAAAGTAACATACAACAATGGGAGCACTCTGAGCACTAAATCCAGCACTGAACGCTCATTACAGACGTCACTGTCTGCACTTCATTTGCATCAAGTTCAGCAGTCATGTGCTCCCCGCTGGGAATCCCACAATCCCCTGCAGCAGCGTGTCACTCAGCTTTTATAGAGAATTTACTGAAAATGTCAACTCAGCTCCAGCCATTCTGCACCAGTGGACACGTATGGTCATTATTGCAACATGTATAATTATTATTATTATATTCACATACAATTTACAAAGAACAAGCACTATACTGAGTAAAAACTGTTGCTAAAGAAAATAAACTTTAAAACACAGATTTTCAGCATCCAAACGTCATTGTGCTGAATGTCAACCTGTAGGCCAGAAAATCTGGCACAACAGTAGAGCAAAAATAAACATATTGATGTTCAATTAAATTCATGTCAAAAGGTTCATTGTTCACATATAAGCCAATTCCCTTGAATGTGTGACCAATTATTTTAGAGTCACTTGGTATGTTTACATGCACTGATTCTCATTAAAGGTGCCCTAGAACACTATCTCACAAGATGTAATATAAGTCTCTGGTGTCCCCAAAATGTGTCCAGGGCTCGACAATAAGGACTGCCCGATGGCCCGGGGCCAGTGTGAACGATGCTCGGGACAGTAGACGGAACGGTCACTTGCCCGATCGGGCCAGTGCTGTAGGGTGTGCGTTATATATCGTCTATGATATCGTAATTATTGATTTAACGATCTGATATTATCGAGTATGTCCCTCACTTTACAAAAAACAAACAAAAACACACCCATTGAGTGCATGCATGCACTACGTGACGTAGTCTAGTAGGTTAGACTAGTGCACGTGCATATTTAGATTGCACGCTTTCACTGCGTGATTTAGTCTATTAAAATGCGTTTAGAATGCCCCAGAATTAAAGATAAGGGGCAAAAATGTCCCTGTATATATTTCATATTTATATCATTTAATATAGCTAACCAATATTACACAAAGAGCGCAGTTTTTCTCTAAATATTAGCATGATTACAAATGTGATATTGATTTTATTCAGCGTACAGTTTAATGAACAAGAACTTAATATCAAGTGACTTACATTTAAGACACCAAATCGCTTGTTTCGCTCTATTTCACCAACAAAAATAGTTCCAAAGTCCACAGAATTGTTTTGCGTCTCTGAGCAACACTTCCTGAATGAACCAGCCGTTTGAATGAATCGGTTGAATCTCAATGATTCGCTCATTAACAGTGATTCGCTGCCACCTACTGGCGGGTTAAATTTCACATTTAAAGTGTCTTTATTTTTTTTAATAATTTCAAATATCAGTATTTAACGTTTTATATTTTCAACATTAAAAACATTTTTATGCATCTGTAACTGCTCTTGACTGATTAACTTTAATAAAGTTTAATCTATTCTATAGTTATACATTAGATTACCTACATGAAACCTACATGAAAATCTCCTGTTTAAACCTACATGAAAAACTTGAAAAGCACCATTTATTTCATTTATATGTTTGTTCTGTTGTATTTATTTGTGCTATTACTCGTAATTTGATTATCTGTTACTATTTTATTACTTATATTTTAAATATTGTTAGACAAATAAACTGTAAGTGAGTTAATCTAGTAGCTTTTGGTGTCATAACCCTATTTATTGAGGTTAAATGTAACAAAGACAATGAAAAAAAATAACTATGCTTATTTTATAGGCCCATTTTCTTGTCTTTTACTTTTATTATTTTTTTTGTTGTGGGGCCAGTGAAAATTTTGGCAGGGCAAGTAAAAATTTTAAACACTGGCCCTAAGTATTTTATTATACAATGTTTTAACTGCCTATTTTGGGATGTAATTAAAAATGCGCCGATTCAGCTTTAAATGCTCGTGCTCACACCCCCCCCCCCCCCCGCAAGAGTCGCAACTCTATAATACATTGCATAAACACTAGAATAAGTTCACACAGCTCTCTCAAAATGGATCTTTACAAACTGTTCGTGATGCTACATATTAGATGACGTAAGTATGGTAATTATTTTTATGGATGTTTACATTTGATTCTGAGTGAGTTTGATAATGCTCCGTGGCTCCGTGCTACACTGTTGGAGAGATTTAAAAAAGACTGAAGATGCATTTATGAATTATACAGACTGCAAGCATTTAAAAATGAAATTAATGACATGGCTCTGGTCTCCGTGAATACAGTAAGAAACAATGGTAACTTTAACCACATTAACAGTACATTAGCAACATGCTAACGAAACATTTAGAAAGACAATTTACAAATATCACTAAAGATATCATGAATCATGAACAGTTATTATCGATCCATCTGCCATTTTCGCTATTGTCACTGCTTGCATGCTTCACAATACCTGCAGAACGTCTGATGATTCGGCTGTGCAGTTCCAGACGTTAATACTGGCTTGTCTAATGCCTTGAACATGGGCTGGCATATGCAAAAATTGGGGGCGTACATATTAATGACCCCGACTGTTGCGTCACAGTCGGTGTTATGTTGAGATTCGCCTGTTTTTCTGTGGTGTTTTTCACGCACGACATTTACATATGAAGGAGTAAACAATGGTGTTTGCGGCTCATGGTATGTCATTTCCACAGAACTCTTATTATTCAACTATGCCAAGGTAAATTCAATTTTCAATTCTAGGGCACCTTTAATGTGAATGAATCCAATCCAATTCTTGAAATGTATCTTAAACCGCAAGTCAGTTCAATGCAATACATCTATTTCGAACAAAACGCGGTGTGTCAGTTACTTTGTTGCGATCGAGCACAGTTTTTACCTGCTGTACGATAAAACAGGTGAAGAAAAATTCCACATATACGCACATTGAAGAAGGGGCATATCTACAGATCAGAAGATCAGAGACATGACTTTTATTTTCTTTCTTTCTTTCTTTCTTTCTTTCTTTCTTTTAACAAATTCTATTTATTTCCGTTTTTTGTTTTTCCATTTTAATTTTTCTGTATTCCATTTTAATGGTTTAACTAAATTTTAATAATCAAAAAGCATCTCTAATCAATTGAATATTTTAATGTAATCAATTGAATAATTTATTACATTTTTGAACAATAATAGGCCCCTATAACATTTTTCAGAAATTCTGTGTTCGGTGTACAGATGTATTATCAAAATGCTGGTAATCAAATGAAAGCATAGAACATTAAAAATGTATTTAAATCCTAAAATATAATCAATTCCTTTTATTTTTTGGCAGACAAAATGCAAAGGTTTACTGTTAAGATTAAAATAGAAGAACAATTGTGTGATTATTGCTTGAAGTTTTAATAATATTACTATCATTATTATTATTATGACTTTGAGAGGTACATTCTGCTGTTAAAGGATCATGCCACTATTTTTGAAAATAGGCTCATTTTCCAACTCCCCTAGAGTTAAACAGTTGAGTTTTACCGTTTTCGAATCCATTCAGCCAATCTCCAGGTCTGGCGGTAGCACTTTTAGCTGCAGCTTAGCATAGATCATTGAATCTGATTAGACCGTTAGCATCTCGCTCAAAAATGACCAAAGAGTTTCGATATTTTTCCTATTTAAAACTTGACTCTTCTGTAGTTACATTGTGTACTAAGACCGACGGAAAATGAAAAGTTGCGATTTTCTAGGCCAATATGGCTAGGAACTCTACTCTCATTCCGGCGTAATGATCAAGGAACTTTGCTGCCGTACCATGGGTGCAGCAGGCGCAATGATATTACGCAGCGCCTGAAAATAGTCCCCAGCTAGGTAACTTCCATGACCGGCACTAAGTTTGTGTAGTTGCAGAGTTGCAGCCGGCAAATTGGGTAGTGGCTGGATTTACCTGTGTGCGATTAGCCATGGTTATGTGTGTTGTAAAGGGCTGTGATAGTAAGTCGAAGGTGTACTCTACCATCATGTTTCATAGAATTCCAACGAAAAACAAGGAACGAAATAATCAATGGCTGGCTGCTCTGAACATAAATCTCAAAACACCAGTAGAATCAATCAAGAAATGGCTCTACAACACAGGCACTCACTTTCGGTCGGCATGGGTTGGCAAGCCCCACACTTGCACCACCAGTTCGAATCTGCTTTCCTCCTCCCTTCTGCCCCAGTCTCTTCAGCCACACTTTCTTGCCTTTCACGTTCCAAAAGCTCATCTTCAGTGTATTCCGGTTCAAATAGTTAAATTCCGGTATAGTTCCGGTTCAATTCAGGATGTGCACCAAAGTAAATATCTTCTGAATCGTTTCTCACAAATGTCTCCATGGTTGCAAGGCACGCTCCCTGTGCAAGCAGGTGGTCACGTTGGTTATGTTGACGGAAGTTAGCCTATTTTCAGGTGCTGCGTAATATCATTGTGCCAGTGCACCCATGGTACGACAGCAAAGTTCCTTGATTAGTACGCCAGAATGAGAGTATTCCTAGCCATATCGGCCTAGAAAATTGCAACTTTTCATTTTCCGTCGGTCTTAGTACACAATGTAACTACAGAAGAGTCAAGTTTTAAATAGGAAAAATATCGAAACTCTTTGGTCATTTTTGAGCGAGATGCTAACGGTCTAATCAGATTCAATGATCTATGCTAAGCTGCAGCTAAAAGTGCTACCACCAGACCCGGAGATCGGCTGAATGGATTCGAAAATGGTAAGACTCAACTGTTTAACTCTAAGGGAGTTGGAAAATGAGCCTATTTTCTAAAATAGTGGCATGTTCCTTTAAATGCCAGTTTTATACATTCAAATCTACCGCCGTTGTTGCAATTAACAATGACATTTGCACGCTGTTTGAACTTCCGTTTTTGTGGTAGCTCTGTATTTCTATGGCATCACTGTTGAAGAGTAATTAGCTAGTGTAGTGGATTTACTTATTGTAGAGTTAACAAAAATTATCATGGGCACTGCAATGTTTGAAGTGGATGTCATAAATGTCAGTAGACTGAGAAGATTTTAGAATGAGTGGTTCATTCATAAATCCATAAGATCTCACTTTCATGCTGTGGAAATACAAACTAGAAGACAGATAACAACGAGCGCAGTGCTGAAAAGGGGTGGGGCTACAAAATGTCTATAGGCTACCATTTGCAAGTTTTTTCTGATTGCATGAATCATAAAATGCTGAAATTTAAAATGACTTAGGTTAGGTTAGAGTTTGCCTCGGGATCGATCTGGTATTGGTCTTATGGAAATTTTAAATGAAAACTAAAATAAGATAGCTAGTGAGCGCAAAATGAATTTCTCTGCTGTATTTGAATTGTGTTGTTGCAATGAGATTAAAAATTGTACTTTTTTTTTTTTTTTTTTAAAAACAGTTTGCATCAAATTAATAAATGAAATTGAACTGGATGTTGGTTTACATTCAGCCATATTTCAAAGACAGTAGGAGTAATATTAACTGGGTCAAAAACACTAAAGTTCATCTAATTTCGTATAAATTTAAACTATAATAAATTTTCATTCATTGCCATTATCATGTCTCTAAAAACATTACATGCAGATCAACGGTCAAGCCTATGTTCTTTTAAAGCATATTATTCTGTAACAAATACTCTTTATAAAGTACTTTTTTTGTCACTAGGGTTGGTTTGTGATGATGACATGTTGTCTGATTTGAAACTGTATTTGGTAGTGGATCTGTTCATTATTTTGTATATTTTTTTTGCCCGTGTCTGACAGAAGTTCATTTGCAAACAGGAGGCGTTTGACTTTCTCTTTCATTTCGGCTTTAATTTGTGCCCCTTCACAGGGAAATTAACCCCTCTTCATTTCCCATCACTGTCAAGAGCGGGTCGCTACGGAAACGGTTACTGTGGCAACAAAGGGAGGCGGCGACCGGAGACCCTCCTCCTCTGAGCTCTCCATGAGGGGCTCATTATGAAAATGGGCTCAGCCATGTTGAATTAGCACTAATTAGGATAATTACGCTCAGTCTCTCTCTGCCGGGGAAAATGGCTTCCGTAGAAAGTGGATGAATAAATTAGACCGAAAGCCACATTGCTGCGGCATTTCACAATCACAAGGTATTGTGGGTGACGCAGTCAGCACCAGACCGAGAAAACCAGAGTTGCGTGTGTTTACGCCGACCGGACATTACAAATCACGGCTCTTTTAAAGCGTTTTACTGCAATGATCAACTCTTGTGACAGTTCCAGTAAACAAATCAAACGATGTAATATTCCTGCGGCCGTGCAACCAAAGGAAGCTGGAGGAGCTCCAGAGATGCTCTCAGAGCTTTGGCAGATCAACACATTTAGCTGGGAGCTGGATTTGTCCAAATGTTTCCTGGGCTCTGGAATGAACATGCTGCTTGTGTGTGTGTGTGTGTGTGTGTGTGTGTGTGTGTGTGTTCCACATCAAGCTTTACAATCATTTTATGTTCTTAATGTCATAATGCAGCATATAAAATGTAGAAGGCAGTATACTGTAGGTGAAAATCACATTATCACGATATATTCTCATTGGTCTTAAGCCATCGTATGATATTATTGTGATTATAAACATTTTGATATATGCTGAGTATTGCAATAAAATATATTGTGATATATTACCTTTTTTAAACTCCATATGTCCACATGATTTTTTATCTAAAATGATAAAGTTCTCAGTCTGTTCATCTCACATCTTCATAGCCATCTCTTCTATCCCTTCCATGTTAAAAAATATGTTCTGAGAATATTTTGCTGATTTTATAAAAACTTTATTTTTAAATGTTCTCTGAACGTCCAGTTTTTTAAATATTTAAAAAAGTTTTTTTTTTTTTTTTTTCTTTGTTTTTTTTGTTTTTTTGTTTTTTTTTTCCCTTTTGCAAACATTAACGGAACATTCCTTTTTTTTTTTTTTTTTTTTATTATTTTGCAAACATGGAAAGGTTTCAGTGAACATTCAAAAGTTTTTTTTTTTTTTTTTTTTTTTTTTTTAAAAAAAAAAAGAAATAGATGAATGTCCATCTAAAATGTTTCAAGAAAAAAAAAAAAAAAAAAAACGTTCCATGGAAAATGTATAAATAATGTTTCAAGGACATTCTTAAATACCAGATAACTTTGCAAAACTCTTGTGTTAACATTACTGGAAGAACACTTGTTCTTTGAGAGAACCTTGCCAGAACTTTAGCCAAAGTTCTGAGAACGTTCCCTTGGGACACTCCTTTTCAGTTAAGAAATGTAATTATGTGCTGAATCGTATTTATGTTAGAGTCATTTTATGTTCTTAAAGGGGACATCGGATGCAAAAATTCACTTTTACATGGTGTTTGGACATAAATGTGTGTTGGCAGTGTGTCTACACAACCACCCTATAATGATAAAAATCCACCCAGTGCTTTTTTTTTAATCCCCAAAATAATAAGCACTTTGTCAGATCAAACCGTTCACAGATTCTTGGCAAAGTGACGTAAATTTGCACAGGCCCCTCCCACGACTGTTGACGGACACTGCGGTTTTAGCATAGACCCGCCCTGAGTGAGCTGTAATCAGCCATTGTTTCGACGCCGCGCATGTGTAGACAAGAATGTCTCCAAAGCAACTGAGGCGTTTTGTTATTGGATATAAGAATGAACATAACAGTAGTCCTTTACGACATCTGAGCCGCTAAAGACGCAGTGGATTAATTTTGTTTTTGAAGGGAATGCACCCATGGATCTACCTATATGCGTGTATGTCTGCGCTAAAATGCTTATGTTTTGCTAAAAAGTTCCTGAAGGATGGATCAGTACCTCCAGAAGATGTGAGTAACGTTTCCTAATAATGTGCTAGTTAGCAAGTTCCACGACGAATGCGGCTAAAGTTAAAGGCCAGTTCACACCGCACAGATAAACGCCAACAAACACGTCTGTTGCAGTTTGTTGGATCAGGACGCAGCCTCCGAAATGAGACGCAGCTAGTGTGATACCCCTGTCGGCGTCTGTTGCCGTTGGTCGGAGTTTGTTTTCACCCGACTGAACATGTTTAATCGGCATTTGTTGGGTCGGGGAATGTCTGAGCAGTGTGGTATGATTTTCCAACAAACGACAACAAACTCTAACGTAATCTGACCTGGCCACGAACCGTTGCCATGATGATGAGGCAAGACCCTTGCAAAGACTGTTGTTTGATCGCGCCGGCGCCTCACGCACACACAACAAAGCACTGCATACGTGACATCGCAGCTTGTTCATGATCAAAATAATACAGTCGAACAAACATACATGTCGTTATTTCTATTTAGAACGTTCTCACTGTAATTCATAACTGCACGTTTATAATGAACAGTGCATTAAAGTGATTGTCTTATTACAAACTGTACATTTTATGTAAAGATAACATGGTAACAATACAATAAGGTTTATAAGGGTGTTAGTTAATGACTAACAAGTAATTTTCAAATGTATTTTAATCGTATTTGAGCATTTATAACTGCATAAATAAGAATAGTGAGTTCAATGCAATACCTGCCAAATAGTGTTTACAGCCCGCCTACGGAAGATAGGGGTGGGGTGAACAGTAGCTCATTATCATTTAAAGGGACATGCACCGAAACGGATCGCTGTGAACAGCGCTGTTTTTGACAAGGTAAAAAGGGTGGTTTTTTTTTGTTTTTTTACACAACCATTAAGAAATTTTAATCAAAGTATGTTATAAACTTGTGGAAAATTGGCATCCAATGTCCCCTTTAATGCCACAAATAATATAGGTATGTAGACGATAGAGCAGAAGACAACAACTACAATAATTAAATTGACATCCAAAATCCGAATTGACTCTCTAAATACATGGTCTTGTCTTACTGCATTAATCAGTGCGTTATTCAAAAGAAAGAACATTTAATATGCATTATTAATGGAATGTTTTAATATTTATTATAAATGATTTATCTCTGCACATCATTTTTTATATTCATGTGCCTCGCAATCTTAATCAAAATAACTTCCCCTCCCTCTTACAGTGAGGGCGGGACAACCTGTCACTCACATGAGATCCACCAATAGCAAACCACAACCATCCACATGGACAAAATCAAGTCCCTCCCTATACTGTTTTCTTGTCCCAGAAGCCGTTTCACTCGGATGTATGTCACAATACAGGGAAGAAAAGATGATCGCAGCAAATTCAGCAAATTCTGTGTATGGGGATCAGGTTTTACCTCTATTGACCAAATGTCTTCTTCACAATGATAGTAAAACCTGAAATTAACTACATTATGAGGAGCAGCCAACATTCCTATGAGGAAACCAGCTTAATAAACATACTACATAGTGTCCTAATGAACATTTAAAAAATGCTGAAATGCAGTGTGTTTGAAGTTTTAGAGCTTAGAAAATATTATTAGCCCAAGATAAAGCATTAGAAGTCACTGTAAAGCCCCACCATAATAGCAAAACGAACATGTTTGTGTGTGTGCGTTTTTTTTTTTTTTTTTCCCTGCCTCAGTGGTTTCAGAGATCTTCAGCCAGAGGGAAAGAGAAACACAGTTTAAGAGAAAAATAAAATTGACCTAACAGAAATATAAACTGAACGGCTGTAAATAGATGGAGATCAGGAGATTGCTCTTGTGCAAACCAGATATTAACAGTGATAATGATGTTTGAATAAGCAGATTGGATGAGCAGCAAAGGTAAATGTCTTTAAGAACACACACACACATTAAAAGGCTGTTTGAGGACGTCTCTGCCTCGGGTATCAGGGCATCAGATGCAGGAAAAGAGAAGAATTAGAGAATGATTTAATGTGAGGTGAAACACAGCTGAGAGAGAACAGCTTCATTTTAATCAAGCCATGCTAATTATCTACAAATTATTATTGAACAATAATATGATTATGCTAACAGAATCTCTGAAGGGTCCGGTTTCCATGTGACATTAGTCATTAAGGTCATGCCAGCTAGTCAAGCTAATTTTTTTTTTTTTTTTCTTGTGATGGTTGTTCTTGTTTATCTTGAACAGTTAAACCACCCACTGTTCTTCAGAAAAATCCTCCAGGTCCTGCAAATTACTTGGTTTTCCAGCATTTTTTGCATATTTCAACCCTTTCTAGCAGTGACTGTATGATTTTGAGATCTATATATATATATATATATATATATATATAATTTTTTTTTTTTTTTTTTTCCATGCTGAGGACTACACAACTATTACAAAAGGTGAAAACATTCACTGATGCTCGAGAAGGCAACATGATGCATTAAGAGCCGGGGGTGAAAACTTTTTGAATTTGAAGATCAGGGTAAATTTTACTTGTTTTGTTTTCTAAGAAACATGCAAGTGTCTTCTGTAGCTTCTGAAGGTCAATACTAAATGAAAAAAATATGATCTTTAAGTAAAACAATGAAAATTTACACATCCTGTACAAACGTTTTCAGATGCTACTGCTAGTAAAGTGATGCAATTGTAAATAGTAAAGTGTGTATTACTTTTCTTCTACTACTTTTAACACTACAAATTTGGACATACTACTATAGCAACATACTGTTTTTCACCTACGTTATAGGGTAGCCGTTTAGCGCCTAGTTAAACAGGTTTGCGAAACTAGTGCACCTTTCTAGAGAAATGGAAGCATAACAGTGTTATTATAGACAGTTTCATTACATGTAATAAAATAAACATTATCTGAAATAAACATTTGCAATAAGTAGCGTGTGCAAAAGCAGAGCACAACTGTCCAGTGAATTCGCCCGGAGAGCACACAGTAATGAAGGTTACATACAATCTCAGTTCTTCAGCTGCTTTGGCTCTCTAGTGACGGTCCATCTGTATGCCGAGATACGTGTCCGGTCCTCTGAAGAGAGACCTGGAAGTTTACCCACAATTCCCAGAGTGACAGTGACGTATCACCCCAAACACTTGTATCGATCTGTCTCACAAACTGCAGGAGGAGCACAAGCACGTCGAGTTCAGTCAGCTTGCAGACTAATTCTTCACTTCTGAGTCTCAATGTGACATGAACCTCAGGTAAACACTTTTCCTTCACTGGAAACTGTAAATAAAGAACTGAAGTAGCACTTTAAGAGCTTTAGAAAGATGGACAGACAGCAAGACAGACGGACAGAAAGAGCGAAAGCGCTTCTATCAGCTCTTTTTTTTTCCCCGTCACAGAGTTCCAGTTCGGCCCGGAACGGTTGGGCCAGAATGCCGCGCAACTCTTGACACCTGAAATCTGCCCATCGGTAGAGGCCATTTATCACTTTAATAAGAGGTGTCACGTTTGTGAAAGAAAGAGCCAGCCGGCAGCAAGGACTTGCAGCGTGTTTTCCTCCGACTCGGAGCTGCTATCTGCGCACAATGAGCCTCTAATGGGGTTTGTGTAAAAGCGTTTAGCTCTCAGCGCTGGAGGTGCCCAAAACCGCTTCACTTTGATGACAATAATTTAGGCTTCCAGACGCCTTTGATAAGAAACGGCAATATTACGCATTGGACTTTGCTGAGTTGAATTTTCCATATCCTGTAATATGTATTCATGAGCTCAAGTTTAAAAGCGAGACAAATATGAAATATGAATGCTTTTACACAGCCAGTTCTTTAAATGCAGTTTGGACTGTCTGAAGCACATCACTATTGATCACATGAGCGTTTGCTGAGGACGGGATCAATTCTAGTTGAGTCTTTGTTTAAAAGTGACAATGCAATCCACATATGTCCTTTTTCAAAACTCTAAATGTCCAATAAATCATTTTTTTTTTTTTTTTTTTTTTTTTTTTTTTTTAAATAAATGAACGATAATGGGCCTTTATTCTTAGCTGACCTCTGTTAATGGGAATATGAGCAGCTTGACTGCAGCTTGTAGCTAGTTCAGGAAGCTAAAATATAAAACCGTGTCGACTTGTTGAATAAACGTAGCCTCTACGTTAAGACTTAACGTGTCTTAAGAACTAGTCTGGCGAAGTAGCAGTTAGTCAATGGGTAATCAGTCAGATTCAAATTAGACTATAACTGACATTAAAAAAAAGTTATGACCAAAATAAAGAAAAATAGAAGAAGAACTTGTAAAACTAGTCTTAGCAGACAGATTTTAGCAGCTGAACTATGTGTTCTAAAAGAAACTTACTCCCAATCCACTCTTATGTCTGAATGTAGTCTTGAGTTGGACACATTGCCAAGAAAAATGCCATAATTCCAGTGAAAATGAAAGTTCACCTCCAGATCAAAGAACAGTGTATCATAGGAGAATGGGTCATTTTAGAGATGTCAAACACATAAATTAAAATACAAATTCTGATGAGAATAAAACCAGCCAAATGATATTCAATGCATATGGATCACAAGTATAACACATAAAACATTTTCATAATGCTTGTCTTGTTTTCCAGTAAAATATCTAAATATCCTTCAAATAAGATTTACCTGCATATTATTTATACTTATATTAATATATTTATTAACATATTTATTCATACATTTACTTAATAAAAGTTGTGTAAGATAACTCATTCCTGTAGCTTAGACAGTAGATTATGGCGCTAGCAATGCCAAGGTCATGGGTTTGATTCCCAGGGAATGCATGTACAGGGTTATTATCAGGGTTATTAAATACTTAATGTTTAGTATTTAAAATACAAAATATGAGTAACTGTATTGCATTATAGTTACATTTTAAATAGATGGTAATCAAATTACAGTTACGTCTAAAAAGTATTTTAGATTATCAAAGTGATTAATTTGAATTTTAATGTCATTTATTTCTAGGGGTGTAACAATACCCTCATGTCACGATTTGATACATATCATGATACTGAACTCATGATACAATATTATTGCGATATTCCAAGACATATGGTAAAAGGTTAACAAAAAATGTACTGTTGATTAAAATGCTAAATTTGGTACTACATTGGGGGTGGAAATTAATAGGCTTGGACTTGGTGCTGGTAACCCAATGCGCAGGACAATGGTGACACCAGAATAAAAATATTTATGATTCTGAATCTGAAAATACAGAATTATTTTAGACGAATATGCTTGCAATCTGCCACTGACTAGATATATTTAAAGTAATGTAGGCCACTTTTTTAAGTTATGTTTTTCTGGCCTTTTTGTGCCTTTATTAGACAGGACAGTAGAGATATTTGACAGGAAAGTGTGGGCTGGAGAGAGGGTAACGGGAACGGCAAAGGACCTCGAGTCGGGAATTAAACACGGGTCATCGGAGGCGCAGTTGCACTATATGTCAGCGCACTAACCACGAGGCTATCGGCCTAATTTTTATTTCCATGATACATATTGTTGCATTTTTTTTTATTGTACATTTTGTATTGATATATTGTGACACGATATATTGTTACACCCCTATTTATTTCATTTAATAGTATTGTAAACTGGACATTTTTCACGACACAAAAATGGATGGGAAAACAGAAAACCCTGCGCGAATTCATTTCTCTCATGGAAATAAAAAGACATTTTTATTTATAAAATTTTGAAAAAGGACGTAACATCACAGTGCAATGTAAGCTAGATTCAACATCTAATCTGAAAAAGTAACTTGAGGTAAGTTGTTCTTGATCTTTGAAAAAGTTTATCCAATAACTCGTATTTTCTTATTTACTCGTACGTTGAGCGTTGTACGGTTATCATTATGTATGATATTTCTAAGAATTTGAAGTAGCTCTTTGAAAAATTACACAAAATCCTTGTAGAATTAACATTTAACATCCAATTAACAGATCCATATGAATCATGTGTTAAATAAAGTTTTATAAAGTCAAACGATGGCTTTGTGTGCTTTATAGATTTATTCGAAATGTTCAGGTATATAGATGTTGGCGCGTTTATGCGAGTTCATGATCTGATTCATACACAAATTGTTCTTTTGAGTCGATCTTAATGAATCATTTATTCACCAGTGTGAATATTTTATCCACGAATCGGATAGATCTGGGGTGTGTTTCCCAAAAGCATTGTTAGATAACTATGGTCATAATAAAATCCATTGAACTCTATTGGTAAGGACAGAACTTGCAACCATAGTTGCTTTTGGAAAACGCATCCTTGACTGCAATCACTTAAAGTTTGGTCCATTCATTAAACAAATATTGTATTACTTGGAGAACTATGCCAGTTGTCTTAACTACTTTTATGATATGTTTGGCACGTTTGGATTCGTTTTGAAGCTTAACAGCTCTGAATCCCATTCATTGTAATTGCAATATAATATAAAACATTCTTAAAAGTTTTTCTTCCTTTCATTTATGTGTAAAGGTGGAAAACATAAAAACAAGACATCAAGTTAATATGCTCCTTTGTGTTACATACCTTAAGTATTTCAAAGTATTCCAAAGCATTTAGATTAAGTTACTAAACTTGAGTAATCTAACGAAATACGTTACAAATTAGGCCTATTTTTTAAAGCATGTATTTTGTCATCTGTAGTGAAATACATTTTAAAAGTGACCTTCCCAATTCTGGTTATTATAATATTTAACTAAAACTAAACCCACTAAAGACCCCCTGTTGTAAAAATCAAGTTTTTAATTTTGTTTATACTTGTGTGTGGTGTTTTTAATATGCTTTAAGACAAACCAAGCGCAAATTCATAAGTCAACACCATTGCTGGGTATTTTCTCCTTAATACTGCAGTGAAAAAAAAAGACGGCCTCAAAAAGACAGTTTGAAATTGCCGGTATTTCTTACGTCACAAACTACCTTGTAACCAATCACGTCAGCGTGCGGACAGGCTTTAGCATATCAGTACTATGCTGCAAAGCAGGGGAGCCAGGTTAACCCAGTATATTTTTGCTGCTGATATAAAAAAAATCAGGAACATTTAGCAATACAGCGGGTGCATTATGTATATTACAATGTTATGATGAACTATATGCCTTTCTCCACTGACGTTCTAAGTTGTTCAAAGCATTTCTAAGGATGCTTGATTTTTAGAAGGCAGGTGTCTGACTCTGAGATGGTGAACATGGTTTGTGTAACATTCGCAACACATTATTAGCTGTTTGATAATGTAGTTAAGCAAAAGGCTAATCATACTAATTACCATTATGTGTCCGACGTTAAAACGCATTACCATTGTGATACATCGACTTGTAGAACAATCCTGTATAATTCACTCATCCACTTCTTCTGAATCAGTTTCTGGTTCAAACATATATGGCTGAATTAAACCAGTAATTCCACTTGCCCTTGTGCAGCATTTACTAAAGTAAAGTTGTCTGAGTGGATCAAGTATTCTGAGCTTGTGTAAGTGAGTGGAGGCGGGGCTAATTTGCATTATCCACGTATACTAAATGAAACAAGGGTGTAGAGTTACATTCAAGCTATATAAAGGCATGAATAATTTTTTTTTTTTTTTTTTACACGAAAAAACAAAAAAAAACAAAAAAAAAAACATATGTCATTTTGGCGATCCCTTAAAAGATGAGTTTTAAGGGATACAATTATTCACTACAGGGGGATATAATATATAAGCAATATCACATCAGTAGCCGTGATATATGGCTGTATATCAGCACGGCTGTGATTTGGCCATATAGGTAATCGTTTACAGTTGGACGGCACAAATGTGTAAATAAATAAGAAACAACAATGGAGTGTCTTTAAAAACCCTCTTTTGTGCAGAACTACTTCCTTCCGCCATGGATTCAAATCTCATGTTGACAGTTTAACAGATGAGCCCAAGCCTCCTTTACTAATTCTAAAATGTCACTTTAGAACTAGTGACGAAGGAACGCTGAGTTATTGTATTATGTAGAGTAGATTATTATGAAAGCGAGATCGCCTGAGCTAGTGTATTACCTGCATCTGATTTATCATTCATTCTTCAGTTCAATCTTAAATCCATAATACAAAAATCTGTTTAAATGTCCACTGAGGAAATGATATCTCTGTCTTTGTCATATTGACAGTTAAGGGGGTTTCCTATGACAGCGCTAGTCAATGCATTTGTTGGTTGCATCTTATAAGGTTGTTTAAAGTAACAATAATGTCCTTGATTACAACCTTGCTTCAGTGCCTTTCAATATAAGAGTCCTTGCGACTCACTCATAAAGACAGTCTTTGTCGCCATCTAATGGCGTAATAATGTAACTTTCATTGAAGTTGAAATCACAAACCACCCTTCACTAAAGGCCCCGATATACTCATGGCGAAGTTCTAGGGGAAGTTTTAGGGGTAAATCGAAGTTTGAAATAAGTGAGCAGCGTTATACTATTATCGAACATCTGACGCTGCCCACACTGCTCCACTCCAGCACTCCAGTAAAGTCACGTCACGTTTGTTTATATGGCATTTTATTCAATAGATTGCTTAAAAGCAAGCAGCTTTGTATCAAACATGAAAAACAGTGTCAGTGCCTCATTTCATCAGAAGCACAACTTGTTCTACTATAAAGCGGTTATCCAGTGTGTTCATGTTTTCACCTGATGAGATCTTCGAATAGCCATTATAAAGGTATAAGAAGTTTGTACAAAAGGAAATAAACACAAGCAAACAATTCAGTCAATTTACATAAAAAGTTATGAAACTTAACTCAAAGCCAAAGCTCTGAAACAAGTAATAAATTAATAAGACCAAAGATTACCAGTGGATATATCCAAAATAAATTATACCTCATGTTTAACCACTATCTACGTAAGAGCCAGTGGCAAATTACCAAAGGACTGGCCGAGATAAAGCTGTTCTCGGCGGGTATATGAGTGCTGAACGGCCGCTGACAGCCTGGAGCTCACATCTCCGAAAACGTCTAAACAAATTGTCAAATAGGTTTATGTTCCTGTCTATGTTTATAAATAAATTGCATATTTGAGGTCTAAACTATTTTCTAGCCTAAAAAAAAAAATCTTAAAACTACATTCTGTGACACAATAACAGTAATAATACTGTAAAATGATTTGGGTTTGCTCTTCCGTCATTGACACCCACTGCGACAAATGCTGCCAGCATAGATCTGAAAACAAGCGGAGTGATGCAAATTGTGAAACGATTACAGTGACAATACTGGGGGAATATTGCATGGCTGAAGAAGGCTCTCATCTCAGCCAGTCAGATTCAAGAACCAGAACAAACTGTTTTGTGTGTTTTGTGTATATATGTGTATATATATATATATATATATATATATATATATATATATATATATATATATATATATATATATATATATATATATATATATATATATATATGTGTATATATATATATATATATATATATATATAAAAAAAAAAACATTTAATATACATATATATCCTTGCATCTATCCATCCCTCCGTTCTCCAAACCGCTTGTCCTTTGTAGGGTTGCAGAGGAGCCGATCCCAGCATCTTGGACTGCAGGACAGATGGCCAATCCATCACAGCTGGAAATAAGTCTTAATATAATTTATGCACTTCTGCTTCTCAAGTAACTGTATCCTGTAAGCAGTAGACTGAGCAGGCGCAGTCTGCCACATGGAGGGCCGCTGCCCCCTAATGCCAGCAGTCATTTAACCCTCAGTATGAGCTGCTTGCCTATTCAAATACTGTGATTTTGCAAAGGGAAGTTGAATCACATTCAAACCATTACAATCACAAAAATTGTGTCCTGCAGAATGTGTTTTTCCTGCGGCCCTTCACTCACGTCAAACTGCATGTGTTATAACTGACTGCAGCCGCTGTGACAGAGTGCATCTGTCTGCGTCGACTCTGAGTGTCTGAGCTCATGTGAGAGTCATTGTGTGCCAGCGAGTGCCACTCCGAGCGGATAAAGGTCACCCGCCACGGGGACGAGGTCACACAGACAAGTTGGTAACGGGTGTATCGCTTTAAAGGAGTCATATCATACTTTTTTTTTTTTTTTTTTTTCTCTAAGGTCCATTTATAATGTAATCACATTTCAAATTGTAATACATTTTGCATCTGATCCTGGCAATTAAGGATGCACAATTTGGGGAGAGAAAAAAAAAAAAAAAAAAATCGAATTCCAATTTTTCTGACAAAAATTGTGACTGATTTTTTAAAAAAAAGCTCAAGGTTTGCTGTGCTTGTTTATAGGACCAAAAATTTTGTGATTAAATATCAATATTACTATATAATAATTATAACAATATGTTTGTTTGATAAAAAAGGGAAATTTAATTCATCATGACGAATTCAACACTCATAAACTGAAGTAAACATGAGCATCAGAATCTCTTGCCATGAGCCCGTGGGTCTCGTTCATACCCAGAAGAACCGTTCAAGGGTGTTTCTGGGTAATGTGAATCTCCAAATGCCGCTTCTGTTTTTCTGTCTGTAGTAATCAGCTCGTGTTCAGCTTTCCAGGGCACTTTCATGTGTTTGACGTCAGAGTTTAGTTCGTTTTACTGATGTGATGTGAGTCCATCTCAGAATGGTGGTCTGGTGTGATTCGGAGCTGATTTGAAAGCCACCCATCACATTATTTGCATCTTTACACTCCAGCAATCACATTTACTGGTAAGCTTTTCTCATTGTGGCTTGTCTCATTCTTCGCATCTCTTGCAACAGAAAAACCAGTCCCTGAAGTTTTATACAACACAATAAATACAACGCAAAATCAACAATGTATTATTTTTTGCAGCCCTGCATAATTTGCCATTTCACCGCAAAATAATCACAAAAGTTAAAAACATAGGCTACTAGCAGTGTGCTAAAACATGTTATAAACATGATACAAAGCAACGTCAAAACTTGCTAACAGTGTGTAAAAACATGCTGTCAGTATGTTAGAAAGATGTTACAATATGTTAGCAATACTTCGCATCATGCTTAACATACTGTATTTGTAAAAACATGCTAGCAACATGTCAAAACTTGTTAACATCTTACTAAAAATGGCTAGAAATGTTTTAAAATGCTGTAACAATGTGTTAGCAATGCTTAGCACAACACATGTTAACACTGTATCCATGCTAGCAGTGTGCTTGCAACATGCTAAAACAAGCAGGCAACATGTTATGAGCAAGCCAAAATTTGTTAGAAACCTGCTAAAACATGCTAGCAGATGATAAGCAATGTAGCTAACATGTTAAATGCCTAGCAACAGTTGTTAAGAATTCAAACTATTAGAAACATGCTAGCAATGCCTAGAAATGTTCTTATGTGGTTTCTTAGTGAGGTAACCCTTACAAAAAAAGAAGTTTACACATGAAAGTTAGCACATGGCACGCTAACAAGGACGCTAAAGACCGCAGCCTTTAACGTCAGTTGCTAGTGCGCCACTTGAGGGCAGGTTTACTCGTACAGCTCTTACTACCTGGCCTCCATGACACACACGGAACGAGCATAAAAGCGTTTTCTGCGCTGAACAACGTGATGAGTTTAACAACACTCGCAGCACGGATTACAGTTCATATGCAGACCACAGTAAGCATGTTTTATGGATATATTTCATATACCCTTTAATGTCATAACTACATAAAGTAGGCCAATATTTTAAAATATACTTGAACTTTACTTAAGTATACTTGTGCATGAACTTGAATTACACTTATTTTTTGTAAGGGTTATGAGGTCTAATCTGGTCTGAAAAGATTTATTTGGGACTGAAGTGGTTCACTATATTTTTTAGGGGTCTATGAGGTTAAATGAGGTCTGAAATGGTCTAATGTGATCTGTCTGAGATTTTGTTTCATTTTGTTATCTGACCTTCTGTGTGCCTGACAATAAAATCTTGAAACCTTTTAAAACTATTCCATACTATTAGGCCAGGCTTTGTCAAGCCAACATTAAAGTTTGTTATCAAGCTGTATCTATCAGGAATGTGAAAAGAGACCAGCGGGCAGGATGGGGGTAATCTGACTCCATTTTAACCCAAGCAATCAATCCAAGTGTGAAAGCAGTGTTAGAGTATATGTAGTGTTTGTGTGTGTTACGCGTGTGAAGAGCGTCTGTTGCTCACAGACACTATTAGTGTTATGTGAGGGCTGATGTCTGCAAGCTGAGCCGCTGCAATACACCACTGAAAAACAGACCCAGAGTAATTTCATCTGCTTGACAAGATCTCTCACATGAGATTACTGAACCCAGCATCAGTGTATGAGAGAGAATCACTGTAAATATTCCTTTTAACAGACGCTCAAAGGTTTAAAGAATGACAGTTTAAATCAGGGTCAAACATTTTGGCTCATTTCAGAATTAGGTGACAGTGAAACTAGCAGCATCACTTCAAGAAAAGCCTGACAAGACAGTGAACAGTCACTTGAAAAAGACTTTGTGAAAAAGAAGTGCATTTTAGCATTTTAAAAATAGTACTTAATGCAGATATAATATACTTTAAAAGTAAAATTATCAAAACATCCTTAAAACAAGATACATTTACTTGAGAAGCAAAATGTCTAGGTTACGTATATGTAACCCTGGTTCCCTGAGGAGGTTATAGACCACTGCCTAAGCCAATATCTTCCAATAGTAGGAGAAGATACCCAAGCTTCTGTGCTCTATAACAAAGGAAGTCCCAGCCTTTACAACCTTCCTCCCTCCCTTGTAGGACAGGTGTCAGCCTTATAAAGCCCAAAGAGCATAGCTCTAAAGAAAAAGGGCTCAGCTATGTCAGCTTCTTTTACCTTGACAAAGTAGCCAAGTAGCTGACCAAAGGGAGAATATCAGCTACAACCTTCAATATTACCAATATTTCCAGGGGGAGAATGCAACCCTCAACTATTAGAAGGATGCAAATACAAGAGTGGGATAATGTAATTTCCAAAGAATCTCGCCATTAAAACTCAACCCTTAGGGAAACTGCAGGGGAGCTTCAGCTTTACTTAAATACCCTAGAGCAATTAGAGGAGAGTGCTCATGCCCTGATTGAGTGCGGTACCCAACCAAAGGGCAAATCCATAATTCAAGACCCAACCATTTGGGAAGGGTGGTAACAAAACAGAGCAACTCTTTTGAGTTGCCCATCATAGTTCCATTTGCCCTGTTCTACTCTAGGGGGTCCTTGAACATCTTACCAAAGGAAGCATGCAAGGCGCTAAAAACCTCAGTAATTCAAAAATCACTTCAGGCTACAACCTTTTGGGTTGCCACTCTCCCAAGGGGGATCCTACATCCTTAATCTTACTCATAAATGAAAGGCAAACAAGAACAGGAAATAATGCAGTTGTCTCATCGTCTATAAAAACACCAAAGGAACTGCAGTGGAGCTTAGGTCCTACTTAAAGACCCCAAATGTAACTTGTGGAGGGCAGCTCAACCTTGCTTTGGCTAAAGGCTTGAGCTATAGCCCTGCTATAGCTAGTGCTTCATCTTTTTCTTTTAGCACCAGGCCATCGTATGTGAGAGATAACAAGGAGGGACAGCCACAGGAAAACTTCCTCTACTTGTTAGCATTGTCAAACCAGGGCCACAGTAGAGCACCCCTCCAAAGGGGAGCTATATCCCTACCTCAAGAGTAGGGATAGTTGGGGAGGGAGGTTAACAAAGTAGAGGGAATCTACATGGTCCTATATAACTCATTTTGCATAAACATTCATTTTGCATAAACCCTTAGGGCCATTCAAAGGGAAGATATTTCCCAGAAAAGAGAAAGGCAAGCAGCAGTTTGCCGATATCTCTCATCCAGCATAATCTAATCCCGAGGAGGCCGCAAGGGAGCTTATGCTCTACTTAAAAACCCCAATAGACTGGGGGAGAGCAGCTCAACCCTGATTTAAATAAAGGCAATTCTCCAGGACCCGCTATGTCTAACGTTATGTTGTAGCGCTAACTATGGTATTGAACATTGGTCATACTAGAGAGGCCTATGAAGCACCCATCTAAAGGGGAGCATACATCCCTACTTCAAGACCCAACAGTAGTTGGGGAGGGAGGTAAATGAAGTAGGAGGGAATCTATACTGCCCTATGTAACTCAGTTCACCCTGCATCAACCCTAAGGGTGTACTTACCAAGCAACCCATTTACAGGGGAGCATAGTTCTACTTTAGACCCTAAGATAGGGGAGAATACAGCTCAACCCTGGAAAAAGATACTTTCAAGATATCCGAGCAGAGCAGGAGAAATACAACAATCAACCTCCGCCCACAGCCACCAACCAATCCAAGAGAGCTTCATGGAATGGGTTTCCATGGCCGAGCAGCTGCATCCAAGCCTTACACCAAGTGCAATGCAAAGCGTCGGATGCAGTGGTGTAAAGCACGCCGCCACTGGACTCTAGAGCAGTGGAGACGTGTTCTCTGGAGTGACGAATCACGCTTCTCTGTCTGGCAATCCAATGGACGAGTCTGGGTTTGGCGGTTGCCAGGACAACAGTACTTGCCTGACTGCATTGTGCCAAGTGTAAAGTTTGGTGGAGGGGGATTATGGTGTGGGGTTGTTTTTCAGGGGTTGGGCTTGGCCCCTTAGGTTCAGTGAAAGGAAATCTTAATGCTTCAGCATACCAAGACATTTTGGACAATTTCATGCCCCCAACTTTGTGGGAACAGTTTGGGGATGGCCCCTTCCTGTTCCAACATGACTGCGCACCAGAGTACAAAGCAAGGTCCATAAAGACATGGATGAGCGAGTTTGGTGTGGAGGAACTTGACTGGCCTGCACAGAGTCCTGACCTCAACCCGATAGAACACCTTTGGGATGAATTAGAGCGGAGACTGCGAGCCAGACCTTCTCGCCAACATCACTGCCTGACCTCACAAATGCGCTTCTAGAAGAATGGTCAAAAATTCCCATAAACACACTCCTAAACCTTGTGGAAAGCCTTCCCAGAAGAGTTGAAGCTGTAATAGCTGCAAAGGGTGGGCCAACTCCATATTAAACCCTACGGATTAAGAATGGGATGTCATTAAAGTTCATGTGCACATAAAGGCAGGCGTCCTAAAACTTTTGGCAATATGGTGTATGTTATTAGCAGTTAGATACACTGAAAAACTTTGCTGTAGAATTTACTCTGATACAGTTTTCACTCAGAAATTGCTAGATATTATACAAAAAAGAAATGGCAAGTAACACATTGAATTAAAATGTGAAATTTTGAATCATACAGACTGATCTGTTATAAGCGAGTGTAAATTAAAAGTTGTCTGTGTTCTCTTGTCGCTGTTAAATGATAAAATAGAAGTTTGATCATTTACAGTTGATTTCATGTTTAATTAATATAATTATGCATTTTATCCTCAAAAATAACCTGATATCAACATGCGCACTTGGCATCAAAATGAAAATCACATCGCCCATCCATAAGTGTTACCTTATGTTCCCATCTTGAATTATTCATTATCTAAGTTTAAGGACAATGTGCATTTGTCTTTTAATATTTAATGACTAAATGGACCACGTTTGAATCAATCAGGACCATATTTCTTGTTAACAGTAATTAATGATGCATTTCACCAAAAGTCACTTTGCAGGAATAAATAATGCACTTAAAAAGAAGGAGAACAGAAATGTGTATTAAATAATTTTTCTGCAGTATTTTACTGGTGATTCGAAGTTCACTAACAGCACCGTGGTGAATATTTTCTCTCAGACGGAAACGGAGTCGTAATTCCCCTAATTACATCTGAACACATCAACTCCATCATTAATCAAACTCCACATAGCGTCCCTGAACCCTGCCAGCTCATTAAATTAACCATATTATTACAAACTATGATTGGGATTATACGGCCTCCCACACTGTTGCTAAAGATGAGAATTTATGGCAACGAGCTTCTCATCTCTCTCGTTCTGGTTTCAACAGGACACCAGAGAGATGCTCAGATGTTCTCCATTTGTTTGCTCAGATGATGGACAGTGTCTGCTTTCATTTTCAGCTGGTTTGCAGTGTGCTGATATTTCATTAACATCATAAACATCAAGTTGTTTTGTTATTACTATAGCTGCAGTAGATGCACATTCTCTGTATGAACTATTGTGTTTTATTAATCCTAAATTGCTAACCCTAACTGTGCATACCCAGCTAACAAAAGAATGTTCTAAGAATGTTTTGCTGTTCCAATTAAGTTATTAATATGTTATTTCTGAATGTTCTCTGAAAGTTCAAAATGTCCGTTTTTTTTTTTTTTTTTCTTGGTTATGCAGACGTTAAGGGAACATTTAATTTTATCATTTTGCAAACATTATGGGAACGTTACTTTTGATGGTTCTCTGAACATTCTGAAACAAGTAGTAACCAAAGTTCTGAGAAGGTTCCCTGTTAGCTGGGTATACACTGCATGAGATACTGTGTCCCACAATGCACTGCGCTCAACTTGACATGACGTTTCCAGTGTGATGGTTGAAGTGGAAGTAATACACTGCCAAAAAATATTTTCTTCCTCTGTATTTTTGTCGTATTCCAGTACAATTATCTAAAAATTATTAAAATTAAAATGCATTTACTTTAAATAAAAATGACAATGGGGTCAGGAAAATGAACTCAATTCAAATGAAGGGAAAACAAGATTATTTTCTGACCCCGTTGGCAGATATTTGTTCTTGTTTTCAGCATAAACTCACTTAATTTTGATAAATTTTGCAGAAAACAAGACTTATATATATATATATATATATTTATATATATATATATATATATATATATATATATAATTAATGTATGTTAATTTAAGAATGTTTAGATATTTGTACTGTAATACAAGTAAAAAGACCCCAATCCGGAAACTAACCCTTGCTCACGAGGAATCATCCACACCATCATGACAAACACACATTCATGCATTCAAACCCTGACTGTATTAAGGCTTTGAAATAAATATTTTTAGCTTGCATTCAAATATTACATGCACACACATTCTGTGAAAACAATGTAATTAAATCTGTTGGTGGTTTTGGAGACTGTAAAATCTTGAAGCAAATAGTGGTGGGTGGCTTCATTTTGACAGAATTATAAATTAAACCCGACCGCCATGTCTCACAGACCCATACAAAACCCAAGGCGCTTTTGAAAACGCTGCCAGCTTCATTCATCCTGCCGAAATAAAAATGGCCTTCAACACAATCAATTATTGGTAATTATGTTCCGCTCAAACGGTTCCAGTCTTTGTCTCTGATCGGTGGCTTTGCCCGTGTTCACGACGCCAGCTGCTCTGTTCTTCACCCCAAATAAAAGGTGTTTGTCTTCCACAGAAATGTAAAGAGAAGAAAGGCATAAATATATTTTAATAAGCTTATGTTTAAACACACACGTACAGTGTTTTCTGGCAGCACTATTTCGTATTATATATATATATATATATATATATATATATATACACACACACACACACACAGAGTATATATATATAATGTGTGTGTGTGTATGTATGTATGTATGTATATGCTGCTTTCACAAGTTACAATGTCATTTTTTTTACATCATAAATCAGATAGAACCACTTCACTGACTGATTTGGATCTATCTATCTAATCTGTCTGTTTGGCCTTAAAACATTTCAATTTTTCAAGCCTTTTTTTTTTTTTTTTTTTTTTTCTAAATCTACTTTCTTGCCAGACATCAAAGTTGGTCTTGACAAAATGTTTTATCTAGTTGATTCTGTGTTGTTTAGCTAGTAAACACTGACACAACTGTGTGTGAGAAAGACACTGCTGCTAACTAAAAGCAATCTCATTCCTCCAGCAAACAAACAAAAAACAAATAAATAAACAGATATAAAATAATAAAAATAAATAAGTAAATGACTGCTGTAGTGGAATGAGGTGATATTTCTAAAGGCTGTTTGTGTGTAAGTGAGTTTATTATTAAGTCTATCAAATCAACACAGCATGACATCAAATTAGCGCTCAAGGATCAAAACACAATGCATGTTTTTACCACGCAACTCAAATTAATTGAATTTCTTAGTTCAGCATGTTTTATTGGTCAGGCTTGTGTTTTTTTTTTGTTTTTTTTGCTCGCCGTGTGAGTGTTTCCGTTTCTGCGGCCACCATGAGCCACAGAGCATGAAATGAAGTGAGGCACTAAATGTGTGAGAGAAACAGACGAGAATGAATGTGCGTTTGTGTCTCTCAGATGAGTTTTCATCTCGTTAGATTCTGCTAATGCCGCAGCATTTTAAGTGAGAGACACAAGGAGATGGGACGGAAATGAATGCAACACATCAGGACATCATCGACAAAACTTCCTGTTACAAACGAGTAGAAAACACATACTGTATGATGGGTCACAACCAACAGCCAGAACTCCAGTTTTGTGGAATACAGTGGCAAATGGCAATGGCAAAAGTTCTGTCGCAATATTTGAGGCGTTCATCAGCAGCGGCATCTGGTGTCTGTCTGTCAGAGCATGATCTTTGGGTTGTTTTATGGACTTTGTGCGAGTTTGGCACATGCTGCCGCTCTTCTTGAAAACGTTCCCGTTCACACATTAACTCATTTAGCTGATTGTGTGTTTCATGCACCTGCACGTTTGGCCATCGACTATCTGGCTTTGCTAGTAAACTCATCTGTGGGTGCATCAGGCTGTCAGGGCTCTTTTAATGCACCTGCTAATTACTAATTATCCAAAAGTGACTCACCTTTGCAGCTGCAATTTAAGTGATTTAGTTACTGCAGCATTAAAGCGCTTGATCATTTTTCCCCAGACAAACAAAAAATACATTCTAAGAACGTTTTACTAACGTTCCTGTTAAGTTATGAAAGTGTTATTTCTGATTGTTCCCTGAACATTCAAAACATCTAGTTCCCTTTCGATACAGTTCACTCGTATTGTGTCAGTTTAGCCTCACAGCAGACTGACAACACTCCAGTAAGCAAACTGATTCAGTGATCTCCACTGTGGCCATCCGGCGATGTCTAAAAGACCGAATTCAGGGCTCTAGACTAACTTTTTGCACTGGTGCGCCTAAATTTGCGCCAGCACATTTTTTAAATCGCTGTCCATATAGGCAATATTGACTTGTAAATGATTAACTAACAATCTGGTCAACATAATGTTCTTTATTTGAAGCACAATTCTACAAGAAAGGTAACTTAGGCCTACTGAAAAAGTGTTGGTGCTTAAAGTGCTTCACTGAGCTGAAATTTAATGGATAGTATTCATAGTATTCATCACACTAAGTATTCATAATATTCATAGTATTCAGCACTATTCAGCTTAGCAGTGATTAACACTGGGACAGTTAATACGGTCATAGTTCAATATACAAAGTAACTTTCGTTTTAACATTGTTTGTGGTTAAAAGAGATGAAAATGGAATGGGCAAATAGTCAATTAATTAATCGTTTCATTGTTTTATTTTGTAATGTATGTAATGTTTATAATAGAGCCGTTAGTCTGAGATCGATTCTTTATTATAGTAATGTTTGTAGTAGATCCGTTAATCTGAGATCGATTGCTCATGTCTCGCTTTCTCAGACGGGATCGCGAGTTTCTCTCCATACAGGCGAACGTTCTCAGGTGAGATCGTGAGAGCTGCTCATACAAGTAAATGCCATCACCAAAGAATATGTATAATAAGATGCGAAACTCAATAGAACGTTCCATTGCAACACCAGCGCCCAGCAGCAGCCCTGCGTTTCCGCCATTTTGGCGTGAAAGCGACTCGTCGGTCCATTAGTTTCTATGGCAATATCAGCTGCTTTGTTAAAAAAAAAAAAAAAAGAAAAAAAAAAAGTACATTAAAGCTAAAATCCAACCTGAATGATGACAACACAGAATAAAATACTATCACTAGTGATCATCAAATCCTTTGCTCTCTAGAAACCCAGTCAGTTTGGGTTAAAATTCTTTGAAGTTCAAGTATTAGCATTATCAACACTGAATTAATAACATATGAAATTAAATTAAGGACATGCATCAGAAAAATTGGGAATGTTGGACAATAAATATATAACAGAAAATAACAGCTTGTTTTTGCAGTGTTGTAGCCTATGCAAAAGTGTCCAAAAGTGGGAATTATGCGATAACGGACACAGCAATGCATCATGTATTATAAGATCATTATGTTTGTAGCGTGATCCATTAAAACGTACAATATATTTTTCAATTCAGATGGAGTAATACTATTATTCCATTAGTCTGATCTATATTGTTCGTTGCAAACATTATGATCTTAAATGTATTAATTATTAATTTACTATTAATAAATGTGTAAAGTTGCATAAAATGGAAATACTCAAAGTAGGCTAACTACGTTACCTCAGATGGATGAATGGTTGGATTCCACAACTGGTAAAATAAAACATATATAGGCCTAAGACAATACAACATTTACTGTAGGTGCCATAAAATTTACTGATGACTTAATTTGAAAAATGTTCTATTGCGCTTCTGATTTGGTTGTGAATTTCGCCGATTAGGGTGCGTAAAATGTGAAGGATTCTATGGTCCAGCTGTCATTTTCACCCCATAATGGCGGCCGCGCTACCGGAGCGCCATCTAGTGGCTGTTGCCCAAAAAGGATAAGAGTTTCGCCTCTTGGGTTCTACACTCTTTGCCATCACTGAGGAAACGTCTCATCATCTCGTGATTATTTCTCCCTGTTTATTCTCAGGTATCGGATCACTAAAGTGATTATAATGTAGTTCGAAAACGAGTTTGAATGTTGAGGACATGTGTATGTAATAGTTGAAAAAGAGTAAAAGTTTCATTAAGTTTGTTAGTGCGTGCACACGAGCGGAGCACACGGTAGCCGGGCCTAAAGCATGGCTGTGTAACGTTAATAAGATTTTCGCCTTGTGAAAAAACTAAAAGGCTTATCTATATATTGTATTATGTTTCATACCGTTTACCGTTTACTGTTTACTGAGTTTTGGTACGAGTATACTCAACTGCATTCATGTTTTATTCACTGATAGTGAGAAAAAGAATGAGAAATGTTTAAGGAAACTTTGTGTATGGTTATAAGTTAATTATTTGCAACACAAAGGAAGTAGATGCATTACTGTGACCAACCTGTTGTGAATATGAGTTAAGTGTGTTTAACATAAAAAGATACAAGTAAATGCCATCACTGAGGAAACGTATCATCATCTTGTGATTATTTCTCCCTGTTTATTCTCAGGCGTAACACACACACATACAGGAATATCTGGACCACGGACAATCAGAGGGGGGGTCCGCCCTTCACTATTTCTGATTGGTTTAGACCACGCTATGGGCCTAATGTGTGTCTGTTGTTGAACCACAGGGAGACTTTAAGAGTCGCGGAGACGTTTTTTTTTTTTTTTTCTCCTCGAACAGCTGGTTGCACCGGTGCGACCTCAGATTTTTTTTTAGTCGCACCATTGAGAAATTAGGTCCCACTCTAGAGCCCTGGAATTTAAGAGAGAATTTCACCACAACGTTGGCACCCCTGCACTCACCAGCGAGAGACTCCACCCCCAGACGGTGAACGCAATATGGCACTCCTTCGGCCGAGCAGATGTGGATCTTTTCGCGACAGAAGAGAACTCCTACTGCCAGACATTTTTTCCGAAGGAAATGGGTGTGCTGGCCCAGTAATGGCCTTACCTGTGCCTTTATGCCTTCCCTCCTTTAGGCTTGCTCCTGCAGCTCCTCAGGTGGATCAGGGAAGAGAAACGTTCAGTCCTTCTGGTGGACTTCTTTAGACCCCACTAATTGTGAGATCGTATTAGTTCTCACGATCCTGCAGGAACTGCTGGATAGTGGACGCACCCCCTCCACACTCAAAGTGTATGTTGCAGCCAACAAGGCGAACTGCACTCCGATGTTTGGCCAATCGATTAGGAAACACGACCTGGTTGTTAAGTTTCTCAGAGGGGCTAGGAGGTTGAGTCCTCCCCGCCCTTGCTCAGTTCTGTCATGGGACCTCTCCACTGTGCTTAGGGCTCTTCGAGGCCCTCCCTTTGAGCTGCTCAAGTCAGCTGACCTTCGGTCCCTCTCTCTCAATACTGACCTCCTGCTGGCTTTAGCATCAGTCAAGCAAGTCGGAGATCTGGAGGCTCTATCTGTTGAACCTTCCTGCCTGGAGTTCTTCCCTAACGACAGTAAAGTGGTCCTTAGGCCGAGAAAAGGTTATGTGCCGAAAGTGCTCTCTACCCTGTTTAGAACGCAGGTGATAGTGCTGTTAGCACTTCCGCTCGTGGAAGACGAACAGATACCTCATCCACTCTGTCCCGTAAGGGCTCTCAGAGTGTATATTGAGCACTCTAGCTAGTATCGGCAATTAGAGCAGCTGTTTGTCAGCTTTGCAGGCCCTACTAAATGGCTGCCGGTTTCGAAGCAAAGATTTTCCAGATAGATCGTGGATGCGATAGCGTTGGCTTACAATTCGGTGGACTTGTTGTGCCCCTTAGGAGTGAGGGTTCACTCCACTAGAGGTATGGCCTCCTTTTGGGCTTGGTCCAGCGGAGTCTCCATTGCAGACATCTGTGCGGTGGCCGGCTGGTCCTCATCGTCCACTTTCATCAGATTTTACAACTGGGACATCCCTGCTCTTCAGGTGTTGTCAGTCTAATATACTTACGTTTTGTGTAGCAGGCTCCGACTGCAGTCTAAGCCCCTCTCTATACGGCTGTTCAAGGGGCGCTCGATTTGAGTGCCTCCAAGCTGTTGGCTCTCAGAGCGACTTCCGTTCTGTGCTTGTAGCACGGAGTGTTGCAATGCATTTCCCACAGCGTCAGCTAAACTGACGCAATGTGAGTGAACCATATCTAAAGGGTTCGCTACAGTTACTCATGTAACCCTGGTTCCATTGCACTGCATAGTTTACCATGCGACTTCGCTGCCAGCGTTTCATGCTAGGCGCTGTTCAGTCGAAAGATTCTGACTAGTGGCGTTCCAGTGTGACTGATATAGGCAATCAACCCCGCCCCTTTTAGTGGGCTGAAATGCTATTTGTCTGGTTCACGTCTGTGCAACTGAACAATCAGGCTTCAAGATTTGGAGAAAACAGGAGATTTCCCCCCATAGCTTCAGCTAAACTGATGCAATGCTCATTCCTGTTATCTCAGGGAACCAGGGTTACATGAGTAACTGTAGCATTTTCTTTCATACATCTTAAGTTCTATTCTAAACGCTTTATATACTGATGTTTTTCTTGCTTTGCTTTGAATTACAGACCATATGAATGTATATTAAAAAGCCATTTTAAATGGTGTTGCATTGTGAGGAGAGGCTGATGATGGTACAGAGTTATTTTAATAGAAAGGTGTAAGAAAATATAAATTTTTTATTGTGTTTTTATTATATCTCACAAACGTGACACGGCAGTTGAAATGAACTATAAGATGTTCATGTCGAGCTTGTTCAGAAAATGTATTTTCTTCACAGTAGGCAACCGAGTTTGAGTTTAGCCAAAGAATATTTTTTCAAATGTTTGTCTGACGCTCTTTATGAGTTCATGATGGTGGCGAGACGTTTTCCATCCTGACAGACAGGCACTAAGTGTTTTTTGAAGGAAGTTTATCGGCATCATAGCGGATATAGACTGCACTGTCTGAAAACACAGATCCAGGTTAATCACTTGCAAAATGACAGTCAGTCCTAAAGATTGAATTTGAAAAAACAAATGCTGATTGGGTTCAGAGTGATAAACATCTAAACACCCTCACAAACAGCCTGGAGTCGGCGGCGCTTCATGCAGAAGAGATGGTCCGTCCGGCAGAAGCTGAGCGTTCAGACTCGAAACCGCTGACACACAAACCACATCAGCAGCACTGAACCCCACAAATTACGACAGACAGAGATTGAGATCATTTGTTAATTACTTTCATGGTGCTGCAGGGCTCGTAATGATAAATCAACTCAATTAGATGTACAAAAGTGCAGCGTGAACTAATAAAAAAAACACATCTGTCCAAACGCCGGACAGCCCACCTCACTCTGACCGCAGGGGACAAAGCCTTTGCATCCCTCGTGTTTGTTTCATACTTGCTCATCTCTATCTGGCACATAATTTTCATGAACAGGGTATAAAAAGGGTGGTAAAAGGTGTTTCTTTATCAAGAAATGAAAAGGGCTGCTTAAACTGAGTTTTGCGACCAGAGGCCTATACCATGTTGGTATGTGAACATACTCAGTGTTACAGGATTCGTTTCAAGTTGACAAAACCAAACCAATTCAATCAGTCTTTGTTGGTTCCATGACACTGATCTCTGTCAGCTCAGGCTTTGATCCTGAGTTCATGGAGCGCATGCACATGAAAGTGTGACATCAGTAGCGAACAGCTAATAACATGCCTTGAATCATAGAGAAACTGTGATTCAGTTATTGCCAAAGATTACGAGATTGAAGAATATGAATTACATAAATGCATTTACACAACAAGGACCACAAATATCTTGCTATATCAGTGCAAGTGAAAATTGTGAAGTTAGTTTATATGGTTGTTAATATATACACATTTATGTTCATTTAAGCTAAATGTTTAATAATAATTGTTAAACTAAAATTGATCATGTGTAATGGATTAGGGGTATCATAATTATATAAATACATAAATCATGAAAAATAACTATAATAAATAATTATTGCTAAAAGACAGACAATTTTTTATTTAAAAATCTTTTACTATGTAGTGACCTTTAATTTGGAGCAAGAGAAACTGGGGGAGTGACTTTATTTTGTCAGAGATGTATCACTTTGCTCACAGCTGATTAGTCCCATTTCAGTTTGAGATCTCTTACCCAGAACAAAACCTGACCTGAAGCAGGTTAGCCGTGGAGCATAAGTTACTATGGCCATGAACACTGCTAAAAGCCGAGCCACATTCGTGGTGCCTAAAAGCCAGGGTTGGCACAAACTAAACTGAAACATACCTGCTATCTACCTAAACCGGCTTCATGGTATAGGCCCCTGATGTTGGCTTGTAGTTACTGATAAATATTAGGATATAAAAAGAAAAATATTTGCTCATTCATTTTTCTTACAATAATATACTGTGGTAGAATACATGAATGGTTTAGCTTGATGAATCAGTGAAACATTGCGTGTAAAAACTGAGAAAATTAAGTAACGGCGAATCATGTAACAGCTAAACATTTGTTTTCAGAAAAAATAAGTCAAAATTAAGTGAGTTTTTCCTTAAAAAAGCAAAATAATCTGCCAATGGGGTAAGCAAAATAATCTTATTTTCGGTTTGAAATAAGATTATTTTGCTTACCCCTGATATACAGCCATATCTCTTGTGATATTGCTAATATATATATATATATATATATATATATATATATATACACACACACACACACACAAAGTAAACAGGATACCAACACATGCTCTTTGGAAAAGCGTACCTGTGTCAACAAACGCAAAATACGTAACAATACGTACATATCAATGCAGTTTCTAACAGAAATGAACACTCGAGGCAGTAAAACAGCATGCACTTTTCACACAAAATTATGATTAATAAAGTTATGAAAATTATGGATTAATAAAGACTTGTTTTCACGCGGCTCCTTGCACAATAATGTTATGACCTCAAAACACTTTTTACCATAGTGCATGATTTGTAAACAAATATATTTTGGAGTTTGCATCACTTACCCAGCTCCAGATGTTCAGTTTTACTGACATAATAATCTTGCTCGGTAGCTCAGCTGGTACAGAATTGTACTTGCGATGCGAAAAGCTTGGGTACGAATCCCGTGAAAGATGAGTCATGGTAAAAGAGCTCAAAGACAAGAGTTCAAAAACAAGCATAAAATGCCACGGTTACGATTGTGTTTTCATCTCACATTTGCTTTTGTTAACACTATCGGGTAGGTTTAGTGTAGGTGTAGGCTACGTTATTAAACTTGATGGAGCATTAAGCTTTTAGCGCCACTCACCGGACATTTCAATTCAGAACTGCGGTGATACACCAACCTCAACGTAATAAAACGTTGCCATATTCACATTCATCTGTTCTGGAAAAAACTAAACATGCTTTTGGCGCCACTCACTGGACATTTCAATTTGAAACTGTCGCAAAACATGCACGACGCAACGCATTTTGCGGTTTGCAAAAATGTTGACACCGGTACGTTTTTCTTATGAGCCTGAGCTGCATTTTACTTCCATAATCTGCCAAATGTAATAGGGAAACAGAATATTAAATAGAAAAAATGCAGAATGATTTTTTTTTTTTTTTTTTTTTTAAATCATGAATTAATTGGATTGTGAAAAGTGGGCCAAGTAAATACAGTTCATTATGATTTCATGTTGACTCTATATATTTCTTAAATCTCTCTCAGGAATACTGTACAGCATTGTTCTTACGTAAGTTAATGGACATAGAACGGAGTGTGTTCTCAGTGCTAGTCATGACCCTTTAGCCAATAAAAGACACTTGAAAGAGAAACGAAGAACTGAAGGCCCATGTCTTCGCTATGAATAGAGTTTAAAATAGTGGCGAGAGCAGGTCATACATATGGATCAGTCCTGCTGCGCACCTGGCAGATCCATTAGTGATAACATCCCCTTAATTAGACACATTAGACTCAGTCAACGTTTGCTTTGATACTATTAGATCAAGAAAAAGCATTTGGCCAGCTGGAAGGCAGTATTTCTGGAATAATCTTGAGATGTTGGGCTCCTCTCGTGGCTTTATCGCTGTGATTAAAGCACTTTATGGTGACACTGAATGTGCAGTAAAGGTACTCGTTGTGAACTCATTGCGGGAATTAGGAAGGATTGTTCACTGCCGGGAATGTCATAGCCTAAAGGACCGATCATATGTGAGCTAAAATAGAAGATGGTCGTAACATGATGTTGTAAAACTAAAATCTGATGTTTATGGTGTTTTTGATGTTTATCTATCCAAGTTTAAAGTGCACAATCACTGGACCACAACAGAGGTTAAATATCCCTGGGTTTATTTGGAACACAATCAAACTGAGAAATCACTGGCACTAAAACATCACTTAGGAATGATGCATTTCAATAATAAAACATACATCAATATATTGTATCAATGTATTGTATTATATCATTGATAATCAGCCTATATATATCATTCAAAAGTTTGGGATTGGTAAGATATTTTAAAATGTTGTTTTTTTTTTTTTTGAAAGAAGTCTCTTCTGCTCACCAAACTGCATTTATTTATCAAAAATACACTAAAAACAGTAATATTGTGAATTATTACAATTTAATTTTACAATTTTCTATGTGAATGTTTTGAAATGTAATTTATTGCGATGCAGAGCATCATTACTCCAGTCTACATTGTAACATGATCCTTCAGAAATCATTCTCTTGATGCTCAAGAAACATTTCTCGTTATTATCAGTGTTGAAATGTTTTCATATTTTTGTGGAAACCATTTTTTTAATGAACAGAAGTTTAAAAAAAAAAAAAAATTCAGCAATAATTTGAAATAGAAATCTTTTGAAACATTATAAATTACTTTTGATCAATTTAACGTGTCCTTGTGTCAGGGTTATGTTTAAGTTGATTTTTGTTTAGTTGTGTTGTGTTTAGTTTCAGTGTTTTGGTTTCATTTTGCCTCTGTCCTTGGTCATTATTAGTTTGCATGGTTTCTGATTAAACGCGCACCTGTTTCTTTTCCAGTTAATTACCTCACTCTGTGTACTTAAGCCCTTAGTTCCTCTCAGTTCTTTGTTCAGACTTGTTTTAATGTGGCTGTGTCCTAAATTCCTCCTTGGACTTATTATTAAAGTTTATTTCTCTGAACCTCTTGCGTCATACGCTTACTTCAAGTCAAGTCATCTTTATTTATATAATGCTTTATACATTACAGATTGTTTCCTAACCCAGCTTTACAGTGATAGCAGAAAAATGATTCAATGATGCAAACAGAGTTCATTTCGGCTGTACAGCAGCTATAAAAGAAAATAGTGCCATTGTTCAGCTGAAGTCAGTTCAGTGTTGATTCAGATCCGTTGTAAAGATCATCAATTATTAAATTAGTTCATTTCATCTAAAGCAATTCTGCATAAAACAGTGATGTCATCATCCAGCTCAGTTCAGTTCTCATCCAATAGTGTCAGTCTTTAAAAACAAACGTTACTAACCCCAAACTTTTAAATAGTTGTGTATATTTTAACTAAATTGACAGACTAAAATGAAAAAAGTAGTTTAATTGAGAAATTGAGGAAGAGTTAAAAACTGTAAGACGACATGCAAGTCATGACAGACAGTAGTAGATGATTTGAATGTCTTTGGATCTCCAATTTCTTGCATTAGTGAGGGTTGCAGTTTCCATATTTTTTATGTTTTACAAATCTATGAAGAATGTGGAAGATATCAAGAAAATGTGGGAATATAAGAGTGTATTACTTTCTGTTGAAGCTGATGGATTAAACTGTACTAAGTGAACATAGTAACTCAGAGTGTATAGAGTGAAGTTGAAAGATGTAAATTGTTTAAATAATGATTTAACAAAATATTAAAAGCCATCTGTCTGTCTGTGGTCTGTTGCTCTACAGCAGGCTGTGAGGGTTATTTGATAGACTCGAGAGAGCTGCTGCTACCGAAGCTGGATTGTTTTGAAAAAGCTGCCCGGCATTGTGGGTAATGAGCTGGCAGAGTGGAGAGATCAGAGGTCGACACTCAGCAAGCAGGAGATAACGTGACATAACAGAAACACACACACACAATCTCACACCTTCTCCAAAGGTTCATCCTGCAGTTTTGCTTCTGAGAGTGTGACGCACAGACACAAAACAACAGGTCACAACAACAGTACAAAACACACATTCATTACAGGATTCATTAGACAGTCGCCGCACATTTGCAAAAGCATTCAGTGCAAAAAAACTGCATCTTATACACTGACCATCCGCAATCCTATTTAACCAGTATATGTACTGGAATAGTGATACACCGTGAGTATTTAAGTTACGTCATTGGGCCCTTATTTTAACAATCTAAGCACATGGATTATAGCGCACGGCGCAAGAGCGCTTAGGGCGTGTCCGAATCCACTTAGTTTAAGGACGGGAAAAATGGTTGGCACACCCCGGCGCATGGTCTAAAAGTGTTGTCCCTATTCTCTTAATGAGTAATGGGTGTGTTTTGGGTGTAACGTGCAATAAACCAATCAGAGTCTCATCTCCCATTCCCTTTAAAAGCCAGTTGCGCTCGCGACATGGTGGATTCGCTATTTACATTGCGGAATTTGCAAGTGGAAAAACTGACCACTTGTCTAGTGAGGAAACGGATCTGCTTGTGCTCGAGCTCGAGCAGACCATCTACGGGAAAAGCCGTATTCCACCAAAGCATTTTTATCTTTATGAACACAATAATAATCTTTTACATTGTAATCCTTTTATTTTTAATATTTGGCATGCTTGTGTGCTGCTGTGCGTCCCTGTGTGTGTAATAAGTAGAGTGTACGCGTGTTGTGCACCCGCATATAGGCGCATATTACTAACACTCTCTTTAAATAACAAAACAAATATTGTGCCATTGACCAACTGAAACCTGGACTAAAGTCAATGGCGCAATATTTGTTTTGTTATTTAAAGAGCGCAGTCTATTTCAGTTGCCTCAAAATAGTAATACGCCAACAATGTGCCTGAGCACACCTCGTTTTCAGACCAGCATGCCCATGGGTGCACAAATCGGCGCAAATGCATTTGCTATTTACACAACCTGGTGCAGGACATGAAAATGATAACCGTGTCGGGCTGAAACTAGCAAAAAACTTGTGTCACGCCTGGCGCCGCATTGCGCCGGGTGTATGATAGGGCCCATTGTATTCTTTTAGTTTTCTTTCTATGCAAAATCATTTTAAGGGTGCTTTATTAAAAGAACTGTTTGCCTGGTAACAGGAAAGCAAAAGAAAAACTGGCAGCATTTATATTAATATACTGTGTTCTCAACAATTCCCTACAGTAGAATCTGAGTACAGTATGTTACTGTAGATTTTGTCGTTTTCACAGCATTATTACTGTATTCTTAACAGTTTCCAATTGTTTAAGCTGTGTACAGTTACTGTAGAATTTCAATGCAATCTGTGCTAAAGTACTAAATGACTGGGAAAAAAAAAAACCATACAACCTCACACCTCCTCACGCAACGGCTCTGTGACAGACTCATCATGAAGATGAAAGCCCACAAGAGTATGGAAGGCAAATAAGTGTTCATTTTCTGGCCTTTTCCTCCCGCAGCGTTGTGAAGATGAAAGTCATAAGAGTACGTTAAATTGGTAGGTATACTTTAAAACACATGTAGTCGCCTTATTTGTTTTAATTTGTTTTATTTGTATAAATACGTTTGAGTTAATAAATATCTGTAAGAACACCGGAGCGGGGTGCTCATTTCCCATTTAAGCCGCACTAACTAGCATTTTCCTTCCGCAGCAGTGCTGGCAGACCGGCTGGACCATTGTGAGATGGCAGGAAGACTCGTTGTGAAGACGAAAAGCCTACTACGTGAAACTGGTAGGTCAACTTTAAAACACATGTAATGTCTTTTTTGTTTTGTACCAATGTATTTGCAAGGTATAAATACGTTTGAGTTAATAAATATCTGTAAGAACATTGCAGCGGGTGCTCATTTCCCAGTTAAGCCGTGCTAACTAGCATTAACTAACTACCTCCCACAGCGGCGCTGGCAGACCGGGTGCGGCTGAACCATCGTGAGACAAGCGGGAAGAGTCGTCACAATAAAGACCTTTTTCTTGACAGCATGTGCTTTTAAACATTTTAAGACGATATGTATTTGCTGGTTATTGTTGTGTACTGCTAATTATTAAGTACTTTAACTCTTCAAAGTTTTATTTTTATATTTCCAACATTTATTTTCCACTGGCACAATGATTTACTGTGATTTTACTGGTATGGCTATAATTATATTTTGTTCATTGATGAAATATGGTTAATATGCTGGTAAATCTGTATATTCTATTGAAGTTCAGCTATGGAATGTAAAAGATGAAACCTTCATAAAGCTGTTGATGTGAAGCAATAACTTGTGTTATTGAATATATAACAGTAAAATTTAAAATTAAAATAATATTAGTAATAATAAAAATAATAGTATAATGCTGTACTTTATTTTACACTATGCTAAAAAAAATACTGTAGTTATTTTTACGGTAATTTTACTGTGGTATAAAATACAGAAACTACTGGATAATTGTTGCCAGTAAGTTACTGTTAATTTGACAATAAACATTTTACAGTGTAGCAATTACAATAACTGGGTTATAACTAGGTACTAACCCCGAACCTACCCCTAAACCTAACCTAAACCCATGTAGTTATCTTACATTACCAGTACTTTCTTGGGTAAGTACACTGTAAGTACACGTACTGTAAAATCAAGTGTAACTGAAAAACTGAATTTCATTAAAAATCTTTGTGCCTTTTTTAGTGAGTATGGAAGCAGTAATTTATCTAATGATTATGGTCATTATTCCTTTTATTTTCTCTTCACTAGTCCTTTTAAGTGGTTCTGCTATGTGGCAAATGACAAAGTAGAGATATTTTATTAATATGAGTTTGTAAAAACAGCATGCATAATAATAATAATAATAATAATAATAATAATAATGGTGTTTAAAATAGCTTTAGATGGAGTATAGCATGTCACAATGCAGGTAAGCTTTCCAACAGCATCTCATGTCCTTGTATTCTGCTAAAGAAAACAAATTTATATTGTCATTTTTATTTATTTATCTATTTACCGCTGATGGGATAAAAGAACAGAAAACAGATAATTTAATGTTGCCAGTTCTGAATTAGCATTGTTATTGATGAAAACATGGAATATTACATTTCCCTTGAAGCAGTGAAACATATTAGACTTCCTTGAAAATAACAAAATAAATGTATCCACAAGGAACAGTGACTGTGTGCATGAACAGACGAGTGTGTCTGGCTTTTGGGCAGGTATAATATTCTCCTAAACGACTTTCATCCATGTGGTTCGGGTCGGGCCATCTGCACCAGGCAATGATAAATGGTTATGTTGAAAGAAGGGCATTATGGTAAATGCATGTGCTGTAAGACAGGCCAGTTCAGCTAAATCTAAAACAAATCTGGAACAAAATAAAACCTTTAAAATTTAATTTAAGGTGTCCTTGTTACAGTGTAATTACACAATTAAGTAGGCTACTGAGTAATATTAATTAACAACATGTACTTACTATAGGATTAAAGGCTTAGTTCATCCAAAAATGCAATTTCTGTCATTAAGTACTCACCATCATGTCGTCCCAAACCCGTAAGACCTTCGTTCATCTCAGGAACACAGATTTTTGATGAAATCTGAGGGTTTCTGAACCACACATAGGCAGCAACGTCATTGTACATTTTGAGGTCCAGAATAGTAGTAAAGACATTGTTAAAATAGTCAATGTGACTACAGTGGTTCAACCTTAATATTATGAAGTGACGAGAATACTTTTCGTGCGCAAAAACAAAACAAAAATAACGACTTTATTTACCAATTTGAACTGTTGTCATACGCATTTGACGTATAGTGAATGCAGTGAAGGCCGACACTGTACACGTGAAAAACACGACATGCATGTGATGCTGATGCAGTAGCCAGCCAATAATGAGTTGGCGTTTGGACATAAACACGGAAGCCCTGCACTGCGTTCAAAAAGTCGTTATTTTTGTTTTGTTTTTGCACACAAAAAGTATTCACTTCGCTTCATAACATTAAGGTTGAACCACTGTAGTCATGTTGACTATTTTAACAATGTCTACTACTTTTCTGGACCTCAAAAGGTGCAATGATGTTGCTACTTCTGTGTGGTTCATCAAAAATATCTTAATCTGTGTTCCGAAGACGAACGAAGGTCTTACGGGTTTGTGACAACATGAGGGTGAGTACATACTGACAGAAATTTCATTTTTGGGTGAACTAACCCTTTAAGGTTAGGATTAGGGTTTGGTTTAGGGTTAGTTGCTTACTGTAGTAAGTACATGTAATGTGTAACAAATACACTATAAAATAAGGTGTTACCAAAAGCTCATTTAAGAAAGTCAAAACTTGTTGAGAATCACTGGCATATACTAAGAGTCTATGACTGGATCATTGTCGCTGTGTTTCTAGCATGTTATATGTTTGGGAACAGTTCTTTTAACTGTTGGATGGAGTGTGTAATTCATGGAGTATGTAGCTTTTCATTTCTTAAACAACCATGTAGGAAAATACATCATGGCCATATTCCAGGATGACAAAGCCAAGATTCATCAGGCTCAAATTGTGAAATAATCAGAATAAGAAATCTTTTTAATTCAACATTAAATCTTCATTAAAGTACACTGAGGTATTTTGTCTGTAATTTCGTAAGGTTTGCTAGCTGTTTACTGTTCCAGGCATCCAAAATGAGGATTGCGAGTATATTGTTTACACAGGCTACGTGACCAGCTGATTGCTATAGTTTGTTTGACTCCACTCACTGGCAAGAGGCCATCAGTCCTGGAATGGAGGAAGAAATGGCAAGAGTGCAATATTTGCTATGGAGGGCAAAGGTTGTCTAGCTGGGAGTGCTGGTTAGGCAATGTAGAAAGCACAGTATCAAGTGTTTCCCTGAGACATGGCTGCAGGAACATATCCTGAAAACTAACAGTACAATCAGCAGGTGGTGCAGGCAGACAGAAGGCCAGAGAAAAGCAAGAGGAATCCTGAAATGGTTAATAATAGGGAATGTTTGTGAAGACCAAACAGCGAAATGCTTGCTACTGAAGCGCATCCTTTTTATCTGCTTTTGGAGATTACGTTCTGCACCTTTGTAGCTGTTTACTTTTCACTTACGGCAGGATGCACCTTGTGATGTTATGCATGCAGCCAAGCTCTTTTGTTACCAATGTAACGGTACTTTAAATCCTTCTCTTTCAACCACTCTGCCTACATAAATCAGCCCTGCTGAAAAATCCAGCAACTGCATGTATGAAGTAAATAGATTGCTGAAATAACCACAACATTAACAGCAACAGTTCAGCTGGTGGTTATTTCAGCAAAATAAGAGCGCATGGTTAATTTGTCATTCAAAATGTTCGAACTGTTAATTTATTCAATCAGCTGCATGTGAATGCTGCATTCATTACTATAGCAATAGCAGAGAGTACAATGGCTGCATTTCAGAGGTGTGTTAAAATGTTTGGTGTAAATAAATAGTTATTAAGAATAATGCACTGAGATTTAAATCAGCACTGAAGACACCATAATCCAGAGAGAGAATAAAGAGGGCAGTTTTTTTACTCTTCAGTGAAGAAAAGTTAGTTTAGGATTAATTGGGATATGTAAATGCATGATATTGCAGAATAGTCTATACATGTAAGTTGTGTATAATTGTTAATTATTTAATGTATGGGTAATGTTCTTATACATCAACATGATGGACACCAGCAAGTGCCTGAAATATTTTCTGATTGTGATCCGATGGGGATTCTGATCATGATATGAAGCAGAATTATATTTATATGCAATGCTAAAGGCTAATTATGCCAAACCATTGCCATAATAAATACACATCTACGGATGTCACGTTGGTTTGGGTTTTATCATGTCTTTTATTCTGAAATTCTCATTTCCTGGTTTCTTGTCATGTGACTTCCTTGCCTTCATGTGATCATGAAGCGGCACTGCGCAGACCGATCGGTGTATGACATCAAAGTACCCGAGAGCGATTCAAAAACATACGGCTCAGTCTGTAATCGCCCATACACCGATAGGTCTGTGCATTGCCATTTCAAGTCGAACACACCTATAAACTGCACTTGGGTTCAGTACACACGCCTTCAGTTGACTAATGTTACAATGGAAAATACCAGAGACTGCTTGAAGAACTTAGACAAATCATATATGATTATAATTGTGTATTTATTTGGCTTCATGTTTCATCTGTCTCTTCTTAAGCCGTAGTTAATACCGGACTTCTGCATCCGCAAAAGTTGCATATACTCCAGTTAACTGATATAACTCCTGTTTTCTGTCCGTGAGCTCCCCCTGTTGCTCTGGCTGAAAGGATAACAGTGTACTGAGATGGGAGAGATCACTCAAACCTCCTCAGATCACATAATTCCATAGAAAATGAATAGAAATGCTCATTCTTCCTAAAGAAATGTGAGATAAACGTGATATTTTATCAGTATTTTTCTAAATGTGTAAGCCTTTGGAATTAAAAGCCTTGCTGAAGTTTATGTATAGTTATGTAATGTTCTATTTGACTCAGCATGGTTGATATGCACTCCTGACACAAATTAATAAATTACTGTCACTGTAACATTTTTTTATGCTAAACCATTGGTCAAAAATTGATGATGGAGTCTTACATCTTTGAGTAAAGGCCAAATGTCATGTTCATTTTGCAATCTAGCTAGTTTCAGTCAGCTAGTCCCATGCTGGTGAAATGGTGGGGTTGTGTGTTGTTGTTCTATGGAGGCAGGTTAGGGGCGGGTTTTAGGGTAGCGCTGTGGGGCTACTGGAGACACAGCTTGATTCCGGCCTTGTGGCTTAAAGTCTGAGGCTATTAGCCATTGTTAGCCCTGGCTCGCACTGGCACAATAGTTGAAAAGTGGCCTAATGAGGACTATAAGATGGACTTGGAATGGAAAGTGTGGATCTGCTGAAGATCTGGACATTTCCCTCGACATGAATGCGATGTGCTGTACAAGCCACATGGGCATGACATGGGCATGACACTATGGGTGAGCCACATGGGCATGACACTATGGTGCTTCATCTGGTTCCAGTACCACAGAGAGACTACAGGTGACTAAAGATCAGTCGCACTAACCTCCCACATTGTGAAGACTAAGGCTGTGATTCACAAAGTACAAAGTGCCTTGACCGTACTGAGAAATCTTGGGTTCAGAGTTTATGCCAGGAATGGGCAACACACACATGCTTTCACTTTTCAAGTCATCTTAAAGACTTTGATTAGATTTTTCAGATGTGATTGATCAGGGTTGGAGCTAAACAGAGTTGCCCACCTGTGGTTTACGCTTATTTAGACAAACAAGTTCTTCATTAATTGGACTGTAGGATATATGAATGCAAACACATTGATTCAAAAACATAACTTGTACAGAAAAAAGGACAAGACCCAAAAAGTGAGAAAAAGAATTATGATAAATAAATATAACATATTCGCACAGCCCCGATAAGGAGCTGGAACAGGCTGGTCTTGGTTTTCCCACCTGGGCTGGCAGCTCTGTGAGGGTCGTGTGCATCCAGTATCATCCATCTTGCATTACTAGGTTAGAAACTGGAGGTAATGCAGGTGGACGCCTCCATGATTGCTTGGGTCACCGACTACCTCTTGGGCAGAACTGTGTGTGGTGAGTAACATATGGGCTCCTCAGGCAACATTTCAAAATACTTGCAGACCCAGTTGAAAAGACCAGCATTGCTGACCATTCGCATGTGCTGTGTACTGAATGAGGAACACGTTCAGAAGCAGCAACCTCACAACAGGGAGTACTACAGAAGGTCATTTGTGTCTACTGCCCTACCTCTCAACCTCTGTGTTCATGGACAGTGGAACTGACACTTACTATCACTTGGCCTGAATTCACAACCGTTCAGAGTACATATTCTGTTCAGAGTATCTATCTATCTATCTATCTATCTATCTATCTATCTGTATGTCTGTCTGTCTGTCCTATTTTTAATTGTGCTCAGCCACCAGGAAAATGCCTGTTCTCACTACTGATCTGCCATCGTGCAGGGGCCCGGTCGACTCTGTTCTGCTCCAGAAATCCATTAGAATCCATTAGAATCTCTGTCTCAGCACATTGATGCCAGACGAATGAACCGATCACCATAAAAATGTCACCGAGAAAAACACAGGCCTTGTGTTATTTGCATGCGTTTGGAGCACAGCACAGGATTTATGGAAAGGTCAGCTGCTGAAGGTGAAGGTTTACGAACTGTGAAGGGACGCTTGGTGCTGTTATCACCACGGCGACAGAGAGAATGATGCTCATGAGCACTAACACCTAAAAGGGAACAGCGTGCCAGTGAGTTCAGAGGATGTATATACACTATACTCTATCTATCTATCTATCTATCTATCTATCTGAACATATGTATTAAAATAGCTCTACAGCATCTGTGACATGCTGTTTTTACCACAGACAATAATATTGGCTTGTGAGAAAAAAAAACAGAAAAGTGAGAGAACAGAAAAGTTTACAATAATGAACATACAATGGAAATGAAAAGGGCAATTGTGCCAGAGGGTTTTAAAGCAGAAATGTGAGGCTTGTATTTTTAGCATGGTTTGGGCTGGTCTGTAGTGATTATAATTAGCTTTACATAAAATCAATACAAGTCCACGACATGTCCTGATTTAGACAAGTTAGCAATTGGGTCTTTTATTGTGTGTGTGTGTGTGTGTGTGTGTGTGTGTGTGTGTGTGTGTGTGTTCTGTCCCTCTGGTTTCTCTGCTGTGTGTATCCCATAATGCTCCTCTCTCCTGAGAGTGCCACCTAATCAACTCTATTCTGATGCCACAATGAGACACTGATTCTCACGTCTGATACTGACAAACACACACAGTATGTTAAAGCTGGTGCTTGCATGCTGCCCATGTTTGTGTGTCATCAGTACATGTAATCATGTTCTGAGCCAGTAGGTGCCTCACATTTCTGCTTTTAAATCTAGGTGCCAAAAAGCCAAAGATAATTGCATATTATTATTATTATTATTATTATTATTTGAGGTTTACAAAGTCAAGAATCAGTATTACTATTACTAATAGTGATTTGATCACTAAGTATGAATCACCACATCACAAAGATGTCATTCACACCAAACAGGAAGAAAACACCTAGAAACCACCAACATCAAGACGACGTGTTTTGCAAACACAATTGACATTTTCTTCAGAAAAATCTAGTTATTATTGTTCATGGAAAGACTTCAGCCCAAACCTACTACAGAATGTGTGTGTGTGTGTGTGTGTGTGTGTGTGTGTGTGTGTGTGTGTGTGGATAAACAGCACACTAGAACCTCAAACCCAATGAGTCGTGCAGAAACACAAATCTACTCCACAGGAGCAATGTTTGCACGCGATTGCATCAGTGACAATGATCAGACACAATATAACCCCACAACAAAACTGAGTCCAAAACAATGATAAAAAGAGAGAAAACCTAGTTCAATGAGAGAGACAGACGGCTTTATGAAGAGGAGGAGAGACTGAATTTGGAGAACATTAGGAAAGGACTGATATTACAGCCTCTGACAGACTTCACAGATGGCACAGGAACGGCACACACACACGCGACTCAATCTCGTGCTCGGCTTTTCGTGCATTTACACAAGCGAGGATGATGACTGGAGAGAGACTAGCTTTCTTAAATCTCTGTCCAGGAATGAGAAAATCAAATGACACACACCAGATAAAGGCAGTGAGATGATGAACAAATACAAGTAGAGCAACATACAGTCAGTGTGATCATATTGCCACCTGCTGGAGACTAGTGGTGCTGCAGAAAACAGAAAATGTTCACCTAAATGTGAATTCCTGTCATCATTTACTCATCTGCAGGACTTTCAGTTTGCCCAAGCTGCTCATACAGTTACATAAGACTAAGACTACTGCATAACTAGTCCATATGGATCATGTGCTATTTACATAAAGTCATTATGCAGTAGCCAATTTTACACCATTATTTGTTTGATAATCTTGCCTTGAAAATCTTGTTTGACAAATGTTGTTCATTCACTTTCAGTGTGTGGAAAAGAGCAGCGTGAACATTCTGCTAAATATCTGCTGTTGTGTTTCCACAGGAGGAAGAAAGTCTAGGAGTTAAAAACAACATGATGGTGAATAAATGATGAAAGAATCATTACATTTCGTTGAAATGTTCTTTTAATGAACACAACTGAACACAATACCAAGTCACCTTTGTCATCTTCTCACTTTTGAAACATGCATTTTCTGTAAATCTATGAAAATAGGTTTGGGGTGATGAGTTGATTTCAAGAAAATGATAAAGTGTTCATTTGTAGCTTTGTGTTCCTTACTGTTTTCACACATATGAGCTGAAATGTGTGTGTGTGTGTGTGTGTGTGTGTGTGGGTTTATATTACATTGTGAGGACCAAATGTCCCCACAAGGATAGTAAAACCTGATATCTACATTGTGGGGACCTGCCAGAGGTTACGTGTGTATTATTCAGAATGCAACACTGAATATTTCAAACAGTAGTAAAGTAGCAAATTAAATGCATTTATAATTGGGCCATTGAAATATGATTTTATTTTATTTTATTTTTTTTAAATAATAATAATAATAATAATAATAATAATATAAAACAGTTCTAATCCAATCTTTTCATTTAAAAATACATTATTAAAAAGTCCGATTTTGTTCTTATTTCATAAAACAGACAGAAAAAGTCTTATTCACAATAAAACTACTTTCATTAAACTATTTTCAACATTTTGTAAGAATGATTTTTTCATCCAAGAACAGGACTGGGCACCCCACCACTGTACAATGAAACTTTATCCAAAGCACTGGTTGTATGCTAGATTGTTGTCATGTTGTTTTACCAGTTACCATCTCAGTATTGGATATTTTGCTTTATAAATCCAGTCACTGTTAATTTCTAGAAATCAAGCTCAAGTGGATCTTTCCGACATAAAAATGCACATACAGCACATGGCACGAGTGGTTTCACAGAGTGTGTTTTGCGGTGTTACACTGACATCTGCTGGTGGAGTTTATGATGACAGCTGCACTACAACACCGTCTCAATGAATGACATTACAGTTTTTTTTTGTTTGTTTGTTTTTACAATTACTAAGACACATTTCTCAATACTTGGGTAACTTCTTCAAAACTCTTCACACAATTCTCCTAACCAACTTTCAACTAGGCACAGCAGTGCCAAAACACTTCATACAACAAATCAACTCATTCTTCCATAACACTAGCAACGATTTTCACCCAACAAACACACTTTGCCACTCCTAAAACAACAACCTAAAAAACCCTAACAGGCAGCATTATACAATGTTTTTTGTAAAATTTCTTTACAATACAAGAATGGCACTCTCTACTGCTTATAATTCACTGCAGTATGTGTAACATAGTCCATGTTTACATTACAATACAAAATTATTCCTAAGTTTTCCCCTTTTGTATACACGGTAATGAAATTTAAAGACTAACACTTGTGTAGGTGTTCAGTTACATCTAATTATTTTGATAGTATTTGATTTTTTTTAAGATTCAGAATATATTTTGGTATTGCTGTAGATGGTATTACTGTAGAAATGTAGCAAATTCCTGTCTTATTTATTGATTTATTGATTTATTTATTTTTTGTATTATGTTAGGTTTTGAACTTAAGTTTAACCGTTTTGAAAAGAGTATGTAAACGTGCAAATTGGCCTGTTCATAGAGTTTTGGTGGTGTTTGTGTCTTAAGTGAGAAACGAATTTATGTAATTTGAAAGATGTCGTCATTGAATGTATTTTGTGTTTTATGAGTGACAAAATGTGTTTGTTGGGTGAAATTTTGGCTAATGTAATGGAAGAACGAGTTGATTTGAGGCATATGTTGTGTAGGAGTGTTTTGGTAGTTTTAGTGCATTTTGAAAGCAAAATTAACTGCTGTGCCAAGATAAAAGTTGGTTAGGATAACTGTGTGAAGAGTTTTGAAAAAGTGTCCCAAGTATTGAGAAATGTGTCCTAAAAAAATAAATAAATAATAAATAAATAAATAAATAACATTGAGCTCTTTTTTTCACTAAAGATGGCTTTTCTTTCCTTCTACAGACAGGAGAACTTGGAAAAGTAATATACTTGAATGATCTCTCTCTTTATCAAAAAATTAAATTAAAATGAAAGTAATATGTATTATTAATGAAAATATAAAAATGCAGAAATGTCTGTGTGAGGGTTACGGCCAAAGAGCAAAGATCATTAGCTCTATAACATAATTAATGACGTCATATTTAATGTAAAAGGCTTGTGCTGGGGTTTAGGGTCATGAAAGAGCAAATATCATTAGCTCAAAATGAAAAGTGGCATGGGTACTACACTGGTATCACGACGTAAACATGAAATATGAGGACATTTCACGAGTCCTCATATTTAAAATAGCTTTAAAAACACACTAAACAATGTTTTATTAAAAATGTAAAAATGCAGAATGTTTTCTGTGATGAGTAGGTTTAGGGGTAGGGGTAGTGTAGGGGGATAGAATGTACAGTTTGTACAGTATAAAAACCATTACGTCTATGGAATGTCCTCACTTTGATAGCAAAACAAACCTGTGTGTGTGTGTGTCTGTGTGTGTGTGTGTGTGTGTGTGTGAGTGAGAGAGAGAGAGTGAGTGAGAGAGAGAGAGAGAGAGAGAGAGAGAGAGAGAGAGAGAGAGAGAGAGAGAGAGAGAGAGAGAGAGAGAGAGATAGCCTATCTGACTATTTAAAATATTTCTCTGGAGTTGACATCTAAAGAAAGAAACTAAACATTTACTGTCAGATGTATCCACAAGAGCAACTTACATTAAAGGAAGAACAAACACAACACTAAAAGTAAACACATGAGGTAGAATGAGTATATTGTGCTCATTATCAGTTCAAATGACTCAAAAACACAGATGAACATGTTTAGCGTGTGATAAAAATGTATCAAGTGTTCATTCTTAAAATAAAAGCAACTGAACATTTAACTGCTTTGGCGAATCAGGACATTCAAGGACACTGAATCTCAGTTACTGAAAACACTGATGCTAAATTCTCTCTGTTGTTCTATGGCCACTTCTGCTCCTCTAGACTTGACGAAAACTAGAAAAACTCTCTTACATCACTTAACAGTATATTTAATTTGGCCATTATATATAGTATACACTGACTCCCAAAAAGTATTTAGGCACTCGAGTGAAACTTAAAAATGCCTGAATTTCATCCCCATTAGATGCAAATATGCTAAAATGATGTTTCAGCTTTTCACAGAACTAACTTCACATTTCTGATCCACACTTTATTAAATTATTTTTAACCCGCTGGTCTCAAGATTCATTTTTGCAGCCTAACAAACTGTATTTTGTGAAATGCTTTGACTGAATTATGTTCTTGTGCTGTTTATCTTTAAAATAAATGCCACTTGGTTTAATTTCCACTATGTAATATAAACACTTTTAAACATTTTTAATTGTGACTTAAGCATTAAAATCATTTTTGGGGCTGCTGTTTGCGCATTATCGCGAGAATCACATTTGCATCATATCTCAGACTATTTATTTTGTTTGTTCCATTGAAATAACATGATCCAAAAAGAAATTTATAGCTAATAAGTTACAGAAACACCTCAGTGTGCTAAATTGAAATAAATATTACTGAAACTAACAGAAAAAAAAAAAGAAAAAGAAAAAAAAAAGTGTAAGTTGAAGTAATAAAATTACAAAAAATTAAGATAATTAGTTTAATTGTGATCAAGTCTAATGTTGCCATGTGTGTGAAATCATTTTGTTCATCCATCATTTATGAAATGACGCCTGTACCATTCACCGAAAAGATGCTCAAATACACAAGACGTGGTTCTCACTCCCAAGATGCGAAACACTGATCTTGATTATAAACATCAAGCATTGCGTTAGTTCAGGAAGGCCACGTCAGTCAAGCTTGCACCAGCTGACAGTCAGCTGTTTCTGACGTGTACCAAACCAGTTCATTTCATTTCGGTTCATTTAAATCCCCATTCATTCAGACTCTCTCTATTGCTTAGCCGCATGCTGCATCTAACTCCCCCCTCCATCTCCAACTCCATCTAGCTGGAATCTGTAATCTAATCTGATGTCTGTTCGCGACTGTCTTCAGCATACAGTAATTTTATTGTATCATCGTTCCTCATGTATTTTAGCTTGTTTACAACAACTCATGTATTTGTGATTGTCATTTATGTATGCATGATTCCTGGATCTGTTCTGTACCCCAAGGGGGGTTTGACTTGCTGCTCTCCCCACTCTGTCCAAGCATGGCTGCATGGACGGGCGCGTGGAGTTTGCCCAGAACAGAACCATACCGCCAACACTAACTGTATGCATTTATCATTATAATAAATATACATTTGACGAAAGTGGCCTGACTGAAAAAAGTGAAATGATGCTTTATTGCAAGTTTTTGCAGATTGTATTTCTCATTTGAGTGTTAGACATGAATGAGTGTGTTTGGGTTAAGGTTAGGTTAGTTAGTGTACTTACACTTGCTGCCACCCACAGGTTCATGCAGGTTCCATCTGGATCCCTTAACCAAAGACACACGACACGCTCCGTGCCAGACCACACCTGCAGACAGACAAGGTTGAGAATAGACACATGTTGTCCATCTATCAGATCTAGAAATTCTTTGTTTAATTTCTGTACAGTTATCTATATGTCCATTTCTCCATTCATTTCATTGTTATCCATTCGATTCAAATGCACAGTGAACAGTATACAGTACACAATACCTCCAAAAAACAATACAACGTCTTTATATACAACAACATTATTTATTTATATATATATATATATATATATATATATACATACATATACTGTTATGAGTTTTAAATACTCATTCAGGCTTTCCAACATTCAACCTTTTTTTGGTGAAAATGCAAAGATTGTATTATTAAATATTATATTTTATGCCTTCTATCAATGGATCAGGCTGGTGTTGGAGGTGTAATGGTGTGGGGGAAAGATAAATATGTATTTTTGTTTGGTGACATCACTCTGGTCATGTCTTGCTCTCTCTCAGAACATACAGACAGTCAGGTTTGTTTTTGTAGCTCTTTGTGACAAAGAGTAAAAATATGTTATATGAAGTGAAAATATGGTAATATTGAAGTGTTATAAAGCTGGATGAAATTCATGTATGTGCTTTTCTGTTGCTTCTCTATGTTAATATGAGTTATGTGCATAAAAAAACTAGCTATGTTTCCATCCAAATTTGCGAATTTAACTTGTGCGCAAAATTGAAATACCGCATAAAACATTTGTGAATAATGCAGCGTAATTTTCATATATAATAAATGACTTGCGCTTCAGAGTGCGCAGACAAAACGCAATAAACGCGGTCATGATATCTTGCTTTCAGAGGCGGATGGCTGTTGTTTGGGAATGCAGTCGTGTAACACATCTCTGGGAGGCAATTATACCGAACCACTTTGATGACAGACTTTGCTCAGGCATTTAAGAATGACCAAAACAGCATTTCAGATGCTGTGCAACGAGATCGGTCTGCTGGTTGGTCCAGTTATGCCGTCCCATCACAAAGTCACATCTTTTTAGATGGACCGGTGAATTTATTTGGTGAATGTGTTTCCATTGTAGTTCATGTGCATGTTTTCTTATCGGATAAAAAATGTATCCGACTCTATTGAGCGCATACATTTTTTATGCTCATTTTTAGAAATTATGTGCATCTTGGTGTCTCCATTCAGGAATGGAAACATAGCTAATGAGGCTACAATTTGCACAGGCTCACCAAAATTAGACAATAGAAGATTGGAAAAATGGTGCCTGGTCTGATGAGTCTCGATTTCTGCTGCAACATTCAGATGGTAGGGTCAAAATTTGGCATAAAGAACAGCATGGATCCATTCTGCCTTGTATCAACGGTTCAGGCTGCTGGTGGTGGTGTAATAGTGTGGGGGATAATTTCTTGGCACACTTTGGTCCCCTTAGTACCAATTGAGAATTGTTTAAACACCACAGCCTACTTGAGTATTGTTGCTGACCATGTCCATCCCTTTATGACCACAATGTGATAAACATGCCATGTCACAAAGCTCAAATCATCTCAAGCTGGTTTCTTGAACATGACAATGAGTTCACTATACTCAAATGGCCTCCACAGTCACCAGATCTCAATACAATAGAGCATCTTTGGGATGTGGTGGAAAGGGAGATTTCCATCATGGATGTGCATCAGACAAATCTGCAGCAACTGCATGAAGCTATCAATATGAATCAAAATTTAAGAGGAAAGTTTCCAGCACCTTATTGAATCCATGCCACGAAAAATTAAGGCAGTTCTGAAGGCAAAAGTGAGTTCAAACCAGCACAAGGTGTACCTAATAAAGTGGCTGGTGAGTATATATAAATAAATACTACAAATACTAAATAAATAATATAAAAGGGCGTCTGTAATACATGACCTGCGCCTCATGGCTCTGGTCCCACTGTCGCTGAGGCACAGCAGAGGCTAAAGTCATGGGGTTCGCAGGTCAAGCTGGCTGAGGAAGTTGAAAAAGGTATATCTCTTTCTCGTTCCTCAGTCACTAGCTTGAGCGATCTGTTGGATCAAGATGTGCTAGCTCTGCCATCCTCTGATCCAGCAGAGAGTAGAATGTTGGCACCATCCAGCCAGGAGGAGGTGGATGTGGTTGAAGAGGGCAAAGATAGTGTTTGCACTGAGCCCTCTCAGCCGGCCCTGCATAGGGGGAGCTTATGGATGTTATGGCCCGTGCCACAGCCAGATTGGATCTGGCATGGGGGCGCGAGAAACAGGAAGTTGCTTGGGGCAGTCTCAACGAATGTTTCCTATCAGGCCATAATCATCTCTCCCCCAAGAGAATTCTGTTGTTTCCAGAGCCCCATGTGGAACTGGAGAAGTCGTGGAAGAAACCATATTCAGGTCGTGTTTATCCATTCCAGCATTCAAATTATGAGTATGTGTCCCCTGTTGAAAAGACACTATCTCTCACAGGGCGAGGCATCTTCTCTGAAGGCTCCAGCCTTGCAATCTAAGCTGCTGCAGACCACCTCACGCTTGATTGGCAAGGCATATGCGATTGTCTCCTGAAGGGGTCATAGCTACCAAGTTAAACAGCTGCTGCTATTGGTTGTTCAATTGCAGTGATGATAGTAATGGAGATGCATCTGTGGTTGAACCTGGCTGACATCAGGGAGAAAGAGAAAAAATTGGCCCAGTCTTGCCCTCTGAACTTTTTGGCACATCTGTTAAGACGGTGATCAGGAGGTTTAAAGAGGTGAGGGCACAATCGGCAGCGTTCAGGAAATACATCCGGCACCAATCCAAGTCTCTGCCTAAAACCTCTGGGGCTTCTGGTCTGTAACAGGCTAGAGACTGGAGACAGGGCCAGAAGGAGAGCGTGACCACTCGTGCTTCTCCTCCAAGGAGTAGGGAAAAGAGGAGGTATGACACTAAGAGGAAGAGAAAAGATCTAAGGGACAAAGAAAGCTATCAATTTTTAATCAAATAGTGACCCCAAGAATCAATATTAATCGAATCGTGAGATTCCAAAAGATTCCCACCCCTATTATATGTATTTCACAGAATAGGAAAAAAGAGGAAATTATGTCATAGTGCGGGCCTCTGCAGACCATCATGACTGTGTGGCGAGGTCAATGAGTCTGTTAAAAGAACAGATCATTTAACCTTATCTGTTATTTATTATTTGACAAGGCAAGGTTAGCTCAGATTGTAAAATGTCATTCAAGCATATAAACACATTTTAAATGTCCTAATGTAATGAGTCTATTGGATAATGGTTTGTTACTTATTTAGGTAGTTCAATGTCAGTTCTCAACATGTCCAAAATAGTTGTTTGAGTATGTTTCATTTTATCTATAGACGTGTTACTGTGCTGTAGATCATTGTAATTAATGCAGCACAACAAACAGGGACAAGATGACAGTCAGCTGAATGTGTCACAGTGGTCATTTTGCATGATAAAATATTTTATTCATAAAAATACAGAATATAATTACTTCAAAAGTTAAAATATGTTTTCAGAACTGCACACTGTTTTGTAGGTATAAGGAGTCAATCAAGGCAGTTTCAGAGACTGTACAAAGCATGTGAATATTTAATGAGGGAAGCGTAGCACTTCCTCCCGGGGGAATCCCTGCCACCATTATGAAGTGCGTTCAGGTTTGTCAAGTGGCCGAGGGAAGTTTATTTGGACAGACCTTCAACCCCTCGATTTTGACCGATGGAGCAAGTCTACTCAATATGTACACTGCAGGCAGATCCATAGATCACAATGCAACATGAATGTGACCTCACAACAGATCACGCTTAATTTACCCCCACCCCAGACAACTGTAGTGAATGATACTGGAGTTATTTTGAAATTTAACCACATAATAATTACCATAAGCTGACTGTTATAGTTTAATGTATTGTAACAAATTCATAAAGAAAAAAAAAAAAAAAAACCTTTAAATAATAAATCAGCTCCACTGTGGATTCCAAGTTATCAAGGGCTTAGGGCATTCCATTTAAACACAGCAAGGGTTCAGCCAGATGTTTCTTGTTAGTCCTTTTGTATTTAAGCACTTGTGTTCCATTGCTTCTTGGTCTAGCTTTGTTTGTGTAACCACTGTTTGGTGAGTTTTATGTTCATGTCATGTCAAGTTAATTCATGCTTAGCCAAGTCAAGTCTTTGTTTATTTTGTATGTGATTATGTTGAGTAAATAAAGCTGCACTTGGGTTAAGTCAACTTGCTTCAGTGGAACACTTACACAGTGCTATCGGGGTTTAAAGAGACCCCAGCTCACAGGGAATGTACTTAGAACTTTAGCTAACATTGTGGCAAAGGTTCTCTTTCGAGGGAAATCTACGTTGCATCAGTTGCTGACGCTATTGTGATGTGTCCTCATGGAACCCGGTGTCTGAGGCATATTTAACTTCAGGCCAATATCACTGGCCTACGCAGTGTGATGACATCACGTGGAGCACCCGAGCATATAAATATGGCACCTGCAAAGACGTCATAAGCTTCTTTGTCTTCAGGAAGCCGCCTGTGTGGGTGGTGTGTAACAAAGCAGTGTGATTATGGCTGTGAAATCTTATGTCTTGTCAGGAGTTAGTTCATTACAAGCAGGAAAAAAGTTTGTCTTGTGTCAACACACAAGCAGACATTGGTCAGCATGGCATAGTGGGTATTAATGTCCCCATTGTGTCAGCATCTGACATGGCATAGTGCATTCCCTCGAAAGGAAACATCTTAAGGATACATATGTAACCCCGGAGATGTGTGCCGGTAGATATCTACCTACTTAAACAACCAGGGCGAGGGCCTATCTCCTGAGGCAGACGCCAAATTGCATATAACCACAGATCTGGCCCTCCACACCACCAAACTGGCGGCCCGTTCAATTGGCTTATCCATGGCAGCTGCGGTGGCGACGGAGATGCGTTTGTGGCAATCTGTTGGCCATAATGGAGAGTGATAAGATCGTCCTCCTTGACATCCCAGTCTCGCCTTCCGCACTTTTTGGTACTGTTGTTGAGATTTGGTGGTAGAGAATTTTAGGGGGCTGAGAGCACAGTCAGCTGCCTTTAAGAAGTTTATCCCTTGCTGGGTCCAAGGTCCTCCTAAGACTTCTGGTCCTTCCACTCCTTCCAGGAACGAGTTCCTGGAGAGAGGAAAAGTAGGCAAGCGTGGCAGGTCAAGCCCTTCCTCTCAGAAATAAGAGTAAGAGGTTCCGCGCTGGAATGAAGCCGGAAATGGATCTGAGGGCCTTTCAGGAAAATATGTCTAGCCCTCTCATTGGCCAGTAAGAAGGGCCCCTCTTGGATATATTTTGGGTTGAGCTTAGCAATCAAGGCCTTTTCTCCTCAGTCCTTGTTAGGACTTGAGATGGCAGGCATGTTGATTTGGTCTAGACTGAGATTTGGTCCATTTCCACCCTGTTAACGTTTCGCTGGGTATCAAGCAGAGTAAAAACAGACTGCTTAATAGGCCTGAGGAGTCCGTTGCCCTCCCAATTGTACAAAAAAAAAAAAAAAAAAGATGTAGACAGGGCTGTGCTCCCTGATGGAGTGACCCAGTGAGTGGAGTTTACAGGTAGTTAGATATTGTCATCTGTCAGGAGGAATAGTAGGGGTTATGTTAGGGCTTATGATGCCTTCTTAATGGGAAAAGTGAAAAAAGTAGAGCTGTACAGAAGGAGGTTGAGGTGATTGAGCCATGAGAGACCCACTCCCTAATCTGTTGCCTTTCCAGAATGGATTTTAAAGTAAGGCTATGCTCTCCCCCCCACCTCACCTCGAAAGGAATCCATTAAGGGTGCTGCTCCCTGGCAGGCACCTTAGCATGATTATTGTCTTTGGTAGAATGGAAAATGGTAGAACTGATAAATGAAACTACTTTCATTGTCACCTTCCCCAGTTTTGCAACTGAGGTTAAGCAAGGCTGTGCTTCCAAAGTTGGCTGCGAGGTGGAGCTGGACAGATGTAAAGAATGTTTGTTGCCTTTCCTAGTTTTGTTCTAGGAGTTGAGATATGACAATGCTCCTGGGTGGCCTAATTTCTCCAATTCTATATATGGGCTAATCTTCCCTAGGTTGAGCTTGACAGATGGAATTTGTCACCCTCCCCAGTTCATAACTGGGTGTTGAAGTAGGGTGGAGCTCCCTGGTGACCCAGTTTTTTGTCTCACCTTCCCCATCCTCTTTAGCAGGGTAATTAAACAAATCTTCAGACATCTGCCTTAGGTTGAGCCTGACAGATGAATCTGTTGCACTCCCCAGTTCATCGACTTGGGGCTGAAGTGGGGTGGAGTTTCCTGGCAGGGACTGACATGAGTTGAAGCAATCTTGGATAGAAAACAAAAAACAAAAACAAAAACAAAACAAACAAAAAAAAAAAAAAAAACAGAAAGAAGCAGGATTATGCTCCTTGTGTATGGATTAGCCCCATCCTAACAGACTACTCAAAGGTTGGAGTAGGGCTTGAAAACATTCTCTGTTGCCTCCCAGATCATTATTCTAGAAGTTGGGAATTCTCCCTCTGCACGCTCCCTTTGGTATGCTGCTCTCCTAGGCTTGTGCTTAGGTCTGGAAATCATATGTAGACTTGCTGCCAGCAATTCCAACTTTCAACTTGCCTGAGAAATAAATAAAATATGCTGATGCTATGGACTTAGCTGAGGCTATGTCTATAGTCTCTTCTGTTAGCTCTGCTCTTAGGGGCTTTTGGCTGTCCGGTAGCTGACCTCGGACTGGTCTACTATAGGAGTCCCCGTTTCAGAAACAGTTGAGCATGGAGCTTAAAGGTTCAGTTAACACCTGTAGCACTGAGCTAGTTGAGAGCAGCAGCGCAATGTCACGGGAGGTGCCCACTTGGTTGCTGATGCATAGGGTACTCTGGGTCGGGACCTGTTAAGCCCTTCAATGCCTAGGCCCTACAGGATCATACTTGTGTAGCAGCTTTTTCAGCACATAAGCAGGAATTGGTCAGCATAGCGTAGTGGGTATTAACGTCCCCATAGTGTCAGCATCTGAAGTACAGAGTACCTCACAGAGTACACTCGAAAGGGAATGTCTTAGGGTTACATATGTAACCCCAGTTACCTGAGAAGGGAACGAGATCCCATGTTGTGTTGCCATGCTTCACGCCTGCCTGCACGTCTTCCTTCAGACAGACTGAATCTGATGATGTGTTTGCAGGTGCCCTATTTATACGCTTGGGTGCTCCATGTGATGTCATCGCACTGCATCTGCCAATGATATTGGCGTGAAGTAACATGTGCCTAAGACACCGGGTTCCACGAGGACACGTCCCCATAGCATCAGCAACTGATGCGGTGTCTTGTTCCCTTCTCAGGGAACTGGGGTTACATATGTAACCCTAAGACATTCTCTCAAAGTTATTAACATATGTTCTTCTAGTAATGTTAATAGAACATTCATTTGAAAATGATCTGGTCTTTAATAATGTTCTCAAAATATTAGCACAAAAACTTTATTTATCGTTCATGGAACATTTGTATCTCAAATGTTTAAGTTGGACATTTGTGTTTTTTTAAAGTGCTCCTATTATGGTATTTTAAAGGTTCCTAATTTTGTTTTGGAGGTCCCCAACAAAAGGTTTACATGCATCCAATGTCAAAAAAACAAAAAAAAAAACAAAAAAAAAAAAACACTTTAATTTTCTCACAGTATACATTGTACATAACTTAATATTCAACAACAGTGCTGGGAGTAACGCGTTACAAAAGTAATGCATTACAGAAACATATTACTTTTTGCTGTAACGCAGTACTGTAAGGCATTACTTATCAATTTTCAGTAATATTTTACTCGGTACATGTTCAGTAACTTTTAGCCCAAAATTTAATTGTTCAAAAAAACAAAAAAAACAGCAAGACCGCGAAACCTTAAAGGATTAGTTCACTTTTGAATGAAAATTTCCTGATAATTTACTCACCCCCATGTCATCCAAGATGTCCATGTCCTCCTTTCTTCAGTCAAAAAAAAATTAAGGTTTTTGATGAAAACATTCCAGGGTTATTCTCCTTATAGTAATAATAATAATAATAATAATAATTCCTTACATTTATATAGCGCTTTTCTGGGTACTCAAAGCGCTTTACATATGGAAGGGGGGATCTCCTCAACCACCACCAATGTGCAGCATCCACCTGGATGATGCGACAGCAGCCATATTGCGCCAGAACGCCCACCACACACCAGCTTATTGGTGGAGAGGAGACAGAATGATGAAGCCAATCAGTATATGGGGATGATTAGGAAGCCATGATGGACAGCGGCCAATGGGCAAATGTGGCCAGGATGTTGGGGTTACACCCCTACTCTTTTCGAAGGACATCCTGGGATTTTTAATGACCACAGAGAGATTCAGGACCTCGGTTTAACGTCTCATCCGAAGGACGGTGCTTTTTGACAGTATAGCGTCCCCATCACTATACTGGGGTGTTAGGACCAACACAGACCACAGGGTGAGCACCCCCTGCTGGCCTCACTAACACCTCTTCCAGCAGCAACCTAGTTTTCCCAGGAGGTCTCCCATCCAGGTACTAACCAGGCTCAGCCCTGCTTAACTTCAGTGGGCAACCAGTACTGGGCTACAGGGTGATATGGCTGCTGGACTTCAGTGGACTTCAATTGGCCCCAAACGGTTGAAGGTCAAAATTACAGTTTCAGTGCAGCTTCAAAGGGCTTTAAATGATCCCAGACGAGGAATAAGGGTCTTATCTAGAGAAACCATCGGTCATTTTCTTAAAAAAAAATGAAAATGTATATGCTTTATATAGACACAAATGATCGCATCACAAGTGCTTCCACCAGACCGCGATTCCGTATTCTTCAAAAAGCTTACGCTGAATATCGTACACCTTCCCTATTAAACTTACGGAAAAAAACAGAACTGGCGCCGCGTTCGTTCCGTAAGTTTAATAGGGAAGGTGTAGGACATTCATCATAAGCTTTTTGAAGATTACGGAATCGCGGTCTGGAGGAAGCACTTGTGATGCGATCATTTGTGTCTATAAAGCATATAAATTTTAATTTTTTTAAGAAAATGACCGATCGTTTCGCTAGATAAGACCCATATTCCTCGTCTGGGATCGTTTAAAGTCCCTTGAAGCTGCACTAAAACTGTAATTTTGACCTTCAACCGTTTGGGGCCAATTGAAGTCCACTATAAGGACATGGACATCTTGGATGACATGGGGGTGAGTAAATTATCAGGAATTTTTTATTAGAAAGTGGACTTTAACGAATGAAAAATGCCGCAAGTAAGTTCTATTACCTGTTCGTGCAGTCAATAGCCGTGTGTGGTGTCCAAGTTTGTAAATAAAGACTAAATGACAGCTTCTGATATATTTGTTTAGCGATTTATTTCATTCATCTCCCTCTCGCTGGTGTAACTTTGTATTGTGTGACGTAGTCCAGTGAAGGCGTGTTTAGGGCGGGTTTTACAGGAGGGCCACGAGGCTACTGGCCCGACAGTGGAAACGCGACAGTGGAAACGCGGCGTGGAAACTGGCCAGCGCGGCCTCTGTGCTCGCGCTGGCCAGTGGAAAAGTGGCTAATGGGTGAAGATGGCAGAAGAAGACTGTACATTTGCGAGATGGACGTATGCGCATTACTTCGAGTTTGTCAGATAATCACTTTACCTCTACCATACTTGGATCGTTTGCGATTCTGTCTGTCATCCTTTCTTGCATTGTCTTGAGCCTTCACTTCAATTATAAGCTATATTGTTAATAGCCTGGATAGCCCACAGTCATTATGCTTCATCATATCGCCCTCTACTGGATGTAAAATGCTCTGCAGTACATTTCGTCATTTTAGAATATTAAGTTCTACTTCTGTAGTTATTTTGGTGAAAGTAACTCAAAAGTAATACAGGAGTAATGTAACGCATTACAATTCTGAGACAGTAATATTGTTACGTTCCCATTATGTTTTAAGAATGATAAAATGGAATGTTCCCTTAAAGTTTGTATAATAAACATTTTTACAACATTTAAAAAACTGGACATTTCGAACGTTCAAAGAACATTCAGAAATAACATTTTCATAACTTAATGGGAGCATCAGCAAAACATTATTTGAATATATTTTTGTTAGCTAGAACATTAACACAAGATTAAATGCAGTGGGAAAAGCCCAAGAAAGACACCGTAACGTTTTGATTTTGAGGATGAAAAGTCAGTGTTCTACCTTTTTAAAAGTCAGTGGAAGTTGAATTTTCATTTATGCCAAACAACTGTCATTTCACCTTTATAGGCAACTGTTGTCTTGACAGGCTACAAACCACTAAAGCGGATTCAACTTAAGTAAGCAAACAAGTTTGAGGAGAGATCAGAAAGTATTGGGTTATTATTACATATTTATTTATTTTTACATTTTAAGCACTTTAAGTGTAGTAAATCACTATTTTGGAGTTGAAAATATTTATTTTCTCCAAGCTACACAATTTCCAGTGTCAGATGCATTTGGCTTTCAGTCTTACCGTTCATGAAACCCTCGTCATCTGAGCTGTCTCCGGCCAGAGGAATGAAAGAATAAAACTCCTCTGAATTTCACCTGGAAAACAAACAAACAAACAAAAACAACAGAAACACGTTACATTTTAGAAGTCATACTGTTTCTTACTGTTTGTTTCTGTATGAATTTCTAATGATTATGATGTGCCGACTTTATGATATGCGTTAACTTTGCTTTGGTCCTGTATGTGTTGTGGTCCAGTAGTTTTCAGCACTAAATGCATGTGTAAACAGGGTCCAAAAACTGTGTTACTGTACCTCTTATGATAAATTATCCACTGACGTAAAAGTTATTAGATATGAAAGCCCATTTCCACCACAGAATAAAAAATAAAAAAAAGTTATTGAGAGTTATCTCACAGTTCTGACTTTATTTCTCACAATTCGTAATTTTGAGTAAACATCTCACTTTTTTCTCTGAATTTTGAGTTTACATCTCTTTTAAAGAACACCTAATTTTGTGTACAAAAGGTTCTGTCTGTATCACAAAATGCATATTTCGTTCAAAAAAAAAAAAAAAATGTTTTGGTACATTCCATTTTGTATTTATATTAATGAATATATTTCATATTACATGTATTGCATTCACAAAATTAATATTGCATGCACAAAATGCATTTCATGATCCAGACAGACCCTTTGTCCACAAAATTAGGCAGGTCATATTCATAAAGATACTGAATATAATTACAATGAACATTAAAATATGCTCTTAGAACTGTGCACTGTTTTTGGTGGGTAGGTTATAAGGAGTCAATTGAGGCAGTTTCAGAGACTGTACAAAATATACATTTTCAAAGACTGTACAAAATTTTATAACATTCAATTTCATATTTATATGAATGCACATGTATCACAAATATCACATTCACAATAAATTCTTTAGTAGACAGTTTTATTTGAATCACTTCAGTAAGATAATTGCTCTTACAGTTTAGCCTGTTAACTGTCACACCGTGTCTACACCGTGCTCCGTACACCGTGCTCGTGTCGCAACAGCTAAAAGCTGTCTACACTGGACGCGACAAAGCGCCCGGTTGCAAAGCATTTGTCCTTCGTGTCAGTACGTCATAAATAGAACGAGACATCAGTTTACTGTCAGATATTTGTCGCTTGCGTCGTGCAGCATCCAGTGTAGACAACATCACTGATTATAACTGGTTCTATTGTCTTTTGTCGCATCGCGTTGCTCGCGTCCGGTGTAGACACGGTGTCAGTGTTCCGGTAGCAGGACACTTGACACACTTTTTTATTGCCTTTTTTTTCCCCAATCGCATATTTTAGTAATCATCAGAAATTAGGTATCATTTGAAAGCTTTAACACTCAAGATTCAAAATACTGTTCTGAAATTGGACATTGCATTATGGAAATAGTACTTTAAAACCTTTTAGCGGGCTCAATTTTTGTGATATCAGCTTAAAATTTGGAACACAACTTCGTAAGACATAATGGCTTTGATTTTCTAGCAAATGTAGAGTCCAAATTATTTTGTAAAATACATATTTTGTATAAATGATTTAGTACATTTGATTTAGAGTAAACGTAAACTTCTATAACTTTTGACACTTGTATTCTTTAAAAAGAGACCAAACTTAGGTCTGTATTTCAAAGCATTCGTGAATTACAAACCATTTATATTCACATTAGGCTTGGTGCATGTTGATTTTAGACTTGCTGGTGTGCTGTTGAATAAACGTATTCTGCTAATGAGTTTTCTGCCACAGTTTAAACAGATTGTACCGTCCATCCCTCACAGCCTCATTTTCATTCACATCTTATTAAATGTGCTGTCTAGCCTGACTAAGGACCATTTCATATGTAAACGGCAATATGTCTCTTATGACCAGGTGTAAATAGGGCCTTTGTGTACTTCATTACAGTAGTTTGTCATGCGACATGACAGCTGATGATTGACAGAATGATTGATTGACCGATTAGATTTGGGAGCTCCACACACCGTCAGACCTGAGCAATTAGTCTCCAAGGAAAATCAGATAAAAAAGCATTAAACAAAGTCCTTTCTACAACTCTCAGTTCGTTTTCTCATGTGAGTCCCCGGAGCTTAGCGTTTTATTTAGCTTCACTGCTAATTATGCAGACGGATATGTTTACTCTTCAGATCAAAGTTTCTCCCCCCTGTGTTATTCACAGTTCTAAACAGTCCTTTCATTAGCACGGCCAACAAAGACTTTAGCACCTCCCCCTTAGAAAACTCATTAATTAGTTTGCATAATTAGTTTAGTGATTTAGAGTTAAAACCGCCGTGCTAACGGACTCCTGCCTAAAGTAATTTCACCTCAGATAGAGGAGGAACTGCAGTCACGTCAGTGGCCTCAAACTTTGAAAAGAGTAAACATACAATGTCTTACTGAAGAAGGGCAGATATTCTGCTGTATTAATCTGCTCAAGAAATTATATATGCAACAGAAAAAAATTCAGAATTAAACAATTGGCTCACTACATGAGTGTGAGTCTGAATTGGTAACGCCACAATACATGTTGAACTAATAAAAAAATTAATTTGCGCCATTGCACCATGACTAATTGTGCTTACGGTATTTATTCCTTGACTATACTATGTTAAACACTGTCAAAACACAAATTTATTTCAACACAAACATATTTTCCAATACAGCATCATGCACAATGTCCATTACATAGTTTACAGATAACATAAAATTATACAAATAATAAATAACTATACAAATAAACAATTCAGTTAGGTCACACTAGGCCAATAACCATATATTATGCACTTACATTATAAAATATAATTTGATCAAATACACTTTTGTGTACATTTTGCTCGGCAAAACTCTTGGCCAAATTTTCTGCAGTAGGTTTAGGGCTAATGTACAATCAACAGTGTAATTACTAAAGTAATTGCATGCAGATGCTTTAAATTTAATTACAATGTACCAACATGTACAGTATGAACACAATATATGTCCATTATAAATAAATATATTATACAATTTTTATGACAAGTGTGTATATATAAAAATTCTACATAATGTTTTCCTCAAAATACAATGATCCAATGAAAAATAATGCCATGCAGCCTAATGATATCATCCAAAGTGAGCATGAGGAAGGAGAAGAGCAAAGGACCTAATACTGAGCCTTATGGAACACCATAAATGTTCATTTATACAAATAAAGTGGAATCTATTTGAAATCTAGGATTTAAAACCAGGCATATTTGACATCTGGGCAGACAAACAGGTGCATCAAAGGTCAGTGTATGGTCAGGACAGGTCAGAGAAACTTTCTAATTTTTATGTCATGAAGCTTTTTAGAAGCAAAACTATTTTATTGATATATTAGTAGGAAATGTTACATGTACTTGATAATGTTTTAACTAGTATTATTAAACTACTATTATATTACCATCTAAAACATGTAGTACTGCCTAAGTAGGCTTCTTATTTGACAAGCAGGTTTGAGAAGTGTAATAAGCAGTGTTGGGCACGTTACTTTAAAAAAGTAATTAGTTATAGTTACTAGTTACTTCTCACAAATAGTAACTGAGTTAGTAACAGAGTTACATCATTATAAAAGTAACTAATTACCAGGGAAAGTAACTACTGCGTTACTAAAAAAAAAAAAAAAAAAAAAAAATCAAATATGCAAAATAACTTGGATGCCATCAATATTAAATATAAGTCTAAAAATAAATTATGCTTGATCCGACTCGTGACTCATGATCCGCTCTTGCTCACGACATGAAATTTCTCTGTACTGTACTACGTGTTGGTAGCCATTGAAGAAAATGTAGTTTCATATTTATGTTTAAATAGGCCTATGTTATGTTTTAAATTCATCTATTTGATTATGAAAAGTGAACAGCATGAGTAAGATAGAATACATCATAAGATGCGCAATATATCGGGAGACATGGAGCGGGTCAGACATGATTTTGACCACTTCATTAAGTTTTGTTTTGTAGAAAGCCTTTCTATAAAGTGAATTTCGTTTTGTAAAAAATGTATCTTAATTTTAATCAATGTTTCATCAACCAATTGCCTGGATTTAATAAATAAGAAGCAAATACAGGAGACAACATAATCATGACATGGAGGCGCAGGCGCGATCACTTGCACGTGAACTGGAGCGCGTCTTATAGATAAATGAACCGAAACTCAGCGGCTGCTTGCTTCACAGACATGAGAAATATATCTATAGAAAGCTTAAAATGTCTACTTTTTAAACGAAATAATTCAAAACGAAATGAAATAGGCTACTCTGATTATGTAATCCGAATGAAATGTGCATTCTCTCTCTTACGCCTGTTTCACACTGCAAGCTGAGCGGCGCGTTAGCAGCGCGTGAGCGTAACTACATCGTCACTGCAGCTGCAGAGACGCGCGAGTATTCACGCTGGAAGCGTTTGTACAGCGTCACAGCAGCGGCTCGAAGCTACATATAAAGTGAGCATTTCTTTACAAAGACAGCTATAAAAAAAATTTATAAGCTGGTCATTTATAAACTTGATAGTCTTGAAAGTTTGTTAACATGGGGAGGTATACAACATTCGCATATAAACGTAAATAAATACATGAATAAAAATAAATAAATAAAAGCCTTGTGTCATCCATTGCTGCACATGAATGAGGTAAGCTTTGTGTTTTACATCATCTGCCGCGTGCACATGTTTACAAGACAGCAAACTCGGCGAAAAAAGACAGCAAACTCGGGTTTGATTTGGGTATGCTGCAGCCTATATATCTCTCTGTGTAATAACTAAAAGAATGTTTATATATATCATATTTTCTGGCTAGTTTACTTTAGTTTTTTATAATACACCATACTTTAACCCAAACTGAATAATTAAAAACAAGTTTAAATGAGTAAATCTTCTATAAATATTTTTGATTCTTAATTTTCTTTTCTGTCATACTCAAATTCTTGTTAAAACACACTAGACATGCTTATTTTGAACACTTTTTGTGTGAAATTACATTTATTTTGTCCATCAAAAGTGTACTTTCACTTTAATTGAGCGTCAGCGGCGCAGCAAAAACAGACTCGGCGCCGAAACCCCCGCTTCACTGCTGCTTACGCAACGCTCCTGCTTGACGCTTACGCGCTGCTCCTGCTGCCAGTGTGAATGCATCCGTTGGTTAACATGCACGGTGAAAAAAAACATACGCGCTGCTTACGCTTGCAGTGTGAAACGGGCGTTAGGTGCGTACAGTATGCGGAGTTGATGAGAGTCAGCAATGTTAGCTTCATCTTTGCAGCCGATACTGATTCAGCTCATTATTTTGGTTTATTCTCTCCAGTATTTAAGAAATTAAATTAATATAACGTGATTAGTCAACTAATGGCTTAAATGAACAACTACTAGTCGACTAGAAAAAATTTCTTTCACATATTTTCGATCCAGCATGTCACAAAGGGTATTCTGGTTTGAGCTCGCGCTCCGCTCGCATGCTCTGACACAGACAAACACACAGAGCATCGTACATAATTAGGCTATCAGTTTAAAATTATATTTGTGTATGACTAACCTGTACTATTTCTTTACAACAAAACACTTTGCAGGTCTATCATCTCTAGTCACACACCAATCATCATCAGTTAGCATGTGTCCCGCCCCAACACACACACCAGATAAAAACTTTGCAGGTCCTATGGCTGAGAGAGAGCCTACTCAAAACCGCTTCAGTGAGCTCAATTATAGTAACGTGGCATTTTTTTGTCAGTAACGGTAACGGCGTTGTAACGGGAAAAAGTAATTTGTTTGATTACTCGTTACTGAAAAAAGTAACGCCGTTAGTAACGCAGTTTATTTATAACGCCGTTATTCCCATCACTGGTAATAAGTGCTGCCTCATGTGAACAAATCTTTCAGAGATGCTTTGTCTTTGACCAGAAGTACATCGCATCTGGTTAGCTTTTTGTAACGACTCACTTTTTTGTGTATGCAGCACATAGAGGTAAAGCTATTTTATTTCACAACAACCATACGGCAGAATCACCGGCTGTTTTTTTCTTCTTTTTCCTCTTCAGATCTCTGTGCTGAGCAGAAACTCTTTGATGGCGAATCATTTCTGTCCTCAAACACTTCACTTTTGTGTGCTAATTTTGGCCTTGCTGCTAATTAACAGCTCTATGCTGAAGAGTTTGAGCATGCAGCCGCTCAAACTGTTCCCCGCTGTGCGCGCATGTGTGTGTACCTGCCCGCGCATGCACACACACACATGCACGCGCAGGTTTGACACCATTCTGTCAGAGCGCTGTGAGAGCAGAGCTCACTGTTTCTCAAACAAGCAGAGCACAAACGAACCAACAGGAAAGAGTTTCCATCACTGAATTATTTCGAACTGTCTCTCTCTCTTCCTGTCTGTCGGTAGAAACAGCTGCCTGAGTGTCGTACGGCTGTCTGGTCCCTGCCATGATGCTTCTTGACTGTTGAAAAGCTCTCAGTTAATTAAAATGTTCTGTATTAATTCAGACATAAGCACAGCGTCATTATTCACAGGAGACGTGTTATACATTTACACATTACTCGGATGTCTCTGTAATTTAACTACATTTCAAGAGTTTTCAGTGCCACTAGTGTGTGTGTTTGGCTCATGGCTGCTGTCTCACTGTGTCTATATTTAGTGGAGTGTGTTTGAAATCTGTTGGATGTTTGTTTGAGATGAAATTGACAGCAGGTGACAGTAAGCTTGTGGGACGATCTCACGGGACTCAGCGTGACACGTACGACTGCTGATACATTAAAGCTTCAATCACTGCTGAGATTTCACACTATTTATCTGTCTATCTATCTATCTGTCTGTCTGTCTATCTATCTATCTATCTATCTATCTTCACTGATGAATGAGGTAAAATCGGTAGAAGGGCATTTTTAGGTCATGCAAATATAGTAGAGCTCCACTATGGCAGTACACACACACACACACACACACACACACACACACACACACACAAACACAGGTTTGAGAGAGAGAGAGTGAGAGAGAGAGAGAGACAGCTCATTGTAAGTGAATTAATTTGGTGATCTCTCGCAGTGTTTAAGTGGGGCAGACAGCAGGGGATGAGAAAAGAGCAATATTCATAAATCTACCACAGAAAGAAAGGCGGAGAGAGAGAGACAGCTGGAGGAAATATGGCCAAAAATGGAAATAATGGTCTACATAAAAAGAGGAAAAAGATGAATTAAAGAGCAGAGCTTGTGAAAGAGCAGATGAAACAAGACAATGAAGAGGCTGTGATTCACAGATGCGCCACTAGTGTGTGCTGTTCAACCAGTAATGACAAACATTCACAGACCCTGACCCAAATACACACACACACACACACACACACACACACACACACACACACACACACACACACACACACACAGTGAGCTGCTGAAGGCCAAACGGAGACATGTTACAGCCTCTTTTATGACAGGTGTCATTCAATATACGGCTCAGGTTTGATGTTTGTTCCCAGAATGATTTGTCTTTTAAATCATAGTCTCTCAGCTTGTGTCCTATCTGTCTCTCTTTATTGTTTTCAGTGTGTGTGTTTTCAGCAATACTTTTTTTGTTGGTTTATCTGATGATGTAATCTTGCAGTTTGTATCAGTAACAGAGAGACAGATGATCATCACAGTTCATTGTGTAAGAACTACAATTCCCATAATGCTCTTGGGGTCACAGCTCTCTCTCTCTCTCTCTCTCTCTCTCTCTCTCTCTGTGTGTGTGTGTGTGTGTGTGTGTGTGTTTGTGACATATCAGGACACAGATTTGTATAATGACATGGGTATAACATAGGTATTACAAGTAGAGGGTGACTACCTGAGGACATTACCCCATGTCCCCATTTTTCAAAAGGCTTACAAATCATACAGAATGAGTTTTTGTGAGAAAGTAAAAATGTGCACAGTTTCCTGTGATGGGTAGGTTTAGGTGTAGGGGTAGTGTAGGCGGATAGAATGTACAGTTTGTACAGTATAAAAACCATTACGCCTATGGAATGTCCCCACAATTCACAAAAACAAACCTGTGTGTGTGTGTGTGTGTGTGTGTGTAGTGTGTGAATGATTGTGCAGTGTTTGAATGTTATGTTCTTATTAATGCTCTATTTTGAGAGTGTAATATATTCAGCGTCTCCAGAGCTTTTCCTGTTTCCAGCAGAATTTCACTCAAGCACACCATTAACTTCCAGAGCTGCGACTCAATAACTAAACAACCACGCAGACAGTGTGTGCGTTTGTGTGTGTGTGTCATACATCAGACGAGCTGCAGTCATATCACTGAAGGTTTGAAGATGTTGAAGTCATGTAAATAAAGCACGAGTGTGCTCAATTGTGTGACTTGATGCGCACTTGTTTGTAATGCAATTCAAATCACGACTTTACGCAAAAAAAAAAAAAAAAAAAAATAAGCATGGACTTTAAAAACATCTAAAAATAGACAAGTGATTTCACTCCGTCTGTCGCACGCATGGCCCAGAGACAGTTCTGCAGCATAACGACAGATAGACAGACAGGTTCTCAGTATGAATACAGATTGAAATGATGAAAACTTTCTGAAATCACTTACGGTTTCATGGACAAATAAATGTGTGTTAAACGATCATGCAGGATCATCAGAAACTCATTTAGTTCACAGAGGACGCATTTTCTTTCATTCACAATTTTCTCTCAGTTAAACTAATCAGCGCAGGAACGAAATCTGAAGAAACAATTATCATACTTCACTCTCTCTGAAGAGTTTTATAGGTCATTATAAAGAGTTTTCAAGTCCTTCCACAAAATGTCAAATTTAAGGACAAAAGCCTAACTTTTAAAAAATTTAAGTACAAAAGCCCTGCACTCTTCTGTAGGCCCCATCTCTATCGTATGTGCCACTGCCAGATTTATTACCAGTAGTGCCCTACAATGTACATACACAGTACTGAGAACAAGTGTACATTGACATATGACCTCACAGGAAGTTTACAGGGAAATTTACCCATCAGTCATAGTGTCACCTCAATACTACAGTACGTAAAGTTTGGCTGAAATAAACACGAAAATAAGTTGACGTTTCATTTATATTATTATTTACACTAAATTTAGTTTTGTTTTGAGAATGACAAATTGTAACAAATTAGGGATGCTAATATACACAAATACACTAAATTTAGTTTTGTTTTGAGAATGACAAATTGTAACAAATTAGGGATGCTAATATACACAAATTCGATCGATCGTCATTTAAATTAACGATCAATTAATCGATTAATCGTTAGCCTTAATACTGCAATATGCGTCTGCAGTGGCATATATCAACAGCATAAAAAAGGGTGTGCAAATGCTGCTCAAAACGCCATGTTCCTCACCAAATGAATGAGAAGGGTTTTTATCTAAATAAAGGGCTAGTAGGATTGTAAAATGAGCCGATGTGATTGGCCATTTATTGAATGAATTATTTAATAATCAAATAAAACGACAAAAATAACGTGTCACCAATGCCGCCTCAGATGTGCGCTTGTCAGAATGTGTAGCCTACTCCTGTTGTGGACGCACACTTCCTGGAGCAACGCGCTGAAAACGGCAACTAAACCCAATGATTCACAACGATTTATTAAAATAGCGTTCTCATCATAATTTTATTTAATATGACAGTCCCAAACATAGTTTTTATTAGTCGTGCATTGCTGTTTGAGCTGCGTGCGCTGAATGAACACCGGTAAACTGGAGCACTTTGAGCGTGTTATTTAACTCAAATAAATGCATCCTATATGATATTAATCAGATATATACAAAATAAACATAATATTACAAATTATATCTGCACAAAATGATGCGAACGTACAAGTGAACTTGAATAAGTTACGTGCTATTCACAATCATGTTGTGGACGTGCTTTTCCTGGAGCAATGTGATGAAACAACTAAACCCAAATAATTCACAATGTTCTATTACAATATTGTTCTCTTTATAATGTTATGTAATATGAGTCCCAGTCATTAGTTATTAGTTGTGCATTGCTATTTGAGCTGCATGCGCTGAAGCTAATCACCAGCACGCTTTACTACAGCGTTAATTATTAATCAAATGCATCCTAAATGAGATAAATGAGATATACATAGGCCTACACAAAATAAACACAATATTAAAACAATGGTCCCAAACATAACTCCAACACGCTCGCTTAATTTTTCCTTGTGTCTGCTTTACGTTTCGCGGTTGAGCAGCACGTGCGCGCATGAACCTGCTTAATCAGCGATCGATAAGTTTTATCTATTAAATTATCGATAATTAATCGATCGTCGATTAATCGTTAACATCCCCATAACATTTTTTTTTAAAATTAATATAATATGATAAATGTACATAATGTATATAATAATTATAATACTAATAATTTTATTTAATAATTTATATTATAACATTGTATATAAGTTTATATGAATGTATTATATAAATTGATATGTATGAGCTTATGGTATTTATTTATATAGAATATTCTTTTTTTTTTTTTTTTTTTTTTTTTTTTTAATATTTTTAAATTCAAGTGTATTATATATACCAATCCGCCATCTTGCCTACTTCCCATAGTGCATCCTGGTTCCATGTGTTCCCCAGGTAAGTGACGCACATGGACTCGGCCATCCACGTGATGTAAAAGAAAACATGATTCATCAGACCAGGCCACCTTTTTCCATTGCTCCGTGGTCCAGTTCTGATGCTCAAGTGCCCACTGTTGGCACTTGCGGCGGTGGACAGGGGTCAGATAAATTGGCACCCTGACTGGTCTGTGGCTATGCAGCCCCAAACACAACAAACTGCGATGCACTGTGTATTCTGATAACTTTCTATCAGAACCAGCATTAACTTCTTGAGCAATTTGATCTAAAGTAGCTCATCTGTTGGATCGGACCACAGGGGCCAACCTTCGCTCCCCACGTGCATCAATGAGCCTTGGCCGCCCATGACCCTGTCGCCGGTTCACCACTGTTCCTTCCTTGGACCACTTTTGATAGATACTGACCACTGCAGACCAGGAAAACCCCACAAGAGCTGCAGTTTTGGAGATGCTTTAAAATGAGCTGCAGTTTTGGAGATGCTTTAAAATGACAGCAAGTGTCTCTTTAGACTATCAAAACGAACTCAAATCAAAGTGAAGTGCTCTTGAATGGCAAACGACAGAAGATGCTGCCCTTAAACAGGGTCAATCATGTTATGTTACTGTATTTCTCTTCTTATGTCTGGAAACATGCTAATCATTTGATGCCACTCATCTATCCATCTGTCTGTGTTTTATTGCTTTTTTAAATGAGACAAAAACAAAATTATATTATGAAGGGTTCTTTCTGTCTGGAAAAAGTTTCAAAGTTTCATATATATATATTCATTCTGTGGGGGAAACAAGCAGCAGCTTTCTGTTTTATTCATAAATCTACCATCAACAAAATGCCAATGAAACTGTTTTCACACAGCTCAGTTCCCTCCGCAGGTCTCATTTCGCATTGTGTTATTTGACTCCGAAGCGCGGTGTGTTTGTGCCATCAATGTAAGTATCACTGTGAGTACTAGCAGCAGCTGGTTACCACTGTAACTAGATAACAACTCATGAGGAGAGGCCGCCAAAAGTAAAGTATCTTTCACTTCAGTGTTTTGTTAATAGAACTTTGACATTTCCAAAAGTTCTAGTTTGAAAACAACCAAAAACTCTCTGATGTAATTTCCAGTATCCAGCTACGCTAAAAATATAGATCCTACAGAAAGTGATGTCGTTTGGGAGGGAAAACAGCAGCACAAACATCAATGGATTAGGTGAATTCCTGAGAGGTGTTGTGGTGTTTTGTGATAATTTATTTCAAAAAGGGACAGTGTACATTAATCAACATTCATGAATGCAAATGTACCCAACCTAGCCTGAAGGCTTCATTGGTAGTCCCTTTGCCAGATGTTATTAGGCTTAAAACTGGTTTGTGTCTCTACAACTGTCATCCTGTTTGATCAAATGACATAAGCCTGATAATGTCAATATTTCTAAAGATGATTAAAAATATGAAAATGAACTTCAAGTTGATGCCCTCACTGTCAGTTCCTCACTAAGCAATAACTCACTTTAGCTCTTTATGAACATCATTGACATTTGAACTTGTCGTTGTGTAAATATCAAGTTATAATGAATAAAGTTTGTGTCTTGACCAGAGCAGATTTCTGAAAGTCTGATAAACCCCTACTTGCTTAAAAAATACAACACAAGCATACTCATTTTTTTTTTTTTTTTTAAAGTTTCACAGTTTAAAAGGTTCTGTAGAAGAGGAATGACCCAGAAACAAAAGACTTAAATTAGTCAGCCAGAGAGCAGAAACAAGCTGCCTTGATGGAAAGATCAGAAGCAATTTAAAACGAATAAAATTTGTTGCAGTCTGTTCACATGTATATGTATATGCACATGTATTTTTCACATCAGTAAAAAAAAAAAAAAAAAAAAAAAAATATATATATATATATATATATATTTAAGGTGAATAAGGAAAATAAAGCAGCTACAGTAGATATGCAAGATGTCAAAAATAGGAACGCTGCAGATCGGACAGCTCTGTCTGTGCAAACTCTGCACTGCATGCTACTCTTTAAACCAGCAAACTGCCGGAGCTGATTCGCCAGCATTTCAACCAAGTGTCCAATTCACACATGATCTATGGACAGGCAAATGCTGTAAATGTGAAAGTGCCTAAAGTTCAGTGTCACTGTTGGTTAATCAGTCGTATGGACCTTCAGTAAAACAGACATTTTACACAACATTTACCAGCAGTTGCAGAAATGACCTGATTAGATTTGAAAGTTAGAGACAACAGCATTAGAGAGAAAATCATACCAATGACCTCGAAAACACTAAAAACACAAGCGATCAGGGCAGTGGATGTCTCAAGGATTCACTGTTAAATTCACTGAATAATCTGAATAAACTCACTTCATAAACATTCACCTTCATTTGTCCCGCACACACACTCTCTCTCTCTCAGTTTTATTTCCTGCTCTGCTGCATGTTCTCTTTTCTTTTCATGTCCTTCTCGTCTCCGTCTGTTTATCCGTCAGATCGTCTCAAAAACTCCCCCAATTAGTTAACAGGGAAAATCTGACTTGTTTGAGACTTTCAAACTGAACTACCAATACGGTATCTGCAATTCAAATGTGAGGAGGCTTAACAACAGTATGACACAGACAGACAGACAGACAGACAGAGATACAGACAGAGACAGATAGATAGATAGATAGATAGATAGACAGACAGACAGATAGATAGATAGATAGACAGACAGACAGACAGACAGAGAGATACGGACGAACAGACAGACAAGTGGACAGACAGATAAATATTGATGTAGACAGACAGACAGTAATTCTGGATAAATGCGCTGTCAAAATGACAGCTAAAAATCAGCGTTTAATGCATTCAGGGCATCAGCGTCTCTGGGTTCAGATCCCCAGGAGTGAATCATTATTGATTCTGAGCTAAGTGAAGCTTCCCGTGTTTATTAGCGGCCGGTCTGCCTGATCTCTGCCTCGTATCCCTTTGTTCTCCAGACACGCCCAGCTTCCTTTGTTGTTTCAGAGCAAATTTGTCTCAATAGGTTGTAGTTTTGTTCTGTATGTCCGTTCTCTATCTCTGACTAGTGCCGAGAGAAGAGACATAATTAGAAACCAAAATCTCATTTATAACATGATGTAGACGTGCCTATACTGTAATAATCCTAAAAGTGAACATACAAAAATTTAATAAATATTCCAACAAGTGATTTATATATATATAAAAAAAACATATACTCACACTGTAAAAAACTGCCTAAATCTATCCTGCTTTATTAATATTGCACCATCATGTGAACAAGCGTAGCACTCAACCTACAGAATGTGACAAACACCTTTACAATAATAATAATAAAAAAAATAAAAAAATAATAATAATATTAATTCAGTAGCTTTGTAAATGTCAAATAAAATTAGTAAAAATGAAAAGCTATAAATAAAAAGCTATGATACCATCACAAAATCTCCTAAGTGACATACCAAAATTAATTACAAAAAATCCAACAGTTGATTTTGTCTAAAATCTATTTTTTGCTTATTTCATGAAAAGAAATAAGTTTTTGACTAATAAATAATATGTTTAAGATATAATTAACATTTATTTTCAGTTGAATTTTAATCAAAATATCTGAGAATGGAGAAATGACAATGACCTGTTTCAGGAGCTACATTTGTTACTCATTCCATATCAATATTTTTCATCTTTAGTAAAATTGAGCACAATCACTTTTCCCAGCATGCTTTGCTACGAATTAGGAGAGTAAAAGTACAAAATTAAGTGTTATTTTGTATGTTTTTGAGCAAGATTAATATAGTTTTTGAACTATATAAATATAGGACATATGTCCTATATTTATTCATGATTCATTTATTGACCATATTTAAATGCACATACATATTTATTCCAAGTTTGTATATTCCTGTATACATTGTAATTATATTCTATTTAAAACGTCCAGTCTTTTCCCCACTGTTCTGTTCTTTTTGCCATTTATTAGCTGCATTTTAGCTGGCTAATTTGATCAAATCATTCATTTCATTAATGTGTTCAGCGAAAGCAGAGGAAAGGCTGAAGAATGGACTGGAAAATGTCAGACTGTTACGGTGCTTTCGCATATCTGAATATTGATTTTTTTGTTCATTTCTTTTAATAGCTGTAAATTTTTCTCTCACCTGTTCACTCCAACATGTGCTTTGTCATGGACACATGCCAATATAAATGCATTTTAGGTCACAGGGATCTACAAAAATAAGGTATTTACATGATGAATACATACTTTAATCTATATACACATGGTTACTGGCATATTCAAGCACTAAAAGTCATCAGAAACTCATGACACATTCTAGTACTAGAACTAGTGCAAAGGACCGTCGCTAGAGGGAAGAAAGGCGATGACGATTCCCCCCGCTGGAATCTGATTTCAACGAGCAGGACAACCATGAGCCAATGAAGCCACTGAGATTTCTCCATTTCTTCAGAAAGGTTTTTTCTTCAGAAAACTTCTTTTGGTCATGCCGTGATCTCACATTTGTTAGGTACGTTTTCAGGAGTTTGTTGGTGGTTCAGCTGTAAGAGTTTTGTGAGAATCCATAATTTTCAAAGGAGCCGATTTCACTGAAAGAGTGAGTTACTTTATTTTCACTGTTGCATACAGTGGTTTTGTCACTCTCAGGTGAGAGTGACAAAATGTTGAGCATCACAGAATGGAACACTTTAATATCTCATCTGTTTCTAATTTAGAGTCATAGTTAGTTAGTGCTGGTCCAGCTGGATTATTGGAGTGCATTTTCTATTTATAGAAAATACTATTTCAGTCTTTCTGCTTGAAAATTCAATGTTTAATTCAATGTGTAATCATTTGTGAAATTTTCCTAGCAATTTCTGAGTTAAAATGGTTTCAAAACAAAGGTTGTACCCAGACCCACACTGTAAAAAGTAATACGCTCTAGCTACTCAATAAAATTGTGGCAACAGATTACAAGCAATATTATTAATTAAATTCAACATATAAGATTTGAGTTAGAATGAATCAAATTAATTCCTTAAAAGTCAACCATTTAAAATGTGTAAAATTAGCAAACACCATTACGAAAACCACAAACTGACATAAAAAGCAAAGAGTCAAACTGGCCCAACTAAATGAAATACTGATCACCATAATGGTGACCAAACATTTTCAATAAAATCAACATCAACATCTAAACCTCTGTTAATTCTTGTGTTTCTTTTTCCTTCAGTGATTCTGCTTGTTATCATCAGGTGTCTTCAATGTTGGCAATAAAAAAATAAAGAGTTCTTAATTCATCTTTGATGTCTGTCTGTTATTCAGGTATTTTGTTTACATTTTACTTAAATTTTACCCATTTTAAATGGATGACATTTAAGGAATTAATTTGATTAATTCTAACTCAATTCTATTTGTTGAATTTAATGTTGCTTGTAATCTGTTGACAAAATTTTGTAGAGTACATATAGCGTATTACTTTTTACAGTGCAGACTTTTTTTCTCAGAATTGCAAGTTTCCATCCAAATCTTGCAATATGGACTTCATAACTATATAATAATATAAACTCACAATTCTGACTTTATTTCTCGCAATTCCGAGTTTATATCTCACAATTCTGACTTTATTTCTCGCAATTCCTAGTTTATATCTCACAATTCTGACTTTTTTCTTCTTTTTTTTTTTTTCGCAATTGTGATTTTATACAATATCTCACAATTTTGACTTTTGCTCTCGCAACTGGGAGTTTATATCTCACGATTCTGAGTTTATATCTTGCAATTCTGATTTTTTTTTTTTGCAATTACGAGTTTATATCTCACAATTCTGACTTTTTCTCTAGCAATTCTGAGTTTATATCTTGCAATTCTGACTTTTTCTCTCGCAAATCTGAGTTTATTTCTCACAATTGTGAGTTTATATATTGTAATTCTTAATTTTCGTGCAACTGTGAATTTGTATCTCACAATTCAGTATTTATATCTTGCAAATTTATATCTAAACTCGGACATGCAAGAAAAAAAAAATTATGAGATTAAAAAAAAATAAATAAAAATAAAAAATAAAAAAATAGTATTCCATGGTGAAACAACCTTCCATAAATTAAGCATGTCACTTACAGCTCAGATGATTTGTGCAAAAACCCTGGCAGCAGAACTGAACGAACACGAGCAAAGGTGCTGGATTACTTATCACATATTTGTGGGAAACCGGAACCAGAGCAACTGCTACTGAGATGAATGGGAATGCTAAACACAAATCTCTGCGGATGTTTTAGATCTCTTCGGGTCCAGCGGCAAAGCAGATTCCCATGACGGGGACAAATGCATAACACAGCATATGCTGGGGACCATCAATGCTGAGAGATCTCAATTCGGACTCCCGACATATCTCATCAAATGCTGTACTTTTACAGCAGGTCAACAATTGACTCAGTTGTGTCCGTTTTCTCTTAAGGGATTTTTGGATAAACATCTGGGACAAAGCTGATGTTTAAATGAAACAGACGGCCTCCTCTTAAGTCTCTTGAGCTCTAAAAGAGCAATAAATGTTCCTCTGGGTCTCTCTCTCTCCCTGGCGTCTGTCTCTCAGCTACCTGTCCTGCTAATTGCCTGCTTATGTGTTCTGTGTGTGTTATTTTAAGTCGTTTAGGTAAGAACACGTCTGTTAAGATCATAATTAGTTTCTACTCAAGGGAGATCTTCACTTCAGATTTCTCTTTATTCTAATTTTGCGAGCTTGAAAGGCAGCAGATGGCATCTGATCCGGATACAGCTGCTTTGTTCTGACAGTCCTTTCAGCGTCTCGGTCCTGTGCAGAGAGTGTCTCTGAATCTGAGTCCGAACCATGGTTATTATCGTTAGGTAAAACGATTAAAAACATTTTTGTTAGTTGTCATGAAATGGGAGTTGCGCTAGTCTTTTCCTCCCTATTGTGACATATATCCAAGTGAAACAGCTTCTGAAAATGGCTGGTAGGGACTACATCGAGCTTCTTCCCGGGTTGGTGACATCACTAACCCTAAAATGTACATAAACCCTGCCCCCGAGAACATGCAACAGAGGGGGTGAGGCCATGTTATTGCAATACAGTATGTAACACAAATGCAATAGCATGTCAGGAAAGCAAGATGACAACATAAGTTATAATCGTAGTTAAACTAAACTATACCTGTTCTATCTTCATGCAGCATATATGCTCTGTCTCTGCAGGCATCTCACAACAGTTCCCACACGAGCGATTTATAGATTATCATGACAGAATATGCTAATCAATGAGTTTAAGATAGTTAACTCCACATCAGCTACATAAATTAATCAACTAACCATTCAGAAATGTCCTGTTGCATTCTACATGATGTCACTTCTTCTTGAGTCTCTCCATTATTGTCCGACTTCGGTTTGAACATAAAAGGCTGAACAGTTTCTGACATTTTCTGTGAGTCTGCGTGAGGTAAATCGGCGCTGGTAACACTATGTAGCACGAGCTCTTGAAACCCTGCCCTCTGCTTAGGAGCAGCAGCTCATTTGCATTTAAAGGGACACACACAAAAACAGAGCGTTTTTACTCAAGTGACAAATTTAACATGCTATAAAAAATTATCTGTGGGGTATTTTGAGCTAAAACTCCACATACACACTCTAGGGAAATCAGAGACTTATTTTACATCTTGTAAAAATGGCATTATACCACCCCTTTAATATTCTCTGAACTGTAAGTGCGATTATCACAACTGTTTGCTGGAACATCAGAACTCTATTTCATGTCTGCAAAATGAATAACTCCCCAAAACATTTAATTCAAAACCTAGTTACTGTGCCAGTAAATTGGCCAATGCCACCAAAATAAAACATTTTGACCTGTGAGCCACACTGTTTTGATTTTATATGCCTTACTTTTTTGTTGACACTGACTGCTTTCTATACTATACAAGAACGTCAGTTTTGTCTAACTGAATGCTCTTGTGCATCACACTGAGCTGTTTAGATACAGATTTCAGTATTGTTAAAAATGTACTGGTAAGTCAATGTGGTAGTACACAAAAAAGAAAAAGAACATTTGTATTTATACAGTACATTTACTTTTATAGAAATGAGTTACATGTAAACTGAAAATTTACACTTGCTTGTTCATTTTTTCACACTCTATTATGTCTTACCCTAACACCACAACTCATTCTTACATATCTTCCTATTGCTCTTCTAAGCAACTGTGAATTTTCAGTTTAAATGTAACTAATTTCTAAAATAAATAAATAAAAAATAAATAAATGTACTGTATAAATAAAAACATATTTATACTGTACTGTTGTATCTGCTGCTGTTAAGGGTTGTGACGTCCATCCATGTTCAAAAATGGTAGTGTGGGCAAACTCCAAATGCTTCAAAACTTGATTGGTAAGATTGTGATTCCTACTTCATTACAACTGCAGGCCATTTGCCAATTTAGCAGACATCACAAATGTTTCATGTCAGATATGTATGGAATGTACATGCATTTCTGACAGATTTTGATAAATGAATGGATAATTTTGCATGCAGTGTCTCACATGATGAAAGAATGTTTAGAAGTTGTGAAGAGTTTGACATTTTCACTGAGAATCATCTCATCAGTTTTGATCATGAAGCCATATGCATTTAGTTATTGCGCAAACTGTAGACAATTGTACTTTTGCACACGCGTGCCCCAATTTGCTTAAATCAATAAGATGTTCAAATCTGATGTAAGAAACTAATTGTTCAGATATCTGAACTTATTGTTTTGTGAAAAAAAAAAAAAAAAAAAAAATCTAATTTGAGAATTGAGCCAAAGCGATTGAGAAAAAACTGTGATAAATCAACCTATTTGGGTTGTTAAACTTGTGCTGATAACAACACATATTAACAGAAGGCCACATGATGACTGAAACTGACATTTCCAATCACATAAACACAGAGCTCAACATTACCGACACAATCACAAAACACCATCAGTGTAACACATTGGACATTAATTAATTTAATAATGCAGAGGATTCTATAAAGTTATAGGGCGATTCATACATTTTACTTAAACACATTTACATTGCCTATTTTACAGTAAAATTAAATCTATTGTTTGTAAAATATAATATCTATATTATAATATTTTGCTGCATATGGTTAACCAGTTAAAACATTTCTTTTCTTTTCTTTTTTTGCTGTACTGTAGCATTTTACCATCTGGTCAGATGTCTGAGGGACCGAGACTTAGCAAAATGATCCTCTCTTTTTCAAAACTTCTGCAAAAATCCTCCATTGTAGCCCTTTGAAAGTCCCTGAAAGTTCCTGCATTACCAAGTAAATCCATGGAGAAACATGCAGTTCCAGGAAAGAACACAAAGCCGCCCACCTGACACAGCAGTTCACCAACTGAAGGATTGGAGGGACACCAGCAGATTCCAGACCATAAATCAACAGCTCAACCATCCTGACACATCTGAACCCAACCTGATCAAACCATGTCGTGGATTGACCTCTTTTTCGTTCAGTTTCTGACAAATGATTTCATAAATTTTTCAACTACTGTGCTAGAGATTTGGACATGTGTTGTATAAAATAGTTGGTGTAACTTTGCAGAGAATATTTTTAGTGTCATCTAATACAAATCAGTGTAGTTTATATGATGTATAGAAACAGCAAAATCAGGTTCTCCAAGGCCAAAACCACAGAAGGTGAACATGAGACACACTTTAAAAGGTTTCTTCTTTTCTGTGGTGTTGTTTTGCTGCACATCCTCCTACTAAATACAGACTAGATCTGTCAATCACAAGATCATTCTGCTGCAGATACTGAACAGACATTCACTTCTCGCATAAACACACACAAAGAACAACAGAAAGATGATGCATGTTTCCAAACCGTAGTGTGACACCTGAAGACAGATGGAAGGACAGATGGATGGACGGACAGACAGACAGACAGACGATAGATAAACTAATATTTTCTGAATGCTGTCCTCACAGATGTCTAATTGGTTTAATTGAACAAGAGTACTGACAACAAACAGTAATTTCCTGGCAGATGTTAGCTATAAGAGAAAGACTGACAGAGACACAAAAACTATGGGGGGGGGACAACTGTATGCAGGGCCTAGAATTAACACTTGCCGAGCACCAAATGCGAGTAAAAATCGGTGTTGGCAAGTATTGAAACTGTGTCAGTCGCCAGATGGCCGGTAACATTTTTATGAATTCTAAGAATGCAATGTTTTGAGAACATGAACGTGAACGACGCTCTGTACAGCTGACGGTCAGTGCTGCATCATTACAAATGTTTAAGTCTTTCCACTGTAAATATTCAAGTGCTAGAACACGCGAAAGGGAATTCATTACTCATGCGGCATGTGGGAAGTTCAACATCCGAAACATCCGAAGCACACGCTCCCTGAATGCCGCGTCTCTGACAGTGCGCAAATACTAAGTTGAACTCTCTTTCATGCCTTTCTGTACAACCCGAATTCCGGAAAAGTTGGGATGTTTTTTAAATTTGAATAAAATGAAAACTAAAAGACTTTCAAATCACAATATTTTATTCACAATAGAACATAGATAACATAAATGTTTAAACTGAGAAATTTTACAATTTTATGCACAAAATGAGCTCATTTCAAATTTGATGCCTGCTACAGGTCTCAAAATAGTTGGGACGGGGGCATGTTTACCATGGTGTAGCATCTCCTCTTCTTTTCAAAACAGTTTGAAGACATCTGGGCATTGAGGTTATGAGTTTCTGAAGTTTTGGTGTTGAAATTTGGTCCCATTCTTGCCTGATATAGGTTTCCAGCTGCTGAAGAGTTCGTGGTCCTCTTTGACATATTTTTCTCTATGGGTGAAAGATCTGGACTGCAGACAGGTCAATTCAGCACCCGGACTCTTCTACGACGAAGCCATGCTGTTGTAATAGCTGCAGTATGTGGTTTTGCATTGTCCTGCTGAAATACACAAGGCCTTCCCTGAAATAGACGTCATCTGGAGGGGAGCATATGTTGCTCTAAAACCTTTATATACCTTTCAGCATTCATAGTGCCTTCCAAAACATGCAAGCTGCCCATACCGTATGCACTTATACACCCCCATACCATCAGAGATGCTGGCTTTTGAACTGAACGCTGATGACACGCTGGAAGGTCTCCCTCCTCTTTTTGGTCCTCCGGTCTAAAGAATGTCAAATTTGGACTTGTCTGACCACAGAACTCTTTTCCACTTTGAAACAGTCCATTTTAAATGAGCCTTGGCCCACAGGACATGACGGTGCTTCTGGACCATGTTCACATATGGCTTCCTTTTTGCATGATAGAGCTTTAGTTGGCATCTGCAGACGGCACGGCAGACTGTGTTTACCGACAGTGGTTTCTGGAAGTATTCCTGGGCCCATTTAGTAATGTCATTGACACAATCATGCCGATGAGTTCTGAAGTGCTGAAGACCATGGGCATCCAATAAAGGTCTTCGGCCTTGTCCCTTACACACAGAAATTTCTCCAGTTTCTCTGAATCTTTTGATGATGTTATGCACTGTAGATGTTGAGATTTGCAAAGGCTTTGCAATTTGACGTTGAGGAACATTGTTTCTATAGTATTCCACAATCTTTGTACGCACTCTTTCACAGACTGGAGAGCCTCTGCCCATCTTTACTTCTGAGAGACTCTGCCTCTTTAAGACATCCCTTTTATAGCTAATCATGTTACAGACCTGATATCAATAAACTTAATTAGTTGCTAGATGTTCTCCCAGCTGAATCTTTTCAAAATTTCTTGCTTTTTCAGCCATTTGTTGCCTCCATGCCAACTTTTTTGTGACCTGTAGCAGGCATCAAATTTGAAATGAGCTCATTTAGTAGATAAAAGTGTAAAATGTCTGTTTAAACATTTGTTATGTTATCTATGTTCTATTGTTAATAAAATATTGGCTCATGTGATTTGAAAGTCTTTTAGTTTTCATTTTTTTTCAAATTTAAAAAACGTCTCAACTTTTCCGGAATTCGGGTTGTACTTGAACGGACAAATTCACACAAAATTATGTCAAAAACATTTTTTTTTTTTATTACTGACTGTTTATTTGTCTTTAAAATTAAAATTATTATTAAAATTATATTAAGCTAGTAGTTTTGGATGTGGTAGGCCTATAGAAATGGGGATAGAGGATTGTTCATTTTCACTAGTATCTAAAATATTGGCGTCATAACTGCCTGTTTTTGTTTCATGGCTGGTAAAAAAATAGTTTTGGCTGGTCAATTTTCTTAAGTCACCAGCCATTGGCAGGTGTGGCAAAAAGTTAGTTTTAGGCCCTGACTGTATGTGTCCAGAAATGTGTGATTTATTTCTCAAGGTTCCTTAAATGATCCCGTGACCCATGGTGAAATAATTGCTATCCAAATACATGAGTCACAAAAATGTTTTACAGACTTAACCAAGAGAAACAATTACACACACAGTCTTTTGTGTGAACATTAATAAAACACACTGATGATCTTGTAGGTTCAACGGAAGTTCTCATTGTTGGAATAAAACTTTGCCTTAATGGGGAAAATCAACACCTTTACATTAATACATCATTTTGTTCTTTCTCTCTCTCACATACAAACTCACAGGTTTTATAAACTCTTCTCGACTCAACTTTCTTTTCATCATCTTTTTGCCGTGGCATCAGGGGAGTAAGACGTGAGAAATGCATACACACACACACAGAGAGAGAGAGAGAGAGAGAGAGACGTGAGAAGATGCAGGATCTTGGCGAATAAAAACAGTGAAAGGCTGTAAATGAATGTTCATCACACTTTTGCAGCGAGATCGTGAGAGAATGTTCTAATTTTAAACCCTTTGCGTTCGCGCCAGGGTCCGATGTGTTTGCTTGCCAAAACTTCATCAGAACTCAACTCCAGGAGATCAGCTCGCTCTCGGAGGAAGGTGGTCGACACGATTCTCATGTTCACGCACCATTTAATGAGCTCACACAAACATGAACACGTGTAATGATGCCCTGAACCAGCTGCTGCCAAAATACTTAAAGCCAATGTGACTTAAGCAGTTCAGCTGGTAAACAAAATTCATTAACGGGTCCTAATGACCTCATCTGAGGACTGATCTATCTATCTGTCTTATTTGGACCCCTAAACTGGTGACCAGATTTCTGAAATTGAAATCTGAAATTGTGACATTTCCCAGTTCAGTGGTCAAAATATAATTAAACTTCCACTTGTCATTATCTATATTGAAATAAATTGGTGTATAAAAAATAAAAAATAAAATCACTCAGAAATCTCTAGTAAATTTCACAATTACAAAAAAAAAAAAAAAAGAAAAAGAAAAAAATGGCAAGAATGTGAAATTTTGAAGTAGAAAAACTGAAATAGTATTTTCTTTTAAAACACTCAAATTTAAAATTGTTTTACAGAATTAAAAAAAAAAAAAAAAAAAAAAAGGACTGTTTTTCTTTTTTAATTGTTGTTGGTTGCTTATACTATTATTAGAATTAATAATTATTATGATAACTGGTTTCAATACAGTTTACAAAAAAAAAAAACACTATGAAAAATAGTAAATAGTTTAACCACTGCAAATAGCAAAATGTACTATATTATAACAAAATTATGACTTTATCAAAACACATTACAAAAATAAAATAAATATGATCAACAAAACTATATACAAGATTTACAAATTTTCAGATGTTATTTTATGTTTGTGCTTTTGAAAATGAATCTTTATAACACCTAATTAGGCTGATTATTAGCCTCATTTTGAGCACAACAAATGTAATTGATGGAATGTTTTATGAAGTAATGGTTTAGTTAATTTTATTATTATTATTATTATTATTATTATTATTATTATTATTCATATCTGGATGTACTTTCATCAATGTAGTATAGTTAAGATGTGCGTGTGGGAAAAACTTTAGGCGAGTAAACCCACATACACATCCAGCAGGGTCTCCATATTTAATTATTGCATTCAATCACCTGTAAAAAAACACATCAATGTTCCGTTAGTGCTAAATGAATCATTTAGTCTGATCAAGGCTCGACTGAAGCTCATATTACAGTGTCTTTTACTGCATTGGGTTGATCTGCTTCTGACTGAAGTAATCTGACAGATGATGTGTCAATCTGTCGTGTTTCGCTGTTACCATGATGACACCTGCAATCTTTGACCTCATTGTAGTTGTGTAACGTCATTATTTGTTAACGTTCCCGTGGTAAAACACCTTTTATAAATGCCAGAAAAGCAGGCAGAGATCATTAGCAAAAACACCTCACAAAATGACACTGAACGATTCCCATTCTAGACGCCTCTCAGAAAAGCTGCTGGTGAAACACGACTAATGAGTCAGAGAGACTAATTTAAAAAAAAATGGCATTATTTACGCAGTAAGCACGTTTAAATAAACAATGATAATAAATACAATGATAATAAATGCACATATGCTCTCATGAGCTGCCTACATAGGCAGCATCTGAAGTCTCCCAATGCAAAGTCTGTTCCAAATCATTGGCATCTTTATCTTTCGGCATACAAAGAGAAATCTCAATTGTTACTTTTAATTCATTAAAAGTTGATGATCATGTTGAGAGCTCCAGATTGATCGATTATAAAGTTCAGTGATGGACTCTCATGTATTGTTGGATTTCCCCTAACCATTCCTGGTTCACTCATTGTTTTTATTTTAATATTTTCTTGCTGATAGTGTAGCTTTTTTCTCTGTCTGACCATCACTGAACGCTAACGATTTGAAGTTTAGTTTAGTTGATGAGTTTAAGTAAATTGAATATGCTGATTCCTCTATTTCTGTCATGAAAACTTTTGGAAAGATTAGCATGATAAGATTGGCATGGTAATGGATATGGCAATGTTAATGTAATTGGTCTTGGCGGAATAGATCTGCTATGCTGCTACCGCAGAGCAAGTACAGAGACTTGCTACTGCCAATACATTAAAAGACATTGCTGTGAGCATGTAAGACATGCTGATACTGCTGCACATGTAACATACATGAAATACAGGTGGAGCTGAGGAAGGTGGAGGGTTTCTGAAAGTGTGCTGCAGACTACTACAAACAGCACACAGCAGCAACAGCAACCAATCTGCTTTACTCACCCTCAAGCCATCCTAGGTGTATATGACTTTCTTCTTTCTGATGAACACAATCAGAGAAATATTAATAAATATCCCGACGCATCCGAGCTTTATAATGGCAGTAAGCGTTACCAAACGAGTATGAGCTGAAGAAAGTGTCTCCATCCACATCCATCTATCATAAACATATCCCACATGGTTCCTTCTGAAGCGAAACAATGCATTTGTGAAAGAAAAAAAAAAATCCATATTTAACAAGTTATGAAGTAAAATATCTAGCTTCCGCCAGACGTCCTTCCGTTTTCAATTTACAAAAAAAAAAAAAAAAAAAAAAAACAAAAAAAAAAAAAACATGGAACTGGCGTTGTGTCAGTTCCATAAGTTGAATAGGGAAGGCATAGGACGTAGCAAAAATTTCTCCGACTACGTTCATCAGAAAGAAGAAAGTGATATACACCTAGGATGGCTTGAGGGTGAGTAAAGCTTGGGGTAATTTTCATTTGAAAGTGAACTAATCCTTTAAGGACCTATCAGCCTGCACCATCTAGAGTTTCATGCCGGGACTTGGTATTTCTCATAACTCAGTTCAGTGCTAGTGTTACTCATTTTCACTAATGAACTAGTTGTTCTGAAGTACAAAGTTGCTGTTGCAGCCGATCTCTTCACCATTTATCTCATGCAGCACTGTCACAAATGTTGCACAAAAGAGTACAGAGTCCCTTTAGAAAACCGATATGCGGTAAATGCAAATGGCTACAGGTTCGTGTGATTTTTACATTCGCTCAATTCCAAATATCTCTGGATGTAGCAGGTTAATCTTTCACAGTTAGGTGTTTATTAATAACATAAAATTGTATTAGTGAGGGAAAGCAAGACATTAATAAGTGTAAGACTTCATTGTCATATTTATGAATTCACTCTTCTGAAATCAAATATAGGCTATATGATTTGTGTAAATCGGAATAACTAGCATAATACCAGAAGCTTTATAATATTTCCTTATTATATTTAATCTTTTTAAAAATTCTGCCTTACCTAAACTTACACCATTATATAATGTTATATGATATAATGATAAGATATAATGTTTTGTCAGATAAAAATGTCAGCAAATATCCTTCAGATCCAGCAGTTTGGCTGTTTTTTTTTTTTTTTTGTTTTTTTTAGTAAAAACACTGATTTTTGAGTTCACTTACAGAAACTCTATCTAAAACATTTGTTTAAAGTACAAATGTTTAAAGTTTTTTTTTTGCTAATTGCAAATACTAAAACATACCTTTTTTTTTTTTTTTTTTTTTTTTCTTCCCAAAGATGCATGTTGGTACTTGTCATTTTTAGTCAAATATGTAAGAAATATGCACATCATGATGTATTTACTTTTTTTAGCTGTTCTTTCTATATAGCTGTTCTTTCTATATAGTGTTTTTGAAACATTTACTGTGGCTTAACCTAACAGAAAGCAAAATTCCATGCTGTGAAGTGTACAAACACAGTTTGTTGTGCTTGTTTGTAATGTGTGGACAGAGGGATGTTCCTCCTGCTGTGCAAGAGAAATCACGTGATTCACAACTTATCGGTGCAAAATCTGTCAGTACGAATGTACACAGGTGACATACATCATGTCTGCGACAGCATCATTACAGTACAGCCAGAGACATGTGATTTTCTCTAGTGTGTGTGTGTCTTTGGCTCTTACGTGTATCACATCCAGATGCCGAACTGAGTAACTGCTCACTGTGACGCAGCGTGAAGCTCTCTAATTTACATCCATTCATCACTCTCTGTGCAATTAAAATTTCCCCCAACAGACTGTCGTCTTGCTCAAAAAGACAATGTATTACCTGCTATAGCACAGACAGCAGCAGCGTACACATTTATAAATATCGAATTAAAGCGATCAAGCCTGTACGTCACAGGACTCAAAACATCCATCATCTAATCATTCTTATCGTTATGATCACTGCGACTTTCCTCGTAGCACAGCCATTCACTTTCTGTTACTACTGTACCTCAAAAAGCATTGTTCTCGTTTCTTTTCTATCATTTATGTGCCATGTCATGTTACTCGTACGATAAAGAGCAGAAAATGAATCATGAATGAGTAGTGCACTCATCACTGTAGATCAGAGCTTTTCAATCTTTTAGATGCCATGGACCCTCAAATATGATCCTCCCCGAGTGAGGGACGCCATCATAAAAATTAAAAGCCATCTATTTTTTTTATAAACAGTTTATACACTGAAAAACTGACATTATAATACTAAAACTAGTTTTTATTAAGTTAACTAGTTAAGTTGCTTTTGTAAAATAAAGAAAACAAACAGGGTGTGCTGTCTGCTGTCTCAGTCTCAGCGAAGTACTTTTTGAAACGCGTCACAAAAATTCAGTGAATACTTGCCACACAAACAATAATCAAAAATCCAACAATATTGTATCGTGGATAATGACAATATGTGTTGTGCATAGTTTACCCAAAATGAAAATTACTGTGTGAGAAAAAATTCAAGTTTACAGAGTTTTAGTGTCAGTACTACTTAAACTACTATATATAACATTGAATATAATATATAATATAACGATAAATGCAATGGGGGATATTTGTGGGTCATGATAATGCCTAATGTCTTATGTTACCAGAAAAAAAGTGGCCTGCATTATTTTAAATATACAGTGGTGGTCAGAATTATTGGCACCCTTTGTAAATATGATCAAAGATGACTGTAAAAATAAATCTGCATTGTTTATCCTTTTGATCTTTAATTCATAAAATTAGCAAAAATCTAACCTTTCATTGAAGGAAAATAATTGAAAGTGGGGGGAAAATGACATTGTGAAATAAATGTTTTTCTCCAAACAACTCCTAGAATTTTTTATGAGTAAAATATCTCTGAAGTATATTCCCATTCATATTTACATTTTTTTAGCACACCAGGGTGATCATGAACATGAAATTGTCCAGCCATGACTTCCTGTTCCACAGGAGTATAAACATGAGGAAACACAAAGGCCAAATTCCCTTAATCATTCATCACAATGAGTAAAACCAAAGAATATAGTTCTGATGTGCAGCAAAAGATTGTTGAGCTTCACAAAATAGAAAGTGGCTGTAAGAAAATAGCTAAAGCATTGAAAATCCCCATTTCCACTATCAGGGCAATAATTAAGAAGTTCCAATAAACTAAAGATGTTCCAAATCTGCCTGGAAGAGGACGTGTGTCTAAATCGTCCTAATGCGCAGTGAGGAGGAAAGTTTGAGTGGACAAAGACTCTCCAAGGATCAGAGCTGGAGAATTTCAGAGATTAGTTGAGTCTTGAGTCTCAGAAAGCCTAAAAAAAATTATCAAACAGCATCTACATCCCCACAAGTTGTTCGGGAGGGTTTCAAGAAAAATCCTCCTCGCTCATCCAGAAACAAACTCCGGCATATTCAGTTGTCAGACACGACTGGAACTTCAAATGGGACTGGCTTCTATGGTCAGATGAAACTAAAAAAAGAGCTTTTTGGCAGCAAACCCACCAGATGGGTTTGGTGCACACATGGATAAAAAGTACCCCATGCCCACAGTTAAATATACTGCTGGATTTTTAATGTTGTGGGCCTATTTTTCTTCTGGAGGTCCTGGACATCTTGTTCTGATACATGGTATCATGGATTCTATCAAATACCAACAGATAAAAAATCAAAACCTGACCGCTTCTGCTAGAAATCCAATAATGGGCCATGGTTGGATCTTCCATCAGGACAATGATCCAAAATAAACATCAAAACCAACACAAAAATGTGTCACTGAGCACAAAATGAAGCTTCTGCCATGGCCATCCCAGTCCCCTGACCTGAACCCTAAAGAAAATGAGTGGAGTGAACTGAAGAGAAGCACCACCAACATGGAGCTGGGAATCTGAAGGATCTGGAGAGATTCTGTATGAAGGAATGGTCTCTGATCTCTTGTCAGGTGTTTTCCAAACTCATCAGTCATAGGAGAAAACTCAGAGCTGTTATCTTGGCAAAAGGAGGTTGCAAAAAGTATTAAATAAAAGGGTGCCAATAATTGTGGCCAATGTGTTTTGGAGAAAAACATTTTTTTCATAATGTGATTTTCCCTCCACTTTCAATTCTTTTCCTTCAATGAAAGGTTAGATTTTTTGCTAATTTTATGAATTAAAGATCAAAAGGATAAACAATGCAGATTTATTTTTACAGTCATGTTTGATCATATTTACCAAGGGTGCCAATAATTCTGACCACCACTGTATCTAGTCAGTGACAGACTGCAAACATATTCATCTAAAATAAATCTGTTTCAGCATTAGAATCATGAATATTTTTATTCTGGTGTCACCATTGTCCTGTGCATTGGGTTACCAGCACCAAGTCCAAGCCTATTCATTTCCACTCCCAATGTAATACCAAATTTAGCATTTTAATCAACAGTACATTTTTTGTTATCCTTTTACCATATGTTTTGGAGTATCGCAATAATATCATACAGTGAGTTCAGTATCGTGATATGTATCTAATCGTGACATGAGGGTATCGTTACACCCCTAGTTGTGTGTGAATGGACCTGAAAGGGAGAAAGGAGAAAAAAAGTCTGTCTAGCTTGTTTAGATTGAAACGGCCCCATATTGTTTCTCATGTTTTGTTGTTCCAGAGCATTTGAGGCATGAGCTGTAAAGGCACAGCCCTCTTCTGGAAAAGAGGATGGGGAGCAGAAGCTCATTTGCATTTAAAGATACACACACAAAAACAGTGTGTTTTTGATTCCAACCAAAAAGAGGCATTTTGTGCATGGTATAATAAATGATCTGTGGGGTATCATGAGCTGAAACTTCACAGACACATTCTGGGGACACCTAAGACTTGCATTACGTCTTGAAAAAAAGGGGTTATAATAGGTTCCATTTAAGCACTTTCACGTATTTTGTGGTCTGAGTAAACTACAATGGAAACACTTTTACTGAATAAATTTGTTTATGCAATTTATCTGGAAGTGACGATTTTGTTCTCTTCAACTCACTGGATGGAAACAGTGCTTTATTCGCAAATGTTTTATGTGATATTCCAAATTAAAAAAAAAGAAAAAAACTTTGGATGGAAACATAGCTAATGTCATGTGGAGTCAGCACTGTCTCAAGTGCTGTCTCAAGTCGGACAAAATTTCTAACCGGCATGCACTGGTTCAAGTCAGACACCGATCAGTCTGCTCGGCGCTGCATGAAGTCGAACAAGCCTATGCCCATCTACTTACTGAATCACACACCTCTGGCCACTCATTAAAACCACAAGGCTCCGCCCACTCGTCCCCTCGACTCCACTCATTTATCCACTCAGTTCTGCCATCTCATACATTCACTTTATTTATAATATTTTGTCTATTTAATCTTTACTGTGGCCCACTTCTATATGTTGTAATAATGTCACTGTTAAAGTGTGTGTGTGAGAGTGATAGAACCTTAATTTCATTATACCAAGCAGCACAATGTTTGTTTGTGTGTGTGTGTTTTAATTCATTACAGGGTAATCACTTTCTGTAAGCCGTGAAGCGAGTGTGTCTTTGTGCACCTGTGAGTGTGTGAGAGCGTCCTCATTTCTCATTAAGATCGAAGCATCCTCACTGCACAAGGATTTAGCGCATCTGATCAGTAAGAAACAAACTCTTAATGACTGACTCGTTCTCATTCTCAATAATATCATACAGTGAGTTCAGTATCGTGATATGTATCTAATCGTGACATGAGGGTATCGTTACACCCCTAGTTGTGTGTGAATGGACCTGAAAGGGAGAAAGGAGAAAAAAAGTCTGTCTAGCTTGTTTAGATTGAAACGGCCCCATATTGTTTCTCATGTTTTGTTGTTCCAGAGCATTTGAGGCATGAGCTGTAAAGGCACAGCCCTCTTCTGGAAAAGAGGATGGGGAGCAGAAGCTCATTTGCATTTAAAGATACACACACAAAAACAGTGTGTTTTTGATTCCAACCAAAAAGAGGCATTTTGTGCATGGTATAATAAATGATCTGTGGGGTATCATGAGCTGAAACTTCACAGACACATTCTGGGGACACCTAAGACTTGCATTACGTCTTGAAAAAAAAGGGGTTATAATAGGTTCCATTTAAGCACTTTCACGTATTTTGTGGTCTGTAAGAACTTCCTCTAGGCATTATATTCAAATCTCATATTTGCTACAGCTTCATCTGTCATTTCTCTTCAACAGCGTGTTGTGGGAATGACCTTTGCAGAAGCCTCAACATGCATGTCAATCACACTCTGATTTACAGCACTCCCTCACAGTACGTCAGACTCCAAACTGACAGCGGCTCACTCACGAAACAGCTGCCCGAATTACTATGTTCATTATCCAGCAATGATTAAACCTCAAACATTCACTCACCTCCACCCCATCATACACTCAGTCATTTCCACCTGTTACGTCCAGAGACGCAGTCTTTATTGATTTATCAGAAAATCTGTTTTCTTTAATGTGTTTTGTGTGTTTTTTTTGTTTTTTTGTTTTTTTGTTTTGTTTCTTTCTCTGTTTCCTCTTTGGCTCCTCCTACTCAATCTGCCTGGCAGGTAGCTGATTGCCCCCAGCTGTACCTGCTTACCAGTTAAGAGTGAGTCAGTATAAAAGCAGAGCAGCAGCTACCAGAGTTTGAGAAAACGTTCCCCCAAGAGCTTTCTCCAGAGCGCCGTCTTTGTCCTGCCTAGCCTGTTGTTGCAGTTTACAATTTTTGGTTGTTGAGCTGCTTAATATTCTACTCTGGTATTGTAGTTTTGCTTTTTTTATTTGTTTGTTGTGAGTTTCTCCAACACTTACTTTTGCAGTTTAAGTGTGGAGTTTCATACTACCTTTTTTGGTTTATAGCTGCTGCTGTTAACATCAAGTTTTTGCGTATTTATGTTTGTTTGTTTTGTTTTATTTGGAAGCTGTAGGGAGGTGGGCGCAATTTTTGTTGAAGCCTGTTTTCTCCTGTTTTGGGGCCAGGAAGGGAGTTAGGGTATAATTCTGTTATTTTCTTTTCTCTTCTTTTTGTTTTTTTAGTTTAGTTAGAGGTTTAAACTACTCAGTTAGATTGCTTTTTTTGTTTATTATTTTGGCCTTGCCCTCTCCTGAAGCTATTGCTTCCCTTTTCTTTTCTTTTTATTTTATTACACTACCTTTTGTATTTGTTCCACGAGCTGTGAAATAAAAATCTTTATTGTAACTTGTTGCTTGTGGTGCTGTGGCAGGACTCAGATCAACGCTCTTTAAAATACTTGTTTTGTTGCGTCCACTTATACCCCTAGACTCATGCGGGACGTAACACACCTACTTACTCAATCACACAGCTCCACCAATTCATTAAACCATACAATCCCGTCTACTTTCCCCTCAACTCCACCCATTCAGTCATCTACTGTCATTTCCATATCTTCAACTACCTGCTCAGTCACACAGCTCCACCCACTCATCAAAACACACGGTTCCACCTACTTTTCCCTCGACTCTACCCACTCACTCATCTACTCAGTCATTTCCACCTACTCAATTACACAGCTCCGTCCACTTTTCCATCGACTCCACACACTAATCCACAGTCATTAGGTGTGTTCGACGCAGTCTGCGGCTGGATGCAACCGATTGGCGAGACTTGCCGCTTACAGTCGGGGAGGAGCTGAAAACTGAGATGTAAAGTCGGACACTTTCTGTTTTCCGTAGTGATGCTCATGCTGCGTTTGCATACTTTATCACAGCTTAAGTGAAATAAATGCAATATTTGTCAAATACACAGATGTTTCAGAGACATTTTTATTCAATACTTCATGTAGGCTACTGCTTATAGCATTGGTTTGTACAAGATTAAAGTTCAACATAAGCATATACTAAATACCAAAGAAGTGGGATCTATGTTTTTTTATCAGTTTTATTTTGATAAACATGACATAATATTACATTGCGACTACATGAAAAGAGCTTTTACTGTTATAAAAATACAGATTTGTGAGCATTAGTGGAACTGAATGATTCAGAATAAACACGAAACACACATGATTGTTGTCATGCGGTGAATTTGGCCAATCATGGAACAGCTGTCGTCATCAGAGCTTGTGCAGCCGCCCTGGAGAAGCTGCGCTGGCTGACTCAGCCGACTGCTCTCGTTGTAATTTAATGCCATACGTCACAAGCTATGGCACCCACCTATCCCCACCTATATAAGCTATCCACCTATTTTTATGCACATTTTGGGATATTGCATAAAAAACGCTGGATGGAAACGCCAAGATGCACATAAATTCTAAAAATGCCCATAAACTTATGCGCTCAACAAGTTGGATACATTTTTTATGCGATATGAAAACATGCCCATAAACTACAATGGAAACACTTTTACTGAATAAATTTGTTAATGCAATTTATCTGGAAGTGACGATTTTGTTCTCTTCAACTCACTGGATGGAAATGTATTCGCAAATGTTTTATGCGATATTCCAAATTAAAAAAAAAAAAAAAAAAAAAAAGGTTAATTTCACAACTTTGGATGGAAACATAGCTAATGTCATGTGGAGTCAGCACTGTCTCAAGTGCTGTCTCAAGTCAGACAAAATTTCTAACCAGCATGCACTGATTCAAGTCAGACACCGATCAGTCTGCACAGCGCTGCATGAAGTCTGAATCACACACCTCTGGCCACTCATTAAAACCACAAGGCTCCGCCCACTCGTCCCCTTGACTCCACTCATTTATCCACTCAGTTCTGCCATCTCATACATTCACTTTATTTATATTTTGTCTATTTAATCTTTACTGTGGCCCACTTCTATATGTTGTAATAATGTCACTGTTAAAGTGTGTGTGTGAGAGTGATAGAACCTTAATTTCATTATACCAAGCAGCACAATGTTTGTTTGTGTGTGTGTGTTTTAATTCATTACAGGGTAATCACTTTCTGTAAGCCGTGACGCGAGTGTGTCTTTGTGCACCTGTCTGAGTGTGTGAGAGCGTCCTCATTTCTCATTAAGATCGAAGCATCCTCACTGCACAAGGATTTAGCGCATCTGATCAGTAAGAAACAAACTCTTAATGACTGACTTGTTCTCATTTACACAGCAGATTATGCTAATACAATCATAATTCACGCTCTCAGGAGCGACTAAATAACCTGTTCTCAACACGCTGATTAAATCACTGTAGATGCTCATAATTCCTTTCTGTCATCTTGGGAAACTGTGACGATGAGCTCTTGCCTTAAACGCTCTTTCAATTACAGCCCGTCTTCTGATGCCGTCAGGACACTTTGGTTGCAGCCATTTGGATTGTTTACAATGGTAAACGACCATCATTATAAAGCAGAGAATGTCAAGCTTTTGTTTTTGTAAACATTTATATTAATTTCTGACAGAAATATTTTCTAATTAGCACTTCTTGCTGATGTTAGAGGAGCTGAACCGGGGGACAAATTGCTGAATATTTATATGTAATGTATATTTTTTATTCAGCAAGGATACATTGAATATTAAAAAGTGACAGTAAAGACATTTGAAATGTCTATTTGACATTGAAATGTCTAAATAAATGCTGTTCTTTTGAACTTTCTATTCCTTAAAGAATCCTGAAAAAATATAAACATATAAAAATAAATAAAAATAAATAAAAGCAGCACAACTGTTTTCAACATTGATAATAATCAGAAATGTTTCTTGAGCATCAAATCAGCATATTAGAATGATTTTTGAAGGATCATATGACAGAAGAATGGAGTGATGATCTTGGAAATTCAGCTTTGATCACAGGAATAAATTACATTTTAAAAGATATCTGCAACTTTAAATTGCAATAATATTTCATAATATTAATGCTTTTACAATATTTTTGATCAAATAAATGCAGCTTTGGTAAGCAGAGGAGACTTCTTTCAAAAACATTAAAAATCCTTAAACTTTTGAACAGTAATGTATAGGTTTTTAAAATCAAAGTTTTGCTGAATTCATATCTCTAACGTAAATCCTCTTTGACACAGTGGATCATTTCACTACTATCAAAGAGTATAGAACCCAAGAGGCGAAACTCTGATGCTTTTTGGGTAACAGCCACGAGGTGGCGCTTCGGTAGCGCGCCAGCCATTTTGGGGTGAAAATGCCAACAGGACAATAGAATCCATCACATCTTACGCACCCAAAATCGGCGAATCTCACAGCCAAATCAGAAACGCGATAGAAAATTTCTCAAATTCAGTAAATTTTATGACACCTACAGTAAATGTTGTATTGTCTTAACCTATATATGTTTTATGTGATCAGTTGTGGAATCCAACCATTACACATCTGAGGTAACGTTAACGTAGTTAGCCTACTTTATTGAGTATTTCCATTTTATGCAACTTTACATTACCATTAATAGTAAATTAATAAATTAATAATTAATAAAGTTAAGATCATCATGTTTGTAGTGTGATCCAGGGGATTAAAACGTATATAGGCATGCCTAGTGAATTAATAGTAATAGTAAATTACTCCACTAGGTCTGAAATATGTTTTTGGATCACGCTAAACATAATGATCTTATACAACATGATGCATTGCTGTGTCTGTTATCCCATAATTGCCACTTTTGGACACAGTGGCTTTTTTTGTTTTTGTTTACATAGTCTTGCTTTAACGGACATTAATATAAGACAACACTGCAAAAACAGTTTACTGTCAAGCTGTTATATTCTGTTATATATTTATTGTCCAGCATTCCCAATTAATGTCCTTAATTTAATTTCATATGTTGGTATTAATTCAGTGTTTATAATGCTAATACCTACTTGAACTTAAAAGACTTTTAACCCAAACTAATTTGCTCTCTAGAAACCCAAGGTTTTGTGAAAAAAAGTGGAAGACTTAAACACAAAGTCTGTAAAATAAACTGTTAAAAGGATTTGATGATCACTAGCGATAGTATTTTATTCTGTGTTGTCATTATTCAGGTTGGATTTTTTTTTTTTTAAACAAAGCAGCTGATATTGCCATAGAAACTAGTGGACTGCCGAGTTGCTTTCACCCCAAAATGGCGAAAACGCAGGGCTGCTGCTGGGCGCTGGTGTTGCAATGGAACGTTCTATTGAGTTTCGCTTCTTGTCAGTGTATATTCTTTGCTACTACAGAGGAACTTGTGGTTTCTACTGTGCCAATAACTTCTCAATTTACTGTTAGTTGTAGTTGTAACTGTAGTTGTTTGCAGCACACAGACCTGGTTACTGTTAGTCTCCTTTCTGTCACGCTCTTGATCTTGATCTTTTCTCTCTCTCTCTCTCTCTCTCTCTCTCTCTCTCTCTCTCTCTCTCTCTCTCTTTCGTCTTAAAACCTTATTCACCGGGGGAGAAGGATATTAGCAGGTCTGTGCATTTTTTTCATGAGGAAAGGTGCGTGTGTGTGTGTGTGTGTGTGTGTGTGTGTGTGTGTGTGTGTTCCTGCTCAGCAGATTTACAGCAGTGTTATCATGGTTCATACCTTCTGCACTTTAAACAGCAACATGAGTAATGACCAAAGCGCTGCAAGACTTCATTTAAATGTCTCCTCGGGAGGCTAGAAATTAGAGCACTTGCAGTTCAAGCACAAAGCACACATGTGAACGGAAACGTTGCATGAAGCTTGGGGAACTGCATGGCATTGAAAATCTGCCTGAAACACAGCAGCTTCTTTCTACATCTCATATGATCGACACACATTTATTCTCAGGTTTTACTGAGAAGTTAAAGTTAATTTTTAGTTCATAATTGGATGACCAAAAAAAAAAGAAAAAAAAAAGTCATCTGAGTGTTTGTATTCTTGATTGACACTCATTGATTCTGTCAAGACGTCAATGAATCAAAACATTAACTTTTCTTTTTGTTTTTTTTTACAAAACAAAATGGAGCAAAAACATCTAAAGTCTTCCTACTGGTTATCTGTGTTAAAACCATTATAAAACATTATTAGAATGAATCACATATAATAATAAACTAATCATATTAATATTATATATAACTACATCAAAAAAATGTGTTAAATGTTCTGTAAAATGTTCTGTTTAAAATCATTTTTATCTTTTCTGTTTGTTGCTTCTGTTTTAAAACTACAGCCTTTCAACGCTTGCTAAAATTGTACAATATAACTTTAGATATGAATTAATACATTTGCAAAATATTTTGCAACACTGAATGTTCACTCGTGTTTTGTCCGGCCTGGTCTCATTGTTAATACAAAGGTATTAATACGTTCGATATCAGTGCCGTAAACCATGTCGTAACGCTTCTCGAGGGCGCAACTTTCAAATTTGTATCATAACCAGCGCTGGCTTTGACCGTGACGGTCGCTGCTGAAAATGAAGATGAAGATCGCCGGATAAAGGGCTAAATTTGGATCTGTTCCTTGCAAACATATGGATTCTAAAGATTTGGAGTACAGCAAACAAATAAAATTGATGCGATTTGTGAATTTATGTTGTGTTTTGGTGTATCTTATGGTTGTATTGTCAGTCGCTGCATAGGAGAAAACGCCTTTTGTGTCGCACAGCAAACAAACTAAATATTACAAAATGGTTAAACAATTACAGAAATGTTATTAATTTTAAGGTTTTAAAGTGTAGTCTTGTTTAACATTATGTAATCCTCCGAAACGAGTTTGCAGGCTGCAGCACATGTCACAAGAAATGTTATTTCATATTAAGTAGATGAGTAAACTGCATTTAATAAATGCAACTAAACGTCTTGATGTGACAACTGAATACAACAGAATTAAAACAATGCCACGTTTTTAATATTAATACATAGGAATTCATACACATTCACACTTGAATACCATAGTGCTATAAATATGTCAATATTGTACGTGTATGCTCAAACGTAAGTAAATGTACATGTGGTAGAACCACAATTTACGTAAAAATACACACGTATTCTCATGAGATCACGTTGGTTTTGTCTTATTCAATAGAATTTGAGAATAGATGAATTCTGTCAAAAATTGTCATTGCAAACAAATGACCTTTCCCCGGTTCACTGACTGAATCTAGAAACAGCTCTTTAATTAAAGGGCTAGTCCACCCAAAAATAAACGCTTCGTCGTCATTTACTCACCTTCATGTCGCTCCAAACCTGTATGACTTTCTTTCTTCTACTGAAGCTTTCAAACTTCAAAACGACTCAAAAGCAACATAAAAGCATCATAAAAGAGCTCTACCTTTTTTATGTGTAATATATTCCATGTCATACAGTAGTTTTGTGTGAGAAACTGATGGAAATTTAAGTTGTTATCAAGGTCAAGACGAATTGAGTCATATAGACCACTTTTATGATACTTTTATGGTGTGTTTGCTTCACCATTAAAGTAAAAAAAAAGATAAAAAGCCAAAAAAGACACAAATTTATATGTATGTAAACACAGATCTTTGGAATAATAATAATACGATCCTGTGCCCATTTTAGTCATATGAATCTAAACAGCAGTCCAACACATTGAACACATAGCATATACAGTAAGACATTCTCAGCTCTCTCTCTCTCTCTCTCTCTCTCTCTCTCTCTCTCTCTCTCTCTCTCTCTCTCTCACAAACTTCAATGCAGAGTTTCCAATTACTGGCAGCAAACAGGCAGAGTTTCTCTTCAGATCTTTTAAAAGCTGCCCAGAGCTTTGGATCATTAAAGCCACACTCAATAAATGACATTCAAGACAAAATCAGAATAAAAAAATCAGCAGTCTCACATACAGAAAGAAATAGGATTATATCACTGAAGGCTTTTTGAAAGGATGGCAATTAGAGAAATATTTTACACATTCATTTAGGATTTAATATCCAATACCATCCATCCATCTGTCTCTCTATCTACAGTATGTAGTGAACATTTCTGCTGAATTACCTTCAGCAGCCGCAGATGGCGCTCTTAACCTTATTCCCCAGTGTGAGTATGCGCCCATAAAGCATCATAAAGCGAGTATGTGAAATGTAATTAAACTGTTACAGCACAGACCTCTAGAGCAGTTTAACATACATTAGCACAGCTTATCAACACAGAACTCTTAAAGAACAGCATCATGCATGTCTAATAATGTACCAGTGTAATAAGTTCTCATATGTCAGCATTGGTAATGCATTCTATTTTTTGTCCAAGGCATGTTAGCAGAGCTAAAATTGGAGCAGTAATGCAATCTAGATCACATTAGCTTTCTTCTGATGAGAAAACTTCACTAGTACCAGGATACTGTATTATGTAACACACTAAAGCATGTCTGAATAGCCTGCTGTGGATCAGTGCAGACCTCTAGTGAGGCAGATTTTATGAGGTGAGGTTATAATCCAGTGACCGGAAGTCTGCACACACACTGAGGCTTTTCTCAGATCCATTGCTATTGTGTGACACTAGGTTAGTTTTTGGTTCATAATTGACACTCATTGACTCTATCAAGACTTTAATGGATCAAAGCTCACTGTGTTATCTGGGTTAAAACCATTATAAAACATGATTAGAATAAATTGCATATAACAAATGTATAATATTAATAATATAAATAATTATATTATGAAAGTGCGCACTGCAATAAAACATTCTTCCTCAGTATTTTTGTCTTGTTTTCAAATACAAATATCTAAACATCCTTTACATCAAGATTTACAAGATTTACAAGATACATTTACTTGAGAAGCAAAACGATTTAAGGTATTAAGTCTTGTTTTCTGAAAAAAAAAAAAAAAAAAAAAAAAAAAAAATTTGAAATTAAGAAATGAGCAAGTTTATGCTTAAAACAAGAAAAAAATGTCCTGGCATTTCACAAGGGAGTCGGTGAAGGCAGCGCCTTAATCAATACGTTTGATGATACTGTCAACTTTCACAGCCAGCCTGGACTCCAGCTAAGCAAAAGAGTCATTCAGCACCTTTTGCCTGCACCAACCTTTTTCTGCAACAACTTTGGCAATGTGTTTAAGTAGAACCTCCTGTGAAAATTCAGGTAATAATAATAATAATAATAATAATAATAATAATAATTCCTTACATTTATATAGCGCTTTTCTGGGTACTCAAAGCACTTTACATATGGAAGGGGGAATCTCCTTAACCACCACCAATGTGCAGCATCCACCTGGATGATGCGACGGCAGCCATATTGCGCCAGAACGCCCACCACACCCAGGCTTATTGGTGGAGAGGAGACAGAGTGATGAAGCCAATCAGTATATTGGGATGATTAGGAGGCCATGATGGACAGAGGCCAATGGGCAAATTTGGCCAGGATGTCGGGGTTACACCCCTACTCTTTTCAAAGGACATCCTGGGATTTTTAACATCTCATCCGAAGGACGGTGCTTTTTGACAGTATAGTGTCCCCATCACTATACGGCTATATGGCTATTATTAAACCTCTTATTAAAAAACCACAACTTGGTCCTAGAGAATTAGTCAATTACAGGCCGATCTCAAATCTTCCTTTTCTATCAAAAATACTAGAAAAGGCAGTATCATCACAACTATGTTCCTTTTTAGAAAGAAATGGTATCTGTGAGGATTTCCAGTCAGGATTTAGACCGTACCATAGTACTGAGACTGCTCTCATTAGAGTTACTAATGATTTGCTCTTATCATCAGATCGTGGTTGTATCTCTCTATTAGTGTTACTGGATCTCAGTGCTGTATTTGACACTATCGATCACAACATTCTTTTAAATAGACTCGAAAATTATGTTGGCATTAGTGGAATTGCACTGTCATGGTTCAAATCATACTTATCTGACCGTTATCAGTTTGTAGTAGTAAACGAAGAGATGTCATATCGATCACAAGTTCAATATGGAGTACCGCAAGGCTCAGTACTAGGACAGTTGCTTTTCACTCTGTACACGCTACCCTTGGGAGATATCATTAGGAAGCATGGCGTTAGTTTTCACTGTTACGCTGATGATACTCAGCTCTATATTTCTTTGTGCTATGACGAAACATACCAATTCACAAAATTAACGGAATGCATAGCTGATATAAAAAATTGGATGACCAGTAATTTCCTACTACTATATTCAGAAAAAATAGATATTCTAATTTTTGGACCAAAAACTTCTTCACGTAATAACCTAGAATACTGTCTAACACTTGATGGCTGCTCTGTTAAGTCTTCGTCGTTAGTTAGGAACCTGGGTGTGCTCTTTGATACCAATCTTTCATTTGAAAGCCATGTTTCTAGCATCTGTAAAACCGCATTCTTCCATCTTAAAAATATATCTAAACTAGGACATATGCTCTCAATGACAAATGCAGAACAGTTAGTTCATGCGTTCATGACCTCAAGGCTAGATTACTGTAACGCTCTACTGAATGGTTGCCCTGCTCGCTTGATAAATAAACTACAGCTCGTACAAAATGCAGCAGCTAGAGTTCTTACTAGAACTAGGAAGTATGACCATATTAGCCCGGTTCTGTCAACACTGCATTGGCTTCCTGTTAAACATTGTATAGATTTTAAAATCTTGCTAATTACTTACAAAGCACTAAATGGTTTAGCTCCCCAGTACCAGAGCGAGCTCTTAATGCATTATAGTCCTTCACGTCTATTGTGATCTCAGAATTCAGGCCAGTTGATAATACCTACAATATCAAAATCAACCGCAGGCGGTAGATCCTATTTGGCACCTAAACTCTGAAACAATCTTCCTAGCATTGTTCGGGAAGCAGACACACTCTGTCAGTTTAAATCTAGACTAAAAACACATCTCTTTAACCTGGCATACACATAACACATTATCAACTTATGTTTTCAAATCCGTTAAAGGATTGTTAGGCTGCATAAATTAGGTCAGCCGGAACCGGGAACACTTCCTATAACACCAGATGTACTCGTTACATCAGAAGAAGAATAGCATCTACGCTAATATTAGTCTCTCTGTTTATCCCGAGGTTTACCGTAGTCAGCTAAATCCGGGCCGTATCCATATCAAGGACCTGCGCCTTGACACGACCACAACGCAGCCCTGAAGTGTCAGCAGAGATTGAGTCAACTAGATCTTCCACTGTGAAGTCCTCATCGACACGACAGCCAGTGGCACAGTTCCTCAGCAAACCGTCCATACCGGCGTGATGAATACGATCCTCGACTGGATGGAACTGGAATAAATACTTTGACTGTTGCAAACCCATCGGACTTATTATAATTCAGGCAGCTATCATAAAGCACTGTTTGCTGTTGGCCAGAGGAGAACTGCCCCCCCGACTGAGCCTGGTTTCTCCCAAGGGTTTTTTCTCCATTTTAACACCTGTTTGCCACCTGATGTCACCTGTTGGAGTTTGGGTTCCTTGCCGCTGTCGCCTTTGGCTTGCTTAGTTGGGGACACTTGACATTTGATATTCAACAGTGTTTTGATCTGCCTGCATTGACACCATTGTATGCAAACTGAACTGAGCTGGATGATGACATCACTGTTTACTCCAGTGCTGATATAGATAAATTAACTAAATTAATAACTATTGATTCTTACATCGGAATGAATCAATACTGAATTTACTTAAGATGGATAATGACACCATTTTCTTTAAGAGCTGCTGTGCAGGCAAAATTATATACCAGTTATCACTGTAAAGCTGCTTTGACACAATCTGCATTGTTAAAAGCGCTATATAAATAAAGGTGATTTGACTTGACTTGACTTGACTTGACTATACTGGGGTGTTAGGACCCACACAGACCACAGGGTGAGCACCCCCTTGCTGGCCTCACTAACACCTCTTCCAGCAGCAAACTAGTTTTCCCAGGAGGTCTCCCATCCAGGTACTAACCAGGCTCAGCCTTGCTTAGCTTCAGTGGGCAACCAGTCTTGGGCTACAGGGTGATATGGCTGCTGGTAACGAACTCTTATGGCTAACCGCATGGTCGATGCTAGCATTAGCCTCACTTGAATCAGTAGAACCTTCCGTAAAACCTCGGGAATGGTCTGGCTTGTTCTGCTTTGATGGTTTGAGCATGATAATCTAACAGTACAGTAACTAATGACTTTGAGAAAGATGGGAAAAGATAGATAATAAATAACAGAAACGTAAACTAGGAGAGATGAAAAACAACTGTGCAACTGTTCACTCTGCCACCATTACCGGAAGCCATGATTAATTTAATTTAAAGGATTAGTTTAAAAATTAAGGTAACGTGCAGTGGTGTTGCAAACTGCCTTTGTGGAAAGTATTACAAATAAAAAGTACTGATCTATGAACCATGTTTTTTTTTTTTTTTAATTTTTTTTTTCTTCTTAATTTAGCCAGCACTAGTCAGACTAGCCATTAGTCAACACTAATAAGAAAGATTAGTGCAGACTATATAACATGTATTGATCTGCAAATATGCAAACTTTTTATTAGCAAACAAAACCTTAAACTTCAAAACTAAATATCCATTTAACTTACTGATAAAGAAAGTGTGAAAACTAGTGAAATTCTAAAAATGAGGAGAAACTAAATGTAAATATGTGGCTACAAATAGCCTATCAAAATACAATGTAAAGACGTCACATGGGGCAAAATGTGTTAATATTTTAAGAGGAGCGCTGTGCAAACATACTAGTTTTATATACTTTTTAACTGCTACAGCAGCGGGGAAGATGTATGCTTTAATTGGCGATTTTAGGTAAAATAACACCGTACAGACGTGACAAAAATGCCCACATGTCCACGTTCAAGCATTTCAATGGGCTTGAACAGCTCGCCCTTTTACAGCAGATATACTTCACAAATAACGGACATTCATAACCTAAATATGGTTTTCATTTACAATAATCAGTACTAAAATTCAGCGTTAGAAACCTACTTTCCATGCCATCAAGTTCCGGCGATGACTGGATCATTGAATCAGTGAGTTGTTGATTCAATAGCAGCTACAGATACTTGAAAATGTACTTAAGCACTGTAATGAAGTAAAAATACTTTCCGTTACGTTACTGTCCACCACTGAATTCCAGTGATGTGCATTTCTTAAAGCTGACCTAGAAATATCCCTGGTGTTAATTTCAGAAATGGTGGCCTTTGGTATGATATTTCAGCACTCTGGAGCAGCTTAACATGTTGACCAGGTTGTGCAATCTTACTTGGCCTATACACTCCATTATTAGCTTTTGTGATTATGTAATTAAATGTTTAAATCCTTGTGAGGCCAGTGTTTCCTCAAATCACTCTGACCAGTCTTCATTAATTACCAGAGAAATGAGGAGAAATGTATTAGTTCCCCTAAAACGGCTGATAACATGAGCTGCGCAGAGAGCAGGTTACAGAAAACAGCTTCAATTCACATTTCCACAAGTTTCTACAGCTTCTAAAAATAGAGACAAAAGGAAGAGGCCTGGACCCTGGAGACCAAACCCTCCCTCCCTCTCCCTCTCTCTCCCTCTCTCTCTCTCTTTGTAGTGAAAACTGAACTGCAGGATATTTCTAAGAGTAGCTTCACAATTGGTTAAATATACACATTCTGTTCTCTTTCAAGTGTCTAATCAAATCCTATAAGGTCGCTCATATCAACATAGTAATTTATCATAATTGTCTCCCACAATGTGGCCAAATAGATGTTTCTGCGATTATAGGTTGGAAACAAATTTATACTGCAGTAATGTGATAATACTTCACACACCCCACTCTCACTGCCAGAACCACCTGAGGGCTGATACCTTAAGAGGAACCACCTCCAATCTGATCTCAGATCCCAGAGGAACCATTTAATTCCTATAGCCTAAACTGAAGAGCATGACGTTAGTATTGTGAAGGTCATGGGTTTGATTCCCGGGGGAATGCATGATCTGATATGCATAAATATAGATGCAAATGTATAAGATCTGATCTCAGAACTCAAAAGTAGAATCACCTCAAGTCTGATCTCATATCACCTCAGATCTGATCTCAGAACAGAATCAGTTCATGTCTGATCACAGAACAGAGTCAGATCAGGTCTGATCTCAGAACAGAATCAGCTCAAGACTGATATCAGAACAGAATCAACTCAGACCTGATCTCAGAACAGAATCAGCTCAAGACTGATCTCAGAACAGAATCAGCTCAAGACTGATCTCAGAACAGAATCAGCTCAAGACTGATCACAGAACAGAATCAGCTTAGCTCAGCTCAGGTCTGATCTCAGAACAGAATCAGTTTCTGGTCTGATCTCACGTAATCACTTTGGGTCTGATCTAGGGGTGACCCTGAATAGTCGACGATTCGATGCTTCGATAGGAGGAGTCTGATTCGACTACCAATCTCACAGTCGAATCTCCACAGAGGTGTTATGAAATGAGATATGGGGGTGCTCAATATCTGATTTTACATAGACGTACCGGTTCTCTCCCAATAGGTTAATATACAGCCTATTATGACAATGCTGTAAATAAAAATGTGAAAAGAAAGCAGCTTTTAATAAATATTTTTAATGTACGTGAATAAATCCAACCACCCCTGTGACAGATTACGTTTCACTTCCATGATCCGTGACTGACAGAGGAGCATCTTGGCAGCAGGGATTAAATCTTTAACAATGTCTGGGATAAGAAAATCTAAAGTGTAGAATTAGATGCACTTTGAAATGGTAAAAGATGATCCAAAAAAAGTAAGATGTAAGTTGTGACAACAGCTCATGTCCTACCACTCAACAACGACAAACACTGCAGCGCGCTTCCGCCAACCAACGTTAACGAGTTGACTAGTGCGCTATTTGAAAAGACACAAACGGACACAGGCAGATCACGTGAAAGACTGGATTTTTTTTTCTCTCAATCAGGTAGGGTACAAGTGATTTCAAAACATTTCAGCCGGTTCTAATTTGATTTTTGGATTCTGTGGATGTTTAGCTAAAAAGACTGCCAACCCAGTTTAGCGTTTATTGTCTCTGCAGTTAAAAAGACAAAGTTGACAATTCTGGCTATACTTTTGTTATTTTAATAATTTCTTTAATTTTAATTTATTTACTGATCACTCTGGGTCATCTAATTTAACTATTTGTGGCTTGTGTTTTGAATATATGTTCCCCTGCACTTTAGGCATTTTGCACTTGTGACTTGATTATGACTATTTCATTTTTTTAATTATTGTTATTTATTAGAACGGTATATTCTGTTCTAATTCATTTCTGTAAATAAATTTTTGATTGTTTTTTGGTGCATCAATGTTGCGCTGTAGATTAGTTAAAGCTTGCTCACACAGGCAATTTAGCCGATTTGATTTGCCAACATGTGAAATGCATATCTATCTGCAGTGTGGCCTTTCTGCAGTTATTTTTATATATATATATATATATATATATATATATATATATAAGGTTTATTGATCCAAAATGTTTTTATTCATTTTCTTCTATAACTTTGAGTGGTGTTCTGTACATCGTGGCTGTGAATGTTTATCCACATTTCCTTTCATTTGTTTAAAAAAGATAAAAATCATTGTCAGTTTCGTCTATCACTTGACAGGCAGTCCCCCCCGGCTCCCCTCGCTCACACATATATGATTCGACTATCAGTCGGATATAGGCAATCTTATTTGAAACTGATTCGACTATGTAAATCCGTAGTCGGGGACACCCCTAGTCTGATCTCAGAACAGAATCACCTCAGGTCTGATCTCATATCACCTCAGATCTGATCTCATATCACCTCAGATCTGATCTCAGAACAGAATCAGTTTCTGGTCACATAATCACTTTGGGTCTGACCTCAGAACAGAATCAGTTCAAATCTGATATCAGAACAGAATAAGCTCAAGACTGATCTCAGAACAGAATCAGCTCAAGACTGATCACAGAAAAGAATCAGTTCAGTTCTGATCACAGAACGGAATCAGTTTAGGCCTGATCTCAGCACAGAATCAGCTTAGCTCAGCTCAGGTCTGATCTCATATCACCTCAGATCTGATCTCAGAACAGAATCAGTTTCTGGTCTGATCTCACGTAATCACTTTGGGTCTGATCTCAGAACAGAATCACCTCAGGTCTGACCTCAGAACAGATTCAGTTCAGGTCTGATCTCAGAACAGAATCAGTTCAGATCTGATCTCAGAACAAAATCATTTCAGGTCTGATCTCAGAACTGAACCAGCTCGGATCTGATCTCAGAACAGAATCTTGAGTTTGACCTCACACAGGCAAATGCCAAATACAGTAATTTCTCTGTCCCTGATCTACCCTTATCTAGTCTTTAAAAATGTAATGGAAACAGTAAACTGTATGATGTCATCTTTAACCTTCTGAAATTCCCACCAAACTTCAGAATCATGCCACACTAATGAGCACTGAGTATGTGTGTGTCCCCTACAGAGTCTTGGCATCACGTCTGACAATCTTCCCTCTCATTCTTTCTTTTCTCTCTCCCTTTCTCTAAACGTCCATCTGTTCTTCTCCCATGGGCCCTTATTATTCACTCCATCCAGGGGTTTCACTGCCCTCTCTCCTCTCCTCTCCTCTCCTCTCCTCTCCTCTCCTCTCCTCTCCTCTCCTCTCCTCTCATCTCCTCTGATTCTCTCTCTGTCACCCCAGTGTGCTTCTGGGCTCTGTGTCCAAACAAACACACACACACAGAGAGAGAGCGAGAGAAAGAGAGAGATTCCCCTCCACGCTCTCTGGAAACTTCGGCACCATTTTGTTTCCAGCAGGTGTTGAGCTGTAAATAGGTCACTGATCCGGATCTGTAATGGTGGTTGGAGAAAGTTTGCAGATTGATTTTTTTGTGGAGAGTCGAGCAACTGGAAAACAAAGGGGCTCTAGAGGCTGGCAGTATCTCCAGCCTGATCCGTCCCATGACCCCAGAGTCACTCCAGACTTCCTGTTCAGCCAGGCATGATGGCCGCACACAGAGCGTGCGTTCACACGTACAGGTGAAAAAAGCTCTTACTGCAGGCACATGTAAATACTGCACAGAGCAGAAGTGCTTTTGTTTGTAATGTGAGACACTGCATCCATCTCTGACACATTCCACATTTAACATGCCCAAATATCCACATACTCCAAAGAGAAATCATTCTTTTGATTAATAAACTGTATTTCCTGGCCATATTTGACTAGGAAAATAAAGATTCATTTACAATTCATTTTTCATAATAATTGTTTTGTACATATTTACATTTGAATAAAATTCACATTCACAGCACAGAGCTGCAAAACGCCAGCAGGGAAAGAAGAGAGTTTGTGTTTGTCCCACATGGGATCATCAACACACACTCACACACACTTGTTGGGTTTTCATGTTTTCAGGGGATATTCCATAGACATAATGATTTTTATAAAACAGTTAGTTTCAGCCCTTGATTCTGATTGTTCAATAGCTGTGTTTTATTCATGATAAAACACGGCTATGGCCGCTTCACCCAACGGTTTTATGTATCACTGCACAACACCCTTAGCAATGTAAACATATGCTTGTTCTCATTGATACTGTACACTGAAGCTTGTATTACCTGCATCTATATAGAATTTTCCTTCAGGTCAGTCATGTTCATATATATAAAAAAAAATCTGTTTGAATGTCAGCTGCGATATCTTGTTCTTTTAACAGTTAAGGGGTTTTCCCGTGCCCTGACACTGACAGCTTTCAAAATAAAAGTCTTCGCTACTGACTGACTCACCATACCTGTCAACATTTGGGTACCAAAATCTGGGAGACCTCTGACCGGGGTGGGGTGGGGGTATTATGGCTTATTCATGTTTCTTTATATTTATTTTTATTATTATTACAAATTTTATTACATAAATAGAAACACTGCACAGCAGTTAAAAACGGTGGTGCGTGTAACTGTGGAACATGTAACAAAAACACATGTATTTCATGTATTAAACTTTGTACATTAACATTACATTGAAGGTCGAAATGGTGTGCCATTCTGTGCCTCCGCTGCGCGATTGTGCTATTGTGATTTAATGTGCTGAGTAACATAATTTTTTTCCACCGTGTCCGATATTAAAATCAGTGTGACACACTTTTCAATATGGCTTCAAAATGTTTTCACCGGATCACCACAGAGTCTTCTCCTCTCATTTCTACCAGTGATGCTTGATTCAACTTTCCGCGTCTACTACCTGCGCAGATATCAACAGCACAACTGGGTTGTAGGTTGCCAAGTTGAGGTCACAAATGGGTTGAAATTTGTATGATGTGTCGATTGTTTGAGTAGAATGCGTTTCATACAAGATCTGGCAACTTGACAACTTTGGAATAATATATTGCTGTGATTATTCATATAATGAGGTTTGGGCCATACAAATTACGGGAGTTTCCCAGGAGAAATAACAAAATGGGAAGGAGGCAGGAGATGGGTGTGAAATATGGGAGATTCCCAGGAAAAACGGAAGTGTTGACAGGTATGTGACTCACTCAAACAGTCTTTGCCACCATCTGACTTTTTCTAATCTGTTTTTAGTTGATCTCTATGAGATGACGCATTTTGTTGCTGTTCACGGTCAGGGACTATTTTTTCCAGCGGAAGGAAGGCTTTTAGTGATTTACTTCATGAAAGTTGCATTGTATATACATATATTTGCTTTAATATTTGTATATATGGAATAACCGTTTTATAAAAGCAATAAGCCCTGTGAAGCCGTGGTTTACAGTGAATTTATAACAACAACCCTTAGCTGTTATAAATTCACTGTAAACACGGCTTCTTGGGGCTTATTGCTTTATTTTACTGTACAAACTGTATATTCTATCCCCCTACACTACCCCTAAACCTACCTATCACAGAAAGCTTTCTGCATTTTTACATTAAAAAAAAAAAACAAAAAAAAAAACATCACTTAGTATGATTTATAAACTGTTTTCCTCATGGGGATCAAAAAGTGTCAAGGATTTCGGATGACAAGGATTTCGGATTTCATCTTTGTGAGGACATTTTGTCCCCATAATGTAGGGTATTCCTGAACCACACACACACACACACACAAACAAACACACAGGTTTCCATTATTTATTTGTTTTTTATTATGTATGTATTTGCTTATTTTAATTATTTATTTATTAATTAATTAATTAATTAATTAAATATTTCTTTGGGTGATAGGAAATGAAAAAACATATCTTACCATACTACTGACGTAAAGGTGGCGATATGGCCAGGTAAAATGCTTCTACATAAGCCTGAGACTATTGTGAAAATATCTAGATAAGCATATACACATTTATTTATTTATTTATTTATTTTTGTCACACTCTATATTAGGTTTCCTTAACTAATATGTACTTAAATCAAAAATTGTATCAAATTATTGATTTCAATTTTAGTACATAGAAGTTAAAGACACCTAATATAAATGTTTTTAATTGTAGCTTAATTAAATTAATTAAAACATATATTTTTTTGTTATTTCACTGTTCAGAAACAGCTTTGAAGAGCAACATTTGAAAAAGAAACATGAAAAAAAAAACAAAAAAAAAACACACATTTTGCCATTGCTAAGTGGCATCCCTGTGTAGCACTCAAATGCATTTAGTGTTTAATGTTTATGTCATTCATATTCATCTGAATGAATGTAACAAAGAGCATGTCTTACCTTTCTGAAAACTCTTGGTCACATCTGCAAGCAAATAAAGAGAGGAAGAAAAAGAAAGAAATGTCAGCAAATGAGCAAGTAAACAAGGGAATATTGTGAATAATGACCACAGACTGTAAGAACACAAACCCTCCTAAACCTACAAAACCTCATTCATCTTTCTCTCTGTTTCGGCATTTGCTCAAGTTACATTAATATTTGTCAGAGACTATGGGAGACTTTCATCGCTCTAACTATTAATTTTGAGCTCGATTTATGTCTCATTTTAATTTGCCACAGTTCAATTCTTAAGAATGACAGCAAGAGGAAACTAGACTTAAATACAATGAGAGTGAGTGAATGTGTTTGTGTGTGTGACCAGATATTTAATAGGTCACTCTAGACTCATTATGTAAGGAGGCCATAGAGCAGCTTCACCGTAATTACATCCTGAGAGAAAATCCTTCACACACGCATTAGTTCAGGTGTCTTTAAAGGGTTATTATTGTTAGCTAAAACTATTACAAAGGCAAGAACTACCAGTAAAAAAAAAAAGTAAAATCCAAGTCTATCCTGTTAAATCTGTATGTGTGTGTGTGTGTGTGTGTGTGTGAGAGAGAGAGTAATAAGTATTCATTCAGGTGCTAGTGAAAAATAAATGTGAGATTTTTCTTCATGTCACTCATGTTTGAAGGTTCCACAGAGACACCGGAGCTCAAGAACAAAGATTCCATAATCAGATTATCCCTTAAAAAACATACTCAAAAGAAAAAGAAAATCCTCATTTCTCATTCTCACCTTCATGTGAAGCTCCTTTCTGAATTATTTTATCTGTGACCTCTAAACAAACACCTGCAATGAACGCCAGCGCACTGCCGTAGATTTACACCAATACATGAAACAAACATAAGATCTGTATAACACAAACACACACGTCCACACAAATACATCTGACTGAGCATTCATTGTAGACAATTTACTGAAACAACCAAAATTTAGAAAAATCAGACTTACTTTTAATTTACTTTACGTTTGTTGATTGTCAGATTGTATGGAAAAATTACATTTTAGTAGAGAAAAATTACATTTTGCTATAACTAAAAAAAAAAAAAAAATTACTTATTTTATAATATTTCATGAATAAATCACCCATACAGGCAGAACAATCTAGAACGAATGATCGTGAAGAAACCCCAAAAATATACTGTTACTGATTACCAATGAGCTCTTCTAAAGCACTTATTAATTTATCTATTAATCTCTCTGAACTGTAATCCCATTACTCACATGTCCTATGAATTCATTTAGGGATGTTAATTTTAAGGGCTGGCATTAAAATCAATTTGATTTACAGTTTAATGGGTTTTGTGATTTTTTGCAAATTCAGAAGAGTTTTATTTGATACGCAGTTTAATCAAATTGAAGTAATAATGATCTGATTCAGTATTTTTTTTTATGCATTTACACATGAGCAGCTCATGATCCAGTGTTTTTTAATGTCTCAGAGCGACTGATTAAAAATCTGAAATTTGTAATGAAAATATATAAATCTGTTTATAAACCTGTCATCAACAAAAGAGAGGTTTTCCTGCCAAAGTTAAAGCTTGATGATTTAAAATTTGAAAATGAAGAAATTAAGACAGGCATAAATATTAGTAATTGTACTGTTGTAATGTAATAAACTAATAATGATAATTATAATAATAACAATCATATTATTATTATTTACTCATTTTTATTTTACATTGATTTTTATAATTTAAATGATAATAAAAGAAAACAGTAAATATAAATAATCAGCATCATTTTACTGTTGTTGTTGCTTACTAATACTGAATGGGGGAAAACAGGTCTTCTTTAGCTGATCACATCCAGTTTACAAAGTAATGCTAATGTATTATTATAAAGAGTTTTTTTTTTTTTTTTTTTTTGCAAAACAGACTCTTGATTCTTTTCTTTACACTTAGTTAGCAGCACAATTACCACAATCAATTTGGGATGTTTTTCAATTAATCATTCTTCTAGAATTGTACATTCATTTGAACTGTAAAGAGATTATTGAACACGCATCACTTCAGAACAATAATCTGAGTGCAGTCACGTTACGCTCAGCGCCGTTTGGATGTGAGTCTCATCTACCGCCGATTAAGTACACGTCTGCTGTGATTGTGTTTCAATTAGCATGTGACAGCGAGCATTCCCTCAGCGCATGTTTCACTTTAACCTGACCAGCAGACCGTTAACTAAACCAGCTGCCTTTAACCGTATAGAGCCAAGATAGCTGTTGGACCAACTCCAAACGACAATAAAAATAAAAGAGAGAGAGAGAGAGAGAGAGAGAGAGAGAGAGAGAGAGAGAGAGAGGGAGGTTTAACAAGCACTTTATTACTCTATAAAACCTACATCACATTATATTACTAACAAAAAAAAAAAAAAAAAAGAAATTAATAATAATTTAAAAAAATTGTTTAAAACATTCACAACAAGCTGATCATCTTGAACTGTACATAGTACCTCATTAATACTCCATACATCACAAAAGAACACAACATTATTTGTAAGTCTATAATAAGCAAATTCTATTTTCAGTCTTACCTCTACCAATCGTCTAAACATCATTTCAGGATCTATTGTAGCAAGTTGTAGACCTTTGTTCTTTCTTGTTTTCCAAATTGCTAGTTTAGCTGTTCCAATAAGATAATTCAATAAACAGATTTTCCTCCTCATTGAGAAAATATATTTCATTCCCCCAATAAAAACTTTATCAGAAAATTCCTCATTAAATCTTCTAAACCAAGCTTTAAGCAAATTAAAAGGTCTTGCAATCTGCTACACCTTAAAAACAAATGTTCTAAATCTTCCTGCTTCCCACAAAAATGACATTCCCCAGCTACTGCCAGGTTCAGGTGTGCTACATATTGGGAATAATCCTTCACTGTAGATCAGCAGTACGCTTCTCTACAGGGGGTTTATACAGGGTTCGCCACCTGTCCCTCACAAGAAAGTCTGGCTGTAACAGTTCGGGCCATCGAGAAACTTTTTGTCTCTTCAATGTATCTCGGTGGGTGATTTTAACTGAAGTACAATATATTGCTTTCTTAGACACGTCTTTAAAATTGCCTAACTGAGGGGTCTTAAAAGATAAAATCGAGTCCACAACTTCACCGTCATCTTCCTCATCTATGACAGGTGAAATTTTTATTTCTGGAACGACTTGGCCATCTCTCATGTCCTGTGTTTGTCTCAGTCCTATCCAAGTTCTGCAACCACTTGGTAATACATTACAAATTTCTTCCTTCAACTTTGAAACAAGGCGTAAGGATTTTAAACCCGTCATCACTTGAAGTGCCTCAATGGACTTCCAGCCCCTCTCATCCAAGAGATGTCCAAGTTTTGTAACACCATTCCTTAGTATACATCTCCTCACACCCACAGAGGACAGCAGTCTTGTCTCGATCATTGGGTTAAAGAACAATGGTTCCTCTGGAGTACAATGTCCATAACTATCCATGTCTCGCTCCACTCTAAAAACAGTTCTCCATATCTGTAGCATAGACTTATAAAAAGGTGGAAGCTCTGACAGGCTTACTTCCTGTAATTTCATTAAAAACAGGTGTTTATCAAGTCCAAGTCCTCCTGCCCGTTTCAAAATTGCACTTGCAGTTTTGGCCCATGTCACATCCTTGTTGTAAAAAAATCTCTGTACAGCATGTATCCGAAAGGCCCGGATCCTACTCCTCACATCCACCAAGCCTTGACCACCCTCTTGAACTGGTAAATAAAGTGCAGCTGCACGGATCCAGTGCTGTCCACTCCAAAAAAAAATTAACAAAAGTCCTTTGTATGTTAGAAATAAGTTCCTCAGGTGGCTCCATAGCTATAGTCCTATGCCACAACATTGAAGCCGCAAGATTACTTACAACCAGAGCTCTCCCCCATAGGACAATTGTGGCAATAGCCATTTCCATTTCGACAATTTAGCAGACACCTTCTCTAGCAGACCCTCCCAATTTTTATTTCGAAATTGATCATTCCCCAAAAAAAACTCCTAATGTTTTCAATCCGTCCCGTCTCCACCGTAACCCACCCGGGAGTAGAGGAAACCCAGTACCTTCCCACCTACCAATTATAAACCCTTTACTTTTAGACCAATTAACTCGAGCAGAAGAGGCTTTTTCATATACTCCAATAGTTTGATTTAAAGATGTAATATCCTCTTGACTTGTAATAAAAATATATCGTCAGCACACGCAGATAAAAACAATTTAAAATTATCATTTGAATTTGGAATTACAACTCCTTTAAGATTATTCCTCAATCTGCACAACAAAGGTTCAATAACCAAACTATTTAATTGCCCAGAAAGTGGACATCCTTGCCTAATGCCTCTCGACACAGGTTTGAGGTTCACTTAATCCACCACCTGCTTTAACCATAACAGAAACATTACAGTACAACAACTGAATATAAGATATAAATCTATCACCAAACCCAAAATATTTTAACACATTAAAAAGATACTCATGATCAACTCGATCAAATGCTTTTTCTTGATCAAGTGACAGTACTCCAAAATTAACATGATAAAACTGATTAATGTTGATTATATCCCGTAATAGAAAAAGATTGTCCATTATAGATCTTTCAGGTATACAATATGTTTGATCATTTTGAACCAAAACGTCTAAACAGTTTTTAAGTCTATTTGATAAACATTTGGAAAATATTTTATAATCAGAACATAGCAAAGATACTGGTCTCCAGTTTTTAAGAAGTCCCCTTTCTTTGGAAGCAGAGACAATACTGCTCTACGACAGATTATGGGAAGTGTTTCACTTCTAATCCAGTCTAGTAACACTTCATAAAAATCTTGTCCTATTATATCCCAGAATTGTTGATAAAAATCTATAGGTAGTCCATCAATTCCTGGAGAACGGCCAATATGTAACTGACGCATTGCTTCCGTAAGTTCTTTAAAAGTAATTAAATTGTCTAGTTCCTTTTTTTGTTCATCCTCAAGCTGAGGTAATTCTTTAAGTAAATCATCAACACTTTCAGCATCACAGCTCTCAGCACTGTATAAATATTGATAAAAATCTCTTGTTAACTTTCTCATTTCAACTGGATTTGATGTCACTGATCCATCCTGACGACGAAGATGACACATTTGTTTTTGATTAACACATTTTCTTTCAAGATTAAAAAAGAAAGTACTTGGAGCATCCATGTCTTTGATAGAGCAAAATCTTGCCCTTATCAATGCTCCTTTTGCCTGCTCTTGTAAAAAAGAGTTCAGTTCTTGTTTTTTCTTCTTTAACACATCACAATGTACATCTTCATTATTAGTAACAAGATTTTTTTCCAACAACTCAATGTCCTTTTGCAAAATATTTACTGTTGTTTTAACCATGGTTGATGTATGAAAAACATAATTCTGACAAAATAATCTTATATTTGCCTTTCCCACATTCCACCATTGACAAAGATTCTCAAATAAATGCTTCTTCATCTTCCAGTTACCCCAAAACACTTTAAAACTTTCACAAAAAAAGCATCATGTAATAACTTAACATTCAAATGCCAGTAATAGTTAGATCTTAATGTCTTATTTACATTTAAAACCGAAGTAATCATGTGATGGTCAGAAAAACCATTTGGTGAAATACATGCATCAATTATTCTATTGTTCCACATTTCTTTCATATAAAAACAATCCAATTTTGCACCCCAAACTCTATTATCACACACTTTCAACCATGTATATTGTCTTGTACCTATATTTCTTGTTCTCCACACATCCAATAATTGAAATTCTTGCATAACTTTTAACAGTGTGACACTTGATTGATTATGAGGCTCTTCCCCATTTCTGTCCACTGTAAAATCTGTTGTGCAATTCCAATCCCCTCCAATTACAAGACACACACTATCATCATACTTCTGGATGGCATTTCTTAATTTCATAAAAAAGATCCTGCCTCTCTGGACCACTATTGGGGGCATAGACATTAACAAACATAAACATAGTTCCCTCATACTCAATTTGTGTAAGTACCTTCAACAATATTTTCAACATTTAAAATGTTAACATTCATGCTCACAGAAAATAAAATAGCTATTCCTGCACTATTATGTGTCCCATGGCTCAAAACAAACTTGCCTTCCCACCACATACCCCATTCAATTTCATTTTCCTTATTGGTATGCGTCTCTTGTAAAAAAGAAACCTTAACCTTTTTAATTTTAAGGAATTCTGAAACTATTGCTAATTTACCCCTGTCCCTTCCCCCATTAATATTTAGAGAACCCACCCTCAAAACATCCATAAGAGTATAAGTATAGAGTGGTTAGAGACAGGAAAAAACAGCAAACTGTAAAAGCCACCACGTGAGATTTATTCATTTTGATGTCTTTGAGAAACAAGTTTATCTTTTCGTATTTTTGTTACCATCTTCTTCAATCGAAATCTCTTCTTCTTATCCAATAGTTGACTGTTTTTTGCAACAACAACACTGACACGATAAATTTCTCATCGTCTGGAAAAAAATTCCTAACATCAACAGTCTTACCAAATGTCATATCTAGGAAGTCATTTATCTCTTGTAAAGTATACACATCTCCCACTATCTGTGATCCCATATCAGAAATCTCATAAAGCGTATCATCATCTTTCCTCTCTGCATCACATCTTTCTTCACCATTTGATGTATCAATATTAGCACTAGCCACTTCACCATGCCTACCTGATTACTCACATCATCGTTCATTACACCATTTTCACTTTCTTCTGCTTCAGCAACAACTTTCCCATTTTGACTGTTATCAATAACGCTTTCAGCCTGTACAACAATTTGAGCTTCACGCTTCTCCACAACTGGGGCCAAAACGTCCTCTGATGCATTCACCATGACGGTCGCAGTACTCAGCCCGGCATTCTCCCCACTAGTCCCAGCTTTATGTGGGTATGCTAGCCTCTTATGACCAACATTCCCACATTCGAAGCATTTCATGCTTCCAGTGTTAGCATAAATCATATATGCCTTTCCTTCGTGTAACACTCTAAAAGACACGCCTAAATTTGGGTCTTCCAAAAACATGAACACCTGTCTTCTAAAAGACATTACATGTTTTAACGCGTTGTTTTTACAGCCGAGTGGTAGCTCTTTTATCGCGCTAGCAAACTTTCCATAACGTGAAAGTCCTCGCTCAATTTCAACATTCGAAATAAACGGAGGCACGTTAGATACAGTAACTTTAGTTGTCGGAGCAACAAGTGGTGAAACAACAACATATTCTCCACTTACCACAATTCCATTGGTTATCAAGCGGCTTACTTGAACCTCTTCCTTTACAAACACCACCACGGCTTTGTTCATACAAGAAGCCGATGAAATATTCTCATATCCGATCTCCTCTCCAACAGCCATCAATACATCCTCCACAATCACGCCGGCCGCAGGAACACACCTGACGCCGTGACGAAGGGAAACAGGTGGCGCTACCCCCACGGAGAGGGACGCCGTCCTGATCCAAAAATAAATCTAAAACCCTAAACTACTATCTCACACAAAAACTATAATCTTCCTTAGATTCAATTTTTTTGTTGTTTTAGAAAACGAAAAAAAGAAAGTAAAAAAGTAGAATTAGACAGAAAAAAGCCCAATAGTCACCCTCTCCACGTGGGAACCCTCAGACGCCCAAGCCTCTCATCAGAGAGAGAGAGAGAGAGAGAGAGAGAGACACAATAATAAAAAGAGAATTTCAGAACTAATATTCTGCTGCTGTTCATTTGCATCATGTTTAAAATGGCGCAGAACTTCATAAACACAGTAAGAAATGGATCAAACATTAATACAGCAGAGAAGCCGAAATCCCTGAGCTTAGCATTTATATGACACATTATCCAAATGAGACTCGGTAAACATAAAGCTTATATTTCCCCTCGCACAGAACTGCTGGAAAATACATGTAAGCAAAAAGAGTCAAGTCAAACTATCAGCGTTAATAAATGAGTGTGGAGGAAAAGGCCTGCGATTCTCTGACTTACTTCTGCTGCCCATTTCACCTGCTTATGGATCACTGTGTGTGTGTGTGTGTGTGCATGTGTGTGTGTGTGTATGACCCAGCTATACTTGTGGGGATGAAATTGCAAAAAGTTGCCTCATTAAAAACAACTCAAAGAACAACTTGTCCTCAAAAGCAAAAATGGCCCAAAGAGACTCAATAATATCTTTATTCACTTGTGAAGAACCAAAGGCTGTTAGTCTGAGTTGAGGTCAGTAATCGTGTCAGTCATCACTGCCATCTCATTTAGCTATCACAGATAAACAGGACACTGAACTTTTAAAATTTTAAGTCAAAAGTCAAAATGTACCATTCTTATTTTTTATGAAATATTGCAGTGTATGATTCATCTGTGCACATCATTATGTTTTTATTCATGTTCTGCATAATTTTTAATCAAAATAACTTCCCCTCCCTCTTGCAACGACATCTCTTCTCTGATGGCATGAGGGCAGGACAACCTGTCACCACCAATAGCAAACCACAACAATCCAACCATCCAATCAATTCCCCATGGACCAGCCACGGCTCATCTGTAAGAACAGATGGGCAGAGCCCTACCAAAATATTCATCCAAAACAAAGACATCTATATGAACTGAATCAATAATAAATTGTACTGTAACACCGTTACAGACACGATGCGATAAGATTCCAGCGACAAGCAATTTGTCTGTCCACACCAGATGCAACACGACTATGAGACGTGACAGTCAGAAGAGCGTGTGGGCGGGATCTCACTCACAACGAAATGGATAAGTACATAATCAAAATGTGTGTGTGTGTGTGTGTGTGTGTCTGTGTGTGTGTCTGTGTGTGCGTGTTTTTGTGATTTATAAGGACACAAATTTGTATAATGACATGGGTATTACACTGGTATTACGACGTAAACATGAAATATGAGGACATTTCATGAGTCCTCATATTTAAAATAGCTTTAAAAACATACTAAACAATGTTTTATTAAAAATGTAAAAATGCAGAATGTTTTCTGTGATGGGTAGATTTAGGAGTAGGGGTAGTGTAGTGTAGTGTCCTCACTAAGATAGCAAAACAAACCTGTGTGTGTGTGTGTGTGTTAGGGCTGCGATATGCTAAACCTTGTTAAATAATGCGATTTTCGATATGTGATACGATATTGCTTTAAGTGTGTAAAATCTATTTAAATTATATTTAAAAATATTTAAAAACTAAAATAATATATCCTATATATATATATATATATATATATATATATATATATGTTTCACATTATTTCTGGGATCTCTACAACTTCTGAAAGTGAACAGCAGTGTTTTGGCATTACATAAAAAGTAATGTCACAAATC